>CM022949.1:22965100-23594705 GCA_012931725.1 Litsea cubeba
GTCATTTGATGGCACTCGGGAATATGGTCCAGCACCTCGAACAATGACGGGAGTTGAATTGTTGTCACAGCTCGAGCAAGAGAAAATACGTACTGTTTACGATTTTCAAGACTTACTGGCCCCCCCGCTCCCTTCTATTCCCGGTGCAAATAGAAGGCGAAGTCACAATTGGAAGAAAAAAAGTATTTTCTACGAGCTACCGTACTGGAAAGATAACTTACTGAGGCACAACTTAGATGTCATGCACATCGAGAAGAATGTCTGCGACAATATATTGTGGACCATCCTCGGTGTCCAGGGGAAGTCGAAGGATGGTGTCAATGCACGCCGTGACTTGGAAGAAATTGGCTTGAGAAAACCGTTGCACTTGCAGCTGAGAGAGTCCAACAAGGCATACATGCCTCCTGCACAGTACACGATGAGTAAAGATGAGAAAGATGTCTTCCTCTCCGTTCTGAAGGGTGTCAAGGTTCCTGACGGGTACTGTTCAAATATCGCTAAGCGTGTGAACATGAAAGAAAGAACATTACAGGGTTTGAAGAGTCATGACAATCATATTCTTATTCAGCAGTTATTGCCTATCTCCATACGGAATTGTTTGCCTAAGAATGTTGTAGCGCCGTTGATTGAAGTTAGTAACTTCTTCAGACAACTGACTTCTAGAGTTATACGGATTGATGAATTGAATAGTCTGCAAGAGAGGATTGCTGTGACATTGTGTCATCTAGAAAAGAATTTTCCACCTGCATTTTTCGATGTCATGGTTCACTTGACCATACACTTAACCAGTGAAGCCCTACTTGGAGGCCCTGTCCAATTCAGATGGATGTATCCGATCGAGAGGTACATGAATACATTGAAGAGGTATGTTCGTAATAGAGCTCGTCCAGAGGCATCAATAGCCAAGGGGTATTTGATGGATGAGTGTACCAATTTCTGCGCAACATATCTTAATGATAATATTGAAACAAAGTTAACTAGGCCCTCGCGGATTAATGATGGTCCAGTTGGGGAGGGCACGCCATTTGATCTTAACAATATTGAGTGGATTCAAGCTCACCGGTGGGTGTTGTTCAACGTCCCATCTGTTGCGGCTTTGGCTCAGTAAGTTATCACTCATCCGTAAGACTAACTTGTCAATTCTATTGTTTAAATTATCATACTCGTCATTAAACACGTGTTATGCATCGCAGGGCACACATCGATGACCTTAAATGGGAAATGCCTAGTGCTACAGAGAATCAAATTCATCAGTCCCATTATCGGTCATTTCACGATTGGTTCAAGAACCATGTAAGTATTCATTCATTATGAGTAGTGTCACTTGCTACTGTCATATTACTTTCATGTAGTGATATTCTTTGATTACATGCATTGCGTAGGTGTGTAACTTACGAAGAACCAACGATCCTAACTTGACCGATGAAATGAACCAGTTAGCTGATGGTCCCTTTATAACGGCCCGACGTTACACAACTTGTGATGTCAACGGCTTTCGATTTCGCATCAAGGATGTAGATGAGAAACGAGCTACGCAAAATAGTGGGCTCGGTTGTCCATCCGTCGATGCTGGTTACTACTATGGCCGGTTGAAAGATATTGTTGAAGTTGTTTACAATCACGGGTTAAAATTTATATTGTTTAAGTGTGATTGGGTGGATCCCGTCCGAGGAGTGAAACTAGATAATTACCGGTTTACATTGGTAAATTTTAACAATTTGTTACATCGTGATGATCAATTAAGTGCCGAACCCTACATAATGTCTTCAATGGCGGAGCAAGTTTACTATGTCAGAGATCCGAAAGATCCTAACTGGCAGGTGGCAGTTAAAATGTCAAGGAGGGGAGTGTATCAGATTGAATGTGATGAGCCAGATATTGATGCATTCGCCCAACAAGTTCTTGACCAGAATGCAGTCATTCAACGTGATGAAGATGTTAATTGGGTTCGGGATACCATCGACGGAGATACAGTTGACTTACATGATCTTTGAATGGTAGGAAACTAATTCACCAATGTTAAACTTCAGTGTAAATAGTTTTTAAATGTTAATTTCAATTATCACGTTAACTATATGTTAATTTCATTTGACTTACCTGATCTTTGAATGGTTAAAAACATTTGAACAGATATGTCAGGAAGAAAGAGGAGAGATCGTCCGCGGACGATTGACGAGCTACTGCGCCAGGCCCAGGCCAGTACGTCATCGGGGGACCCTAGACCTACATCGGGATCTGCCCAGTCCAGTTCGATGGCCCCATCGAGTATGCCATCGAGCTCTCATCCGGTGCTAGCTACTGCGCCAGCTTCTACATCCCGGACTGCAGAGGCCGATACACATATTGGTATAAGTTTGTTTAATTAAAATATTTTATTTCTAACAAATTATATATTTCAATTTAATTATATTATCTGTAATTTAAACAGATTCTGTGAGCACAGGCCCATCTACCAGCAGGGGTAGAGGCCCTGCTAGAGGGATCCGGGCTTGGAATTCCGGTCATCCCATTGACGTGTCCTTCGATGAGACGTACCACCCAGTGGGTCCGCATGCTCGGCAGCTTATCAGCCAGCTGGGACATATGGTCCGGGATCCACATGCATTTCCTTTGACCACACTTGATTGGGATGCATTCCCTGTGGAGGCACTGGATCGTATCTGGAGTCAGGTCAAGGTAATAATTTAACATTTCTCCGCATATATGAGGCAATTTAAGCCATAACTAAATGAAGCATTACCTGTCCTTTGCAGGACAATTTGAGGGCTTGTCCTGAGCTCTTCCGGCCAGTTTGCATGTCGAAGTGCCGGAAGATGTGGAAAGATCACAAAAATAAGATGAAAATGCAACATTGGAAGCCACACCAGGATGCCCCTGACATACTTGATCGAGTTCCGAGGGGCATTCTCCCGGATCAGTGGACTCAGCTCGTCCGGTACTGGACGAGCGAGGAGGCTCAGGTGATAAAGTTGTATATATATATATTTTCTAACGTGTTTTATCGATTTATTATAGACTATCGTAACTAACAAAAATTAACTGATAAATATTGAAAACAGAGAGTGGCGGATACAAATGCGCGGAACCGCGCAATGCAGGGTCCGCACACAGGTTGGGGACTCGACACATCACGCAAGTCCGCCACGAGGTGAAAAAGTTAGATCGTATATGTAATTTATAATTTTGTCATTTTGTATGCTATTATACTAATAAACTAACTCTCAATGAAACAGCTGCGTTCGAAGGGCGATCCGAGCGACAGGATGTCCGTTTGGATGCATTCTCGAGATCCTCGTCATCCAGAGGTTGCAGCCATCCTCGTAAGTTTTTATATTAAACCACATAAATTATTCGTTTATTACTATGTCCTGTTATGCATGATAATATATTAAATGAATTAACTACGCAGGCCCCAGTATCAGTCACGCCTGGAGGAGTTGCCCGAGGAGGAGCGTAGTTTGCCATCACGGAGGGATGAGATATTCCAGTCCGTCGTTGGCCGGGACGGGCACGGATACACGCTCACATATGGGTCGGGCATTCCACGCTCGCACATCGCACGGGCGGAGTCATCCGGTGCTAGCTCCTCCCAGGGACTTCGCCTCCGTACAGATGAGGAGGTTGAGGATGATGATGCAGTCCATGAAGGCAGCAATCAGGGCAGAGATGAGGGAGGAGATGAGGGCGGAGTTGGCAGCGCTGGAGGCTCGTCTATCACAGAGTCGCGGCCCGCTCACTTCAGACCCATCACCCACTACTCAGGTTAGTAACAAATAAATTTGTACATTTAAATTGTTAATTATGTCATTGATGTATCAAAATATTTATGTTATTTTTTTTAAATTGTTTTAACTATATTAAACAAGTACAGGCACCAGACACTGGCAGCGGCTATAGAGCGAGACATGACTCGGTTGGAGAGGGCAGTCATGATCCCGCACGCTAGACTGATCCTGACTCGGTACAATTATTTTTTTTAATTCAAGATTTTAATTAGCCTCTGTATACAATCACTGAGCAAACGGGCTCTGGTGAGAGACATTCATTCGTTAATTGTATGTTAATCTTGCTTTTTTTTTAATGCAGGATTGAAGAAAAATGGATGCAGAGAAAAACTTATGCATGTAGTTTTTTTAAACAATGTTGTAGGTGTTGGAATGTTTAAACAATGTCTTTTTGAATTTGTTTCTTTAAACAATGTTGTAGGTGAGAATATTTGAATATTTAATTTTTCATTAGCATTTGAATGTTGGGGATAGTAGAATGTTAGCATGAATTTTTATCATTTGAATATTTAATTTTTCATTGGCATTTGAATGTTGTTGAGTAGTAGAATGTTAGCATTAATTTTTAATTTGCAATGGTAATGGTAAAGTGGAGGAAGAATAAGTTGGCAGCGTGCAGGGTTGTGGCAGGATATGGACCTGTTTGAGACTCTTTCCTGGATGAAGGTAATTTTAAATACTTATTCTTTTATTTTATTTTATTTTATTTATTTGTTTATTGTAATTGTTCATTTTTTGTATTTTTTTTGTTGGATATTGAATAGTGATTAATGATTAAGTAATAGGCTTGTAAATGCTTTTTGTATCCTACTAGCAGGTTTTATGTAGAATATTAAGGAGAAGAGGTGTTGGCTTCATTTGAATCCTTGATTTGTTTACAGTTTCATTTTAACATAGAATGCGGCAATAATTTATTTTTGGCTGTTTAATATTTGTTTTTCAGGAAAAAGAATGCTAAGCTCTTCTCTACATGTGCCCACAATTGTCCAACTTGATTTTGAAATACATTGTAAATGTGAGAAAACAAGGGAGGATTTCAGGTTAGAAAGATGTTCAAAGTCCATTTGTGTTCTTTCATCTCTATGCCTATGATGCATTTGAGCCTAAGATTCATCCTGCACTGTTGAGCTATTCTGGTTGCAATGTTTTCGTACTGTTTCATTGCACTTAGTTTTTTAAATGTTTTTTTATTTTAAATCTGACCATAGTATTATTCATCTGTATTTGATTAGTTGTCAATTGTGTCATCCAAGGTTGTGCAAGTGGATAAGTTGCGTAAGGCTGGACTCATTCAAGGTTGCTCATTGGAAAACGCCATTATTGCAGGTTAGACAATCCATTTGCCTTTAACTTTATCTACTATCTTTGTGAAAACAATTAGGCTCGAAAACCCGTCGGGGGTCCGGAACGGGATACGGCCCCCGGAAAATTGAAACCGGCACGAGCACTTCGCTCGGGAGGTAGAGTGACCTGTAGGAACTGACGGCTCGCGAATAGGACTCCCGGTTAGAGAATTACGAGCGAAAACATCGGATTTTCCAACACTTAGGCTCGAAAACGGCCCGCCGGGGGTCCGGAACGGGAACGGCCCCCGGAAAATTCCGAAACCGGCACGAGCACTTCGCTCGAGGGTAGAGTGACCTGTAGGAACTGACGGCTCGCGAATAGGACTCCCGGTTAGAGAATTACGAGCGAAAACATCGGATTTTCCAACACTTAGGCTCGAAAACGGCCCGCCGGGGGTCCGGAACGGGAACGGCCCCCGGAAAATTCCGAAACCGGCACGAGCACTTCGCTCGAGGGTAGAGTGACCCGTAGGAACTGACGGCTCGCGAATAGGACTCCCGGTTAGAGAATTACGAGCGAAAACATCGGATTTTCCAACACTTAGGCTCGAAAACGGCCCGCCGGGGGTCCGGAACGGGATACGGCCCCCGGAAAATTCCGAAACCGGCACGAGCACTTCGCTCGAGGGTAGAGTGACCTGTAGGAACTGACGGCTCGCGAATAGGACTCCCGGTTAGAGAATTACGAGCGAAAACATCGGATTTTCCAACACTTAGGCTCGAAAACGGCCCGCCGGGGGTCCGGAACGGGATACGGCCCCCGGAAATTCCGAAACCGGCACGAGCACTTCGCTCGAGGGTAGAGTGACCTGTAGGAACTGACGGCTCGCGAATAGGACTCCCGGTTAGAGAATTACGAGGAAAACATCGGATTTCCAACACTTAGGCTCGAAAACGGCCCGCCGGGGGTCCGGAACGGGATACGGCCCCCGGAAAATTCCGAAACCGGCACGAGCACTTCGCTCGAGGGTAGAGTGACCTGTAGGAACTGACGGCTCGCGAATAGGACTCCCGGTTAGAGAATTACGAGCGAAAACATCGGATTTTCCAACACTTAGGCTCGAAAACGGCCCGCCGGGGGTCCGGAACGGGAACGGCCCCCGGAAAATTCCGAAACCGGCACGAGCACTTCGCTCGAGGGTAGAGTGACCGTAGGAACTGACGGCTCGCGAATAGGACTCCCGGTTAGAGAATTACGAGCGAAAACATCGGATTTTCCAACACTTAGGCTCGAAAACGGCCCGCCGGGGGTCCGGAACGGGATACGGCCCCCGGAAAATTCCGAAACCGGCACGAGCACTTCGCTCGAGGGTAGAGTGACCTGTAGGAACTGACGGCTCGCGAATAGGACTCCCGGTTAGAGAATTACGAGCGAAAACATCGGATTTTCCAACACTTAGGCTCGAAAACGGCCCCCGGGGGTCCGGAACGGGATACGGCCCCCGGAAAATTCCGAAACGGCGCACGAGCACTTCGCTCGAGGGTAGAGTGACCTGTAGGAACTGACGGCTCGCGAATAGGACTCCCGGTTAGAGAATTACGAGCGAAAACATCGGATTTTCCAACACTTAGGCTCGAAAACGGCCCGCCGGGGGTCCGGAACGGGAACGGCCCCCGGAAAATTCCGAAACCGGCACGAGCACTTCGCTCGAGGGTAGAGTGACCGTAGGAACTGACGGCTCGCGAATAGGACTCCCGGTTAGAGAATTACGAGCGAAAACATCGGATTTTCCAACACTTAGGCTCGAAAACGGCCCGCCGGGGGTCCGGAACGGGATACGGCCCCCGGAAAATTCCGAAACCGGCACGAGCACTTCGCTCGAGGGTAGAGTGACCTGTAGGAACTGACGGCTCGCGAATAGGACTCCCGGTTAGAGAATTACGAGCGAAAACATCGGATTTTCCAACACTTAGGCTCGAAAACGGCCCGCCGGGGGTCCGGAACGGGAACGGCCCCCGGAAAATTCCGAAACCGGCACGAGCACTTCGCTCGAGGGTAGAGTGACCTGTAGGAACTGACGGCTCGCGAATAGGACTCCCGGTTAGA
Source organism: Litsea cubeba (assembly GCA_012931725.1). Taxonomy (NCBI): domain Eukaryota; kingdom Viridiplantae; phylum Streptophyta; class Magnoliopsida; order Laurales; family Lauraceae; genus Litsea; species Litsea cubeba. The sequence goes on from CM022949.1 coordinate 22,972,279, forward strand.
GAATTACGAGCGAAAACATCGGATTTTCCAACACTTAGGCTCGAAAACGGCCCGCCGGGGGTCCGGAACGGGAACGGCCCCCGGAAAATTCCGAAACCGGCACGAGCACTTCGCTCGAGGGTAGAGTGACCTGTAGGAACTGACGGCTCGCGAATAGGACTCCCGGTTAGAGAATTACGAGCGAAAACATCGGATTTTCCAACACTTAGGCTCGAAAACGGCCCGCCGGGGGTCCGGAACGGGAACGGCCCCCGGAAAATTCCGAAACCGGCACGAGCACTTCGCTCGAGGGTAGAGTGACCTGTAGGAACTGACGGCTCGCGAAATAGGACTCCCGGTTAGAGAATTACGAGCGAAAACATCGGATTTCCAACACTTAGGCTCGAAAACGGCCCGCCGGGGGTCCGGAACGGGATACGGCCCCCGGAAAATTCCGAAACCGGCACGAGCACTTCGCTCGAGGGTAGAGGTGACCGTAGGAACTGACGGCTCGCGAATAGGACTCCCGGTTAGAGAATTACGAGCGAAAAACATCGGATTTTCCAACACTTAGGCTCGAAAACGGCCCGCCGGGGTCCGGAACGGGATACGGCCACCCGGAAAATTCCGAAACCGGCACGAGCACTTCGCTCGAGGGTAGAGTGACCCGTAGGAACTGACGGCTCGCGAATAGGACTCCCCGGTTAGAGAATTACGAGCGAAAACATCGGATTTTCCAACACTTAGGCTCGAAAACGGCCCGCCGGGGGTCCGGAACGGGATACGGCCCCGGAATATTCCGAAACCGGCACGAAGCACTTCGCTCGAGGGTAGAGTGACCCGTAGGAAACTGACGGCTCGCGAATAGGACTCCCGGTTAGAGAATTACGAGCGAAAACATCGGATTTTCCAACACTTAGGCTCGAAAACGGCCCGCGGGGGTCCGGAACGGGATACGGCCCCCGGAAAATTCCCGAAACCGGCACGAGCACTTCGCTCGAGGGTAGAGGTGACCTGTAGGAACTGACGGCTCGCGAATAGGACTCCCGGTTAGAGAATTACGATCGAAAACATCGGATTTTCCAACACTTAGGCTCGAAAAACGGCCCGCCGGGGGTCCGGAACGGGATAACGGCCCCCGGAAAATTCCGAAACCCGGCAACGAGCACTTCGCTCGAGGGTATAGGTGACCCTGATGGAACTGACGGCTCGCGAATAGGACTCCCGGTTAGAGAATTACGAGCGAAAACATCGGATTTTCCAACACTTAGGCTCGAAAACGGCCCGCCGGGGGTCCGGAACGGGATACGGCCCCCGGAAAATTCCGAAACCGGCACGAGCACTTCGCTCGAGGGTAGAGTGACCCGTAGGAACTGACGGCTCGCGAATAGGACTCCCGGTTAGAGAATTACGAGCGAAAACATCGGATTTTCCAACACTTAGGCTCGAAAACGGCCCGCCGGGGGTCCGGAACGGGATACGGCCCCGGAAATATTCCGAAACCGGCACGAGCACTTCGCTCGAGGGTAGAGTGACCTGTAGGAACTGACGGCTCGCGAATAGGACTCCCGGTTAGAGAATTACGAGCGAAAACATCTGATTTTCCAACACTTAGGCTCGAAAACGGCCCGTCGGGGGTCCGGAACGGGATAACGGCCCCGGAAATATTCCGAAACCGGCACGAGCACTTCGCTCGAGGGTAGAGTGACCTGTAGGAACTGACGGCTCGCGAATACGACTCCCGGTTAGAGAATTACGAGCGAAAACATCGGATTTTCCAACACTTAGGCTCGAAAACGGCCCGCCGGGGGTCCGGAACGGGAAAACGGCCCCCGGAAAATTCCGAACCCGGCACGAGCACTTCGCTCGAGGGTAGAGTGACCTGTAGGAACTGACGGCTCGCGAATAGGACTCCCGGTTAGAGAATTACGAGCGAAAACATCGGATTTTCCAACACTTAGGCTCGAAAACGGCCCGCCGGGGGTCCGGAACGGGAACGGCCCCCGGAAATTCCGAAACCGGCACGAGCACTTCGCTCGAGGGTAGAGTGACCTGTAGGAACTGACGGCTCGCGAATAGGACTCCCGGTTAGAGAATTACGAGCGAAAACATCGGATTTTCCAACACTTAGGCTCGAAAACGGCCCGCCGGGGGTCCGGAACGGGAACGGCCCCCGGAAAATTCCGAAACCGGCACGAGCACTTCGCTCGAGGGTAGAGTGACCTGTAGGAACTGACGGCTCGCGAATAGGACTCCCGGTTAGAGAATTACGAGCGAAAACATCGGATTTTCCAACACTTAGGCTCGAAAACGGCGCCCGCGGGGGTCCGGAACGGGATACGGCCCCCGGAAAATTCCGAAACCGGCAAGAGCACTTCGCTCGAGGGTAGAGTGACCGTAGGAACTGACGGCTCGCGAATAGGACTCCCGGTTAGAGAATTACGAGCGAAAACATCGGATTTTCCAACACTTAGGCTCGGAAAACTGGCCCGCCGGGGGTCCGGAACGGGATAACGGCCCCCGGAAAATTCCGAAAACCGGCACGAGCACTTCGCTCGAGGGTATAGAGTGACCTGTAGGAACTGACGGCTCGCGAATAGGACTCCCGGTTAGAGAATTACGAGCGAAAACATCGGATTTTCCAACACTTAGGCTCGGAAAACGGCCCGCCGGGGGTCCGGAACGGGGATACGGCCCCCGGAAAATTCGCGAAACCGGCACGAGCACTTCGCTCGAGGGTAGAGTGACCTGTAGGAACCTGACGGCTCGCGAAATAGGACTCCCGGTTAGAGAATTACGAGCGGAAACAGCGGATCTTCCAACACTTAGGCTCGAAAACGGCCCGCCGTCGGGGGTCCGGAAACGGATACGGCCCCCGGAAAATTCCGAAACCGGCAAGAGCACTTCGCTCGAGGGTAGAGTGACCGTAGGGAACTGACGGCTCGCGAATAGGACTCCCGGTTAGAGAATTACGAGCGAAAACATCGGATTTTCCAACACTTAGGCTCGAAAACGGCCCGCCGGGGGTCCGGAACGGGATACGGCCCCCGGAAAATTCCGAAAACCGGCACGAGCACTTCGCTCGAGGGTAGAGTGACCCGTAGGAACTGACGGCTCGCGAATAGGACTCCCGGTTAGAGAATTACGAGCGGAAAACATCGAATTTTCCAACACTTAGGCTCGAAAACGGCCCGCCGGGGTCCCGGAACGGGATACGGCCCCCGGAAAATTCCGAAACCGGCACGAGCACTTCGCTCGAGGGTAGAGTGACCCGTAGGAAACTGACGGCTCGCGAAATAGGACTCCCGGTTAGAGAATTACGATCGAAACATCGGATTTTCCAACACTTAGGCTCGAAAACGGCCCGCCGGGGTCCGGAACGGGATACGGCCCCCGGAAATTCCGAAACCGCACTAGCACTTCGCTCGAGGGTAGAGTGACCTGTAGGACTGACGCTCGCGAATAGGACTCCCGGTTAGAGAATTACGAGCGAAACATCGGATTTTCCAACACTTAGGCTCGAAAACGGCCCGCCGGGGGTCGGAACGGGATACGGCCCCCGGAATATCCGAAACCGGCAAGAGCACATATCGCTCGAGGGTAGAGTGAACCTGTAGGAACTGACGGCTCGCGAAGAGGACTCCCGGTTAGAGAATTACGAGCGAAAACATCGATTTTCCAACACTTAGGCGCGAAAACGGCCCGTCCGGGGGTCCGGAACGGGATAACGGCCCCTGAATAATTCCGAAACACCGGCACGAGCACTTCGCTCGAGGGTAGAGTGACCTGTAGGAACTGACGGCTCGCGAATAGGACTCCCGTTTAGAGAATTACGAGCGAAACATCGGATTTTCCAACACGTAGGCTCGAAACGGCCCGCCGGGGGTCCGGAACGGGAAACGGCCCCCGGAAAATTCCGAAACCGGCACGAGCACTTCGCTCGAGGGTAGAGTGACCTGTAGGAACTGACGGCTCGCGAATAGGACTCCCGGTTAGAGAATTACGATCGAAAACATCGGATTTTCCAACACTTAGGCTCGGAAAACGGCCCGTCGGGGGTCCGGGAACGGGATACGGCCCCCGGAAAATTCCGAAACCGGCACGAGCACTTCGCTCGAGGGTAGAGTGACCTGTAGGAACTGACGGCTTCGCGAATAGGACTCCCGGTTAGAGAATTACGAGCGAGAACATCGGATTTTCCAACCTTAGGCTCGAAAACGCCCGCCGGGGTCCGGAACGGGATCGGCCCCGGAAAATTCCGAAACCAGGCACGAGCACTTCGCTCGAGGGTAGAGTGACCTGTAGGAACTGACGGCTCGCGAATAGGACTCCCGGTTAGAGAATTACGAGCGAAAACATCGGATTTTCCAACACTTAGGCTCGAAAAAACGGCCCGCCGGGGGTCCGGAACGGGATACGGCACCCGGAAAAATTCCGAAACCGGCACGAGCACTTCGCTCGAGGGGTAGAGTGACCTGTAGGAACGACGGCTCGCGAATAGGACTCCGGTTAGAGAATTACGAGCGAAAACATCGGATTTTTCCAACACTTAGGCTCGGAAAAACGGCCCGTCCGGGGGTCCGGAACGGGATACGGCCCCCGGAAAATTCCGAAACCGGCACGAGCACTTCGCTCGGAGGGTAGAGTGACCTGTAGGAACTGACGGCTCGCGAATAGGACTCCCGGTTAGAGAATTACGAGCGAAAACATCGGATTTTCCAACACTTAGGCTCGAAAACCGGCCCGCCGGGGGTCCGGAACGGGATACGGCCCCCGGAAAATTCCGAAACCCGGCACGAGCACTTCGCTCGAGGGTAGAGTGACCTGTAGGAACTGACGGCTCGCGAATAGGACTCCCGGTTAGAGAATTACGAATCGAAAACATCGGATTTTCCAACACTTTAGGCTCGAAAACGGCCCGCCGGGGGTCCGGAACGGGAATACGGCCCCCCGGAAAATTCCGAAAACCGGCCAAGAGCACTTCGCTCGAGGGTAGAGTGACCTGTAGGAACTGACGGCTCGCGAATAGGACTCCCGGTTAGAGAATTACGAGCGAAAACATCGGATTTTCCAACACTTAGGCTCGAAAACGGCCCGCCGGGGGTCCGGAACGGGATAACGGCCCCGGAAATTTCCGAAACCGGCACGAGCACTTCGCTCGAGGGTAGAGTGACACTGTAGGAACTGACGGCTCGCGAATAGGACTCCCGGTTAGAGAATTACGAGCGAAAACATCGGATTTTCCACACTTAGGCTCGAAAACGGCCCGCCGGGGGTCCGGAACGGGAAAACGGCCCCCGGAAAAATTCCGAAACCGGCACGAGCACTTCGCTCGAGGGTAGAGTGACCCTGTAGGAACTGACGGCTCGCGAATAGGACTCCCGGTTAGAGAATTACGATGCGAAAACATCGGATTTTCCAACACTTAGGCTCGAAAACGGCCCGCCGGGGGTCCGGAACGGGAACGGCCCCCGGAAAATTCCGAAACCGGCACGAGCACTTCGCTCGGGGTAGAGTGACCTGTAGGAACTGACGGCTCGCGAATAGGACTCCCGGTTAGAGAATTACGAGCGAAAACATCGGATTTTCCAACACTTAGGCTCGAAAACGGCCCGCCGGGGGTCCGGAACGGGATACGGCCCCCGGAAAATTCCGAAACCGGCACGAGCACTTCGCTCGAGGGTAGAGTGACCGTAGGAACTGACGGCTCGCGAATAGGACTCCCGGTTAGAGAATTACGATCGAAAACATCGGATTTTCCAACACTTAGGCTCGAAAACGGCCCGTCGGGGGTCCGGAACGGGATACGGCCCCCGGAAAATTCCGAAACCGGAGAGCACTTCGCTCGAGGGTAGAGTGACCTGTAGGAACTGACGGCTCGCGAATAGGACTCCCGGTTAGAGAATTACGAGCGAAAACATCGGATTTTCCAACACTTAGGCTCGAAAACGGCCCGCCGGGGGTCCGGAACGGGATACGGCCCCCGGAAAATTCCGAAACCGGCACGAGCACTTCGCTCGAGGGTAGAGTGACCTGTAGGAACTGACGGCTCGCGAATAGGACTCCCGGTTAGAGAATTACGATCGAAAACATCGGATTTTCCAACACTTAGGCTCGAAAACGGCCCGCCGGGGGTCCGGAACGGGATACGGCCCCCGGAAAATTCCGAAACCGGCAAGAGCACTTCGCTCGAGGGTAGAGTGACCTGTAGGAACTGACGGCTCGCGAATAGGACTCCCGGTTAGAGAATTACGAGCGAAAACATCGGATTTTCCAACACTTAGGCTCGAAAACGGCCCGCCGGGGGTCCGGAACGGGAAACGGCCCCGGAAAATTCCGAAACCGGCACAAACACTTCGCTCGAGGGTAGAGTGACCTGTAGGAACTGACGGCTCGCGAATAGGACTCCCGGTTAGAGAATTACGAGCGAAAACATCGGATTTTCCAACACTTAGGCTCGAAAACGGCCCGCCGGGGGTCCGGAACGGGAAACGGCCCCCGGAAAATTCCGAAACCGGCACGAGCACTTCGCTCGAGGGTAGAGTGGTAGAGTGACCTGTAGGAACTGACGGCTCGCGAATAGGACTCCCGGTTAGAGAATTACGAGCGAAAACATCGGATTTTCCAACACTTAGGCTCGAAAACGGCCCGCCGGGGGTCCGGAACGGATACGGCCCCCGGAAAATTCCGAAACCGGCAAGAGCACTTCGCTCGAGGGGTAGAGTGACCTGTAGGAACTGACGGCTGCGAATAGGACTCCCGGTTAGAGAATTACGAGCGAAAACATCGGATTTTCCAACACTTAGGCTCGAAAACGGCCCGCCGGGGGTCCGGAACGGGAACGGCCCCCGAAAATTCCGAAACCGGCACAAAGCACTTCGCTCGAGGGTAGAGTGACCCGTAGGAACTGACGGCTCGCGAATAGGACTCCCGGTTAGAGAATTACGAGCGAAAACATCGGATTTTCCAACACTTAGGCTCGAAAACGGCCCGCCGGGGGTCCGGAACGGGATACGGCCCCCGGAAAATTCCGAAACCGGCACGAGCACTTCGCTCGAGGGTAGAGTGACCCGTAGGAACTGACGGCTCGCGAATAGGACTCCCGGTTAGAGAATTACGAGCGAAAACATCGGATTTTCCAACACTTAGGCTCGAAAACGGCCCGCCGGGGGTCCGGAACGGGATACGGCCCCCGGAAAATTCCGAAACCGGCACGAGCACTTCGCTCGAGGGTAGAGTGACCGTAGGAACTGACGGCTCGCGAATAGGACTCCCGGTTAGAGAATTACGAGCGAAAACATCGGATTTTCCAACACTTAGGCTCGAAAACGGCCCGCCGGGGGTCCGGAACGGCAAACGGCCCCCGGAAAATTCCGAAACCGGCACGAGCACTTCGCTCGAGGGTAGAGTGACCCGTAGGAACTGACAGCTCGAGATTCTGACCTCCAGATTACTCGTATAGTTGAAATGTTGGTTTAGCTTAAAACGTTAACTTAAAACTTAGAAAATCAGATTCGGAGGGCCCAAACCGAGACAATGGGCTCCGGTGTCTATGAAACTGGACGGGCACGAAGCCCATGGTCATTCCGGACTTGCCGGAACTGACCGCTAGAGATTTCGACTCCCCGAATTGCTTGTTTATAGTAAAATCGTTAGGTTTAACTTAGAACTTAGAAAACTTAGCCTCGAGCGCCCAACTGAGAGGAAAACAGGCTCCGGTGGCCGTGAATCTGGACGGGCACGAGCCCATAATCATTCCTGAATTGCCGGAACTGACGGCTCTAGATTCACAACTTTCTAATTGCTTATATAGTTGAACGTAGGTTTAACTTTCAAAATTTTGCTCTTAATACTTGATTTTATTTATATTTAATTTCTATAATTAACTTTTACTATTGTTTTTCCTTTTTTGTCTTCAGGTTTCATCGCATCGGATCGATCACGGCACCCTTCCCAGCAAATATATTTGTTTTTCTCTTTTTTTTTAAAGTTTTATTTGTAACGATTATAATTTGTTTAAACATTTGTAATGTTATAAATGTTTTTAATATAAGACTTTGTTTTGTTATTTGATTTTTAATTGAATGTTATAGTTGTAGATATATAAACTGTTTTCAGGTACAATTACAGGTACAAACATACTAACAGGTACAAACAGCAGGAATAAAAATTGAAAATATAAAAAAAAATTTTTAAAAAAAAATTTGGCATTAGCGACCGCCATGGCGGTCGCAAATGTAGTTTTAGCGACGCTAATGGCGGTCGCTAAAAGCATAATGGGCGGCCGCAAATAATAAAAAAAAATGAGGAAAAAATTTTAAAAAAAAAATCAAAACAGTATTAGCGACCGCTATTACAAACATTTGCGACCGCCAGTGGCGGTCGCTAAAAGTAATTTTCAGTATTTAGAAAATAAAAAAAATAACATTAGCGACCGCCATTTATAACTTTAGCGACGGCTTATGGCGGCCGCTAAAAGCGGTCGCGCGGTCGCTAAAACTATTTGCGACGACGTTTCCGCGGCAGCTACTTGGCGGTCGTTAAGCGGTCGCTAAAGAGTATTAGCGACTGCCACTTGACTTTTAGCGACGGCTAATGGCGGCCGCTAAAAGCCTGTTTCTAGTAGTGAATGGACTTACCATCCTGTATATGCCTATCTCCTGTATAGAATCTATCATGCCTTTTTACCTTACACTTCTCTTTTGCTTATATTTTATAATAGTAGACAGTGAGCCACCGCTTGGATGGGTTAGTGGGATTTGAAGTTTTGAACTATTTATGTATGCCTTAGAACTGTTTTCTTTTTAAAGATAGAACTGTTTTATTTTTAAAAGAACCCTTGTTTGTACTGCTTGGTGTTTAAGATTGATTGAACACCCTTGTTTGTACAACTTTTATGGCTGCTTCCAGGAATCCTTGTCAATAAAATAATTTGGTGTTTTATGAGCATGAAGATTTTTGCTCGGGTTGCATGTTTTATGCAGGAAAAAATATACCAGTGGATCTTGAGCCAACATGAGGAAGGATCGAGAGTGGCAGCAGCTGATATAGTTGCCTACTTACAGGTTTCTTCAGTTAACCATTTTTTTGTATACTTTCTTTTGTATGGTATTGACACCTCTCATTGGATGATGGCTTGCCCAGAAGCATTTAGAGTAGCTGGTGTTAAAAACTCATAACCCCATTTTTGGGGCATGGTGTGAGATGATGTGATGTCTTATTTGCTAGAATTTTATTCTTGAGGCCATCTTTGTAAGGAGATATGTGCTACTTTTATAGTTGAAGTTTTGATTCCTATGAAGGATGGTGTGGTTGCAGTTAATATTTATGTCTGGTTAACCTACCTGGGAATGTCTATGAATACTGATGAGGTTCTTGCTAATTGTTTGAAGCGATGTATGCCTTTTATCACTTTGAAAGATCAAGGTGCTTTTGTGGGAGGGAGACAAACAATTTATCCGTGCAGATATATTGATTCCAGGCGTAAGGTGAGGAGACAATGGTTTTTTTATTTATTCAATCAATTAACTGGGAAATTATATTAGACCTGTGTGTAAAGAGTTGTTATTTTCATGTACTATACGCTGCAATGAAATTGTCATTTTTAATGTGTTTTCACTTTATACGATCAATGCTGCTTGGTTAGTCCTTATTTTACATCCTATGGTGCTATGAAACACGCATTTTCATATGCGTGCTGGGTATGCCATTGCAGTGATTGGAATTGGTGGCGTTGGATCAAGGTGACGGGCCAAGATTGTATTTGATTAGTGTATAGTCCTGTACTTTCATCATTTATTGGCTATTGGCTATCTATCCCATGTTATGGTTAACACTTAACAGTGACATACTAAATAGATTTTTGGCCCATTGAAAACCTGCAAGAAGGATGCTGAGAGTGGTGTGTGTGTGTTGCAATAATTGGGAGTAGCTTCCCAATTTGTGAGGTCCGGGCTACTGGTTGGAAAATTTAAATATCTGATCTTAACATAAATTATGTGCATATACAACCACATGTTTATGTATAATTTACTTATATGTTTAACACTGGATTTCATAGAATTTCTTTTCATAGTGAAATGCATATAATGAAAGTTCTCCTTGGGAGAATTAGATTTCAATTTTACATCATTATAACTACATTACCTCTCCCAGTTGTTTGCAGATAGCTCGAGCATTTGGCATGCATAAATTATTGCTGTTGATGTTCAAGATGACAAGCTTCAGAAAGCAAAGACGCTAGGTAACTACATTACCTCTCCCTGTCACTATGAAAAGTTAAAAAGGCTTACAATAGGTATGTTTCAGCCATACTATCATTAACATTCAGACTCTGGTCTTTTGCATGGGCTTCTCTTCTCCTCTTCTCCCTTTGACACAGCTATTGTGTGACTCCAATGTTGCCTCTTGGTGCAGCTCCATGATTAATATAGCAAGGTGAGAACCATAATATGACTCCTAGGCTTTTATCCATGCCAATTTATTAATACTAAGAAAGTGTAACTCTCAAATAGAATCTAAACTGTAACACTTTTCCAAAGTGAAACCTTTTGGATGGTTTTGTACGAGTTTGATGGTATCAGCTAACACTAGCCATTATCAGGAAATAACAGGCGGAATGGGTGTGGACATTGTCGTGGAAGCGCTGGGAAAGCCAAAAAAAATGACGGCATGCAAATAGGACTCCCGGTTAGAGAATTAAAGCGAAAACTTGTGATTTTCGCCCCTTTAGGTTAGGAAAACGACCCGTCGGGGGTCCGAAATAGGAAACGGCCCCCGAAAAAATTGAAAACCGGCACGAACACTTTGCTCGTGGGTAGAGTGGCTTGTAGGAACTGACGGCACGTAAATAGGACTCTCGGTTAGAGAATTACGAGCGAAAACCTGTGATATTCCAACACTTAGGCTCGAAAACGGCCCGCTGGGGGTCCGGAACGGAAAACGGCCCCCGAAAAAAATCGAAAACCAGTACGAGCACTTCGCTCGAGGGTAGAGTGACTTGCAGGAATTGACGGCTTGCAAATAGGACTCCCGGTAGAGAAATTACGAGCGAAAACCTGTCAGTTTCCACACTTAGGCTCGGAAAACGGCCCGCCGGGGGTCTGAAATGAGAAACAAGTCCCCAAAAAAATAAAAAACCGGTACGAGCACTTCGCTTGTGGGTAGAGTGACTTGTATGATCTGATGGCTCGCAAATAGGACTCCCGGTTAGAGAATTACAAGCGAAAATCTATCATTTTCCAACACTTAGGCTCAAAAATGGCCCGCCGGTGGTCCGGAACGGGAAAGGGCCCCTGGAAAAATCGGAAAACCGGCACGAGTACTTCGCTCGTGGGTAGAGTGACTTGTAGGAACTAACGGCACACAAATAGAACTCTCGGTTAGAGAATTATAAGTGAAAACATGTGATATTCCAACACTTACGCTCGAAAACGGCTCGCGGGGGGTCTGGAACGGGAAACGGCCCCTGGAAAAATTGGAAACCGGCACGAGCAATTCGCTCGTGGGTAGAGTGACTTGTATGAACTGGCGGCACGCAAATAGGACTCTCGGTTAGAGAATTACAGCGAAAACCTGTGATATTCCAACACTTACGCTCGAAAACGGCCCGTCGGGGGTCCGGAACGGAAAACGGCCCCCGTAAAAATTGGAAACCGGTATGAGCACTTCACTCGTGGTTAGTGTGACTTGTAGGAACTGACGGCCTCGCAAATAAGACTCTCGGATTGCTCGTATACTTAAAACGTAAGTTTAACTGAAAACGTTAACTTAAAACTTAAGAAATAAGCCTCCTAGCGCCCAAACTGTGCAAACGGGCTTCGGTGCCCGTGAAACTGGACGAGCACGAGCTCATAGTCATCCCTGACTTGTCGGAACTGACGGCTCGAGATTCCGAGTTCCGGATTTTTCATATATTTGAAACGTAGGTTTAACTCTCAAAATTTTAATTTTAATACTTAATTTTGTTTATATTTACTATATATTGCCAATTTTTATAATTAACTATTAATATTTATTTCTCGTTTTGTCTTCAGGTTTGAGAGCATCGGATCGATCACGACACCCGTCACCCTGTCAAGAAAATATATTTATTTTTTATTTTTTTTTCTTGAATTGTAAAGATTATAATTTGTTGAAACTTTTGTAATATTTTCAATGTGATTAATATAAGACTAATTTGTTTTGTTATTAGTATTTTTAATTGATTGTTCTAGTTGTATGTAATACATTCAGGTACAGGTAAAAAAAAAAACAGGAAAAAAATATTGAAATCTGCCAAATATAAAAAAAAAAAAATTAGTATTAGCTGCCGCCATTTCGGCCTTTAGCGACCGCCATTGGCGGTCGCTAAAAGTATTTTTGAAAATTAAAAAAATATTTTAAAAAATAAAAAACATATTAGCGACCGCCAATTATAGCTTTAGCGACGGCTATGGCGGCCGCTAAAAGCCTTTTTAGGATTTTGTTCACCGTCGCTAAGCCGTCGCAAAAAAGTTTGCGACCGCCACGTGGCGGTCGCTAATAATCTTTTGCAACGAACTTATCACGGCCGCCACTTGGCGGTCGCTAAAGAGTATTAGCGACCGCCAAGGCACTTTTAGCGATGGCTAATGGCGGCCGCTAATGCCCTGCTTTCTAGTAGTGATCCAGTGGTCCACCCAACAACCCTTTTTTCTCTCTCTCTCTCATGGATGGTTCGGGTTCGGGTTCGGGTTCAGGTATGATCACCTCCAGCCTCTAGGTAGGGCATGCCAATATGGGTAGACCCACCTCAATATCTATGGCCATAGGCTGGGTAAAATGGATTGCCCGCCTACTCTACCCACAGGTTTGGCAGTGGTTTCGTCACCTAAAAAGGATTTGTTTCTTTACTAGAATGCAAAAAACTCATATTTAAATAATTGGGAATTCCAAAATCCTTTGGACAAAGCAGAATTTTGAAATACAAAGGAAGTTGAAATTCTAAGAACTCAAAAGGATACTCGTGACTTTTTAAGTGGTTGGAATTTAAAATTTTAGTAAAAAAATATGATATTTTGAAATGCCAAGAAGATGGCCATCATATCAATGCCAAAAATCTCTAATATGAGAAATTCTTGTAAGGAATTTTGCTAAAGAACTAGCCGAAAAAGGCCTTTTTTAAATGAATAGATCAAATAGAAAGGATCTCATAGGGTGGATTGGTGTGAGTTGGGTGGATATGGATTCACTCTCACTGTACTAAATCTTGATGCATTTTTGTGTCTAGTGATCTCATATTACGTGTAGGGCTTGTTTGACTACTTCACTAGTAAGGTGGAGTGAAGTAAAGCCTCCTTTCACCAGACAAGAAAAGACTAAAAGTCATATCAAAAGTACAAAAATTCAAAATTCTCTCATTTTTTAAAAAAGTCAAAAATCAACATTATCATTATCAAGCCACTAAAAGACAAAAATCCATCTACTTTTTATCCAAAAAGTCAAAAAGATTCATTATCAAGCCACTAAAAATAAAATTTCATCATACTATGATTAGACGCCCTAATATTTTATTCTATCTTCAATCTTCACTTCACCCTACCAAGTATTTTTAGGGTTTAATCCATTGATCCTCATATATAAAATTTAGATTTGGAACCTTTACAACTCTTTCTATATGATAAGTGGGCCACTTTTTCTATAATAGGACACATAGGCTTTTGTGGATTGCTAGAATCTCCAAATGCGAGAGGTTTCGAGGATTAGCCAATTTATCAGGTTTTGAGCTTTTGTGGCTTACTAGCACATGTTGAATGTCCGCTTCATAGCCTTAGTTAGATTGGTAGATGGATGGCTAGTCTGCAAAACCTCTTCCGCATAATTTCTTGTACCTCAAGAGGTTAGGGAAGAAAAAATCGCATGGCCTATTCAGAAAGCACACGGGAAAAATCTAAGAAAATCAAAATCCTATAAATCTTTTTTTTTGCTAATTGGATCTTAACCCATTTGCTAATAAAAGATAGACCCACACTCAAGATTTCAGTTTGGATATTTGGATCCTTATTCCTCCATGTCAGCACAGGTATTTGGATTAACACAATGGGCCCATTTAGAACTTGGAATTTGGACCTGGCCCAAATTCCTGTGGGCCCCATCTCCTGCATGCACGCCAACCTTGGATTCTTGCCCACTCACCAATGCTGCAGTCTGCTGCCAGTGTAAAAAGTGATGGCTTGCTTGGGCACCACTGGGGCAGCCTGTTAAAGTGTGATAGATAGCCAGCCTTTAATGGTTCTTGAACATGGACCATCCAACATCCTTTCCTTTTGCTAACATCAATCCTACTTTTTACTGTCTATATTGTTCCTACACAAATCTCATTCCCCTCTGGTATTAGTTTAATCATGTAGAAAATCTTAATTTATGAGGATTCTCATAACTCAAGCTAGGACCTGAAAATGTTGATCATTTATAATAATAATAATAATAATAATAATAATAATAATAATCCAGTGTGGGTTCCACTATATTTTGCTTTGACCATCCATTTAAGGCCACTTCTTAGGTGGGCAGTATTATTAAGCAAAGTGGGTCATAGGAACATATTGTATAAACTAAGTATTGTGATAATGATAATTATTAAAGACTGTGGGAGCCAAGTTTCTATATAACCTTGCATGTTTAGACACATTGAGCTTTTCTCTTATTAGATTAATGTAGTCTCATAATATATTTCATTGCATGCGTAATAATTTGAAGCTATAAACCTTCTTTTATGGTCCTTATTATATCATTAATTTCTATTTAACCTGGCATGTTTAGACCCATTAAGCTCTTCTTAGATTAATGCAATCTCATAATATGTTTCATTGCATGCATAATAATTTGAAGCACTGAACCTTCTTTTGTATTCCTTACCATATCTTTATTATCATAATGAAAGGACTTTTCCTATCAACTTGGGGTTAGACTTTTGAGTTCTAATGCTCCATTCCTCTTAGTTGGACAGAATATGTAAGGTTAGCATCATCATAGAAGCCTTATTCCAATTTCCAACTGTAAGGGTTTTAGCTTTGTAAGTTTGACTTCCTCACTTAATTCATTTTAAAGCTATACCCCCACTCTATCATTTGTTTCCTTATAACCCAACATAACTATAGAAAATAATCAGCACTTAATAGAGTAAAATAATAGAACTTAGTCAACCAGGCCTGAGTTGCAGAGTTGAGGCTTGGACTTGGAAAAGTCTAGGGTTAGGTTTAACATTGGGGCCCACAGGAGCAAATGGATCTAATTTCAGGTTTAAATTCAAAGAGGTTGAGACTGATTTATTTGACTGTCAAACATAGGCACAAAGTCATATAGATCATAGTTGAACACTTGAACATACACATGTTTGTACATATATATTCAGTTACATTTATGCTACATCAAGATGGAAGAGATCTTAATTGTTTACATTAGTGGCATCTGTTGTGGGTTGATTTGATGGAAATCTGAAAGGGAGCCCAGTAAAAGCCCTCTGGGCAAAGAAGGCACTGACAGCTTGTGTTGGATCAGTACATAAAGATGTACTGATCCCTGCTTGCACAAGGGGGATTGAGATGGGAAGGCATGTTACTTGCCCTTGGTCACCTGAAACTCTGTCATGTTAGCATGAAGCTGGATCAGCCGTCCATTCATGTAATGTCCATGATGGCCAAAATGTCAATGGAAAGTATACCTTTACCTGGATATTGATCCCAAAATGGGTCCAGGCCTTTGGACCTGAACTGATAACCCTAAATTAATTTGAAAACATGTAGACACATTTGCACATATGATGTACTTAACATAGTCGTATAGGGCTTTGATTTGGTGCGATGGACATAAATGGCCCACCTAGGGCCATGGTTACTTTGGTGAATGATCTCAATGAGTCCTATGGGCGTGTAGAATATCAACTCCATTGGATCATCCTAATTCTTTGATCTATAACCCTTAATTTTAATGATTTCGAGGCATCTTTTGGATGTTAATCTAACTGTGAGTAACGGTAGAATTAGAATGACTATCAAAGTTGATCTCCTAGCAACTCGAGAAGGTGGGGGTGGGGAAGGGCAACTTAATCATAGGTGGGCCCAAGTGAATTCATCTCACTATAATCTCATTGCACCAAATCGCTAGTCTATTATATACATATAATATATAGGGGTTTTCATAATTTTTTTGTCCTAAACCCTAATTACACAAATGAAAGACCCTAAAATATCCAGTTAGGATGTGGTATGCAGCCAAAAGATCAATTTGCTCCAGAATGATATCGTTAGAGCTCATTAAAAGAAAAACCTCTTATTAGAGTCTTCTTCTCCAAACGATATCGTTAGGGTTTTTTGCTAAAAGCTTTTCCCCTCCTCTTCTCAATGATATCATTTACCCTATTTTGCCTAGTAAAATAAAACTCATCATCTTCGTTTTTCTTTGTGCAACTCAAAACCTCTCTCTTTCCCATTTCTTTACCAAAATCTAGAATCTCCTTATGCATGGCAAACGCACTATCGTTCTGAAGGTCATATTCAAGTAGCAGGTGGGAAAGTATTATTTCCACCATCAATTGCAAAGAGATATCTAGATTTAGAGTGATCTCATAACGATGGAGAACTTATTGCTGGAGTTGTAGGTACAATTTATAAGGCCTATTGAATAGATTATTAGTATGCATTTTGGTATTTGTGACGGAAGATGTTCATCCACTCTTCTGTCTCTCGTCTACAAAAAAAGATCTAGTCCAGAGGCTCTCTCTTTGTCGTCATACGTCGGACACCAAAATTGGAACTGCGAAGAAAAGGGATAAAACAAAAACCAAGGAAGAAGATGAGAAAAATTGCAAAGGGGCCTTTTTCTTGGCACGAGCCCTAACGATATCCTTCTAGGGAAGAAGGGAAAAATTGAAAAGTGGTTTGTTTTTATTTTTGTTTAAGGAGCCCTAACGATACTTGTATGGGGCAAATTGGTCTTTTGGCTACGTACCACACCCTAATTCGATCTTCTAGTGTTGTTCTTAATCGAATTTGTGTAATTAGGGCTTAGCACTATATTTTTTTCATAAAAATCCCTAATTTATATTGTTGTAGGCTTTTAGCATTCTGGGCATTCAGGTCCTCTGAATGAATCGTAAGGACCCAAATTTTAGGTGGGCCAATATGGTGGACTTGGAGACCCAAATTCAAAATGGGTAGAAATCTTAGAACCCCAACAGAAATTAAAAAATGGGTGGAAATCTTGGAACCCTCACCGATTTTTCGGAGTCATGTTTTGGTTTTTGGCATCCAGTTATTCGGCTATAGAGTGAATTTCGGTTGAGGTTTAGGACTGTTGGGCTTGGATGAGACCTATTATCAGCCTTTATCTAAACGTGTCCATCCTGGGCCTAATCCTGCAGTCAGACTACTTGACCAGCCCAGCTTCGCATACAGAAATGCCAATTTTCTAAGCAGCTGTGCCAACCTTTTAAAGTGTAGACCAGCACGTTATACCTGTCTGGGTATTAGAAGGGGGGCTTTAATGGCACCACGAAAATCTTTCTTCCCACCGCAAAAAAAAAATAAAAAAAATAGATTTTCCTAAACTACCCCTCCCTCCCTCCTCTTCCCTTCCTCTCCCACTCCCCTTATTAGAATCAACAAAATAAAGAGTACTGAATGCTCTGGGCTAGCCTAGTTGCAGTTCTCATTAAAAGTAACGCACCATTAAGTGGAAGGGTTGAGACGGTCACATTTGCCATTGATGGATTATGAGCTTGATCGATCCTAACTGGGCATGACCCCTTTGGATTTAATAACTGAGCCAGCAGCTCAAGACCTAGCTCTATTCCTGGTCCATAACCAAATTGGGATATATTACAACCGAACCTTAATCTGCATGTGCATCCATATTTAGTGGGGGTCATGCTCAGGGTTGTGCCCGATTTTTTGGGTCCTAACCCTAGGAGGACCTGATTGGTCTGGGTCCAGGTAGGCTTCATGGAAACCTATGGGGTCTCATAATTGTGTGTCCAAGTCTGGATCTGAGAATCAACCATGCCGAAATTCAAGGCCCAGTCTCAATTTTTTAGCAATCCATTTTGGTATAGAATAATGAGGCCTAAGTTCAAATGGCTTCTTTACCCAAACAAGAAAAAGTTCAAATGGCTTATGATATGAGACACATTGGGCTTGGGCCTACCTTGAATCAAACAAGAACTACTCGAGTCCATGACTGTGGAACCAAACCTGGACTGTGATTCCCAACCCGAAACCAACCCATCCAAGGATGAACCCAACTAGAAGGCAATGATCAGCCCGAACCTTGACAAGTTGGAGTGCAAGAAGTTAGGCTGGATAAGGTTGGCAAAATGGAACAAAAAAAGTATGAACCCAAAACAAACCTGATCAATCTATTAACAGGTTGGAAATTGTCGCCTAGGACTGCTAATTCCTAACAGTAGGATCATCCCAACCCGGTAACTCAGTTTCAGTTGACCCTTTTTATTTGATTTGGGTCTCAGTTGGGCAACATTTCCAACCTGATTAATAAAAGGTTCAAGGTTCGGGTTGAGTCCATACTAACTATCCGCCTCCCAAAAAGATAAGAATCTAACTTGGTATGTCTAGTTCTTCTTTTCTTTGGTAACCTAGTGAAGGAGCTTCTTTTCTTTGGTAACCTAGCGAAGGAGCTGTAACCCTCAGAGTCTCATAACACAGCTCGCATATGTGAGGTAAAGAGAACTCACACATGAAAAGAGAGATAGACACAACTCACACATACAAGGTGATGAAAACTCATACGTGCGAGGATATATAGACACAACTCACATTTGAGGTGATAGAAACTCATACATGCGAGGAGACATCGACACAACCTACATATGTAAGGTGATGTAAACTCATATGCGAGGAGAAAAAATCCAACTCACACATATGAGGTAATAAAAACTCACACATGCAAAGAGGGTGGAGGCAGGGAACCCAAGACCTCAATGAGGAGCCATTTTTTGTATGTCAAGTTTTTCAAACTTTTGACTTGGGTGAAAACAGGATTTTTGGTAGATACCTTTTGAATCAAATTTTGTGGACAATGCGGATCGAAAGCCTTTTTTGAATAAATTACTCGGGTTTGCCTGAGCATATATACATGGGAGTCACAGTAGTCAAACTGATCCAAATGCCCACGCCCCCGCATGAATAAAGGCCCACGCCCCCATATGTTTAATAAGTCCATCGCCCCATTTCAAAAACGATGAATGAAGGAAAAAAAGGGAAAATTTC
Organism: Litsea cubeba; assembly: GCA_012931725.1. Lineage (NCBI taxonomy): Eukaryota > Viridiplantae > Streptophyta > Magnoliopsida > Laurales > Lauraceae > Litsea > Litsea cubeba. The sequence continues at coordinate 22,991,502 of CM022949.1, forward strand.
AAAATGGGCCCTTTAGTTCCTGGGACATTTCAAAACAGGACAAATTAAAAACTACATTTCGAAAATGATCTTAAGTTTCCCAATCTCCTTTCAAATCAGGACAACCGGGCAAAATGCCTTAGGGCATGTTTGGCAAAGGGCATGGCAGTGGAATCCTCTCCATTTTCTGCTATTTTGAGGATTTTCCATGTTTGGTTGGGAGAGGATTTTGAGAGGAATAACATGAGTTTTCCTCTCATGTGATTATTTCTACAATCAGACCCCCCCCCCCCCCTCAGACCGAGTGATTCCATGAATGAGTGGAAAGGCGGAGCTACAGTACCTGTACAGTGATTAAGACGGTAATATGGTTTTGGACGGTTTTTGCATTTTTAATGCATCTTTTGGGTCCCACAAGAAAGATCCAAACGTTAACAATGTTTAAAAAATCCAAAACGGCTATGTCACCAAATTTCAGCCATTGATTCATCTTAGATCTTGAGATCTATGCAAAATTGTCCAAACCGTTAGATGACCAAATCTGGGCCAAAACCGGGATGGAGACCAGTCTGTTCTTTTCAATTTCTGGTTTCTGTGGGCCCCACGATCATGATCTGAACCGGTAGTTATTTTTGGAAGGTCAAACACGGCTACTGGACCAATTTCAACCGTTGATCATTACCATAGCTTGAGATATTTGCAAAAACGTCCAATGCTAAAATATTAATTTCTTATTCTTGTGGGCCCTCTTTGCAAGATCTGAACCGTTCATATTTTCTAGATGACCACAAACAACTTTGAGGTGAAAGTTGAGGCCTTAATTTTTCATGGATTTTGAAAATTTTTATAAATATGTTTATTACCATTGGATTATACATTCTACAATTTGTAGAAATCCTCCCTCCATCCAAACATAGAACTTTCATTGGGAATCTTTCTTGAGGATTGTGGCCTTCTTTGAAGATGGAGAGAATCCTCTAAATAGAGGATTCTTCATCGTTTACCAAACGTGCCCTTACTGTCCGGCCATTTTCCCCCTCTTTTTTTTCAGAATCCCGAAAATGCCCTTATATAACTAGTAAAAAAATAAAGGATGGATTCGATCCTTCTCTCCAACAGTCCAACGTCTCTTTCCACTATCCTTCCTTCTTCCACACCTTGGAGGTGGTGATGAGATCAATGGCTTGGTTGGGTGAGATGAGTTAGTTGTATTCTGCAGGTGGGTTTTGTGCTCGTTAAGGTTGGTTGCAGGCTATTGGACTGGCAGTGAAGAGAAATGAGGATTGTAAGTTGCACGGTGATTGCTATTGAAGATGGGTCGGGATGAAGAGATGCAGTGGGTGAAGATATTGATGACAAAGAAGGGGCTGGCTGAGAGATTGAGGGAGAGTTGAATGAGATGTGCAAGTTTTGGGTTTGTGTGTGAGATGGGACTTAGCTAGAATGTGTGGGAGATGTATTTTGGTAAAGGTTGGTCAGTTGGTCGATGGGCTTGGGTAGAGATTGAGATGTGACGAACTGGAGGTGAAGTGAAGATGAGAATGGGTTCATTTGGGCTCTAAGAGGTTGTGATGGAGAAGAAAGACATAAGAATGAGAAGATGATTATGGGTTTTGTTTGGGTTGGAGGTTTTTTGTTTGGATGGATAGGGAGATATAGATGTAGTGGTGAAGTAGGGAAACAGAGAGATGGCGGCTGTTAAAACAGTGAGGACTTGGTTGTTGAAAAATGGTGGTGTTCTGTGAAAGCAGGGAATGGGATTAAGCGGACTAGAGTTTCCATGAGTTGGATGCTGGCTGTGCGGGGTGGAAAGCAGTGTGGGTTCTGTTTGGATGAGGAAGATGAAGTGCAGAGGTTAGCTATGGAGTGATGGGAAGAAGATGGCAATGGTTACTGATGATGGACAATGGGTGTTACTGCAGTGTCTAGTCTCGAATGTTGTGGGCTAGTTGCAGAGGACCCAGAAGGCTGGGGTAAGGAGTGTTTGGTTGGCTAGGAAGGAAATGATGGGGGAGGAGAGGCGGGTTGGTGGTAAAGGTTATTAGCCACTCATCTTAGTCACGATTGAACAATGGGGGTTGTTTGGCTGTGTTAGGGGTTTGGTCTATGGGACGATGGGACGAGAGATGGGAACGAGAGATGGGTTATCATGAGTTGGAAAGGTTTGGGTTCTGATGTTGGAGTGGGTTTGGTTGGATTGTAGCCGTGGTTAAGAAAGATGGGGTTCGGTTGGAATATATTCGTGCAGGTTTGTGTTGTGGTGTGAATGGATGAGATCGATGGGAATGATGGAGAAGATGAGTACTGGCTATGGATGATGATGAAGATGATGGTGAGAAGAACGATAGGTGGAAGTGGGTTGGTGAGCTGAGAGGTGAAGTTAGGAAAGTGAAAGAGGGGAGGTGTTGCAGAGGTTTTAGGGACCGTGTGATGGAAAAAAGATGGTGAAGCTGATGTGGGGGTGAACAGATTGGTGAGATTTGTATGTATGCAGGTGAGTTTGGTGAGAGGCTCAGGTTCGGTGGTGAGTTGCAAAAGTCATAACAGGAATGAGATGGTGAGGATGGTTATTTAGTTTGGGATATTTGGAATGGGGTACAGAGATGATGCATGGTTTGAGCAGGTTGTGTGAGAGATGTAACAGATGAAAGGACGAAGGTAAAATTGTGATGGTAGTTGCAACGAAAGGACAAGGGCATTTTTGGAATTTTTGTAGAAAAAAAGAGAAAAGTGGCCGGAAGTTCTTGTATTTGGCCGGATGTCCTATTTTGAAAGAAGATACGAAAACTTAAGGTGCATTTTGAAATGTTTTTTTTTATTTTGTCCTGTTTTGAAAAGTATCAGAAACTAAAGCCCCATTTTGAAAATTTCCCAAAAAAAAAAACCCTATTTCGTTCCTGTTTTTCTGTTCTTCACTCCTCTCAACCTCAGTCCTCAGCCAGCCCCTCTTGGCTTCTTGGCTTCTTCCTTGGATTGCATCGCTTCTCGTTGGATGCTTGTGAGGCTGTGACAATCGTTCATCGTTCGGCTTCAGGTAAATCTATCCCTCTCTCTCTCTCTCTCTCTCTCTCTCTCTCTCTCTCTCCCCCTGCGTTTTTCTCTATGGACTCTCGGTCTCTCTCTCTTTTAGTCCTTTAAATTGTACTTGTAAGTGACTATGTCATTGTCGCCTCTCTCTCTCTCTCCCTTTCCCCCTTCTCTCCCTATCTTCTGTGATTAATGATTCCACTTGTCATTTTAGGCAGTGCATAGAGAAGTTAGGGTTTTTCATTTAATTTATGTTTGATGGCTCTCTTTATTACATTACTTGATTTTGGGGTTTTTTTTTTTTTTTGATCTTGTGTTCTTGTTTAATCTATGAATGAGTGAGATTTGTGACAGAGATGTTAGGGTTCTGTTGTGTTTTTTTTATTTATTATTATTATTATTTATGTTTGATGGTTAGGGTTAGGGACCTTAGGGTTATGTTGCTTTAGGGTTTTTTATTTATGGTTCTCTTTATTACAGTACTTGATTTTGGTTTTTTTTTTTTTTTTGATATTGTGTTCTTGTTTAATCTATATGAATGAGTGAGATTCGTCAATCATGGATAAGGGTTGGGCAGTAAATTATGATCATCTACTGATTATAACACTTAATTTAATGGCATCAAAGAATACAGTAGATACATCATACATTCTACATGAGTTTGAATTAGTCTGGTCCTAATTCATGGGAGACAGTAGTCTGCAGATGTTACCTACCATGTAGATGAAGGAAATTATAAGTGGGCAGTGGGCTCTACATGAGTTAGAACTCAACATTATGGACATTTATGCGGCTATTCATTTTGCGATATGCGAAGAATATCAACTAAAAAGAGGTACTAATTCATTTTGCAGTGGGCAGTGGGCTCTCATTTGGATTCATATGACAAAGGAATTGTTCGGAGCATAGGGAAAGAACAAAGAGGTACTAATTTTTCATGATGATGTTTATTACTTCTTTAGAGTTTCTTTATTATTGTTGTAGTTGTTTGTCAATTGATGCGTTACTTTCTTGAGGATTTGCGATTTGGGTGTTGTAGTTTAAAAGTTAATTTACAAATTGTACTTTCTTTATTATCCAGTTGCTTTTCTGCAGTGGAGGTCCCCATTTGGTGCGGCCACTTTGCCATAAGGAATAACAGATAAATCTATGATTCTTCAAAAAAGCATTTCCTATGAGGATCAAAATATCTTTTTTTTTTTTAGAAAAACCCATTTTTTGACTTGCCCCAAATGTGGATCACTAGCTTTTAATCAGGAGCCTCTTTAATCATATTATGTGCCCCTTTGTTTGCTTTGTACTGTATATTTGTGTGAGTTCTAACAGATGCCTTACCATTTAGAATAGAACAAAAAAATAAAGATGATAATCTACAAATTGGCATTAAATAATATCTTCCTGGGTGAAAAAATGTTTCTCCAGCCTCACTTGATTTGGTAAATCAGACCTAAGAGGCAAAAATCCCATCTAAGCGAGGGGTTAGGGGATATTTGTGTAATCAATTTTCTATCAAAACAGAAATTAGAATTGATTTTTAAAAAACCTTTTCCATAGAAACCTTTTTCACCGTTTGGGGTGAGCACTTTTTTAATGAGAAAGATCAAGGCAAGTTTCTAAAAATCCCCAAAAATCTATAATCTATTACCCTTATAATAAAAGCGAGGATAGTGTCGTGCTTAAGCCGCTTGAGCAAACATTTCTCTACACAGACCCGACTTTCAACTTGACGAAATTCCTCTGAACGACCTGTTTATCTCCACACTTCCATTGCTGCTGCTTCTGTGGCTCTCTGCTTTCTCTACACCTTGCTGCTTCCTGGTTTTATGTCTCACTCATATGCATGACAAGTGCTCCCTGCATGAGTTTGCCAAATAGAGAGGGAGATGCGACCTGTTGGCTTCTCTGTGGGTCTCCTTGGATGCAGATGCATGCAATTTGACAATTGGAAGCCCAACTACAGATGGAGTTCATTTCTCATTAAACAAAATAAAATTCCCTCTTCCGTTCTTCCCTCCCTTTCTCCTCATTTCGCCCTTTCTCATTTAAACAAAATAAAATTCCCTCCTCGGTTTCTTGAAACCTTTATTGCTTTGGAACTGATGGTTGTAATTCCCAACTGCTACACCATCTATTCGGTGTGTCTGATTCCTGTTGTTTCTTTTTCATGCTTCTTCAATTGATTGATTTCATGTGGTTCATTTGCTCCATATTTGATATGGTTTGATTTGATTGGATTTAGTTTATTCTTGGGTGACATTGAAATTGGGTTTGTTTGAATTTTCTGGGTTCTTTCTAACTTGAGGGCTGAGGTTGAAGTCATTTGGTTATGAACTTTTGCCGTAAATGTTGATGAAATGCTGGCTTCATTTGCTTGTTCTGGGTTGAGATTGAAATGGGTTTCTTTGTGATTCTCTAGGTTCTTTCTGATGACTTGGGTAGATGTCGAATTGATTAGATTTTGAAATTTGGATTCATGCTTTTAATGTTAAGAAATGCTCATTTGGCTGTTATTGGGATGAAACCTAAATGGGTTACTTTGGGATTTTCTAGATTCTTTATGATGACTTGGGTAGAGGTTGAATTGATAAGATTTTGAATTATTTCGTCTAAATGTTTAGAAAATGCTGATCTGATTATTTCTAGGTCAAAATTGAAATTTGTTCTTCTGGGTTTTGTGGGCTCTTTCTGAAAACTTAGAGGTTGAAGTGATTTGCTTTTGAATTATGTATTAAATGTTAGGGAAATGGTGATTTGTATCTCTGTGGGTTTTGATTTGGCACTTGGTTTTCTTGTGACCTTTTTTTATTTTTTATTGTTGTTTTGCTTGTCTGTATAGAAAATGCCCACCATCTGTTTGTTTATGTTACTCTAATATTTCTCTGTGTTTGTAAAAGAGTGCTTACCATGTGTTTGTTTATATTCCTCTGTTAAGAAGTTAAAAAAATGGCATAAACCTTGATGTGGGTTTGTTAATCTTAGATGAAAAAGAGGCAAATAAACATTGAAACATTCTGCAGCCCTTTTTTTTTTTTTTTTTGATGTAGTTAACTGGAATGTCCTTTTAATAATGCTTTTCCTGATGGTCCCCTGATTTCTGATGCTTCTTGTAAGTAATATCATGATTTTGACTGATACATGTAAATCAAATATAAATTTAACTGTTTCTTATACCTTAATCTTATATGAAAAAGAGGCAAATAAACATTGAAACATTTTGCATACCTTAGTTTTGTTTTTTTTTTTTTTTTTGTGTGTGGGGGCGGGGTTTGGGGGGGGGGGGGGGGTGTTGGGGGTTTGTTCTTATGTAGTTAATTGGTTGATGTTTCACACTGAGATGTACTTTTGATGTGGCTCACGCGTCCCACTCCAAAGTTGCAGTTTTGTTTCCAAGTGCATTAACCATTAGGAGGTGTTTGTTTGTACTGATTGATGTATATAAATGATGCACAGAAGTAACAGTTACATGTTACCACATTTGTACACTCCAAAGTTGCAGTTTTGTTTCCAACTGCAATGGCCATTTGGGGGGGGGGGGTTGGGGTTTGTTTGCACTCATTGGTGTATGTAAATGATGGACAGATGTAATAGTTACACGTTACCGCATCTGTCTAATAAAGGGCCAGGGACTGGAGAGAATATGGTTTCACCAGGAGAGAGAGACACAATTAGGAAGACTTCTACACAGTGTAGTGCTGGTTGATTGTGAAAATACTGACGTTTAAAGTAGCAATGACATTCATATAAATGAAACTTAGGGAATGATGAGAGAAACTCAGCTGTTCAGATATCTTCTTGTCCCACAATAAAAAGAGGTGATTACAACTTGGTATGTAGGATGCTGTGTGATGTGGCCCGTAGACTCGATGTTGCAGTAATTGAACAATCATAAGCACCCAGTTTTTGTGGATTTTAATCATTTTAAATGTATCACAGTTCATCTTTTTGCAACTTGAAGATCCTTTTTTTTATATCATCAAAAATATTTCATCCAAGGAACACGACCCCGAATTATAAATTGGTAAGTGACCATACATATATCAACAACCTGCATAAACATGTAAAATGCACAATCCACCACTCATATGAACATTGAGGGTATCATATTAAAAAGTACGCAACCCCGATCATTACTTGGGTTCCAAAAAACCACCACTGCTACTAATCATACATGTTTTCATAACATACCTATAGGGCTCACCCGGTGCACAAAGTGCTCCCCGGCTAAGCGGGGGTAGGGGGAGGGTGGGCGCATGTGTACGCAACCTTACCCTTGCATTTTTGCAAAGAGGCTGTTTCCACGCCTCGAACCCGTGACCTCGAGGTCACCAAAGGAGCAACTCTACCGTTGCGCCGAGGCTCGCCCTCTTTTCATAACATACCTATATGGCATAAAATTGAACTGCTATATGAAATTCATAAATTCTTATCATAGATGTTGTTGCTTTATTACTGATTTCAAAAGTATCATGTGCTCATTTTCCATTATCAAGATGTTCTTCCTATGCTCTAAATTTTGATCCATAGTTAGCTATGATGTTTCCTTTTTCACTTTCTCATCAATCTACTGAAAGAATGTAAATATTCACCCGTGTTACCATTTCCACTACATTTCTACATACTATGTGAAAAGAATCAGCTATTGTAAGTAACAAACTCATTGTCTAATATGCTTAACTGTTGTAAATAAAAAAGCTCAGTGCTCTTTTTTTTTTTAGTGTTACACTTTTACATGTAACTGATACATGCCAGAATGTAGAGGTTTTCTTTTCATTGTATCTGATTACTTTTTTATAAGTTTTTTTTTTTACTAATGAAGAAACTTTTATCAATTGCGAATCATAATTAAACTCAACTTCAATGTCAGCATGTATGATTAACAAGGGCCAACTTCGAAACTACTAAGCTTCATTCTCAAAATACACCATTAAATAATATCGAGACTCATAATTGAAACCTTCATTCTATGATAATAAGAAGATTGATCAACAATCTTTATACATCATTTGTTAAAAACTCAATCAAGCGCGCGCGCACACACCCCATTACATTATATTTGTATGAAGATACTGGTTATAAATATATGTTGTAAGTGAAGATAGTTTCAAAAATGGTGATGAAGATGCTATCTGTATGGATTGTGTTACTACAAAATTGATTCAGGTAAAACTCTAAATAAATGTATGAGAATTGGATTGGATGATCCCCTACATCAACACCATTTTCACATGCTTCTCTTTCATTTTGGTCACATCTTCCCATGGAGCCCATGTAGACTCAAAAGATTATTTAGCTTATACAAATTAAAAAAACTAAAAAATAAAACCTATTAATGCCATCTGCAAAATCAATTCTCTACTCCTCATCGGATCAAGAATAAAGCATGAAACAACTCCAATCTCAGTTAGGTAAGAATATCTAGCTTAGATTTTCTACTTCTCCCCACCGCAAATCCTCACTCAAACTCCTCCCTATGTTTTTTATCAGATTCTTGATCAGCTCATCCTTAACTCACAATGATTCAAAGACTTCTCAGGTACGAAATGCATTCTCATCTGTTTTCTTAAAACACTAAAAAGATCATCTATTTATATCAGATGGACTTAGGATGTCCATGAAAAACTCAACTTCCAACTTTCATATATATTGATGTATCCCACAACTATATCAAATATTGTTACCATTAATTTCAATTTTCAAGCCACTTATTTTAGAAACTGCTAATTGCTTTGATATCACAAACCTACTTCTTCTAATCTTGCATTGTCAACAGCAACTAGAGCTATCAAGAAAGAGCTGTAGGTATTTATTATTCACCAACACAAAGAAACCTAGAGGAAGACTGTCATTGCAATGTAAGTCTATTATTCTCATTGCTTAAATCTTCCAAGTCAAATTACCAAGTAGTTTCTTATGAAAAATGTTTGTTTTTCTTTGTTATTTTGTGTTTCTTCAGTTTTCACCTTTATAACTTGGTATCATGATGCCTTTCTTAAAGTGCTTTGAATTGGGCTTCATGCTATAATTTCTATGGTGATTATAGAATTAGATTTCATAAAGTGCTCTGATCCATGCATTATGCCTTTGTGCTCTAATTATTGTCATAATTGTAGAATTACTGCTTATAATGCTAAATTAAATTTAGAAATATATATTTAGCTTTGTAAATATTTTCATAAGGGAAGTCGGTTTCTACCTAATAAGTGCCACAAAAGCAAAAAACTAAATAAAAATAAGTGCTTCCGATATGCAATGTTGTGCTTTCTTCATTTTCATTTTTAAGTCAATGCATTAAAGATGCATGGAGAGGGCAACAATATATGAAAAACCTCTATGGTCTATTTCTTTCTTGTTCCTTTTGTTAGGCTTTTCAGTTTGGTTCATTTAACAAAAGTAATTTCTTTTACTTAGCTTTTTTCCTTTTGTTTTTCTAAATTTTGTTTCTCAGACTAACCAGGTCCTCAATCAGGCTCAGATGCGAAATTAGATTCATGTGAAGGATGCCCAAATCATGAAGCCCGCGCTCTTCTTAATAGTAGAAAGAATACTTTTTTGGGTTGTTTTTGTTTACTGATGTCAAGTTTTTTGTATTGATTATTGAATTTGTTGAATACATGATCAACATCCATAAAGTATAAGTACATCTGCATGAAAAATTAGTGTTTTATGGGGAGAATTCGGCCCCTTCTTTTTAAAATTTTTATTAATCTAGCATTTCATTTATGTATTTATCCTTTTTTGCACGATATAAATGAATCAAGGATTGAGCTACTAACTTGATTCAACGATTGAAACCAGTGATTTTTAGATTTTCCCTCTTTTTTAAATATGTGATGGCATTATATTGATGTTCTAAATCTACTAAAAAAATATATTGATGTTATAATTCCAAATGTGTGCTTTTTGCAGGAATTGCAAAACTGGAGATCAAAATTTGACACACAATTTAAGGTCTACTGTAATGTGAGTGTGTGTGTGTGTGTGTGTTTTTTTTTTTTTTCTTTCCCTCTTTGTCAATACAACAATTATAGGTCTAATTCTTACGGTGACAGTTAATAAGATCCTTCTCATCTTTGTGCTTGTAGGAATGGTTGTCTATACTCATGCAAAACAAACAGTCACAAAAGCAAAAAGAGCAATTGAGTAAAGCAAACCTTTCAGTAAAGTGCCCAAAAAATATTATCACTTGTTAGTATAGTATCAATACTATTAGCCTCTTGATGTAGAATATACAATTAATAAAAAAAAATTTGATTAACTTGTCTGTTCAAATTCAGTATTCAACACACTTTTAAGTTGCAATACACATTTTCTTACAAGTATAGAAAAATTGCCTACGTTTCAACATATTTTCATGATCTTCAATTTAAGAAAATTTCCAAATGAATTTATGTTGTATATGGATGCAAGTGCCTTGCACGTGCAGGGCACCACTAGTCTTTATACTAAAAGGGTAGAAAGTGTACTTTTGCCTGCTTGACATGCTTAACCTAAATTCTCTACACACCCACCCTTTACTTGTGGGCCCACTTAAGATTCGAAGTTGCCAAATGGACTGCAGAGTGATAAACACGAGTCTTCAATTTCTCTCTCGATGCTTGGTTACTCTTTGGAACGCCCTAGACACAAGAGCTAGGTATGATTTCGATCTCCTCCACAGTATCTCTTGAAAAAAATACTTCACTACCGTATTCTTCTTCATCTCCTTCTCTTTTGATTTTTTTTTTCTTGCTTCTTAGATTTTCTTCTTGATTTTCTTGATCCAAGGCAGATTCTCTCGATCAGTAGTCTAAAATTATGAAAGTGTTTTTGGATCCAGGGAAGTTTCTTTGTTTTTTGTTTTCTTATTTCCGCCAAATCCTCACTCTAGCACTCTTATGTTTTTTTTTTCCCCTCAGATTCTTTCATCATCCCAGCGACTCTTCATATCAGGTATGAGTAGTATTTTCCTCTAAATTTTGGATTTGTGGCAAAACTTGGTGAAATTTCACAAAGCACTGTCTGGTGTGTAGAAGTCGTGCATTTACAAGTATTACTTGAATCCGTGCATTTACAAGTGAGGATTTCAAAGTGTGTAGAAGTCGGAAAGAATCCGTCCATTTACAAGTCTGGGTTTTAGAAACTCGGTCGGGTAGACGGGGAATCTCGTGTTGGCTGTCAGGTTCTTGTTGTGGTAGTTTCCTTAGAGGGACTTCGTTTTTTTCCCTTTTGTGTTGTTTGGTGTATTTTATTTGATTAATTATATGTGCTTGCTTTGGAGTGTGAATGGTAGTATTACCTATTTTATCTAATTTCATTTGTTTCAACAGTTTCAATTGATTGTTCTGTTGAAACTTTACCGTGTTTTATATTCAGTATTTTCATTGAGCGGTATTTTGAATTTTCTTGATAATGGATTAATTGAGAGTGAAAAGGGCTAATGATCTTTTCATTGATTTGCGATGTGTATTGCTTATCTCATTTTCATGGTGGTTTAACATATTCAGAAATTTATACTTTTAAGGACTTTCAATTTCCTTATTCTTTTTTTTTTTGTGAATTTGGCCCTAAATAAAGGATTTGTGCCTTTATAAATGTATGAGAAGCAATAACTTCTTGCAATGTTTGGATGAAGGTAGTGCTTTAATAGTTCTCTGAAGATTAGTGAGAAGTGCACTATCTACTTTTCTAAATCATGCTTTCATCCTCAATCAGGAGTTTATTCTTGTTATAGTAGACTTTCTAGGTGTAAGCTGGTAAGCAGTAACATAATTTTACTTAAAGTTTCAAATGATAAGATTATCTTCTTCTGTGGGAAAGGCGTTGTCTGAACAGACAATGTTTCATTCACAAGTTAGAAATATAGTTATTTCTTGGAACTTCATGAAAAATTTGCGATGTTACTTTTAATGCCGCCTTCTTGTTTCACAAGGTTATCTTATGGTTCTTGTATTTGGAGGTTGATTTTGAATATCTGTCTCATTTTTATTCTTTCATTTGACAGTTACTTTAATGCAATACATTTCAATTCTGTTTTACTTAAAAAGTTGTCTCTGGTCTTCTTATCAGACATTATTTTCAAGGCCTTTTATTTTACTGCTAGAACTTCAAGTCAAGATAATGGCTTATTTGGCCAAAATAGTTTGTTGCTAGGAACTCAAACATTTAGGACTGACAAAATAAATGGAACGAGTTTGTCGCACTTGCTATTAAGGTACAAAGTTATTTTATAAACTGTTCTTATTGTCTATCAGGGCCATTTTTGAATCCTCAAGAATCATTTGCCTTATAGTCAGATTACCTGTAACTCTGGTTATTGTTATTCATTGTGACGGAATAAAACCGGGCAATTGAGGTTATCCAAGCACGTGAACCTTCATTTACATGTAAACCCAGTTGCCTGCCGTCAGTTTATGAGGATTCGAACAAGAACAAAACTTTTATTGATTGTGCCATCAGACCTGTCATTTGTGAAGCCTTCAAAGCATATTACAAATTACAAATTTCTTTTCAGCTTTCTCTACTTATACTTCCATCAAAAGTCAATTCTGGCCTATTATTTGTCCCTGATGTTGAACTTTAGCCAATCTACCATCCTTTAGTTGTTTCCAAGCGGCATATCAATATTTTTACTTTATTTTTGCCGTACTTATTTATTTTAGTTGGGGTGGTGTGGAGGCTTAAATATTGTTGAGTTTTCGTTAAAGAAGAAACCAAAGATAGTGCATTTCAATCTGTATAAGAGGGACGTAGTTAAGGGAACTTAGGGGTCTTTTGAAAACTCTAAAAAAAAATTGATGATCTGGAGCTTATTTACAAATTACAGTGTTTGGTGAACTTCTAATTGTATTTTCTACTTTTAGAGCTTACTTGCAGGTTAATATACATGAAATGTAAAAAAAAATATTGCTTTTAGCGGCGGCCATATGACCGCAGCTAAAAGTAGTTTTTTTTTTTTTTTTTTAAAAAGACACTGCATTTAGCGACGGCCGCTATAAAAAATCGGCCACTGCTAAAACCTTTACCCACCACAAGTATACCGTCGCCAAGCAGCGGGCAGCTGGCCCCCGCTAAAAACAGTTTTTCTTGTAGAGCATGCAGGTATGGTAAAGGTGCTCTAGCACAGAGAAGGGGTTAGGGACTTGAATGGAAGGACGATTATTCTTAGAATAGAGGATGTTTGGTATTTGGCTTGAATTCAAAGTAGCTGCTGGGGTGGTGGAGGAATGAGGCACATTTGGGCATGAGCAGTGCTCCTCAATTTTGGACCTGATTTTGGAGTGGTGGGCTTGAATCCAAAGTAGTTGTTGGGGTGGGGAGATCTTCTTGCACTGGTTGCCCTGATTTTGGAACTGAGGTTGGGTGAGAGGACAGAGATTGTGGGCTCGGATGAGAGGAGGAGGGAGTTGGAATATGAGCATTATGAGTGGTATAAGTTTTGTATTTAGCTGAAGTTGGAGTTATTTGGGCAGTAGGTGCAGGTTGTCGTTCTTTAAGTCTCTGAACAAGGAAGGTTTTCATAGAAAACTTTCAACTCCACTTTACCTTCACCTTTAGTTTTGTGAGCTTCAAAAGATCTCAGGGCTAGTAGTGAGCATTGTTTAATGCCTAATGGCTGAGTTTAATATGTATAATGACCCTTTGGATTGGTGAGTTAAAATCTGAACCCACCTAAATCAGATCGGGTTTCTACATATACCTGGACCGGTACAAACCTCTATCAAGCCCGACCCTAATGAGTCCTATTTAAACTCAACCCATTCCAACCCTAAATTAACCTCCTTGAGTTCTATTGTAGTTACACTTTCTCATATTGTGCACTTAGTTTAGAATGAATTTTTTTTTCTTTTATACATAACATTTTTTCCTTTTATTGTATAGCATAGTTATATGGATATTTTATAATGGATTTAACATTTCACTGACTATAATCATTATATATTTAGATTCTTTCCTTGTGAAATTCTATGGAAAGTTTAATGAGCTACTGGTTTTGGCGGTGTTTGGTAAGGATTTGATTTCTCTTGAATTCTGTTTGTTTTCTTGATCGTTTTATCATTCTTTTATTAATTCTTAAGGATTGATTTTCATCATTTTTTAATTCTTTATTGTCTTTTGAAACAGGTCATGCTACATTATTGGTTGTACTTTTGAGGCCAATGTAAGTAAATATTTTGGTCAACATATTTTTTTTGTATTTAATTATAATTTTATTGGTTTTTAATGTTTATATAGAGCTGAGTGGCCAAGCGCATTAGATAGAGTGCCATACGGACATGTGATCAACTTTGTGGCTCGTGTGTGTTCACCAATGTGTGTCCTTTGCCTTCTTGTTTTGCATGCCACATCAAGTTAAAATGTACAAAGATTAAAAAAAAAAAGATTATAGTTTTAATAGATCAGTAAAGCTCATTCTAAACGATGAACATATAAACAAACCCACGGAAAAATTAAAATTAAATGAAATTTAACAAAACCAATTAAATTGCAACACAAACAAACCTAACACATAAAATAGGGACCGCCCTTGTTGGTCATTGATGGTAGTGTTTAGCACTCATTCGAATGGACCGAACCTTTGGATCAATTGTGCATTAGATTTGAATAGTGAAAATTTGTGTGTCGGTGATCGAGTGGTTAGGATGATGATCCGATCTTCCATCATCAAACACAAGTAGGGAGGTAGTATTTCGAGCATCCTCGGTTTCATCCCCTCGTGGGGCGCAGGTGGGGCCCACAAGGCACTGACCACACACGCTTAACAAAGGGGTCCCTATATATGAAAATGATCCTGTGAGATGGTGGGATGCCTTTTATATGGCCCACCTAGATGAATACCAACCATTGAAGGCACGCGGATTCAATGATCTTGATGAGGGCTAGTTATGTTAAAAAAAGCTCACCATTTTACGGATGGCCCAACCCGGTCATCAAAGGGCCAAATTTAAAAGCCCTCATTTTCTTTCTATGTTAACATATCACAATGCGCATTATATTTGACATATATAGCATTGAAATCTCAATTGTTCAATCTTTGCATTTTCACTAATATTTTTGTTCATCCTTTGTTAGGTATGGTTTGCCCTATGTCACTGATGACAATTTGCCGTACAGTGTCTAGAACTTCACCATTAGAAGCGTATTGCTTGTTCAAGTTGTATAAAAAAGTTTTAAGAATAAGCGGAGCATCACTTGGCCAATATTGGGTGCAGGTGTATTATAGTTGTTCTGCACCCAATATTGGCCAAGTGATGCTTCGCTTGTTCAAACTTTTTATACAACTTGAACAAGCAATATGCTTCTAACACCATATTGGTGAAATTCTGGACACTATATGGGAAATTGTCATTTGTGAGTTGTGACGTAGGGCAAGCCATACCTAACCAATGATGAACAAAAAAATTAGTGAAAATGCAAAGATTGAACAATTGAGATTTCAATGCTATATATGTCAAATATAATGCGCATTGTGAGTGAAAATGCAGAGATTGAACAATTGAGATTTCAATGCTATATATGTCAAATATAATGGGCATTGTGATATCTTAACATAGAAAGAAAATGAGGGCTTTTAAATTTGGCCCTTTGATGACCGGGTTGGGCCATCCGTAAAACGGACATGTCCATCCATGAGGCTTGAATCCCTCGTGCCTTCAATGGTTGGCATTCATCTAGGTGGGCCATATAAAAGGCACCTCACCATCTCACAGGATCATTTTCATATATAGGGCCCCCTTTGTCAAGGGCATGTGCTCAGTGCCTTGTGGGCCCCACCTGGGGCCTCACGAGGGGATGGAACCGGGGATGCTTGAAATACCACCTCCCTACTTGTCTTCGATGATAGAAGATCGAATCATCATCCTAACCACTCGATCACTGACCCACAAATTTTCACTATTCAAATCTAATGCACAATTGATCCAATGGTTCGGTCCCATTCGAATGGGTGCCCATATTTTTATGTTCATCGTTTAGAATGAGCTTTACTGATTTGTTAAAATTGTAATCTTGTATGTGTGTTTTTTTTTTTTTTTTCTAATCTTTGTATATTCTAACTTGATGTGGCATGGAAAACAAGAAAGCAAAGAACTCACATTGTTGAACACACACAAGCCACAATGTTGATCACATGTCCTTTTGACACTATCTGATGCGTTTGACCACTCAGCTCTATATAAACATTATAAACCAACAAAATTACAATTTAACACACAAAAATAACAGAGATTAAAAAAAAATGTTGACCAAGATTTTTACTTATATTGGCCTCAAAAGTACAACCAATAATGTTACATGCCTTGTTTGAAACAAACAATAAAGAATTAAAAAATGATGAAAATCAATCCTTAAGAATTAATAAAAGAATGATAAAATGATCAAGAAAACAAATAGAATTCAAGAGAAATCAAATCCTTACCAAACACTGTCAAAACTAGTAGCTCATTGAACTTTCCGTAGAATTTCACAGGGAAAGAATTTAAATATATAATTATTATAGTCAGTGAAATGTTAAATCCATTATAAAATATCCATATAACTATGTTATACAATAAAAGGAAAAAATATTTTGTATAAAAGAAAAAAAAAATCATTCAAACTAAGTGCACAATATGAGAAAGTGTAACTACAATAGAGCTCAAGGAGGTTAATTTAGGGTTGGAATGGGTCGGGTTTAAATAGGACTCATTAGGGGCGGGCTTGATAGAGGTTTGTACCGGTTCAGGTTCGTGTAGAAACCCGATCTGATTTAGGTGGGTTCAGATTTTAACTCACCAATCCAAAGGGTCATTATACATATTAAACTCAGCGATTAGGCATTAAACAATGCTCACTACTAGCCCTGAGATCTTTTGAAGCTCACAAAACTGAAGGTGAAGGGGAAGTGGAGTTGAAAGTTTTCTATGAAAATCTTCCCTGTTCAAAGCCTTAAAGAACGACAACTTGCACCTACTGCCCAAATAGCTCCAACATCAGCTAAATACAAAACCGATACCACTCATAATGCTCATATTCCAGCTCCCTCCTCTCATCCAAGCCCACAATCTCTGTCCTCTCACCCAACCTCAGTTCCAAAGTCAGGGCAACCAGTGCAAGAAGATCTCCCCACCCCAACAGCTACTTTGGATTCAAGCCCACCACTCCAAAATCAGGTCCAAAATTGAGGAGCATTGCTTATGCCCAAATGTGCCTCATTCCTCCACCACCCCAGCAGCTACTTTGGATTCAAGCCAAATACCAGACATCCTCTATTCTAAGGATAATCGTCCTTCCATTGATGCCTTAACCCTTTCCCTGTGCTAGAGCTCCTTGACTATTCATGCATGGCACACCCTATCACGGCCATCCCTCATTGTTCCAATGTCAACAAGCAGTGAACTCTTCTTCTAGCAAATGGAGGTTCAACGTAGGGAGCCCTCTTCTTTGCAAGCAGAAAGTAATGGTCATCATTTGGAGCCTCTGTCCCAGGAAGTGGAGACACATCACAAAGAGCCTTCTACTCAAGAATACCATGAAGGCCAGTCTTTGGTTCCTCCACGTATTAATCATGAGCATGGTAGCTGTTCACAAGGAATCAACTTGACAATGGACCTCTCGGGCTTTTCTATTCAGCATAGCAAGAGGAGGCCCTCCATCAAATCAACTTCTTCAGCTGGACCTATTACTAGGCGCTCCAAAGGTTTGTTACCAACCCCCTCCTCCCAATGGTTAAGGTCATCTATTGGAATTGCAAGGGGATTGGAAACCCCCTACCAAAAGAGTGCTTAGGATTTTGGTCTCCTCCCACAATCCATACCTGATTTTTCTTTTAGAGCCAATGATTCACTTCCCTTCTTTCGTTACCTTGGGCTTATCCTCCTTTGGTTTTGACACTTCTTTAGCTCCCCTCCCTCCAACTCTATCAGTCAACTTTGAATTTTGTGGATTTTCTCATTCCTTTGAATTTTGTGGATCTTAAAAAAAGAGAGATTATGACTACATTTTGTGGATTTTATTGGGTTTTTCTTATACATTTTTCTTTTTCTATTTCTAGGAGAGCAAGAGCTTATTTTTATTAATTCGTTCGGTGTTTTTTTTCCAAATTCACTAGCATATGGTTTTTCTTTTAGAGGATATTATTTTTAGTGGATTTTATAATCCACGAGAATTTAACTCCGTTCATTTATTCTTCGTAACATATTTCTTAGATTTATTTTTTATTAATTATATTTAAAAACTCTTAAATTTTAGCATATCTTCATTTTTGGCCCCGTGCGACTAGTCTACGTATACATTCAATGGATAATATTAGAACACATGTAACTCATTCAACGGATCAGAACATTCCAGATGCTACTTAAGAAAGTTCCACGCTAAGTTACCTATTCCTACACACTTAGATATTCATGTGCATCCTTCCCTCACCATATGGTGAGGGACAAACTTAATGGGGCCCAATTAGGGACCCATTGATCATGGGACTTGTGGGGGATAGAAAGAGACATCTTCGATGGGACCATATATCAAGTTTGGGGTCAATCCATGTCTCTAACCCCCTTCATCCATGTCCCACTAATTTAACGACTTATTATTAAAGAAATTTTTTTACCCTCGATCCAACGGTCTAATCCATTCGAATAGGTGAAAACCCAATGGGTCTAGTGCACCTAAAAGGGTCACATGTGTGTGGATGGTTCGGATGGATCAAAAAGTTGACCTCACTATGTTGTCCCTCACCATGTTATGGTGAGGGATGGATGCACATGAATATTTCTCCATATATATATGTAGGGATTTATACAGGTGAAAAATAGTTCTCACCATAGTTGTGAGAAGTTTAATTCTGACCATTGATTTCTGAAAATAATCCAACGGCTGAAACCCATGAGTTATAAGAGACCAAAATCACCCTATCCGCCCAACTTTTCATTTCCCCCCAAATCCTCTCTCTCTCTCTCTCTCTCTCTCTCTCTCTCTCTCTCTCTCTCTCTCTCTCTCTCTCTCTCTCTCTCTCTCTCTCTCTCCACATCCCAGGCACCTCATGATCTCTCTCTCGTTTCCCCTCGCCATAACATCTACGGTGCCGTTGCAGATTCTCGCCCACGGCCGCCTCTCTTTCTTGCCACAGCGACCGATTGGGTTTCTTCTTCTCCGCCGCTAGGGTTTCTTTTTTGGCCACAACAACTGAGCATGTTTCTTCTTCTCTGCCACATCAACAAGAAGAAGAAGATGGTCCCGGCCTCCTCTCATATTGGGATTTGGATTCCAAGAAGGGGTCTTTTTCTCCAATTTCATTTTTTTAAATAAACACTAATTCTCATATTGGGATTTGCATGACACATGTTTAGCATTGACGGGCACCAAACCATGCATTGGCTTACCTATTGTTTGGTGCAGTGCGAACCTTGGATGGATATGCAGAAGTTGAAATCCTTTTTTTTCTTATTGGAACAACCAAAGACGGAAAAGTGCCCTTTAAGAAAATGGCCTTGTGCCAATGTGGCCTTCATAATATGTATTATGGATGGATCTATATCTACCAACTAGCCGATCGTTAATGAGGAATCTGGGTCCCATCAGCTATTCACTTGCAATGAGGAATCTGGGTTCCATCAGCTATTCACTTGCAATCAAGGCCCATATATAGGACGGTGACTCCAAATCTTGCATAGCTAAGTAGGCCATATCTGCAACACCCATGAAAAATTGAATTCAGTTTGAATGGTAAGGATACGCTAGGAATTATACTTGTTACCAGTTGTGTTAGCCCGACTATCCTCCTTTTTAATTTTCCCTACTGAAAATGTTGTCCCAACAATCTCAATTGGTGTAAATTTATTTTTCGAGCTTAAAAAAACCCATGTCAAGCCACCTGTGTTCTACATTCCATGTGTAGGATGCCAACTGGTCAAATATATGCAGGTTTTAGACCATGGCATCCCAACGAGATGGATAATGTTTTGATTACTTGTGAGTGGGGATGTCAATGGACCTTCGATTGCTAGGTTACTTGGAGGATCAGTTCTGAAAAATGAAGGAAGGATGTATCTTGGATTTGGATTCCAACTATTCTGTTGTTTATTAAATCCATGTAGATGACTTGGGCTCTTAACATGTTGAGAGGCATTTTTTAAATTCATATCTTTTTAACTTTGATGAAATTTGTGAATCTTGAACTACCTTGGACGGGGCAAAGAAACAATCTCGGCTTTGGTCGACATCATGTCATGGTCCAATTCAAATTCCAATGAATATGTGCCAAAATGCTCATGTGGAGAGATGATTTGTCTGACCTCTCATGCAAAGTCTAATCAAAATAGAAAGTTTTGGAGATGTTCTAATTGGAAAGTAGGTGTTTATATTTTTTTTTTATTTAGCAACTATTATAATTTGCCATTTAGAAACACTCTAGAATTATTTTTTTCCTTTTTGTAGGATGAAACGGGTTGCGGTAGAAGTGGACAATGAAGAGATTGTAGCAGCACTCATCAAGGATATGAAGAAGACAATGGACGGTACTCATTAAGGATATGAAGAAGACAATGGACAGTAAGAATGAAATTTTATGGGCAGCAGATGAAGCGTGCGTCCGAAGAAAGAAAAAAATTAATAAATTTAATTGTGTTGTGATGTTTTTCTGTTCTCTTACAAGTGTAATTCGCATTATGAAAACAGTATGTTAAAATGTATATATTTTGATAATTTGTTGAACACAATCTTAAAATGCGTGGCGTATATTTTACCAATAATGTTGGAAATGAGTTGCTGTTATTCTTGTTTACTGCATGATTGTCGCAGAAAAAGTGTTGCATATGTATATTTTGATCAACATCTGTCAACCTGATCATTTAGGGCAATTCAGGTAATGGTTAGGGCTATATTGTTCCTAGCTTAGGGACCATTTAGATTATCAATTGAGAAGTTGTAGTTCGTTGAGGTAGCACCAAAATCCATCTGGAGTACCATGTCTTCATTCACAGGTTGCATTTTTTTGCAAATATAATAAATATTGAATGTGAATAGGAAGAGAACTTGTAAATGGAACTGTACAAGGAGGTTTGATCTTAACTAACTGATCAACAATATGGTTGCAGCCCCATCTTCAAAATGAGACTTTCCAAGAGAAGATGTGAAGGATAGTATCAATATTGTTTCCTGACCGCACAAGGTACCAAGACAGTTTCTGTTCTGAATAAAGAGCTTGAATAATAGTGCAGGAGGCACCTTTCGCGACGGAGGAGAAGTTCTGCCTCTGAACGTAGATGAGGCCATATTTAGCCGGACAAGGCTACAAGGAGTAGTGTATTATGGTCACGTATGATGCCTCCAATAGTGATCAACTCCCATAAAGAACCATCAAAATCTCAACACTCAACATGAACCACCATAATTTGAGACCTATTGCGACCCATGTCCACATCCAACATCAAAACTATTACAACACATCCGACATTGAAACCATGACAACCTATGTACACATTCCAATATGAAAACTATTACAACCAATGTCTACATCCAAGATTGAAACCATGGCAACCAATGGCCACATTCCAACATCATAACTATTACAACCGTTTACCCAAAAAAAAAAAAAAAAAAACTATTACAAGCAATGTACACAGAAAACACATGACACAATCCTGTCAAGGAAATGAAACTACTCATTTGCAAAGCTCTCTGAGAAAACTTTGTCAAGACTCTTTGGAGCTGTTGGATCCATTTCTACTTCTTGCCTTTTAACTTTCCCGTCCAAGAATAAGTAACTTCATAGGAAGAAGTATTGAAGATTTGAAGTATTGCTTTTTATCTCTCACCAAAATGTCAGAAATTGCAACAAAATTGTTGGAGTAAATTAGGTTTGAGATCAGGTTCTGTAATTGGATTTTCCTTTCCCTTCCAGGCTTTCCTCTTTTATATGCAACATATCAAATGGACAAATAAGAATATATCATATAATGAAAAATCAGAGGTATATCATCCACCATTTCAACATTACATCAAAGGAGCAAATTCTTTCAAGTTAAGTGTTTAAAAAAGTTGTTTTTTTTTTTATTTGTAAAGAGTTGGATTCTCATCTATTTTTCCCTAAACTTTGAGGCATCTTCCTCCATTTTTCTTTTTATATATTGTATTTTCTCCTCTTCCATCTACATTTCTTCTACAATATCTTATCTCTCAATCAATATCTAGAGCACTCCACATAACTCTATACAAATCTATAATTTACAAGAAAGCCTGGAATAAATCTTCACCATGCAAGATGATCATGTAGTAGTCTAGAATCTTTTTGGGGCTTTCAAGATCTCTATCGATCTATTAAGATCCATCTTTAAATCCGATCACAAGTATGTCCCACCCAGTAGCAGACCCATGATTTTCGTTTGAGATGGGCGGATCCAAGTATTCCGAGTGACTTTTAGGACGTCATAGGATTTTTATATGGATTTTGGAAACACATTTACCCGGAATCTTCATTGGGTTTTAGGAGTAGACCCAGGTTTGACGGGGCGACTTCCCCCAAAAGCATGTAACTGGGTCCACCAGTGGTCCCACCGCTTGGTTGTTCATGATTCTCACGTGACTCAAAGATGCATTGACCTCTGTCATCATGCATTTTATGCTGTGATTGCTTCATCTTCCACTATAACATACAATAATAGGTCGGTCGATATGGTGGTGCGGGGTGATACTGAAAGAGAAGGATCAAAATTAAATTGAAAACCTGCTATTATAATTAACACTATAATAATATGAATTGGATAGATGGGACTTCCTGATCAAATTAGCTTCTCCAATAATTACTAAAGAGGTGTAGCGTGAAGGATTTGAGGCGAGGGTGAAAAATATGAGGCCAGGATTTTGATGAAACCTCAACTCCCCAAGGACTTGAAGTAGTAGGGTGATAGATTGTCATTCATTTCCCAATCTTCTTTTAATCCAATTTCGTAAATGGTGAGGCTATTTGTTAGTAATTTTTGGATGTTCACCTTTCATTTTTCATTTTTAATTACTTATAGAAATATAAAGTATTTGAATTCAATTCGGTGAAATAAATAGGCCCTTGGGGTTGTCATGGACTGGGCCAGGAGCAAGAGAGCCAACTACTTTAGTAGGCACTGCATTCAAGGCCTGCCCAACCACTAACAAGTCTGGACTGGAAGGGATTTCTACGTTGTGGGGCCTCTCTGATGATCATGACCATCAAAGAAGGACCGTCAAATATTTGGTGAAAAAAAAGTTTGGTGGTCCAAATTGCGGGGACAAAATCTGATGGTACCACTTCCACTACTCTGCCAATATTTGTAAAGTCACCACAATTTGACTGACGACCCAAGATCAGAAATTGTAATTGGGGATTGAAAAGAATAAGTGGGGCCCACTGTCAGAAGATCATTGAGGCTTAGGACTATTGGGCTTGGATGAGACCTATTATCAGCCTTCATCTAAACGTGTCCGTCCTGGGCCTAATCCTGCAGTCTGACTACTTGGCCAGCCCAGCTTCGCATACAGAAATGCCAATTTTCTAAGCAGCTGGGCCAACCTTTCAAGTGTAGACCAGCACGTTATACCTATCTGGGTATTAGAATCAACAAAATAAACAGTACTGCACTTGGAATGCTTTGGGCTAGCCCAGTTGCAGTTCTCATTAAAAATAACTCGCCATTAAGCACAACGGTTGAGACGGTCACATTTGCCATTGATGGATTATGAGCTTGATCATTCTAACTGGGCATAACCCCTTTGGATTTAATAAATGAGCCAGCAGCTCAAGACCTAGCTCTATTCCTGGTCCATAACAAATTGGGAGATATTACAACCGAACCTTAATCTGCATGTGTATCCATATTTAGTGGGGGTCGTGCTCAGAGTTGGGTCCAATTTTTTGGGTCCTAATAACCCTAGGAGGACCTGATTGGTCTGGGTCCAGGTAGGCTTCATGGAAACCTATGGGTCTCATAATTTTGTGTCCAAGTCTGGATCTGAGCATCAACCATGCCGAAATTCAAGGCCCAGTCTCAATAATTTCTTAGCAATCCATTTTGGTATAGAATAATGAGGCCCAAGTTCAAAATGCATCTTTACCCAAAAAAGAAAAAAATTTCAAATGGCTTATGAAATGTTATGAGACACATTGGGTTTGGGCCTACCTGGAATGACTGTGGAACCAAACCTGGACTGTGATTCCCAACCAAAACCAACCCATCCAAGGACGAACCCAACTAGAAGGCAATGAACAGCCCGAACCCTGACAAGTTGGAGTGCAAGAAGTTGGGCTGGATAAGGTTGGCAAAATGGAACAAAAAAATATGAACCCAAAACAAACCTGATGATCAATCTTTTAACAGGTTGGAAATTGTCGCCTAGGACTGCCAATTCCTAACAGTCGCATCAGCCCAACCTGGTAACTCAGTTTCAGTTGACCCTTTTTATTTGATTTGGGTCCGGGCCGGGCAACATTTCCAACCTGATTAATAAACGGTTCAGGTTCAGGTTGAGTCCATACTAACTATCTACCTGCCTCCCAAAATTATCAGAATCTGACTTCTGACCTGGTGTGTCAAGTTTCAGATTGACTCTTCTTTTAACCTCCGGCTTGGGATGGGGTTATATTTTTTTCCCATGGACAACCTGCTCATTGGAGATTTTTGGCAGATGCCTTTAATTTAAAAGGCCCGCACAAGCTAGAAGAGGTGACGTACTCGGGGTTTGAACCTCGGGCAGCCGCGTAAGAACCGACGCTCCTTAACACTAGGATAAGGAGACCTCTTGGATGAGTCTGTCTCATTTTGACTCGAGATGCATGTCACTTGGTTAGACTCAATCACACTCACTTGACTTGCAGGACTCAGTGGCATTGATTCTTTGAGTTGGCCTAGTCAAAATGAGACAGACCGAGTTTTAGGTTCAGATAATCAAGTATGGAAGATGACTTTAATCTAATATTAGTGTAACCTATGTCACAAGTATTGTTATGGGGATGACATCAATGGGAGATAATATCCAGATAGTTATAATTTCTATACTTTCAGTAGGCAAAAAAGTGCTGGCCTGTCTCGTCAAGGATGCCTAATGCTGCCGAAGCGCGCGTAATTAGCTCCACTTAGTATTGCACTAACATTACCTCTGCTTTCTACATAGGTTGGAAGATAAGGAAGTCCCAACATCTCACTAGAGAAATTCAACCTCATTAACATTACAATTTGGCAAATGGATGCAACAGAAACAAAAACAGGAATGCACACATTTCTCTCTCTAGTGCATGATAATTAAGGGCTTGTTCGGCAAATTTTATCCGTATAAAATAGATATATGGATAATAAATTTTTGTGTAAAACAGATCCGTGTGAAATAGATGTTTTGTAAATATATCGTTTGGTAAGGCAATTTCCTGTTTGTAATTATACCGTTTGGTAAGGCGATTACCATTTAACAAATCAACTACCGACAACATTTTAGTAATTTTCTCAAGATCCACTTGGAACCAAAGGTTGATTTTTGGTCTCATAGCCATTTTTGGCCTTCCAAATATGATCAATGGTTCGGATTGTGATTGTGGGGCTCACAATGTCGAAAAATTTAGATCGAATGGTCCTTTTTTATTTTTTATTTTTACAAATATCTTGAAATTATAGATAAATCAACGGTTGAAATTTGGACCCCCGGTATTTAGCCTTATTAATCCTTCCAATGGATTAGATCATCATCTCGGGTCCCAGAATGTGAAAAAAAAAAAAAGAAACTCACCGACATATAACAAAGACCATCATAATCACTGTAATGTGCACTGTGTTTTCAAATCCCATCCTTTATGGTGCTTTCTCAAATATAGGAAAAACCTCTTTATGGGGTCTGAATTAGATATTGGGATTGTAGTTACCGAACAGTCTTAACCCATTTTCAATCCGCTTTAAGAGACAGAGACATATGAAGTAGAGAAGCCAAACGACCACTAACTGATTATTAGATAACAAGTTACCCAACATATCTACTACACTTTTCCCGTTAGAAAATCTCCCAGAAGGACCTTTTTAGAAATCAGAGTAATTAGCTTTTGCTAAGGACTAGAGATAGTTATTGTTTCCCATTATCAACTAATGAGAAAATGGCTGGAACTTGATATGACCCATGGACCCCATTTGAAGAATGCAAAAACAGGAGAATGGTGAGAACCAAATTCACCCTAGAGCTTGATTTTCACTTAATTAGAAAACACACACCATCAATTACAAGCAACAACAATATGTTATGTTGGGATGTGAGTATAAAGGTGGTGAGGCTGAAAAAGAAGACCCACCCAATTTGTAAGGCTAGCACATGAAAGGTCCAACTCCAAGCGGCAAAATACTTTCTTGCTTGTTACCTTTTTTCCATTGTCCTTTTTTTTTTTAAATTTATAACGAGAGTTTTCCAGTAGTATATAACCCGACGGGACTATTACCTTATTACCAACAGTCTTTTTTTCTTTATTGCAGATGGCACTTGGCATATTAGCAGCAGAAAGATAGCATGAGGAAAACTTGTGGTTGAAGAACTGAATACTATGTCAAAAGCTAGAATGGGCAGAGCTTGTGCTTGGCCCACATTACATATATAGTTCATAATGTAAAATTCCTAGAGCTTATGTCTGGCCAAGTCTGTCTATAGGGAAGTCAACTTTCCACCACTAGTGGTGTATATAAAGGCCATGGGCTTTGGAGGTTTAACTCCAAAAGGGGGCAAGTTCATATCCATGGATGAGATTCATCCAATGCTAATTGAGGTTGGCAACTGTCTCATGAGTGATTGAAATGGTGGAAATGTAGTACATTCTTGTGAACAGTGAACCTGTAATAGCTAGTTTGGCATATCAATAAAAGAAAAGCAACATTACAAGCTCATATCAAGTTTGGTTGAATATGGCTAGAACTTTCTAGAAGAAAGTGAATGATGCAAGGAATACGTCTGTTTCTTAATAGGCATAGGAAAAAATAGGAGGAGAAAACCCACTTCAAGCCCTCACATGAGGTCAAAGGTCATGTGTCTGTCATTTCAAAGGTGGGTCTATCATAGTCATTCTACCTTCTCTAATGAAGCCAATGAATTATCACAAAGGATCCATTCCAATCATGTTTTCCTTGACTAGGGCACACTTGTCATTGGATGATATGTTGGGCATGGCTGCATCGAACATGCAATCAGGAGGCAAGAAGCAAACAATCACTCTACAAGTGGTGATCATTATAGCTAAATTGTCTCCACTTTACTCTAAATTGATTCCACTTCACTCTACAAGTGGATAGCTGTAACAGAAGTGATCAACCATCCAGACTCTTCAGTAAACGTCTTCCATTTGGATATTTAGGAGATTGTCTTATCAATAAGAATCTGGACTAAGCTTCATTCTATATATAGTTTCTTGGAATTATTGGAGCCAACTTGACTACCGAATTATGAATCACATCACATTCAACTGCTAATTACATAATTTTTTTTTTCTATTAGAGGGTTCCCAACCCTTTGAGTTGGACTAATTTCTCTGGGCTTAGAAGGAAGCAAGGAAGCCGGTTAGACTCTCCTGTAACTCCAGTGTGGTAGTGCAGTTTCGATCCTACAACCTTCAGACGCAAACCGTTGTACTAGGCCAACTGAACTACCCCTTGGGGTTATTACAAAATTAAATTAACATAAGAAAGATTGAAGCGTTTCAAGAATCTAGGCAGGAAGGGCTGACCCGCCTAACCCTTCCTACATTCAATCATAGATTAGGAAGTTTTCGTCCATAAGTTTTCATCCATAGTTAAATGGATTGAATTAAACCCGCCAAACTCACCTATGGAATCTATTGCATGTTGGGTTGCGTTTTTGCATGTGGGGCATCTTTGATTTGATGTCCATTGTATTTTCTAATGTACACCTACTAGAATCAAGATATTTCACTAATTAACTTAGGATTGCCAATCATAGTTTTCTAGTCATTTTTTTTTATGGTTACTATTTGAACAGTGATGGTTGTGAGATCAATTTATATTCAATAAGCAGGTCAGATATGAATTGGGCTTATTATCAGTCAAAAGCCTTTAAAACAATTACTAGCAAGTGAGTTTGCAGCCAATCCGATTTGGCATTGACCTGATCATCATCATCATCATCATCCACCATTGAAGTGTATAACGATAGAAGGGAATGACACCTTCTGAAGAATATGGGTGTGGGGTGATGTCTAGGGCCCCACGTGGACATCTAAATAACTGGAAAATCACCATCTAATCAGCTCCATTTTGGTGGTTTAATTAAGATACAAAATCAGTCGTTTGTGAAATGAAAAATTGTAAGGCTACAATTTTCTATTGTTTCTTATCTATGATCCAAGTGATCCTCTATATATATACCTATGATGCACGGATACTTTAAAATGGGCAACGCATCGTATCCGATACTTCACTTTTTACATATAAAATACGTGTCCCCGCCATGTCTATGGCGTGTCCCTGCCGTATCTGGGCATCATAGCTCTATACATGTTTACCCAACCCCATAACTGCCACAACCATAGGTCCTAGTCTTTACCAAAAAAAAAAAAAAAAAGGAAAAAAAAGAAAATCTGCCAGTGGTCCTAGTGAATTTTATAGTTTGTTTCCAATAAGAATGCACATGTAATTAAGAAATGGGTTGGCTTGTCACTTCTCCTTTCTATCCTGTTTTAACTTAAAATCTTCTTCCACCTCCATTGCTCTCATCATCAACTTCATTTATCTTCTCTCTCATTGTCTTGTGATCCATATCTAGCTCCATAAGATAAAATGCCTTTGACCATTTTACCTAACCACATGGATGATATTTGGTGGTGCCTGCCCATGGGTGAACAAAATATGAGCCCCAGTGGTGCTTGATGGGGACGTTTCTAGCCTATGTTATACACGTGTGTTGACAATTTTCTCCAAGGTCTCATCATGTGAAATATTCACACAACTATGATTGGTTTCTATTAATTGGGGGGTTGCATCAATTGATCTTTATTCTCCCACCAATTTACTTTGCTATTGACTGTTGTCTCTGCACTCTGACTTGTTTGAATTGCTAATAGTGCACATACTAGTTTATGATGATTTAGTCATTGTTTCATACTGCAATGATTATGTTGGAAGAACTAAAGGGAGGAAAAAGTCTCAAAGCTGACTTGTAAACTCTTGTGTTGTCTGACAAATTCTCAACAAAATCTCTATGTTGCCGACGATTTGCGTTGGAGATGCGGATCATAAACATATCAGATTGAAACTGCTGTGAATGGGTCGGTTAATAAACATATTAGTGATTGGAAAGCTCACCTGATGGTATTGGTGATTGATTTATTCTAGGAACAAATGTATAATTGATGATGGCTGTCTTTTCGTCTTAGAAATGAACTGTGCAGAGATAGAGAGCATTAAAGCTTGAGTTTGTTTTCCAAAAGTACGGGCGCCCATATTTGCATGGGCACACGCATCCAGTCGAATGGTATGGTTGTCACACCTTCCTTCCATATAAATAATTTAGGAATCAATCTCTACATGTAATGCTAATGGCGAGAAACTTGTGAGTGGGTGTGCGAGTACTCACCTTATTAAAAAAAAGAAAAAAAAATCGTTGCATGTTTTGGGTTAATGTCTTTGAATTTTGGTTATCGGATTGGTAGTCAGGATTTTAGGGTATAGAGGCATTTTAGTCTTTGTACTAGCTAGGATTTCTTAAAATTTTACTGATTTTTTTTTTTACATATGACTTTTACCTTACTTAAGTGGGAAGAAAGAAAAATACAAACGAGCCTCATTTCGGACATATATATATAGGGATTTATATATATATATATATATATATGCACATCACTGAACCATGTAAACTTGTGTTGTTTATGTGTGCTTGAGGTATGTGCATTATGGTAGTATGTCGATCATAGTTTCTGTAGTGCCCAACAACTTGTAGAGGGTCAAAGTTCAAATGGTTTGAAAGTATTAACATTTTATTGTGGTTCAATCAAGGGTGAATAAATGTAGGATCACTGTCAATTAATGGACGTAGGGAGGGAATGTGTGCGTGAGGATTTGGATTGGATCACATGTGAGTGCCACTGGATGGAATAAGAATATGTTTTCATTTTTAAGAAGAACAACAACAATAACAAAAAATAATTGTTATTATTAGAATAAATGGTTAGACAACTGTATTGTTGAAAAAAACTCAAATCAATGGGGCTTGATGTAATCCATGATATTAGCCATGAAATTGTAGAAGTATTAATGTGACTTGACCATCATTGTCAAAGCTTTATCTCATCTTATCATTAAATTATATGTTATAAAAGAACTTAAGTCTCATAAAAAAAAAAGAAGAATTTAGTGGAAGACTCTTTAAGGACCTATTTGTTTGGAGACATTTGTGATGAGAATTGCGAGTGTTGGAAACTTGTGACACGGGTGTTAGATCATATCTTTAGAGCATTTGAGTTCCCCATTTGAATGCTAGAATTATGAATATTAACATCCTAAAAAATCACTTTTAGCCTTTTGAATTATTAGAATTGCAGCTTTTTAAATGCCAAACTTAACTTCGAGCATTTTCAAAACCACCTGGGAGACAACACTTGAACAACTCTTAATCTCCACACTCAAAAGAGTTCTCAAGATTAATGTAACCAACCTGGCTTTAAGGTGGTGGTTGTTTGCCTGAGTTTTGAGGACTCTTTTATTGAAAACTACAAGAATTAGAATCATCTTCGATGTTTGGTGCATCAAAAAAGGCTTTAGTACGTTCTTATGTAACACAAAGGCTCCCCCACCAATTTTTCCTTTTATTTAAGCTACAATATTGTCACCCCTCTCTTCTTTCTTCTTTCTTCCATGTCTTTCTCCATCTTCCAACTTGATGAAGAGGCCGAGGCTCTCTATTTGTCTTCGTGAAGATGATGAACATAGGAAGGTATGATGAGTCTCGAGCATATTGAAGTGTTTGGCAGAGATGGGTTTCTTTGGCTCGGTTTTGTTTTGTATGTGGTAGAGATGAAAACGAAAGATAGAGGCGGCAGTGGTGGATGAGATAGATGGGGTCGCAAGTGATGATAGAGGGCAACGTGGCTAGTTTAGGTGTTGATGGTGTGGATTGAAGATGGAGAATGAGTGGTTGGTTGCAAAGTGATGGAGAAGATGGGTTGGGATATGGGTGCTGTAACAGTTGCGTGTAGGGCTGCACAGGTGGGCTAAAAACTATGTATTAAAGAGATATAAGAAGGAAGGACGAGTGAATGAGTTAAGTGTTTTTGGCCAAGAGGACGAGGACCGGGGCGGATCCAGAATTATCAGTACGGAGGGGCGGGGCTGCTACTACTAATTGTCACTCCAAATTTTTTTTTAGTCGTTAATAGTGGCAAATTAAATTGGAGGTAACAAAATGGGAGTCATCCAAATTTTTTTTTTTTTTTGAGTCATCAAATTAATTCTGGATAACTAGTCATCCAACTATTAAGCAACTAGTAGTTATCTTGAATACTCTTCTAAAAGGGATTAATACCACTCATGCTCATGCTCAGTATAACCAAATATTGATTGAAGCTCTAAGATGGAGTCTGAGCATCTCGACATTTAATCCATATAAACTATAGAGGCTTGGTAGCATCAACTGATTGACAAACAATGGCTTGCATTCAAGCATCGCTTTTTTTTTTTTTTTTTGGGAAAGTTGGGGAGTTAGGGTGGGCTGCAGCCACCCCCGGCACCCCCCTAGATCCGCCCCTGAACGAGGAGGTGGCTGGTTGTTTGGTTGGAGGAATAGAAGAACCAAGATGGAGAAAAAGAAAAAAAAAATAAAAGAAGAAAAGTGTGTGAAGACCGGGGAAGAAAATATGAATGAAAAGAAAAGATAGGAGAAAAGGAAGAGAAAAAGACATTGAAGGGAAGGTGAGTTTGCACGTATGACTCAGGTTTGGCTTAGATGGAGGCGTGGGGAGATGGAGAAAGAGGAGGGAGAAAAGGAAGAAAAGAGAAGAATGACGAGCAACAATATGTCCCTCAAACAAGAGAAAATTGATGAGATGACTGTTAGAGAGGAACTATGAGGGGTTTTTTTAGTGCACCAAGACAAGTAAGGTGATTTTTCTAATAATTTTCTCATTCTTTTATGAATTCCCCAAATGTTGTACTCCTCCTAGTTTTTCAAATGCTTAAGTACCATGTCACATTTTGGAAATTGAAATTCTGAAAAGCTCACAAGCTAGAAGTGACATTCTACATGACCAATTATATGATTTCTCATTATTCAAATGGGTAATATAGAATGTCGGGGGAATGATAGCTATTATTGCTGTAAAAAATCTTCATAAGAGAATACCTCCTATGGTAACATAGAAATGAGTGTATAGGAGGTTTTGTAGTGGGGCTGCCTGCGGAAGCATAAATATATGCAATCGATCAAATAAGCCACACACAAAGAAGAGAGAAAAATCACAAAAAAGATTTACATAATTTAGAAATGTGCTATATCTACGTCCAAAGAGAACTTAGTATCTCTTTACTACTCCAACATATATGCATATATAAAAAGCCCAATACAATGACCAAAATACCATTAATCCAAATCTTATCCATTTAACCTTGTATACAATACACAAACCAAATAGATTTATTAACATATTTGAAAAAAAAAATGTATACTCGAATTGTACTAATAAACGTAAAGGGATTATAGGTAGGATTGATTTTTTTTTTTTTTTTTTGGTGCTGAAGATTAGATGTAGGATTTGACAAAAAAGATATGGGTGTGCTTTCCAACTCTGCATTGTGGACCGTGATGGGTGGGCAACATAACAAATTGGGAAAGACGCAGTTCAAGAGCTCATCCACATATGGATAACTTCTGCTTGACACGTGTTGGAAGCAGCAGCATCCACCCATGCACTATACTTTGACCACCAACAATTAGATGCTGGAGCGACACGTGGACAGCACTGGACATGTAGGACCCAACAGCTCCATTAAATGGAGAAAAAGGAACATGTCTATGGGTGTAACTCACATGAGTTCAAATCATCTATTGCAGTTGTTATATCTTTATCGTGAGTTGACCAATAATAGTCCGTCACGTCATTCAAAAAAAATCAGCTCCAACCATAATTTTTATCATCTCCAAATGGGACCAAGAGTTTAATGGTCAACAATCCATTCGGATTGATATATAGTCAATCCAATAGTCCAGTAAATTTGGATCTTACCGAAAGTTGATGGACATGTGCAATTTAAGGGGGTCATGTGTTTGGTCTATTTAGATGGACTAAAGGTGGGCCCTACAAGCACGAGCTTACGAAATTTTCTCCCTAAGCTCGAGCTTAAGGGAGCCTTGGCCTTTTTTAAAACTAAAAATCACCTAAATTTTTAGATGACGTACGGACGGTTATTGATCAACTCACGATGAATACATAACAACTGTGATAGGTGAACCGGATTCATACCACACTAACAAGAGAGAGAGAACATAGATTTAGATGATGAAGGGTGTCTCTTATTCAGTTTGATCTAAAATAAATTGACATATGTCTCAACGGACATGAGACGGATCACTGCTATTTGAATTTGATATCAAATTCATAGATAAAATGTTGAATTATAATTACATATTAAGTCAAAGAAAAATTAAATATTCAACTTCACTCTTTACTTTTGTAGATGTTCACTACAGTTGAGCTATAAATGCTTTATTTATGATTTCAGTAAAAATTAGGGATTTTTACGAAATAATTAAGCTTATAGTTTGATTAGACGATTTTATGAAGAAGAATTATAAAACTACGGGTCAGTTGGCCGTACCTTTTTTTTTGACAAAATTACCTCAGATGAAGATATCGCCAACTATAGCCAATAAACGCCCACCTCAATAGATACATTAGAATTTTGCATTCCTTTTTTTTTTTCCTTTGAAATTCCGACTCATGTAGATTTTTAATATATCCAGGATTGCATTAGTCAATTAAGTTAACTTATAATTAAAATTGGGGGTCAAATCCTCCGTATTGATTGATGATATCATCAATTGAATTTTTTTAAAAAGAGTTTTCCACTGACCATCCATAATTCCATACATTACACACTTCATTCATGTCCAGACATTCATAGACACTTCCATACATTATACTTATAAAAGTAAAAAAAATCTCCCAAACCTCATCTTTCTTTGATATCATGTACTTCAATCTCATCACACTTCATACACACTTAGTGAATGTTGTCCACTTCACTCCAAGAGTCTTCATATTACATCATTCGATACACAATTGTCACTATGACATAAATGTGAAAAATCAATATTCATAACACACAATGTTCTTGCAATCAATGTTGGGTCCAACAGTCATGTAAATTTCATTTCCTTGTATAGGCAATCTATCATTCAGTCTATTTACTAGTTGGGTAACTACTCAATAGCACCATGTGGTAGTTTCTTAATTGTTTTTTACTCAGACAAATTTTAATTTGTTGCTACTAACCAAGATCCATCAATCACCTTCACAACATAGCACCTCTGATCCATTCGAATGACCAACACAACTGCACCACCCGGCCTGCTTCATTAGATAAGACTCATCAATTACTACACCTTGCATCATCCAAACTCACCCAAGCCTGAACACATCATCTTCACCTTTCATTCATCATCACGTTCAATCACTATCAAACCAACACCCACTCAAAAGCAATTCAACAATAATGTACAATGCTCACCAAACGAATCAAATATGTGCCCATTTCACACTGGAACATCAATGGCTTCATTCATATCCTCTCCATGGCTCAAGGTTCGTTCAGACATTTCATCGAACACGTTGAATACCAGTTACCCCGTTTCACTTTTTCTCTCCATCTTTGCTCAAATAAGATGATCAAAAGAAGATGATAACAAAAGAGAATGAAAGAAAGACAAAAATAAGTGGCAAAATCTCAAAACACAAAGGCCAAGAAACAAGAAAAGAGGTTGCCCGGACCATCTGAGTGGGGACAGCGGAAGGGGAGGATGATAGAGACTGGGGGTTGAAATTAGTCGGACTTCATGAGGGCAGGTTGACGATATCATAAACAGCTGATGATATCCTCACAAATGGGGTATTTTCGTCACAAAAGTAGATACGAACCACTCACTTGTAGTTTTCTTATTATTCTGGTTCATAAAATTGAATAATATTCAAAGTCTAACTTTAATCTATTATTTTGTAAAAATCCCTAAAAATTATCTAAATCAATAATAAACAGAGTTTAGTTTGGTGGGGGAGGGGCAGTAGAAACCCAAATATAATTTGAATTTAAGTCCATATTACCCAACTTAAATCTTAAAAAAACCATAACCAAATCCACCCGTAATAGGAGTTAGTGGAGGGGAATTACACTTCTTCTTCTTCTTCTTTTTTTTTTTTTAAAAGGAAATTATATTAAAAACCAAACAGAAACAACCGTAGGGTCCAATTACAAAACATTAAACATATATATTATTAGTCAGCCAAATTGGAAAGTTCAACTTTCCCATTCAAACCCAACTAATTATAAGAGAGTAATTAATTTTAGCTAAATGATGTGCTCCCTTGGGGTATGCTGAAACTCAATATTATCAAAATGGTGAATCACCCATTTAACCTTACCCATTGCCTTTCCTAATAAAAGAAATTATATGCATCATAACACTTATAAAAAAAGAGAGGCACTATTAAGGACTTGTTTTTACGATGAGATCGAAGAATTCCACACTCCCCAAAACTTTGTTTTTACTGGAGAAAGAAATCTTATGTTTGTATCTTTTTCATAAAAATCAAAATCCTCTTTATTGAAGAAAATCGATTTAATTTTTTATACAAAAAAATATATGTCAGAGTAATATTCTTGTCTCAAAAATGCGCCTAGTGCGAATTTGCCTGGCATAGGTTGATATAAAGGTGCAAAAAATTACGTGCCAAATATACTATAGTAGCAGTATCTCTACTAAGTGCTTCCATTGAATTTTTTCTTTCAGTGGGGCCACAAAAGTATTTTTTATAGTGTTTGTCGATTTGATGTCATATTTCCAGGGTTTTCGTTTTCAGTGTCAATGTGGGTGGAGATGATGGTGCTAGGGAGACTTTCAAACCCTAATCTATACCTAATTCAAACAAGGGTTGACTTTCCTGACTTGAAAGAACAACCATGATTTTCCTGCCGGCAAGGACAAGATAGAAAAGTATGAACTCCCGCATGGTAATATGAAAAGTATAAGAGAATTTATAATTTCTGTAATTAAAAACGAAAAATGTGTATAACTTTTGAATTGCCTTATATTTTATTTTTGTTGTTACAAAGATAGAGAGTCTGGTGCATTGTGATTAGGTTCAAGAGTGACAGAGGTTTTAAGACTAAAAAATTGAGATCCAACATTCACACATACTTTAGTATTTGATCTAAGGGAAATATTCTCCCATAGGAATTTGTATGGCTGCTATGTAGGATTTTTGGTTGATGCGAACCCCGCAGTTGTCATGAAAAGCTAAGTTTGGTTTGCGGGGCCGCTTGTTTCTAAAAAGTACTTCAATGGAGACTTGAAACTGATAAGGGTTAAACATAGATCTTACTCCGGGAATGAAGGTTTTCAAGGCCTAGACTTGAGGTGGAGCATGGCTTTCTGATTCTGCTGATTATCCAAATCGAAAGCTAATTTGGTTGCATTTGGGTGATTCAAGGCTGACCAAGCAAGCTAATTGGGTTTACATTGAGATATGTCTGGTCCCATCTTGATGTTAAGGGTTTATGATAAAGATGTGGACCAGGACTCCCATGACAATCATAAAGAAGCAAGAGACCAGGTTGCTATGATCAAGCTAATTAACATAGGCCTAATGGAAACCAAACCAAACTTTCAGCATCTCATGTATCTACTGTCCGGTTAACATGGACATATTTTTGTTGTATTTTATTTTACTTTTGGTAAGAATAGACTTATTTTAATTAGTTAATGGTCGCATATATAGTAGATACCCCATAAGATCATTGCATGGTTTGAGTGTTTGGAAGAAAATCCTCTACAAAGCTTAAGCTTTCAAAGCAGTTATCTTTGTTTTTAAAAATGGCCCTGGAGGCAGCCTATAGTACTTCTTTGACAACATAATGCTCTCCGTTGCCTTCTGAAAATTGAAATACTACACATGATAAGTGTGAGCCTCTATATCTCATACGTAATACAAGAGGGCTTTGAAACATATTATTTTATTTTTAAAAATAGTGTATTTAATCGGCAACTGTTGATATAGGCTTCAAAATGAATGGTCAATAAGGGAATTTAAAAAAAAATTCATTTTATGACTTTAAATTAAACTAATGAGACAAATAGACCTAATTTCTATGAGTTTACTCTAAATCCCTCTTTGTATCCGGTAGTGCCAATGCA
Source organism: Litsea cubeba (assembly GCA_012931725.1). Taxonomy (NCBI): domain Eukaryota; kingdom Viridiplantae; phylum Streptophyta; class Magnoliopsida; order Laurales; family Lauraceae; genus Litsea; species Litsea cubeba. Next base: position 23,028,861 of record CM022949.1, read on the forward strand.
TGGTACCCTAAAAGGACCCTAAAAGAGTGACAGGTGGGGAACTGGCAGGACTGTTTTTTTTTTTGGGGCAGGTTTGTTACCATCAGATGATCTCTTACTAAAAAAAGTCTGTGAGTCCAGCTAGAAGAGGGCTCTGTAGATTATATGAAAATAATCTTCATTTGTTTCTGTGTGCAGTGTGCGCGTGAGAGTAAGTTCTACTATATATTTTTACAGAAAAAAAAAAATCAAAACTGGCCGGGATAACAGATAACACAAGGCAGTCCATGTGGTGAGTCTATAAGTTCACTCCTAGCGTGTGGATTCTCTCCTTGCGTGTACGAGTCTATACAACCCCCTTAGCTGGAATACCAAAGAAAATAAAAAACAGTCCATGTGGTAATGTTTGTAACACTGGCTTTACTAACGCTCGCTTTAAAGTGAATGTCCATCCATTGTATTGGTACTGGAAAATTTCATGAATTATAAGTATCCCATTGTTAAGCTGATCACTTATAAAACATGCAAATAGAATATTATGAAGTTCAATGACTTTTTTTAAAGTGATCAATCTGACTATGATGACCCTATATTTTATTAAAGTGAAAATTTCCAAGGAACAATACAAAAAGGGGTTTATTTTTTATTATGACCCCTTGACGAGTAAGGACTATTTCCTGGAGCTACCTACATGTACATGACAGCACATAGTATCCCGATAACACAAGAGGTGAGAGTCTAATTCGAGATTTTGGAGAGCAAACCTAAGCTTAATTAATCAACTGAACCACCACCTTTACTGCAAAAAAGGGTTCATTTATTAGGAACTCTGTTTGAATTTTCTTTATATGTATGCTCGAGTGAGGAGCCTCACTGATTTTTTTGTGAGTGGAAGCCTAGAGGACACAGACTCTAATTCTCTCCAACGTTTCTATGTGCGGCACCAGGTCACCTTTCTGTTTTCTTTCCACTTCTGGAGTTTGTTCACTTGGAAGCACAACAGATTTTGACCCCTCAAAACAATATTGCATTTACTATTCTATCAACAGTTCAAAGAAAATCCCCCCCCCCCCCCCCAAAAAAAAAAAAAAAAAAAAAATCAAAGAAAATCCAAAATACACAATCGTTCTCTCTCCTTCTCTCCAACAATTAAGTACCATTATAAATAACTCCATCTTGTGATGTTAGCACCTAAAAAAAGGTTTGCTGGAAGGTGAGCTTTTGTTCTCATAGAGTTTTGAGTCTTTCAAGAGATTTCCTCACCCGCATACAGAAAGAGGAAATGGATATTCAGACAAAACCGAATTTCAAGGAAGGATCCATGTCTGTTGAGGTCTCAGTTGATTGGAGAGGCAGACCCTGCAAGCCCAACAAACATGGAGGAATTAGAGCTGCAGCCTTTGTATTGGGTCTCTCTCTCTCTCTCTCTCTCTCTCTCTGATCTAAAGACCCACCTTGCCCCCTTACATTTTTACATGCATGCATCTGCCCGTTTGCTTTATATTGATCTGTCTGCTGAAATGATCACCCACCTTTGTGATGTGTATGAATCTAAATACTCAACCTTGGACCCATGCGTCAGCTTTGATGCTTTCCTTTTACCTCTAATTAATCCAAGACAAATAGATGATTTGCCCACCGCAAAACAGATGGAAACCACCTTAACATTAACTTATATTTGAAGAATCCATGGTGTCCTAATTGAAATGCCTGTTTGAACTGTTTTGTCAGTTTTAGTTATGTTCAAACTAAAGATAACTTTTTGATGGATTATTGTCATAATAATTTAATGCAAATCAAGTATTCTAGTCTGTTACATAGTCTTAATTGATCCCCTAGTCTCAATTGATCACCGCTAGTACGCGATCTATTTATCTGTGCAGGATTGTTTAAAGAAATTATTCTATAGTTCTTACAGCATTAATTCTCTAATTTCATTTTTTCTTGTTTTACTTTTTTTTGTTGGTCTGTGGTGTTTTCTTTTGGTGTTGCAAATTGGACTGGTCCACAACTCACTGCTGAAATGGCAAAGTTAATTCTACTGAACTTAATTTCTTCCTTTCTAGAAAGGTTTTCACACTTATGGACAATATCAAATTAAATTTACATTTTTCCCTTATTTTTTCACTCTTAATGAAGATATGAAATGGGTTTACACTATAATTTTGCCTATCTAGGCTTTTGAAATAGCTTTAGTTCAATTAACAACTTTTGAATTATCTACAAATTGAAAGGGGTCTGACAGTATCAGTTTATAAAGAAAACAAGAAGATAGTTGTGATTTTTCTTTCTCCAAATTCAGTATAAGAAATCAAAATGGATTTTGAATTTTTTTTTTCTTATGTTGGTTGTGTGTGTTTCAGGCATTCAAGCATTTGAAATCATGGCAATTGCTGCAGTTGGGAGTAACCTCATAACATATGTGTTCAGGGAGATGCACTTCTCTCTGTCTAAATCCGCAAACATAGTCACTAACTTTGTCGGGACCGTCTTTCTCTTGTCTCTGGTTGGTGGGTTCCTTTCAGATTCTTATCTTGGGAGCTTTTGGACCATGTTGATATTTGGGTTTGTGGAACTCTTGGTAAGTTCTAATGTTTCCATTCTCTACCATTTACATTCGATGTACTATAAGATTAATTGAACTCTAAGGGCCTATTTGTTTGCAATATATTGGAACTCATTGTCAAATGAGCTCCACCCATGCATTATTAAAAAGAAAAGGGGTGAAGGAAATAAGGTAACAATGTCGATGAGACTTGAATTTCTTAGAACTTGAATTACTTGGGTGATGGTTGGATATTCATTTCTCATCTCCACTTGATTCAATTTCCATTAATGGAGAGGTTAATTGATGGTCAATTCTGGATACTCACTTTTGACTCTTCATTTTTATCTATAGAAATATAGAGTTCTAGGATTCCTAGGAATTCAATTACATGATGAAACAGACAGCCCTGCATTATATTCTATCTTTATTCATCAAATATGAGATCTAAAAGGTTAATTGCTATGCGAATAAGAGAACCCTGAAATGATACCTTCCACTTTCCATAAAATAGAGGGTTAATTTCAAAATGGTCTCTATGTTTTTTCATAATTTCATAGAAGAGTCCTACTTATCAAGAATTTCATTTGAGTCCAACAGACTCAAAAACATTTTCCAGTTGGATCCTTTCATAGCTGAACTGACTGGGTGACCTTGACATTTTTGGTTTTTTTTTTCTTGAGTAACAAATTAAAGCTGCCATTAGCCTTGCAGTGTGAATATTTTTACCCTCCATTTTCTTAATACCATTAACCATCACCTAAAAATGAACCTTGGTATCACCTTCCCATTAATGCATCAAACATGTCTAAAGCCAATGTCGCGACCCCGAACCGAGAAACTAGGGGAAAGGGATCCGAGTCCGGGAGGTCCGGACAGGTCGGGTTGATGCCGCGCCACGTGCATCTCTTTGGCTAAAACGCACACGGAATTTAAAAGAACATTTATCCGTGCACGTGATTTCCCACAGGGTTCCGCGGTGAGGATTATCTGTACACATCATCTCACATGTAACCATATCCAATATATTTCTAAGATTGCGGAAGCGTGTAGCAAATCATATGAGTACTATTCAATCTCATAAACAAGACAAATCTATGGTTAAATGATAAGGTATCAGGATGAGCAATGATCATAAGCATTTTCCCCAAAGTAAATTCAAGTATATTTACAAAGTATCAGTTAATTAAAACCCCAAAATATCGGTCAACAAAGACCGTACAACCCAAAGAAATCTAAAACAAAGATATCAAGTCCCAAAGTGTATCGTCCTCAAGGCAAAGCCAAATGTCTACATGACATCATCAGCTTGCCACTCAATCACACGCTGCGGTCCACCGACCGCCTCCTCTGGCTCCTCCTCAATGGCAAAGAGCTCGGGACCTGAGTACCAAAATAAATGGATCAGACACGACGGTCTGGCAGGTGGGTGAAAAGATATAACGATAATAAAACAATGATACTATGCAAGAGTTAAGAAAACTTATGGATAAACAATGAACTTTATAAAAGACAATGTGTCATTTCAAAGAAGTACATATGCAATAAATCATGTAAGGTAACAAGGATTTGGAAACTGTCAAGATGGCAACCCCACAAGCTAGATCCTCCCTTCACCGAAGTGAAGAGAGCGCATACCCTAACGGGATCATTGACCTCAGTCACACGAGGTGAGGAGGAACAACGATAATTATTATAATATACATATATATATACTCTGCGGGACCACGGTAGCGAACCGGGTAAAAACTCTGCACATTCCAGACTGCAGCTGGCTATCAGGAGGGGAAGGAACCCCAAGTCGGAGGATCAAACCGACGAGGTCGTCCAAGCTCAGTGGTGCCGACTCATAGGTCAAATACGATAAATCAAATCATATGCACAGTAAGAAACGGGGTGCCATAGGCACAAATACACATCCATCTCAAATCTCCATATACAAGTTAGCAAAAGCTAAACACATCACTTTTAGTACTCTTGTAACAGTCTAGTCATATCAAGTTGGTTTGAAATCCCAAAATAGGAGTTTAGTTGAAAATCAAATACAAATAGTTTTCCCACCTTTATAGGCTAACAATGGAGTTTCTAGAATTGAATCAGTGTGAATAGGGTCCCGTATGTCAGTTATGATGAAATTTTGGTACTCTTTAAGAGTTAGGGACATTCCGGGTCCTTATCCACATTGGTCAATCTATACAATCTCATGGAATCTCCCTGATGAGGTTTCCTCCTTCCTTCGGACTTCATACAACACCTTACCCATCCTTGAATAACATTGGGGCTCCAAATGATACTTCCACACTACAGCCCCTCACAATTTACCCCAATCTTTCATGGGTTTAAATGCATCAATACAGGTTCAATGTCTTCAATCAATAAGATAAGGGATAGAGCTGAATTGGACTTGAGTATGGGCTTGGAATGAATCTGGAAAAATAGTCCCACAACTCTCTTAATTACAGTTCATCTCGTTTCAGTCCGATCGATCGGACCTGAAGGGCGATCGATCGGTCCTGAAGACCCTCTCAGTTATTTACAGTCCGATCGATTGGACCTGATGGGCGATCGATCGGTCCTGAGAACCCTCTCAGTTATTTACAGTCCGATCGATCGGACCTGATGGGCGATCGATCGGTCCTGTAGCGAATTGCAACCCATTTGGTTGAATTCTTCTCTTGTCCAACTCCAATCCATTTCCTTTCTTTCCCCTTCTTCCATACCTATTTTCACAACAATTAGGCTATTCCTTGACCTCATTATCACATCAAATCATCATTCAAAATCAATAAGACTAAACCATCAAACATGATAAATCATTAAAACCATTAATAAAGACAATTCAAGATTTTTCATAAAACATGCTAAAACACATGAGAATCATTTCATCCACTTGCCTTGGGTCCAATTGCAAACCAATTGAGCTCTAATCACCTCTTAGGCCAAAATCAAACACCTATACACAAAACCCCCAAATCCAAACCCTAGATTATCAAAATCCAATTAAAACAAGACGAAATCTACCAATAACTGAAATAGAGCTACCCTAGGGCTAAACAATCAAGATTATAAAACTTTTAAGAAAATCACTTACAAGGAAGTTCTTCAAAAAGCAAGGTGTTGTCCAAAGTAAATCTTGGAGTGGGCGGTTTTCTTCAAAAATGGTATCAAGATGAAGGCCTTGAGATGAGGAAGAAGATTATAGCGACTAATTCTCCATTAGCACTAGTTTAGTGGGGGATTGAAGATGAAGAGGCAAGAAAAGGTAAGGAAAAACCCTTAGGGCTGGGATTTCTCTTCTCCTCTAGGGTTTTTGCCAGAAATGGGAAAAAAGAAGAAGAAGCTTTCTATATATAGTAAGTGGGAGTGGGGCCCACAACTTAAAGAACTTCTCGGGCTCAAAACAAGGTTTTCGGGGCTTCAAACGACTTCGACGAAGAAGACAAAGTTGATCGGAAAAATTTCTAGTTTCCAAAAAGTATATATTTTGCACATTTTGGTGACATTGAAATCGGTGTCCAGATTTTGGGTAAAAAGACCATTTTGCCCTCAATTAGTGAAAAATCAGGTTTAAGGTCCTCAAATGAAAACGATGTCAACATGAAAGTTGTAGGGATTAACAAGATAAGTTCAATGGGTTAAAACACGATTCTTGGAAATCATCGGTAAACCCCCAATCTCACACAATTCGTAACAAGAACCCCCAAAGGGTCCCACAAATAAAAAGGCTCTCCAAATTCCCCAAAGCTATCATAAAAGCTATTCTAATCCCCAACTAATCCAAAAACCACTAAACACACTTAAACTAAAACACAACTCAAACAACTCTAAACGAGGTCTCTCGGGTCGGGGTCTTACATCCAATTACAATATATGGGAATTTAAGTCATTTCACCATTCAAGTCACCTTTAGGTACTCAATTTGGCGTAGGACTCTACTAAAAGTGAAAATTAAATTTCTTGGAGCTAAATGAGATTTGCAATCATAGGACCCTTCTATGAAATTATCCAAAAACTGGGAGCTGTTTTGAGCTTATCCAAAAATAGGAGATGACAAGGGAAAAGGAAACCACAGTTTGAACAGAGAACAAAAGATTTTGTCAATAATGCTCAAACCAAGAAACAAACTTTGTCACCTACCTGCAAAGGTACATGGATAATGAGGTTTGCATGATCGAAGACCTACATTAGCTGGCTTCATCATGAGTGAGTCATGCACTTACATATTCACTACTGTGCTGATCTAAGCCATTCATTTGGTGTCTTGCAAATGGACTATCACGCCCAATGGTTCACATTTGATAAGGAAAAGCTAGTTGGTTAGGATGAAATGATGGGGGAGATATCTGGGTCTTTCTATCTGAAATACTTCCCAAGAAATGAACAGTTTGACTCACTAACACATGTTCCCTTATGTACAGTTTGAAAATCTTTTGATAATTAAAACCAAAAGTTTGAAAAGAGTAGGATATTTTCTCACAAGGGTGGTGTTTGTGGTGGACTTTCAGGGCTTCATACTGTTATCAGTTCAAGCCCATCTCCCTCAGTTAAAGCCACCAGAGTGCAATATGTTAACTGAAGGGCAGCAGTGCATTGAAGCCAAAGGCCTCCAGGCCTTGATATTCTTCTTAGCCCTCTACTTGGTGGCCTTAGGGAGTGGCTGTTTGAAGCCTAACATGATCTCTCATGGAGCTGATCAGTTTGGAAAGGATGACCCCGAGCAATCCAAGAAGCTCTCCAGCTACTTCAATGCAGCCTACTTCAGCTTCTGCGTTGGAGAGCTCATCGCCCTCACCGTCCTGGTCTGGGTCCAAACTCGATCAGGGATGGACATCGGGTTCGGAGTATCGGCAGCAGCCATGGCCATGGGATTAATCAGCCTCTTAGCTGGAACTCTTGTTTATAGGAACAGGTCCCCTCAAGGCAGCATTTTCACCCCAATTGCACAAGTGAGACCACCTCATTACTTTTGATAACTATATGTTCTTGATTCAAGTATTTAAAAGTAGGATTATGTTTTGGTAATTTTGTGGACCTTATTGGCAAAGGGATCGAGGGATGCCCTACAGACCCTCAATGGAAGAGAAGATTATAACTATCCTATACTATTTCCACAATAGACAAGGCAAAAAATAATATAGCCAAGGTCCATAGGAAGGAAAATATTTAATGGCTACTATCTTTCAGTCTAAGGTGTTTCAGGTATCCCTTGTCCAGGGGGACCCTCCATATCAACAGTTCTCATCCCCCATATATAGGCCCACTTGTACAGAATGGACGCATCCCAACTCTAAAAGTGGGCCTCCTTTCTCCTTGATCTCTAAAGTGACTCTCTCCTTTTAAGAGGTTCATGAAATGGATTGGGATCCTCTTCAGATTCTGCTGCAAGATTCTCATTTCTATTTTTTAGAATGGAAGATGTGGCAGAGTTTTTGGAGCCCACTGGCCTACCAGCTATATGAGGGAATTAGGATCTATAATATTAAAAAAATCAGGTTTACTGAACGCTATTTGGTGTCTGATCTAAGTCCATGAAGATTAGACACTTATTAGAAACATCAAATGGGCCTACTTTCTTTTTTATCCTTTTGATTATGTTGACAACTTGACATGTTTATATTGATTAGGAATGATTTTATGGGTTACTTTGCTAATTAAAAAAAGTGTATAACTTAGGAAATCTTAATGTGACTTGATGATAGGAGTCTTCAATGAGCTACCTATTGATGGTCTTAAAAAATATTGATTTCTAGTGTACCATTGCCATTTTCCAGAGTCAACCCCTCTTACCTTATCTGAAATCATTTTACACTTAAGCATTTTAATGTGGGGCTAATGTCTTTACTGGTTTCCTCATGGTCTTTTGTTCTCTTCTGTAGGTTTTTGTAGCTGCAATTGCAAAAAGAAAGCAAGTTAGTCCATCTAATTTAGAGATGCTGCATGAAAACCTCAACAATTCAACCCACCACATTGGAACAGCTGATCCATCCTCAAATACTGGAAGACTGCTTCACACTAACAAGTTAAGGTGAGTACCCATCACCCATTACTGTTTTTGAAGAACAATCACAAAAACGAAATATTGAATTCTTTATGAAGCATTTGAAATTTTGAACAAGAAAGTTCATCAAGTTGGGAATTTGTAGGCATTCAACCTCAGGAATGTCCTAATGAATTATTAGGAACTTTCACCAAAATGGGGAGGTCATTTGTTCATAGGAGGCCTATTTAAGTAAACTAAACTGTTCTTTTCATTTGATGAACATCCACAAGATTTAAAAAGTTCAAAGGTTCTTTTTTAGTTGCAAAGATGAAAAACTTTATCATATAATATTTTGGGAATTGGGTTTTCAAGTATTCATGTCCTAACTCCTCACATAGGTTTCCAATTTACATTGACCTACAGCAGCACTTTCTAGCACTTAACCGATCAAAAAAAAAAAGTTCTAGCACTTCGGTATCTTTATACCTTTTCCTTGCAGTAATTCTATGAGAATTTCTCAGGTTCTTGGACAAGGCAAGCATTAAGGTTCAAGAGGGAGCTTCAATAAAAGAAAGTCCATGGAGATTATGCACCACTGCGCAAGTTGAGCAAGTGAAGATAATCATCTGTGTCATCCCCATCTTTGCCTGCACCATCATCTTCAACACAATACTGGCCCAGCTCCAGACCTTCTCCGTCCAACAGGGAAGTGTCATGAACACCCAACTCACAAAAAGCTTCCAAATCCCGCCTGCTTCTCTCCAATCCATCCCTTTCATCATTCTCATCTTATTGGTCCCCATCTATGAGACCCTTTTCGTCCCCATTGCTCGCAAGGTCACAGGCAAGGACTCCGGCATCTCTCCTCTCCAACGCATTGGCGTTGGCCTCTTCACAGTAACATTCTCCATGGTCTCAGCAGCTCTGATAGAGACCAAGAGAAGGAACATGGCCAACCTCTCAAAAAAGACCATCTCCATCTTTTGGATTGCACCCCAGTTCCTCATATTTGGGGTCTCTGAGATGTTCACAGCAGTTGGTCTCATTGAGTTCTTTTACAAACAGTCAATGTCAGGAATGCAGTCCTTCCTCACTGCAATGACTTATTGCTCCTACTCATTTGGGTTCTTCTTGAGCTCTCTTTTAGTCTCTCTAGTGAACAGAATCACCTCAAATTCATCTGGGGGTGGTTGGCTGAGTGACAATAATCTTAACAAGGACAGGCTAGATCTTTTCTATTGGTTGCTAGCAGCCCTCAGTGTCCTCAACTTCTTCAACTATTTGTTTTGGTCTGGCTGGTATTCTTCCAACCCATCTCTGCCACCTTCTCCACAAGATGATTCCCATGGCCATAGCTTCAGCTCTTCAAAGGATGTTGGCACTGACAATATACCCTGAAAGATATTATCTATTTAAAGATTTTTATTTACATTTATCTTGACTTTAGTATAAAGAAATTAAAGGAATATGATATACCATGTTGGTCTTGTGAGTGCAATTCAATGCAAATATGCAATGCAATGCAATGCTAGGCTATTGATAACCTCTGTATCTTTTCTCTCTCTTGTTTTTCCGTCTCTAATTATTGAATGCTCCAAGGGGGAGTCCCAGGGTCTTTGATTTGATTCCAAGGATCTTGTCAGACTAACATTTATATTTTTTTTAAAGTCTAAGAGGGTGTTACGTCTAATTCCAACTACAAGATTCAATGCATTTCTCCTCCCTATTCCTTTCATTTTGTTTTCTAATGCTATGGTCGATGGTCATTCTCTTATATGTACGATGACCTCCACAAATGATATTGAATTGAAAAATTACAACCACAAATGTGGTGGGTGAAGCTCTTTCCTTTGAAAAAGGGTATCATGAAAGCAAAATCCATGTATTGTGATGTTGATGCAAAGGGTGGGGAAATGAATGAATGAAGACTTTAAAAAGTAAGAACAGGAATTAGGTTCTGTACTCTCTCTCTCTCTCTCTCTCTCTCAAACACACACAAAGACACACATAATTAATACAAAAAGTCTGCATGCACCGAAAAAAAGAGCCTGAAAAAGGCCCTGAAACCCTACTCTACCCTAGGATCTACTTTTGAAATGAGATCCTAGGATAGGGGAGAGCTTCAGGGCCTTTTTCAGGCTTGTTTTTCGGTGCTCGTAGACCGGTTGTAATTAATATCCTTTATCTATCACTTCTCTTTCTAACCAAACATGTCCTATCCATGTCCTCACCATTGTGATATCCATCCATGAACTCTTGTTGGCCTTGTGTTTGCCATTACACAGGACATGGGCCCATGAGCAATGTGCCTTGTCAATGACATGGTGAAGTCACACAGACCTTACCTATCACACTGGTTAGCTTTTATCTATTTTTGAGAAAAACGCCAGGGTGTACAAGCCTGATCTCCTCCATGTCAGGGGGTGTTTCTTACCACTGCACTAACAATGGGTCAGCTGAGGCCATGGATTTGATCATAGGCTCATAGCTAATTCATATGAGAAGAATTTACATGTAGGGGTCAGGTACCATGTGATGATGATGCGGGTCAGTTTCTGGGCGGCATTTAACTCAAAACTCATGCCTTCTTCCAATGGAAGAATAATAGTCCCTGCATTAATTCATTGCCACTGTAAAGGGCTCCCTACCATATGCCGTATTGGGGTGTGAAGTGATTACATCTTTAAAAGAGTTGGGAGTACCTTTTCTTGCAATCATGTGGGGGCACTCCCTAACAATCACATCGAATGGACGGAAATTTGAAATATGTGAGGCCTTCCTTTTCTTCATGTAATTATATAATTGGGAAATTTCCTCTTTTTTTTTTCCTGCTAACGGAGGGTTCATAACTTTTTTGATTGGACTATTTTTTTCTATTGCGAGAGAAGTTGGGTAAAACCCCTCGTGGCCTCTAAGTGGTAGCACAAGTGGACTCAACCTTCGATTCCTGAAGAGGTGGAATCAGGAGTCGATACCAAGACCTCTACCTCCGGAAAAGGGAGAAACCATGGTCCTGACCACTCGGCCAACCCCTTGAGGTTAGGAAATTTTCAAATAAAGCCTCATGGTGATCAACGGCAACCAACGTATGTTCCCACAGTGAATGGCAGCATATAGTGGCTGCTGGAAGCATGCCTTGACTTTAAATGAAAGGTAGTTTTTGTATTTTAAAATAATTGAGGGAAAAAGTTACAGAAAAATCCGCCTTTAAATTGTCAGGTGTCCTATATTGAAAACTTACTGAAAAATTAACTAGGACCCCAATTTAAATAGTTTTGAAATAGTGCCCTTATTTGGAATAAGAAAAATACCCAAGGCCTTATTTGAGATTTTTTTCTTATATAATATTTCTTTTAGATCACTCTGGTGATCGGATATTTGGGTATGACTAGGACCCAGACCTTATTATCAATCATGCATGTTTATAATTACGGAATCAATACCGAGACTTTTTGGGTCAAAGCCTTTGGGAAGCCAATTAATTAGATGTCTAATATTGACATCTTTGTCCGCCTCAAATTTAGAGTGCAAATTAAATGAACAATAAGGGAAGTGAATATTACATAGGAACCAAAGTAAAATGGATTTCGCAGAAAAGGATTGTTAAAGATGTGAGGGATGAAAGATGCAAGGTGAAGAAGTAGATGGGACTTTACGTTTCTCAGGATTTGATTGCCAATTATTCATTTTCCATCCAAGGGGAGATAAGTTGATGGAGGTCATTTTAATTCATGTGTATTTAAGAATTTTCGACCTTAAGTATTTGAAATTCTATGTTTGGTTGCTAGAATCATGAATAATAATATTTTAAAAAGTCACTTTTAACCTTTTAAATTTAAAAAAGTTCATCTTTTTGAATATTAGACTGGACTTGAGCATTTTCATTTCCACTTACAAAACCATATATGCTTCAAGACTTTCAAGTTCTCCCCGGAAAAGAATCAATTCTTTCGTAATAAAAAAAAGAGGCCTTTATAGGAATTCTATTACATGAAACGGCCCTAAATGTATCTTGTACATCCTCCATCTTAAAGATTGGCCTATTGCAAATCACTGGACGTTTGTTATAGTTGGGTTGGATTTTGTAAAAGTGGCTTGTGTGTGGGCAGGGGCGGACCTATATGTAGGCCTGGCCCCCCTTAAATTTTCAAAATATTATCTTTTACCACTAATTTTTTGTAATTTTTTATTTTACCTCCTAAAATGTTAAAATTTTCTTTTAAAAATTTTTACTTGGCCCCCCTTAGTTCCATTTTCTGGGTCCGCCCCTGTGTGTTGGCTTGACCGTCGAAACATGATCATTTCATTTACCTTCTCATATTCTTTTTTTTTTTTCTTTATACTACAACCTCCAGCTTGCAATAGTGAGCCCCTTCCACCTTATCAAGATATCTTGTCAATCATTTTCAAAGTGTCAGTTATAAGGGAACATTAAGCACTATTTGGATAAGTAGACTACAATCCACCACCTGTTGGTTGATAAAATGAGCCCCTTCTAACTTGTCTACATGTACAGGTTCTCACAAGGGTTAAGCACTAATTGGACCAGTATTTCCTTAGAAGATAAAGAACTGTAGTAACCTAGAAAAAATGAAATTGAATACCTTTTTCAGACACAACTTTCAGTAGTTATAGTGCCTTTTGAGTAGGCCCAATTAGTTGGGTTGGGCCAAAGTTTGGACTTAAGAACTTACACAGAGAAAGAGTTTTCTTTCTTTGTTTTTCTTTTCAGACGAAAGTAGGATTTGTTACTTGACAGTGGGCTGTAATAACCCAGTACCCAATTCCAAGTTCCAAGCCCAGTTTTAGCTGAAATTTGGCTGTTATGTGGGCCATAGTCTAGTTCTCGTCAGGTTTCCTAAACTAACAGTACAGTACAGGTGTACAACCTGGATTAATGTTTAGCTTGAACTTGGGCTGTAATATGCTCGAGTCAACTCGGGCTTTGGTAAGAACTCGGTTCCGCCTTACACGTACAGTCGGGCGAGTTGAGTCAGATTGTATGAGTCTGACTGACTTGGCACATTTTAGCTATACTTTTACTCGACCTTCCTGAATTGGTTCGAGTCTTTTAAGTCATTAACTATGGTTGCCTGCATGTACTTTAACTCCAACTCAAATCCATTGATTAATTTGGGTAGAAATCTATATAACTAAGGGGATGTACTTTCCCTAAGAAAAGGACACATGTCATCCCAGGCTAGCCTAACATGTAGACACCTGTAATCCCATGCTAGGTTACATTTCCTTCACCTGGATAAGAGAACCTGTATAAGTGTCATCTTACTGTGTTAAAAAAAAAAGAGTACATGTTTATAAAGTCGGTTTACACGTGAGTTGAATGCAGTCACCATTGCCACCATTGCTTTGAGTACTTTTAGTTGACTTGATACATTGTGACCCACATCTGTTATGTCATTTTGTTCTTAATAATAATAATAATAATGAATAGATTATATTATTATTATAGGTGGGGCCCACACAAGTTCTTCTCTTTATAAGGGTAATAATAATATATAGATTATATTATTATTATCTTAAGTGGGGCCCACATCTTGCATTTGATTGGGCAAGAGATTATATTATTATTATTTAAGTGGGGCCCACACAAGTTATGTCATTTTGTTCTTAATAATAATAATAATAATGTATAAATTATATTTTTATTATATAAATGGGGACTACACAAGTTCTTCTCTTTTAGAAGGATATAAACCACTCAATTTAGGTCCATGCAGTGGGCCCACCTGATTGTGTAGAGAAAGCAATAAGCACGTCGTTTCTTCCCTTTTATAAGGTAGTAAAAATTTAAGTCCATGCAGTGGGCCCACCTGAATGTGTAGAGAAAGCAATAAGCACGTCATTTCTCCTCTTTTATAAGGGTAGTAGACTAGGATTCCTCCATTAGTCAAAGCCAGAAGAATCTGGAATCCTTTTTTGGGCAGGAAAACTTTGCCAAGTTGATGTCTGTCAGTGGCTGGGTAGGTGGACGACTGACTTACTATTGCAAGTAGGCACTGGAGGGTTTGTGGGAGAATTCTATATGGAATTGTGGATATCTCATTCTTTTTAGTGGGCCACAACAATAAATACGTGTTTGGGATGAAATGGGATGGCCACAGCAATAAATACGTGTTTGGGATGAAATGGGATGGATGCTAAATGTGTTGAGATCACATGGGACGATATTTCAAATGGAGGTCTTTTTGGGTTGTATTATTTCCTACTTTATATGGGAAAGATATTGACCTCTCTTTACCATAGTTTTTACATGGCTTAGTTGGCGATCAAATTGGAATATGGGCCCCATAGTGCTGTAGAGAAAATCTTAAGCAAGTCACTTGTCTCATTTTATAAGGGCAATACAGATAGATAGATATTCCTCCTATTGGTCACACATAAAGAGTAGTCGCCCCAAATACCATGAGATATGCTGCAAAATACAAGAGTATGATCCAAATTGGTGGGTCCCTCAAATAATCGTCCTCTTCCCATCAACAAAGGTAACATTTTCTTTGCACACCTGTCATGTAAAATTAACAGGTGTCCTCTTACCATTTTCAGCTTATCTTTCCTTCATAATCCAAAGAGATAATAATGAATAGATTATATTATTATTATATAGGTGGGCCCCACACAAGTTCTTCTCTTTTATAAGGGTAATAATAATATATAGATTATATTATTATTATCTTAAGTGGGGCCCACATCTTACATTTGATTGGGCAAGAGATTATATTATTATTATCTAAGTGGGGCCCACACAAGTTATGTCATTTTGTTCTTAATAATAATAATAATAATGTACAGATTATATTTTTATTATATAAATGGGGACCACACAAGTTCTTCTCTTTTAGAATGATATAAACCACTCAATTTAGGTCCATGCAGTGGGCCCACCTGAGTGTGTAGAGAAAGCAATAAGCACGTCGTTTCTTCCCTTTTATAAGGGTAGTAAAAATTTAAGTCCATGCAGTGGGCCCACCTGAGTGTGTAGAGAAAGCAATAAGCACGACATTTCTCCTCTTTTATAAGGGTAGTAGACTAGGATTCATCCATTAGTCAAAGCCAGAAGAATCCGGAATCCTTTTTGGGCAGGAAAACTATGCCAAGTTGATGTCTGTCAGTGGCTGGGTAGGTGGACGACTGACTTACTATTGCAAGTAGGCACTGGAGGGTTTGTGGGAGAATTCTATATGGAATTGTGGATATCTCATTCTTTTTAGTGGGCCACAACAATAAATACGTGTTTGGGATGAAATGGGATGGCCACAGCAATAAATACGTGTTTGGGATGAAATGGGATGGATGCTAAATGTGTTGAGATCACATGGGACGATATTTCAAATGGAGGTCTTTTTGGGTTGTATTATTTCCTACTTCATATGGGAAAGATATTGACCTCTCTTTACCATAGTTTTTACATGGCTTAGTTGGCAATCAAATTGGAGTATGGGCCCCATAATGCTGTAGAGAAAATTTTAAGCAAGTCACTTGTCCCATTTTATAAGGGGCAATACAGATAGATAGATATTCCTCCTATTGGTCACACATAAAGAGTCGTCGCCCCAAATACCATGAGATATGCTGTAAAATACAAGAGTATGACCCAAATTGGTGGGTCCCTCAAATAATCGTCCTCTTCCCATCAACAAAGGTAACATTTTCCTTGCACACCTGTCATGTAAAATTAACAGGTGTCCTCTTACCATTTTCTGCTTATCTTTCCTTCATAATCCAAAGAGCATTTTCGTAGGAGTGGCCCCCATAGTGGTGTAGAGAAAAATCTAAACAGGTCACTTGTTCTCTTTTGTAACATTCGTATTCTAAACCTAGATCTTAAATAACCCACAAATGAGCCAGTCCAATTAACTTGAATACAAAATATAACTTAATATCTCATGCTCTTCGATTTTCAAACACGTGGGCCCTTTTTCAGTCATCCAACCATTCAAGTTGTGAGTCATGTTGTCAATCATCTAAAGGCTGAGAATTACATTGAACAAACATTTCAGTGTGATGAAATCAAACCCAGGAAAGGAATGATGTTAACCCGTTTGGCATCTTGCTATATAGAGAAAAAAAAAAACCACATTTCAGTATAATGAAAACAAAACCCAGAAAAAAAGAAAGAATGTTAACCTGTTTGGCATCTTATTATGTTTAAAAAACCAGCTTAGGTTGGGCCTAAAATTGGAGATGAACTTTCCTTGCCATGATTGTACTGCTTTGAGTAATTTTTATATAAAATTCCCTTTTAGAAAAAAAAAATTGTACAATACTTTTCTATATGGATTTAAAACTACTGGCCCCTTTATCTTTCATTTTCAAACAAACTAATGATTTGACAGTCTACCAAATGCAATTCTTGGAATACTTTTCAAGATCAACTCAAAAACTTTCAAGAATCAACAATTTCCATAAAATCACCGTAATTGGCTTGAGAGGAAATCCTCTCAATTTATACAAGAAGAATAACTTACTGAAAGATTATTTAAAATTCAAATTCAGCTAATTTTTCTCACCTACCTAATCTCTTCTTAACAATCCTAATAATCCTAACAACATTTTGTGGAAAGTTGGAAGTCCTACGGCTTCATGTTTTAAAAATCGGTTAGAATTTGAGAAGGCCGTTTAGTGATTCTGCCGTCCGGGAAGTCTGCCCGAGTCACAGTTCTATTTGAAGGCCCATGGGTCGTAACTGGGCCTTATTTTCTGGTCCGATTGTTAAACGGGCTTTGCTAGAGACCTTTTATACTTAAAAGCCCGGATTAGACTGGCATATTAACACAACGATGGGGCCTGACTTTAAGGCCCGTGTACTCCACCCTAACCTGAATTCTAGGCCTAATAAGTAAATTTACTGGGCTTGGATAAGCTCCAGACTGGCCCAACCTGGCCTGCCTATGACTACGAGCACTTCTGCTCCTTTCTCAACAAGCCCACCTGACGTTATTAATTAACAAAACAAGGAAGTACTAAGAATAAATAAATTTGATGGATCTATCAAGCAAATTTATGGTGTTTGTCATTAATTCTCATTGTTGGGTCAAAATTAGGGTTTCAAAATAGTATCTTAAATAAGCCGTAGAAATTTTTAGTTTTTGCTCAAGACAAACATGATGTTCATACCTTCTTATAATTAGTAGAAGAATTTTCAAAACCTAATTTCTTATGTTATTGTTATTTGTGTCATTCATCATAATACTGCACATTGAATCGGCAGTGAGATCCCAATTCTAGACTTGGACTGGTATTGATTGGTATATAGAGTTGAGTTATTCAAGTTAACTAGGTGCCAAATGAAATCTCAAATCACAATCAAAACGAGACATTCATGAGGCCGACCATGGTTTTCAAAAACCTGTTTCTGTCATTATAGATCAATGGTTTTGGTCAGCTTTTTTATTTTTAAAATGCTAAAAATATTACAACCTTATATAATATTATTCCCTCCAAAATTAACATTCACATTGCCATCCATATCAATGTCTATCATTTTAAAGCCTAAGTTGACGTATTGTTAGCAATGTAATAGTGAAAGCCAACTCTAGTTTCATTTGGCCTTGTCCAGAGAGAGTCTAATGCTGAAGTTTCTTCATCCTGAGTGAAGTGATCCCCAAACTGCATTTGGTGGTTACTTTCATGCATCAACAAGGTCAAAAATAAACAGGCTGGTAGAGAGTGTACTTGGAACCATCATTCCTTCCATTTCAGGACCCGAGCTTCCCACTTAACATTCACACTGCTAGGCCATCAGTTACGGGTCACAACACATCTCTCAAACACTACAATCTTTCCTAGAATAATATAATACAAGAGCAGAGATTCAAGGCTGGTAAACAATATTGTTGGTGGGGGTGGGTCCGTGGGTGAATATTGGTGCTCATGACCCAGCCCATGGAGATTAGGGCTTGGTTTGGGCTTAAGATCTTAGTATTTAGGCCAGACATAGATCAAGAGTTTGGGCCCATTTAATATTTGGGCCGAGCTTTGATTAACTGAAAAAAGCTCAACGCTTGGCCCAGCCAGAACAACAAAATTGGTTAAGCATTTGGTGCTTGTACCTTAGTGAAGTTGGCTTAGTTGGCAATCAAATTGGAATATGGGCCCCATAGTGCTGTAGAGAAAATTTTAAGCAAGTCACTTGTGTCATTTTATAAGGGGCAGTACAGATAGATAGATATTCCTCCTATCTATATAACTAAGGGCAGGAAAACTATTGCAAGTTTATGTGTGTCAGTGGCTGGGTAGGTGGACGACTGAGTTACTATTGCAAGTAGGCACTGGAGGGTTTGTGGGGGAATTCTGATGGGTCAGGCCCAACCCGGATTGTGGTAAAGAGTCAGGTCAGACAACCCGGTCCGTCCGAGGTCATGGGTCAGGCCAGTTTAGCTCAGCGGATATTCGAAACTCGGTGAAGGAAGCCTCGTCACGTCAAGGCCTCCGAGTCATCACAACGAAGTCCTCCCCTCACCCGCTCTTACCAAATCTCGCGAAGAAACTCTCACCTGCCCTCCACCTTGCTCGCTCCTCGAGGACACGTCTGAGGCCCCAAGCCCTCCGCCTTGCTCGTTCCTCGAGGACACGTCTGAGGCTCCAGGCTCTGAGAGACGTTGCGCTCCAAGCCCTCCGCCTTGCTCGTTCCTCGAGGACACGTCTGAGGCTCCAGGCTCCAGAGAGACGTTACTTTATTTTTGAATCCCATCTGTTGGGGAAGTGTTATAAATTCAGGGTCTCCTCATCACTTGAGGGGCAAGGATAAACATCTTACTCTCTCTCTCTCGCTTGTAATCCACCTTATCAATCAAAGATCACCATATTCAAAGTGGACGTAGGTCATACAGACCGAACCACTATAATTTCCCTCTCTCTCTCATTTATTTACTACTTTCTCACCTATCATTTATTACTTGACCGGTGGTGTCCGAAACCTATTTTTGGCATCATCAGTTTGGCGCCGTCTGTGGGAAACGAAAAAATTCAAACCCCTTTGTTAGAATCATGGTGATCAGCACGAGATCTGGAAGACGAGAGGATAACCATGGCCTAACTACGGGTCCGGGCCCTAACGTTCAGCCTAACTCTCCCCAGACAGGGAGAGAACGGCCATCCACCGGGTAATCCTGTCCCGATTACCCCCGCTCCTACTCCCTCTCCACAGCAGATGTTGGAGACCATGCAGCAGCTGGTGACTCAAAACCAGCAAATCCTCCAGCTTATGCTCGCAGGGCAAGGAGGAGCACCATTCGGTGGGATACAGCAGCAGGAGGCGACGCGCTCGCGGGGCCCGACCGCTCCGCGAAACGGGGGGCCTCACCCGGGCGCCCATCCCCTGGGCGCCCAGGCAAGAGGTCTTCCTATGGGCGCCCAGCCAAATCTCCCTCACCCGGGCGCCCATCCCCTGGGCGCCCAGGCAAGAGGACTTCCTGTGGGCGCCCAGCCCAATCTCCATCACCTGGGCGCCCATCCCTATGGCGCCCAGGGTCGAGGAGTTCCCCTGACGACTCAGTTCCATCGCGTCCAGGATGCCACTGCGGAGCTCCTTTGGACCCCCCACCTGGCCCGAGCCTTGCTGGTCCACAAGGTCATGCTTATTATGCGATGCCTCCACCTCCGGGTGGAACCCAGTTTGCAGAACCTCCGGCTGATGATCCCCACTTCCAAGAAGGGGGAAAGTGAAAATAATACGGTGGAGGAGGAAAGCCATCTCCCTGGTCCTTCCATAGAACCCTATAATCAATGGGAGGAAAAATTCAAGGAGATGCAGAATCAACTGGGCGATGTCTTCAATGCAATGAAGGCCCAGGCACCGGAGACTGTGGATTACCTTGTCGGGCAGACGGATACACCGTTCAAAACCCGATATAGTACATTACACACTTCCAAGGAAGTTCAAAAATGCCGTCCATGGAACCTTCGATGGGAGGAAGGATCCATTAGACCATCTTGAAACTTACAAAACCAGGATGCAGCTCCACAACATCCCTGACGAGATAATGTGCAGAGCCTTTCCAACCACTTTGAAAGGTTCTGCCCGCCAGTGGTTCGCAAATCTCCCATCAGCATCCATCGCCACCTTCGGAGAGTTGAGCAAGTCTTTCGTCTCGCACTTCATAGGTGGGCGCCGCCACCAGAAGCCCGCAACACACCTGCTTAGTATAAAGCAGGAGGAGACTGAAAGCCTAAGGAGTTACCTCACTCGTTTAACGAAGAGGTTACTCCAAATCGAGGAGCCCGACGACAAGGTCTCCATGACGGCTTTCCTTGGAGGCCTTCGTTCCTCGAGCTTTCTCTTTTCCGTAATGAAGCGCCCGCCAAAGAGCTTCTCGGAACTATTGGCCAAAGCCCAAAAGTATATGAATGCGGAAGACATCACCAGGGCAAGGCGCGGAGAATCCTCCAGAGCGAGCAGTAAGGGAAAAGAGAGGAGCAGAGACGAGAAGAAGGAAGCTAGCAACAAGCGGAGCAGGACAGAGAGAGTACCTGTCAGAGGACCGGCTTGGTCCGCTCCGCAAAGGGACAGGCTGGCGTTCACGCCTCTCACGGCCACGGTGGAGCAGATCTTGTTCCAAATACAAGATGACCCAGCCATAAAATGGCCAAGAAAGATGAAGTCTCCTCCGAATCGGAGGAATCCGAACAAATACTGTCGCTTCCATCGCGACCATGGCCATGACACTGACGACTGCTACGAGCTCAAACGCCAGATTGAGGATCTCATCCAGCACGGCCACCTACGTCAGTATGTTGCCGGCAGGGGACAAGCACCTCCACCACCTCCACCTCACAATCAGGAAAATCAGCAACCGATCGGAGAAATCCGAACAATTTCTGGAGGGCTAACAGAGTCGTTCTCGGCCATGAAGGCCCATGCCAGAAAGGCAAGGCATCCTGAGGAGGCACGCCCGTCTAAGGCGCCAAGGCATGGAAATAATGAAGTTATATCCTTCTCAGACAAGGATTTGGAGGGGATCCAGCACCCTCACGACGACCCTCTAGTGCTCACGATGACGGTCGCCAATTTTCAAGTGCATAGGATCCTAGTAGACAGTGGAAGCTCTGCAGACATTCTGTTTGTAGACACTTATGACAAGCTGAGGCTGGGACGGGAGAGGTTGCAGCCCGTCAAGTTTCCTCTCATCGGCTTTTCGGGAGAGAAGGTGTATCCCCTTGGGGCAATCACACTGCCAGTCACAGCCGGGACTGCGCCTCGAACTTCCACAACAATGGTCAATTTCCTGGTGATTGACTGCGCATCGGCTTACAATATCATCCTGGGGCGTCCAACTCTTAATGCCTTAAGAGCGGTCCTCTCTACGTTTCATCTCATCCTCCGGTTTCCAACTCCTAATGGGATCGGAGAGGTAAGAGGGAATCAAGTAGCTGCAAGGGAATGCTACGTCTCCTCTATGAAGGCCAAGAAAACGCAGGAGGCGTTACAGGTCGAAATCTCGGACCCAAGAGATGAGACCACGGCAGAGAGAGGAGAACCAGTCGAGGAGCTCACCTCAGTGATCCTGGATGAAGACTTCCCAGCCAAGAGAGTACAAATTGGCTCTTCTCTCCCTGAGGATCGGGCCAGCCAGCTGACAGACTTCTTGAGAAGTAATATGGATGTTTTCGCATGGTCTCATGCGGATCTTGAAGGGATTGATCCCGACGTCGCAAACCCACCGCCTCAATGTCGACCCTGGCTACAAGCCTGTCCGACAAAAGCTTAGAGGGGCCTCCACAGAAAGGGCCCAAGCAATGGACAATGAAGTGGGAAAGTTGCTGGAGAACGGGGCTGTCAGGGAAGTAGCCTACCCTGAATGGCTCTCAAATGTGGTGATGGTGAAGAAGTCCAGCGGAAAATGGCGCCTGTGCGTTGACTTCTCGGAGGTTAACAAAGCGTGCCCAAAGGACAGCTACCCCCTACCAAGGATTGACCTCCTCATCGACGCCACGGCAGGTCATGAACTACTCTCGTTTTTGGATGCATACTCTGGATACAACCAGATTAGCATGCACCCCCCGGATCAGGAGAAGACATCATTCATCACCCCGAAAGGAACCTACTGTTATAGGGTCATGCCTTTCGGACTGAAGAATGCGGGCGCCACCTATCAACGTCTAGTGAACAAGATGTTCCACTCTCAAATCGGGCGGACCATGGAGGTTTACGTAGACGACATGCTGGTGAAGAGCCTCCCCGCAGCCGACCATATCGCCCATCTACAAGAGACCTTTGACACTCTCAGGCTTTTTCGCATGAAATTGAATCCTGAGAAGTTGTGCCTTTGGTGTAGGATCTGGAAAATTCTTAGGTTTTATGGTCGACCAGAGGGGGATCGAGGCGAACCCAGATAAAATCAAGGCCATATTAGATATGAAGTCACCCTCTTCCACAAAGGAGTTGCAGCGCCTCAATGGAAGGATTGCGGCACTTAGCAGATTTGTCTCCAAATCTGCAGACAAGTGCTTACCCTTCTTCAAGATCCTCCGCAAAACATTCCAATGGGGGCCCGAGGCTGAAGAAGCATTCCAGAAGCTCAAAGTTTACCTGACCGCTCCCCCTCTCCTCTCGCATGCTACACCAGGCGAAGTGCTGTACCTGTATCTTTCGGCTTCACCCTCAGCCGTGAGCTCTGTTCTCATAAAGAATCAGGACGGAGCGCAAAAGCCTATCTACTATGTGAGCAGAGCCTACCGAGGGGCAGAGTCCAAATACCCGGAGCTCGAAAAACTGGCCCTCGCCCTCATCTCCACTGCAAGGCGTTTACGACACTATTTTCAGGGCCACACCGTGGTGGTAGTAACAGATCAACCTCTGAAGAGAGTTTTGGGGAAACCTGATGTAGCTGGAAGACTTGTGAAGTGGGCGGTAGAGCTGGGGGAGTTTGATGTTAAGTATCAACCAAGGTCCGCCATCAAAGCACAGGCTCTAGCTGACTTCGTAGCCGAATGCACTTATGATGAAAACCAAGTAGATGGAACAGCGGTGCTCACCTCCTTGCTAGCACCACAGGACCCTCAAACCCTGGGCGCCCAGCTTCCCTCGGGCGCCCAGCCTCTCCTCCAAGCCCCTGGCGCCTCACTTCTTCCTCAAACCCTGGGCGCCTAGCTTCCCTCGGGCGCCCAGACTCTTCTCCAAGCCCCGGGCGCCTCACTCCTTCCTCAAACCCTGGGCGCCCAGCTTCCCTCGGGCGCCCAGCCTCTTCTCCAAGCCCCGGGCGCCCAGCTCCTCCCTCAAGCTCTGGGCGCTCCTCAAACCCTGGGCGCCCAGCTTCCCTCGGGCGCCCAGCCTCTTCTCCAAAGCGCCCAGGTACCTCCCCAGAGGTCGATCGCCCCGCCTTTACCGGTCTGGAAATTGTATGTTGATGGTTCGGCAACCACAGACGGAGGCGGAGCTGGCTTCATCCTGATCAGCCCTGATGGTACACCCATCAAGTATGCAGTGAAGCTCCACTTCATTGCATCAAATAATGAGGCCGAATATGAGGCACTCTTATCGGGACTGAGGTTGGCGATCGAAATGGACGCCAAATCAGTTCTTGCCCACAGCGATTCACAATTGGTGGTGAATCAAATAAATGGCGAATTCGAGGCAAAGGAGGAAAGGATGCAAGACTACCTCAATATGGTCAAGAATTGGTCAAAAGTTTTCAATGCTTTCAGATCTGCCATATTCCTCGAGGACAAAATGTTGCAGCAGACGCACTGGCTAGGCTCGCCTCGTCATTGGAGGCCTCATCCACAGAACCTACACTCATCGGGCATCAGTTGGAGAGGAGCAAGTTGGATGTAGTGGTTGGAAACATCAACTGTGTGTCAGAGGGCAGCGAGCCAAATTGGATGACACCAATAAAGGCTTTCCTCCAAGAGGGCACCGAACCAGAGGACCGCCTTGAAGCGAAGAGACTCAGAATGAGGGCTTCCAGATACACCCTACTGCAAAATATCCTTTATAAGAAGGGTTATTGCCTACCACTGCTGCGTTGCCTCTCCCCCGAGGATGCTGATTACGCTCTTCGTGAAATCCACGAAGGAATATGTGGGAACCATTCTGGAGGACGCTCCCTCGCCCACAAAGCACTAAGGCAGGGATTCTTCTGGCCAACCATGGCGAAGGACGCCAAAGAATTTGCTCAAAAGTGCGACAAGTGCCAGCGCTTCGCCACTGTAACCAGGCAGCCACCAGAAGAGTTGACCTCCATTTTTAGCCCATGGCCTTTCTCCAAATGGGGTATAGATATTCTGGGCCCCCTCCCTTTGAGCAAAGGCCAATGCAAGTTTGTAGTCATTGCCATTGACTACTTCACAAAATGGGCGGAGGCAGAACCCTTGGCCAAGATCACAGACTTCAATGTAAAAAACTTTGTTTGGAAAAACATAGTCTGTCGATTTGGGATACCTAGCGCCATCGTCAGTGATAATGGCAAGCAGTTTGACAACAAACTCTTCAACACTTTCTGCACCGACCTCCAGATCAAGCAGCCCCACTCCAGTCCAGCGCACCCCCAAGCAAATGGGCAAGCAGAAGTCATGGTCCGAATAGTTCTTCGCAACCTAAAAACCAGGCTCGAAGGGGCGAAGGGTCTTTGGGTGACGAGCTACCAGGGGTATTATGGGCATACAGAACTACGCCGAGAACCCCTACTGGCGAGACTCCTTTCTCGCTAGCTTTTGGGACCGAGGCAGTCATCCCTGTCGAAATTGGCGTACACTCCCTCAGGGTCCATCTCCAAGACCAAATCAACAACGAGGAAGGACTCCGCATCAACCTCGACTTGGTAGAGGAGGCAAGGGAGATGGCCATGGTCCGCAATGCAGAATACAAGCGGCGCATGGCAAAACACTACAACTCGAGGGTGAAGCCTCGTTCTTTTCAACCAGGAGATCTAGTCCTGAAAAAGGTGATCCTCGCCACTAAAGACTCTCGCGAAGGAAAGCTAGGGCCAAATTGGGAAGGACCTTATCTCGTGACAGAAGTAGTAAGGCCAGGCACATACAGAATCCAAAATTCTGATGGTAAGGCCCTGCTCCATCCGTGGAATGCGGAACATCTGAAGAGGTATTACCAGTGACAAATGGGCCAATGTACAAAAAGCATGAAAATTGTTTATTTCCCATTTCATTGTTCAATAGACTATAAATGAAATAAACATGTTATTACAGAAATGTGCTCCTTTCAATAGGCTATAAATTGCCAAACAAAAAGAAAAATACATATGAGCCTAGTCACTCTCCTTATCCCCCTCATCCTCGCCATCATCCTCATAATCACCTGAGCTCCCGCTGCTGCCATCAGGCTCGTCGGCAGGCGCCTCATCAGGCGCCTCACTCGCCTTAAAGCGCGAGAAGTCGATATCAGGAAATGCCGCGGTAATCTTTCTCCGGAGTTCGTCATAACTAGCAATAAATCCATCGGCGAGGCTGTTCTCAGCATCAGCCAGGCCGTCCTCCAAGTCATTTTCAGCCTGGATAGCTCTCTCCTCTACCGCCCTCAGCTGTACCTTCAAAGCAGCCTCTCTGAGCTCTGCCCCCTTTCGGGCCTCCACGAGCTCAGCCTCTCTGAGTGAAGTCCTCTCGCGGTCCTTCACAAACTCAGCCTCCCTGAGGGAAGCCCTCTCGCGGGCCTTCATAACCTCAGCCTCACTGAGCGAAGCCCTCTCGCGGGCCTTCATAACCTCAGCCTCACTGAGCGAAGCCCTCTCGCGGGCCTTCACAACCTCAGCCTCACTGAGCGAAGCCCTCTCACGGGCCTTCCGTAGCTCGGTCTCACGGAGCAAAGCACCCTCACGCGTCGCCACTAGCTCAGCCTCAGCCTTGGTCGCCCTCATGTGGGCCGTTGAAAGCTCAATCTCAAGCCTGTTTGCTCTCTCCCGAGCTGCTAGAAGATCAGCATCATAAGTCTTCCTGGCGGCTTCTAGTTCAGCAATTTTTCCTTGACTTGCAGAGAGATCCCTATGAATACCTGCATTCTCCTGTCTCAGCTTACCGAACAACTCAGCCTTCGAAAATAAATATATGGATGATGCAGACATCTGGAGCAAGAAGAAATCAAGAGAAATGAGAATACATATACAGAAGGAAAACCTGAAGAAAATTCAGACAACCTTTTACCTGAGATAAACCTTCTAGATAAGCGTTTATCATCCCCTCTGTGCTAAGGGCGCTGACCCGAGTAATATCGTCACGAGCTGGGAATCTCCAAAACTTCTCTCGAGGAGTCAGCGGCTTGGGACCAGACGGAGGGGCAGGAGGTACAGATGTGGCGGAAGAAAACCAGAGGAGTTTTAGGTTGATGAGGCACAGCTGCGGGGGCCACTACATGGGTAGTGACAGGAGAACTCGTCTGCGGCTCCACTAGATGAGTGGTTACAGGAAGATCACCAACCGTCACACGAGGAGAATCCTTTCTCGGGGCAATACCTATCCTCGATATCTTGGCAAGATGGGTGTTAGCACTTGAACGACGATCTTCAATTGCTTCCTTGGCCTCGACCAACTCCCTATTGACCACCACTGCGGAAGCAAAATGAATGGTTAAAAACAGAATATCAGGAAAAGGTACGCCTAAGCCACTGAAAGCTCCTTACTTTTTCTCTTGGTTGATGCCCGGGAAGGCTCACCCGTCCTACGAGGAGAAGGGTCAACAGTGGGCCCACGATTGCTGTCACTCTCTTTAGAAAAGAGAATACCCAAATCTTTATCCGGATGATCTCTTACAGCCTACAGTTTCCGCTTTATATCCGCGGAGAGCACAGGTGACTCTATAAAAAAAAAGAATGAACAAATAAAATGATGAGCATATGTATGCAAATGAGTAATGAGGAGATGATGATGAGTGGCGTACCAGGTCTTTTGGCGTCGATCCACTGTTTGGGCACCAGAGCCCTGTTTGCCTCTGAGGCCCACTCGCCACCAACAAAGAAGAAACGAAATTTCCAGCTGTGACAGTTAGAGCGCAATCCCGTGAGCAGTCTGCCGCCCTTGGGGGTGAAATAATACCATCCCCTGTTAGGAGCCGGAAGATTCGAATAAACTGTAGGCAGCATGGAGCTCCATGGGAGATGCCTCCTCGTTATGTGTTCTCCTCCAAAGCTCGAGAAAACCCAACATGATTCTCCATCCATTGGGTACTAATCTCCCCGGAGTCAGGGAGAAGTAATGAAGAATTCGACAGACGGAGGGGGGCATAGGGAATCTCAGCCCAGCTTCAAGCATATCCTCGTAAATAACAATGTCACCCGATGCGTCATCACAAGCTGGCTCATCAATTTCGGCCCGGCGACAAATCACGGTGGGAGGAATATGATAAAAAGTGATGAAACTGGAAATATCATCATTGCTGACTGTGGTACAAATGGTACTCACCTTGGGTCTGTCATCATCGCTTACCATTTTTCCTTTAGAACGCGGACGTAACTTGCCCAACGTGTCTGAAGAAGGGCTGCCCTCGGCATGACCTCCTCCTACTATTTTTTCTTCCCTGGCCGAGATGCCGAAGGACTGGGCGCCACCTGAGGCGCCAGCTGCTGCGAAACCGCCTGAGCCTCGAATACCTGCAAAACCACATGCCCCCTGCGGCGCCCGGCGCCCCTGCTCCCGCATGCCGCGACGCCCGGCGCCCCGGCGCCCTCGCCCGCGCCGCCCGGCGCCCCTGCCGCGCCGCCCAGCGCCCCGGCGCCCTCGCCCTCGCCGCCCTCGGCGCCCTGGCGCACCCGGGCGCCCTCGCCCGCGCCGCCCGGCGCCCCTGCCGCGCTGCCCAGCGCCCCGGCGCCCTCGCCCGCGCCGCCCAGCGCCCCGGCGCCCAGCGCCCGGATCCATCGCCAGCGACGCCCGACGCTCCCGGCGCCTCGCCGCCGCCCAGCGCGCCCCATGCCGCGCCGCCCAGCGCCACGGCGCCCGCGCCGCGCCGACCGGAGCCCCGTGGCGCCCTCGCCCGCGACGCCGGCGCCTGGCGCCCTCGAGCCGCGTCGCCCGGCGCCCCTGCCGCACAGCCCGGCCGCCCCGGCGCCCTCGACCGCGGACGCCGGCGCCCTGGCGCCCTTGCCCCACGACGCCCGCTGATGCCGCACCGACCTCGCTGATCCCAGCGGCGCCCTGCCGGGCGCTGACCGTCGCATCGCTCGCGCCGGTGCCTCTTTTGCTGCCGGTCCTCCATCTGTTTTCTCTCCCAATGGTTTTTTCTTGCAGAGGACTAGTTTTCTTTCTTTTGAAGAAAACTACTCTAGTGGTTTATTTTATAATCTGAGTTTTCAAAGAAGAGTAGCCCAAGCCGGGAGGACTCTCCGAGGTACATATCTAAAGAAACTAACAGATTTCAGGGAAGAAGAGAGTTGGATGCACATAAAGCCCCACTTTCAAATAATTATCGAACGCGGGACTTTGAGGGGCAAATGATGGGTCAGGCCCAACCCGGATTGTGGTAAAGAGTCAGGTCCAGACAACCCGGTCCGTCCGAGGTCATGGGTCAGGCCAGTTTAGCTCAGCGGATATTCGAAACTCGGTGAAGGAAGCCTCGTCACGTCAAGGCCTCCGAGTCATCACAACGAAGTCCTCCCCTCACCCGCTCTTACCAAATCTCGCGAAGAAACTCTCACCTGCCCTCCACCTTGCTCGCTCCTCGAGGACACGTCTGAGGCCCCAAGCCCTCCGCCTTGCTCGTTCCTCGAGGACACGTCTGAGGCTCCAGGCTCTGAGAGACGTTGCGCTCCAAGCCCTCCGCCTTGCTCGTTCCTCGAGGACACGTCTGAGGCTCCAGGCTCCAGAGAGACGTTACTTTATTTTTGAATCCCATCTGTTGGGAAGTGTTATAAATTCAGGGTCTCCTCATCACTTGAAGGGCAAGGATAAACATCTTACTCTCTCTCTCTCTCGCTTGTAATCCACCTTATCAATCAAAGATCACCATATTCAAAGTGGACGTAGGTCATACAGACCGAACCACTATAATTTCTCTCTCTCTCTCTCATTTATTTACTACATTCTCACCTATCATTTATTACTTGACCGGTGGTGTCCGAAACCTATCTCTGGCATCATCAAATTCTATATGAAATTCTGGATATCCCATTCTTTTTAGTGGGCCACAGCAATAAATACGTGTTTGGGATGAAATGGAATGGCCACAGCAATAAATACGTGTTTGGGATGAAATGGGATGGATGCTAAATGTGTTGAGATCACATGGGACGATATTTCAAATGGAGGTCAGAGGTCTTTTGCGGGTAGATATATGTTTAATTCACCTAATGATATTATGGCCCACGTATGTACTATATAACCCAAGAACCTCTCCTCCCTACGAAAATCCATACCCATCTTCTCATCTTCCCAGCAACCACGAAAGCGAGGAGACCCTCTTCTCTTTTCTAAACCTTCACCATTGTGGTATCTCTCTCTCCTTGTGTGTTAATAAAATCATTGCTGGCTTTCTTTTGTTTTCGGCTAGTTACAACTAAGTGGGTTGTGTTTTTGTCTCTTGTTTTAGTTTGTTGCAAGTTTATGTGGGTGTTGAGTGTGGT
The DNA here is from genome assembly GCA_012931725.1 of Litsea cubeba. Classification (NCBI taxonomy): domain Eukaryota; kingdom Viridiplantae; phylum Streptophyta; class Magnoliopsida; order Laurales; family Lauraceae; genus Litsea; species Litsea cubeba. Next base: position 23,058,883 of record CM022949.1, read on the forward strand.
GGAGATGATGAGAGGTGTGGGACTGTGTTGTAGTGAAGTTTCTAGGTTGGGTTCATTGGTCTGGATGGGTGGTGCAACAGATGGAGAGATGGGCGAAAACAAGCGTAGGGAACATATAGTGGTGGGTGGGTGGATTCAATGAGAGATGTTACTATTTTTAGAAATAGCAAGGGTTGTGAAAACAGGTTGCATTCAATGAACTAATGATGGGATGGGGGGAGAGAGATGTTGTGAATGAACTAATGGACTAAGTTTCACAGCAGATGATCTATCTGGAGTAAATGCATAAAGATCAGGGTGTTTTTAAGTTCCAGGGGCCTTGCCCCACTTGTGTTGAAACCCTACCGTGTGTAGCATTCCCATTGATTGACCATTTGATGAAAATTGAGGTAATGAATATGCATAATCAGTTGATCCAACGGTTGAATGAACTCTAATTGATGGAGGCAGTGAGGACGTGGATGTATTTTTGATCAATGTGAAGAATCCTTCTTTATGTTAGAATATTTAACTTGCCCCTTGAGTGTTTATGAGAATTTGGAAAAAGGACCGTGGTTGTATTTTTTGGGAAGTGACACACTTAGATCGCCACCTCACACTTGTCCTCCCTCACAACGCCACCACATCCCTTTATTTTATTTTATTTTTATAGTTTTCAACATGATTAAAAGAAGTTTAATTTATCCTTATATTATTATTATTTTGAGTGTTTGTGTGTTGTTTAATAGATGCTGACTTTACCATTTCTTGTTATTAGCGTTATGTCATACCCATTATTAGAAGTATGTCCAGTGACGCTACAGTTGAGACATATTTACTCATTTCTCTCCATCTAACCTCCTCTTTATGTCTCTCTCCTTTCTTAATCTCCTCTCTCTCTATCTGTCTCTCTCTCTCTACTCTTTCTTTCTCTCCCTTTCTAATCTTCAGTACCCACTCTGAATCTTAAATATTTGGTATGTACGGCTTGTGATCTCTCATTTCACCAAGTATAAAAGCAACTAATTAGATATGTGAGATTCAAATTTTTCTTCAAAGTTGAGAAATGATTACTGGTACAGAGGAAAATATGCGGTGCCATGCTAAATTCCACTGTTTGCTTCCCCCATCGATTATAAAGTTATTTGATGACTAAATGTCATTGTCCATCTGCACTTTCTTTTAAATGTCATCTCCATTATACACAATGACGGGCACTGTAATGCATTGGGTTAGTTTTTATCCAGCCATTGTTTGTTTCAAGCCGCTTTTTGAAATGCCTAACTCTATCTTCTCAATGTTTGCATCCCCATAGATTACAAAAATAATGACTAAATGTTACTCTCTATCTGCACTTTGTGTTAAATGTCATCTCCATTATACACATTGTTCGGGCACCCCAATGCACTGGGGGTTAGTTTTGGTCCAGCACTTGTTGTTTCGAGCCACTATTTGCCATGCCTGGTTGGACCTAAATTGATAAAGTTACATAGCTTGGTCTTGGTCTGGATCTAATATGTCTTGCATGCCCTTATATTATTTCTATGTTTATAGAAGGAGAATAAATCATAAATAAGAAGTAGTTGTTTATTGAAAAGAAATATTTAAAAAAAAAAGAGCAGAATCAATGGCGTGGAACTGTATGCTATTTCCAGGCATTTATTCGATCACTATTTTTTAATTTGATACTTGCGCCTATTCACCATCTTCAAATACTGTGCGCTTTTTTTTCCAATGCTACTGTGCCTTCATTGTTAGGCCATTTATGTTGATGAAAATCAAAATATATGTGCTTTGGGACATCAAGAAAGAAAATTAAAAAAATAGCAACCCAAATTGTTGGGCACGAATTGCATTTTCACAAAGTCATTTTCATTTGCAAATTCAGTCACTTTTGGTATTATGGAATCTGCTTTCATGTCTTTACCGATGTATGGGTATGTGCATTTCTATTTTTTATTATTATTATTATTGTGGACTGAATTTGCACATCATATAATGCTATTTCTATGCTTAAATTGTTACACTATGTAGACATCGTTGAAATCTGACCAATCATTGTGCACAAGCAGGGGCTCATAGTTTGGCAGTAAGCATCATTCACGGAATCGGGATCATCTAAGGTTTTTCCCCACGATGACCACAATTAATTTACTAATATTTGCTCACATATTATTGGGACACTATAAATAGGCTTCTTATTAATTACTTGTGTTTAAATAATATATATAGGCTTGCCATTCACTTAATTTATATTTTAATTAATTAATACTAAATCAAAATATTAATTTTAATTGATTATTCAATTGACATGAAACACTTACTGTGCATCGCACGGGATTTTATGCTAATGTTAACTCTAACCAAAAGTTGGTGGACATGTGCAATTTAAGGTGGTCATTTGTTTGTCTATTTGGATAAACCAAAGGTGGGCCCCATAAGCATGAGCTTACGAAATTCTATCATAAGCTTGAGCTTAGGAGAGCCTTGCTCATATATATATATATATATACATACATACATATATATGGGGGGATGTTCCTATGCATCCTTCCCTCAACATATGGTGAGGGACAAGCTTAATGGGGCCCACCTAGGGATCTATTGATCATGGTACTTGCGGGTATTGAAAGAGTCATCTTGGATGAGCCCATATATCAAATTTGGGTTCAATCTCATGCCTCTAGCCCCTTCATCCGTGGCCTACAATCTAACAACGTTATATTAAAGGAAAAAAATTGACCCTCAATCCAACGGTCTAATCCATTTGGATAGGTGTGAATTTAATGGGTCTAGTGTACTTAAGGGGGTCTCATGTGTGGGGATGGTTCGGATGTATTATAAAGTCAACCCTATTATGTTGTCCCTCACTATAACATTGTGAGGGATGGATGCACATGAATATTTCCCTATATATATAAATGAGAGAGAGGGAGAGAGGATCAACTCTTGAACTGCCAACTAGGGTCCGATTTAGATTGATAGCTACTCTGCCAATATGGTCCAAAACTTTCTTCTTTTGAGGGTTATAGTTATTTTATTAATGACTTCAGGACAATGTTCCTATTAATTAACATAACTTCAATGAGTATAAGTTTTTCTTACTTTAATTTTAGTCGAAGGTGACCCACGCACCCCAATTCTCCAAACTATTTTTGGACATTAAGCTTTGATCCTTCATTTTAAACCGCTACAAAGGCATAGAATTCCTACAAATTCAATTACATGAAACAAATAAGGTGAGCAAAGTGGTGGGCGCTTGGTGCAATGGTAAAGTTGATCCATTGCGATTAGGACGTCATGGGTTTGAAACGCGGAAACTGCCTTTTCGATTGCGGAAATAATTGTATACATTTGACCCTCTCCGGAACCCGTAGGGGCGGAAAGTCTCCTGCACTAAGCTGCCCTTTTAAATGAGGCCAAAAAAGAGAAGTGTGTGGGTACTTTAAAAAAAAGGAACCTTGAAAAGAGGAGTGAAATGTGTGTTTACTCATCCTCAATCTTATAAATTGCCTAACTCTGTTTGGATTAACTAGTGATTCATCTGCCCCTGTTAGTTGCCCGGCCTTTGATGCATTGACATGAGAGTGAGTGAGAGAGAGAAATTGAGTCATTTTACAATATTAAAGCAGATGTCTTCTTTTCCACGTGTGGTTTTTAGGTTAAAAAACAGGAGGCTTACTAACCCCTAAAATAAAATGGGAGTCACGCCACTTCTATGTACCAGTCACTCCTTTGTACTCTCTCCAAAACAGCAAAAGCATGAAATGCACAACACTCCCCCACGGCATATGCACTCCATCCCACATGCATCTCATTCATCTAAACCGTCGCTGTCATGGACCCCGCAAGGTTACCTACGGATTAAAAACCTTCATGATGAAGACATCCTATACTTCCATTAGTATCAATGTCCACATTCAACAACTCAGAGAAGAAAACAGAAAGAAAAGCGACCCGAAACCCTGAAGGAAGAAATTCTTCCAATCTTAGGATCCGTTTGTTTGCAAGAATTTCGAGAATTCTTATTTTGGGGTTTTATAAATTTTTCAATGCTGCCCTCCACTTAGTTTATTGGAAAACTGGAATTCTGAGAATTCTACCGGCCAAAAGTGGCATTTTGCGGGGGCTACTTTAAAGAATTCTCACCATTCAAACAGTAAACTCAGAATTTGGACGTACAGTGTCATTATTGTCTAGAATTCCTAACGAAATTTTGGCCCCGGGCCTTTTGACAATGAAAATATATTAAAAAATACCTCCTAACAAATGGACCCTTTATATACGGCCCATCATATCAATGATTTGGATTGCCAAAACGTGAGCCTCATTTACAAAGCTTTTTATACAATAAATAAGGGACATCCAGTCTACAGTGACTTTTAGCAGGAGGTTATCTTCGTTGATAGCCAAGCAACTAATGCGTGCCATTTCTTACAATCTAACGTCGTTAGGACATGGGTTTTACATGAGTTAACTGCCACCTCCACCAGCATAAAAGGAAGGAGAGAGAGAGAGAGAGAGAGAGAGAGAGAGAGAGAGAGAGAGTCAATTGATTATAATAGAAAATTTTTCATTAGTGTTCATATTTTCTGCTCATTTTCAGCCGCTATCACGTGATTTCTTTAATTTGACCGCAAAGATAATTCATTGCCCGTTCGCATCGAAACAAGGTAGCATCAAAACTCTACTTCTATATGAAAGTTTCCAGTTTTTTGCTACTAAGACAGTGATTTATATGGTTGTTTTAACTTTTCAAATGGATTACATCCTTTGCAACTCAACTCTATTTAGTTCAATGGAAAAGTCTATTTTGACTTTTCTTTGAAATGAGTGAAGAAAAAAGGCATGGTCGTTTTCATGGATTTTGCTTTCCAGTTTCTAAAGATTTGTAGTTCTGTTGATCTGTAGTTACAAGGTTTTGTCAACTACCTCAGACTCCAAGTGGGCTGGGCTCAGCCCAAAAGCAGCCTGTTTATATTTGAACCAAGATTTATGTGGAAGCTAACCATAGCAGTTCTAAGTTATGGTAGCTCGGGCTGTAATTGGGCTTGGCTGGGCCTGGTCTTAGGAGAGCTGACTATTTTTATAGAACTAGCCTGATGGGCCAAGTACTAACAGTTCAATACCCAGGATTGAATTACACAAGCCTGGGCAGTTGAGAGCCCTAACTATAACTATTTACAGTTTAATCTGGATTCGTGTGTAATTTTGCTCTAGTAGGCCTTTTTAGGCCATCAAATATTTAGCTAGGGTATCACTGGAGACGATAGAAGATTCAGATATTTAGACAACCTCTAAAGTAGAGTTTTATTTTGTAAGACTACTGTTAATGTGTCTAAACTAAAGGGGCTAGTGGATGCACTGATAGGCTTAAAATAGAAGCTCGGCTCAGCCCTCTTAGTAAAAGGACTTACTTTTAATCACCACAGTTGGCATGGGCCAGAACAAGTGTCTTGATCATGAGCAAGTTCACCCCATCTGATAACCCTACTGATGACCCACCTATCACACATTCACACAGGAGTCCAGTTTGATAGTGCACTTGCAGCAGTGTCATTAAAGTTTGTGAGGAATTTGGGACCCGATTTTACATGACAGGCATAGTTATTAATTGGCACATGATTGTGAAGAATTTGGATCCTATGATGCCTGGAAATCAATGAAAACTGACTACAGACCCCTATAAATCTTTAGGTTTGGCTATAACCAGTAAAAGCCAAGCAGCCAAAAGCAATAGTGTCCTCATTTAATCACGTGTCTTACAAAAGGTCAAATCTGGGGGTGGACCAAACTCCTAATTTGACTAAAAGGAAACATTTCACTTTGATCGGTTCGGATTACAATAAACAAGCTCCATTATGGATTTATTAATTTGATTAAATCAAGACTCCATTGTGAATACCATACCATAAAAATCATAGGAGTGCAATTGTGCAAGCCTTTCCTTTCAGGTGTTGTACTGCACCCACCTTCCGAAAGACCATGTGGCGTGTTGAACAATTTCCTAATCTACCACGTCGTTTAAGTTGGTTTTAAACCTCGAACTACCATCCCAAGTAACCAGCCATGTTCTATTTCTCAGTTTTGACATGAAGATGATTGATGAATGCAAAATGTATTTTTTTCTACTCAAAAGAGTACATGCATGGCAAGTGCAGTGTTTGAAATCACGTTTAGGAAACTGATATTAATTTCTTTGGTGATGATAGAGGCATGAAAGCTAAGTCTAACAAATGCATTCCTTCATTGTCTTACAAAGAAGTTGATCAAATGACACTAGTTACTATTTTAAGAAAATCTTTCCTGGCTTACATCCACCTTCATCAACCTTTCAGGGTTCCCAAGAAATATAAATCATACATACGAGTGATGGTATAAGTACTACAACCCCTTCATGTCAAGCTAAACCCAATTTCACAACTTGGCTACCATCTACCTTATTTTATGCATGTCCATGCTCGCCTCCATGAAGGTAGTTGGGGAAAAGCCAGTTCAGTCAGAGAAGAAGCCAATTAACGGTGTCCGGCAATTGGTGAGCATGTGGTCGTGGCGACCGGACATCGAGCCGAGAAAGATGAGAGCGAGACCATTCTCCGGCAAGGCCGTCGTCATGCTCTGTGTGGCATGTTTTATGGTGGGCTCTCTGATCAGCAATCACTCATGGAACACACAGCTGGGACTTCCAATCATTGATAAACATCAAGAGAAGATTGTAGCAGTCACAGAAGATAGCGACCATAAGCGTGTAAGTAATAGCATGTTTAGGTTACCATTGTTATCTTTAGACTTTACACATGGATTTAGAAAGCTTTGGATTTGTTTTATGTCAGAGATTGGCAGAAGGGAGTCCTGGAGATATCATGGAAGAAGTCTCAAAGACTCATCAAGCCATTCAGTAAGCTTTGCTTCTTGTGCCTCTGATGAAATCACTTAAGGGTTTTTTTTTTTTTTTTTTCCAACTATAAAGTCTCTTGAGTTATCTGATATGAATTCATTTTTATCATTGAAATATTTATGATTTGCTCCTTTGAATGACATAAATAAAGTGTTAAAACATTTTAATATCCTTAGATATATATCCTGTTCAACCATAGTCCACCCTATTAAAGAATTCGTCAACCAATTGAGCTGTTTTCATGTAGTCAATTGCATTGATACATAACAAGTATTTTAATATCAAGGAGCTACTTTAGGGCCCATTTATTTGCATGATAATCAATTTCCAGTACTTTTAAGAAATGCCTTCTTATTAAAGTGGTTAAAATAGAAGACATAAAGGTGATAATTTACAAATGGCCTCAAATAATTTCCCTCTGACAGGAAATGATATTAGCCAATGAACCCTGCTACCTGCACCGATGGGGAGCCGGGCTGTGCAGGTAGAATTTTTCTTAGCCAATCACCCTAAAAAATAATATTCCTAAGAACGTTAAGGGTCCCATTTGAATCTCCATCTTATATCAATTCATCTCTCGGATTCTTTATCATTCCTTAGATGCAACCCACTTTACCATGAATTCCTAGAAATTCAATTCATGTTAAATACATGGACCCTTGGAGACATTGATCCATAAAAAAAAAAAAAAAAAAAACTTTATTATAATTAATACAATAGACAAGGGCTCAACTCATTTTCATTTTTTTTTTTTTTCAGATCATTGGATAAAACAGTTTCTAGCCTAGAGATGGAACTGGCAGTGGCCCGAACGAGTGGTAAAGATGGCCCACCTCTTGTAAAGCCTTCTACACAATCTCCGCAGAAGGCCTTCATAGTCATTGGAATAAACACAGCCTTTAGCAGCGAGAAAAGAAGGGAATCCCTTCGTGAAACATGGGTGCCCACAGGTTCTATTCTGCTCTCATCACTTTCAATTCCATTTACACCCACAAACACAACATCAAATAAATGTTTGACTAACCTATTCGTGGGGTTGGCAAAAAAAAAAACTATGTAGGAGCCAAACTTAAGAAGCTGGAGAAGGAGAAAGGGATCGTCATTCGCTTTGTGATTGGACACAGTGTGACTCCAGGGGGCGTTCTAGATCGCTCCATCCAGGAAGAAGATGCGAAAACAGGAGACTTTTTGAGGCTTGATCATGTGGAAGGATACCATGAACTGTCTTCAAAGACAAGGCTCTACTTCTCCTCAGCTGTGTCAATGTGGGATGCAGATTTCTATGTGAAGGTTGATGATGATGTTCATGTAAATCTGGGTGAGCTCTCTTTTTTTCAAGTCATGCAAAAAAAAAAAATGTGCATCTTCCTCTTTCTTCTCTTCCATGTGATTTTGAAACGGGTTTGTGCCTTGTAGTAACAGGTGCAGTTATGTCATGGCTTTTCTTGTAGGGATGTTGGCAAATGCACTCGCACGACATCGATCAAAGCCAAGGACATATGTAGGTTGCATGAAGTCTGGACCAGTGCTCTCTCAAAAGTGAGTTGCTTGTGAAGATTAATTTTATTTGTATTTAGATGAGAATCCTGGGTCCACCTAGGGAAATTTGCCACTAGAATGGCAATGAAACGAATTGGATATTTTGGTTATGAGTCCTGCTACATGGACTAACTCATGGACAGAATCATGGACTAACTCCATAGTTTTCATCCAAATATTGGATGTTCTCATCCAATATTTAAATGAGAACCATAGGGTTAGCCCATGCAGACTTTTGTTTGGTTATATGAACTCTATGTTTTCTAAGCTGATTGCCTCATAAAGTTCTCTACGGCCCCACCTATATATAAAAACACCATATTACTTCTTCCTGCTTTGTTTTAAAAACATGATGGTACTGTGAATCCAATAGGCCCTTAGAACCTGTACTGAGGAATATCTCTGTATTGCAATTGCAGGGGGGTCAAATACCACGAGCCTGAGCATTGGAAATTCGGAGAGGAAGGTAACAAATACTTCAGGCATGCCACTGGCCAGATCTACGCCATTTCTAAGGATCTTGCTGCCTACATCTCTATAAATGCGTGAGTTGTCCAATTCATATTAGGATTGTGAAATATTTTTACAATGATCGAGTATGTTTTAAGTGTTTTTCTTCCTCTTTTTGCAGACCCATATTGCATAGATATGCCAATGAAGATGTTTCTCTGGGATCTTGGTTTATTGGCTTAGAAGTCCAACACATAGACGACCGTTCTATGTGTTGTGGGACCCCTCCAGGTATGCTGCCCATCTATGATTTTGAAGCCTGTTCGTCTTAGGGATAAGTCTAGCTTCTAAACTTGGAATAAATTCATTGCCCTAAGAACTTGGGGTTGCTCATCTCGTGAGCAATCGGTCTTTGATCTTTCACCTGTCTAGGGTTCGATATTTGGATATGCTTTCCCAAGTGTGTTGGCAACTTTTCTTATGTATGCGGGCTCTCTTCATACACGCATGGGTACTCTCATGGGTCCCGCCCCATTGGGTGGGTAAAAGAAAAAAAGAAAGAAAAACTTCATTCTCTTTTCAGCCTCAATACTTAAAAATAACAAACGTATTATATGTCCTTACTTCACTTTTTATGTGTGAAATTTAAAAATTATAGACTATAGTTCATTTTGACAAAATATAATTTACCCATGTTGGCAGATTGTGAATGGAAGAGGCAGGCTGGAAATGCATGTGTGGCATCATTCGATTGGTCTTGCAGTGGGATATGCAAATCGGTGGAAAGGATGATGTCAGTCCACAACAAGTGTGGCGAAGGGGATGGAGCTGTTTGGAATGTTGCCTTCTAGGACCACCTAAGGATTTTTTTTTTTTTTTTTTTTTTTGGTGTGTTGCCCTCTAGGAACACCTGGGAATTGAAATACAAGAAAGCACAAAATCAATGTAGCCTTCGAAATCTAGGATTTACATTGAGGAATTGACAATCTATTTCCTTATATAATTTACTGGGAATTTGCCTCATTTTTCAATTCAAAAGTAAAAATTATGCAATTGACTGTGTAAGAATTAGCCATATATTCCATGATGAATACATGGATTCAGAAGGTTGAAGGCATCTGGATTGAGCAATCCTAATTAACCTCTTGTTTGTGGCCAGATTGCTTCCATATACAAGTACTTGAATATATGTTTGGTAGAGTAGATGGAAAGGTTTGTTTATGGATAAAGATCACGCAAAATACCAATTCCATCAGATTATCTTAGCCCTTGATGTAATATGGTTAAAATTTAATAGTTTATCAACCATAGATTTTTTAAATTCAATCCAACGGTAAGTAAAGGTTAAAGGTTAAATGAGCATTACAATGGGCATGATGATAGATCGTAGAGGGAAAAGAGTGTGCCAGGGCTTCTATGTTCAAAGATGAGTTCCTTTCATGTTTCTGGACATTCCTGGTTTTTTTTCCTCTGGTTTTGTTTCCTCTTTTGTTCTGAATGAATTCATCCTTCTCCAAAATAAGAACAAGGGTATGCTTTTGTAGAAGACATACGTTTCTCATCGCAACACTCCCTTTCCTGTTTCCAAATATGAGCTGGGCCCATCATTGATTAATTCAATCCTAGTTAAAAACTGTTTGGACTATATATATTACTTCGTTAAATCATACAACTTCATTATAATCTGATCATAAAATTTTGGGATCTAAATCCTATATGTGGCCCTCTGCAACTTTTAAAAATTGTGGAATATATGGGCTGCAGTGCAAGTAGTCCAGTGGTTCTATTAGATGCAGGGGGTTATGAATTGAGACATGGTAAGAAATAACACCATTTATTAGTATCATAACTTTAGATTGCAAACTTTAAAATGTCTTGTGGATCTGATTTTATGAAAAACGGCTGGATCCCAACAACTTGTGTTTCGTAAGGTCAGCAGGTCAGACAAGTTCCACCATATGTCACAGTTCTACAATCATCTGAGGCCCAACTTAAGTCAAGGAAGAAATAAGAGATATCATTTTAGGGGTGTACGTACATCAATCGGATTGGTGCGGATTGGGCCAAATCTGTCACCAATTCGTTACCTACGAATTGAAGGATTTGAAATCCGTCACCAATCCGTGGCTCTTAAAATCCGATCTGATCCGATCCGAGGTCCCGGATCGGATTAATCCGTTAAATCTAATTTTAAAAGAAAAATATCAAAAATGTTATAAAAAGTTACATTTTGACCCCTTAAATTTTTTTTCTTATTTTAAATTTAGACATCTATCCCCTTATAGTTTTTTTATTTATATTTAATGTCAACGGATCGGATCGGATTAAATCCGCGGATTGAGGGTAAAATCCGCCACCGATCCGTTGCTAACGGATTACAAAATTTTCAATCCGTCACCAATCCGTTTACCTTCAGATCGGATTTCCGGATCGACGGATTTTTTGTGCACTCCTAATCAGATAAACCAAAAGCCAACATTAGCCCAAATAAGAAATAATTCTTAGTAACCTGGAATAACATGTGAAAGGCATAAAATAAGAAAAAAAAGAAGACAACAAACATTGCCCCATGATAATCTAAAATATCGAAAAATAAGAAAGCAGTCAGGTTTGTATTTTTTATTTTTTTTCAATCAAAATGAAAGTAGATAGAGGAGCATTTTTTTTTTCTAGAGTGGGGACTCGAACTCTCACAGTGTCCTCCCTTATTGATAACCTGTTTTATGTGAATTTAAATTTTAACAATCCTTCCATATATTCTTCAACCCAAGGAAGAGAGAAATTAGGATATTTATATATTAACATTCCTATATTTGAAGAGATTAAAAACGCCAGGAATCAGGATGATGCAATATGATGTTTGCCAAGATTACACTAGCAACAAACGTCCATATTAAGCCCAGGCTAAACGGAAACCACCTTTAAAGTTGGGGTGATACAAATAGCTAGCTACAAAAGGTGGTGGAAGTGGAACCAAAGTGTGTGTCTAGCTTTTAGACAAATTATAGCTGAAAAAGATTATAAGCTGATTTGATTTGTTATGTTTCTTTGATAAGGGGCACATATGTAGAAAATGGAGCTAACAATCTAGCCTGTCTAATTGCGGGTGAACTAGATCACAGGAATGACATCAACCTGATCACACTAATCTTTGCACTTAATGTTCCTTATTGAGGAAAAGAAGGAGAATAGATAATAGTATTTAGGAAAAAAGGGACGGCCTGGCCTGGCCTGAAACCACGCAAAAACTCACAGTCATCGACCCTCCCAATTAATCATTAGAAAAAAATAAGTATTGAAACTAAATTTGATGTAAGCCCTTAATTGATCATGCACTTAACTAAATTTGTTGTAAGCCCTTAATTGATCATTCCACATACCCAAATCAAAATATGTGGCTAACACATATAATCAGAACTATATTGCCTTAACAGTCACAGAGATAACATTGTTCCATCAAATACAAAGCCACATTCGGACTAAGCAGATTAGCAAGAGGCCTTGTAAATCTAAAAATCTCTTATACATATGAAAAGCTCTGTGTTTTTAATTCCATAAATTTACAGAAAAAAACTAACAGCAATTTAGGAACATTAAAGTAGCAGTCATGGATATTTGTTAGGTTTTTTTAGATATAAATCTATTAAATCCATTTCAACGTAAATCTTAACAAGAAGATTCAAAATCCATCAGCAAGAGGAGATGGGAGGAGGAAAAAAGAAAAGAAGCAATGGAACGAAGATGAGGCATGGCCCTTACCTGTGACATGTGAGTCCGGCTGCGAGAGAGGGACAGAGAGGATGCGCTGGCGAGGGAGACCGTGAGCGTGAGAGAGAGATGCCAAGGGAGACGGCAGAGGCGCACAGGCGATGGAAGGGTGGTGCTCGGTGGATGGGACGCTGGCGCTGCGTGCTTTGAGAGGGGTTTTCGCGAGGATGTGAGAGGGACCGAGAGGGAGGGAGATGCAGATGCAAGTGGGAGGCGTCGCTGAGAAGATGCAGATGCGAGGGTGGTGATAGGCGTCGTTGGTTCTAGGGCAGGGCAACTCCTCTCTGGTTTTCTCGTTTCTTTCCTTCAAAAGAGTAGCATCTACAATTCCTGGCAGGCTCCCAAAATCTAAATCCCGCACCCCGCCAAATGTTAGGTCCACTCAGCACTGAGTGGACACCCACGTCGGATCGGGCTGCATGTCGGGCTAAGTTTTCGGTCCATATAGACTTATTGTGTATGGAAACACTTCTATGTATCATGTCAAGTTTCAACCACATCCGAACCCCATATCCTTCAGTTTTGTCAAATGAGGGCAAATGTTGTAGGCAGCAACAAGGTTCTTAATGCCATGTAACAAATTAAAACGTTAGGGCAAGAAGACAAGTAAGAAATACAAGGATCTAATTAATTTGTGGGTGCTCTCATGGGTCCCGGCCTCACCCCATGGCTGGGTAACTAAAAAGAAGGGCCTACATGAGTTTAGATTTTTTTTTTTTTTTTAGCAAAGGGGCTGGACCCTAATACTCATGACACAACTCACACATGTGAAGTGATGAAAACACACACATGAAGGGAGAGATAGACACAACTCACACATGCAATTGTGATAGAAACTCATTCAAGCAAGGAGACATAGGCACAACTCACACATGTGAGGTGATGGAAATTCATTCATGCAAGGAGACATAAACACAACTCATACATGTGAGATGATATAAACTCACATGTGCGAGGATAATAAACACAACTCACACATGTGAGGTAATAAAAACTTACATTTGCAAAAAGGGAGGAGGTCAGGTTCGAACCCAAGACCTCCCAACGAGAATTGTCACTCCTAGTCCTTGCTAGTAATGTAAGGAGCCTATCTCGAGTTTAGATGTATAAAAGGTGGTACCCACTCCTACAAGGGTCTTTTATTTTATAAATTAATTTAATTATTTTTTATTAATTAGGGTAGCCTTTCCAAACGGCCGTTTCCGTTTATTTTTTCGAGAATTATAATAAGATAAAGAGATCAAGAAGAACCCATCTCCCAAAACAAGTCACAAGTGTTATTTGATTGGGTTCTATTTCAATCTCTTTTCTGTGGAATTTTAGCAAGGTCAAAATCCCATCGGATAACAAATAACCTCCTGGATTCGTTATGGACAGCTGCTTTTCTCAAAATTAAAGCCTAGCAGGATCTGGATTCCTATTAAAGACACTGGTCAATACTCTCCCTAGCTAGTCCAGTCAGGAGAAGACATGGCAACTTAAAATTACGTTGGTTAGTGGATGCATTCAAGATGTTTGATAGTATTCATTCTAGATGATGTATAGACTCAGCATGCAAATAACTCAGTAAGCATTCCTCAATTCACCAAAGTGCTTGAGTCAGTCTTTCCAACTCCCCAACTGATGTAATCTACAAGGCCCAATATACCAATTTAAGGAAGTTTTTCTGGATTTGGGCCTGGAGTCAGATTTGGGTTATTGTGAATGCTTAATTATAAGTGCTAATTTATATTATAACTCAAGATTAAAATTCAAAACCACTAAATCTAAGTCTAGCCCACATACTAAAATCTAAGGCCCAAGCTTGGCCCAAATTGGGCCAGCAAAGGTCAGACGCTGGCCAGTCCGGTCCATGATCACATCCCCTTGATAAGGACTAAGGAACCCAAGATTATATAGGACGCTTCTTATTTGATAAGAAAATACCATAATTGACTCAATATTGGGAGTTCAATTAAGTAAACAATCTTCAAATTGAACCTCAATTTCCAATTAAAATTGATGCGCTCCATCAAACGGTGAGATTGACATCTATTGAAATGAAATGTAATTAATATCATTAGATGGGTTGGAATTTATCTTGAACGGTTTAGATTATCATTATGTGATGCCTATAATAAATCTCCGGTGATGTGAGTAGTGAGTTCTTCAATTAAAACCTAGATTTTTAATTCAATTGCCCGAAAACCATATATATATATATATATATGGAAATGCTCCTATGAGATATCTCTCATCTTATATGAGAGATGGGCGTGGGGACCCTCACATTTAAGTTGTTGGTATTGGATATGGATATTATAGCCCCCACCATATCTTTCATGGTAAGGTGACAGCATCTCTCATAAGAGCATTTCTCATATATATATATATATATATATATATATATTAGACCGTGGCCTGAACCCTTTGACAGGGGACCCCTAAAGCCAGGGTTGGGCTTAGGAGAGGATTCTATTTCAAATATGTTGCACCATATGTTGGTGCAAGTTAAGCAACTAAATGCAGTGGATGCATAAGAATCTTAAATCTAGACCTATCCATTGAAGGCATGAGTAGATCTTTGATCCAAGGTAACCAATTAGAAGGTTTACGATAGTCGACTTTATTATATTTTGAATCTATTGGTAACTAAGATGGTTCCATCAAATGGACTGTAGGTGCAGAAAATTATGACCCACAATAAGAGGGAGCCTTATAGGACTTATCCGAGAAGATGATGGTGTCTGGGAATGTCTGGATGCCGTCCGGAAGCCTGAAAGGGAATAGCAAACGGTCAGAGGACCCTGGCCTGGGCGGCGCAAGGCTCTCCGATGCCAAAGTCAGTATGGGAACTGGAACAATGGAAGGAGAGGGAGAAGAGAGAGACAGAGTAAGGGCTCTGAGAATAGGATTGTGCGTACCTTGCATGTTGCATGGAGTTCTATTTATAGGGGTTTGGATCGTATCCTTCAGAGGATATTTAGGTGTGGGTCCCATGATTTGACTGGGAAGTCATGATCAGCCCACAAAGTAATAAATGTAGTCTAATCCGGCCCACTCAGCATTTAATGCTAGTCGGGTCAGCCCACATTGCATTAAATGCGTGTCTTGTTGGGCCAGATTGTGTTGGGCGCCTTTGGCGGTTGGAAGTACCAGCGGATCTGCCCTCGGGCCTTGCCCTGATGTGGCCTCAGCCGCTGGATGCTGCCACGTCAGCGATCTGGTGGAGATAGCGGGCGGCTGGATGTCATGTCTGTCCCATTAGCTCGTGACCCTATCCCTCCACGTGCCTGATGACGTGGGGGATGAGGGGCGCAAATGAAGGTTCTTTCTGCCCTTCGGCTATTGTCCTGGCTTCTTCAGCCGAGGCGGCTTCAGCCGAGGTAGGGCTCTCTGCGGAGATGGCATCCGGGGTGGCCCTGCCGAGATGGACTCTTTGCCGAGATAATGCCAAGGTGGTCCAGCTCGGCGCTAAGGGCCCGGAGCTGCCTGACTTCGGCCGGACCTCCTGTCCCGGTAGCCGAGGTGGGATTGGTGCCACGTAGATGGCACGCGGATGGCACGTGAGAATGCTTAACCCCATCTGATGGCTGTGATTAGCTTAATCCTGTAGTTCTGGAAATCTCCCCACACATGGACAATCCAGTTATGGTGCAAATGAGTTGACTTATAATTTGGTGCAAAATAAACTGCCAACCACCCAAAAAATGCATCTCTACATACATGCAAACACATCTATGTATCATATCATCCAAATGTCCACATACGAACCCCATATCCTTCAGATTTGTCAAATAGGGGCAAACTTAATTTGTAGGCGGCAACAAGGTTCTCAATGCCATGTAACAAAATTAAAAAGTTAGGGCAACAAGACAAGTGAGTAGTGACAAATACAGGTATCTGTGGAAATGTTCTGTACAGTTGACTGGAAGCTCATCACATGATGCTATGGTGGAAATTCTTTGCATGGTTGACTGGAAGCTCATCCGTTTATCCTTTTATCTTGAGAAACTGAACTTTCATTTTGAAAAAAAAAAAGATAAAAATTTAAATTCTGTTCACAAGATAGTTTTAAATTGGTTTTAGCTAGACTCAAGTGGATTTGGGCCTGTTTTAATTGCACCTAAGATTGATGGATTCGTTGGGACCATTGAAATCTTACAATGTTAATTAGATGTCCAATCAGACCCAATTAAAGACTCTTATGGTATATGGAGGATTAGCTACAAAGTTAAGGACATTTTCATCCGCATTTGTCGCTTTAGAATATGATTTAAAATAAACATTAACTAACTACAATGTCTAGAATAAACTAGTGAGTTCGAGAGAGCTGAAAGAAAAATAATGAGTCGCGGAATACTTTAATGCTCGAATGCGGCTGAGTCTCGATGTCACAAGAGATAAAGTGAAGGGCAATTTGGTTTGAAAAAATAAAATAAAGTCTACGGTATAAGATGCTTTTGGGCATTACATATATTTGAAGGTTCTTTTGGAGATATAGGAATATTTGAGACTTCTTTTCATAAAAATCCCTTTTATTTAGGATCTCTTTCTTGAATGGGCCCTGACTGAGATAGATCAAAACGTCATTTAATTGATCAAGCTAATCCAATTAATCAAGAAAACAATCACTAGTAAAATCCATCAAACCCAAACCATCTGCTCCTACAGGCTTCCATTTATGAGAAATGTATGACACTCCCTGCTGGTGCCAACTTACTAAAAATCCAAACCATTCAAAGTGAATCAGTAGTGATCAATTTGGGAGTGGATCTATCTCTTATTGGAATGAAGTTTTTCTAAACTCGGGGCCATTTAACTTTTATAGGGGCGTTCTTAAAGGAAAATCCATATATATATATATATATATATATGGGAGATGCTCCTATGAGAGATATCTCTCCCCTTAAATGAGAGATTGGGTGGGAGCCCGCACATCTATATCCAATACTAACAACTTAAATGTGAGGGCCCCCACCCCTATTTCTCATATAAGATAAGAGATATATCTCATAGTTCATCCGTGGCTCAAAAGTTGAATGGCTTCATATTCAAAAAAAAATATTCAACCATCGATCCAATGGTTCAGTTTATTCGAATGTATGCCATTCCTTAAGATTAGTGAATATCAAGGAGTTCCCTATTGGTTGCTAGGTTTGGATGAGTTGCTAATTAGGTCCTGCAAAAAAGTTCTCATATAATAGGTGAGAACTAATTCTCACTTGAATATTTTCCATATATATATATAAATATTCATTTTATACCCTCTTGATTGTATACATCCATATGGGTCATACTAAAAGAGTGTTCTTCACAGGAAAGTCCAAGAACTTTCCAGATAGAAATCGTTCATAATTTTAACTTCAAGGGACCCAAAGGGCAAGCTTACCGAGAAAAAAAAAAAAGGCAATTTCCAAACACCAGCTTATTACACTTTCCAACTCAAAAAAATACTAAGCTTTTCTCAATTATACTCAATTACTTCATTCCAAGTCTAATTATAGTGCTAAGAAGTATCAGTTTTTACCTAGCTTGTCTCACCTTACTACCTCATCCTCAGGGGTTTTCTTACCTCACCCGAGGAGTACTCCTTCCCCCTCCTGTCTAATTATATTCAACTGGAAACTTATTAGTTTTTTTGGATTGCATAACATTAACTAAAATTATTCGAATCAAACACAAACCCAATTTTCTCCGTTTTGTCAAGCCTGGTTTTTATTAAAATTCAAAAAAGAAATTGTTCAAGTCACACAAACCAAACTAAACTATGTCAAAGACCCTTAAAATTGTGACATGTGAAAGACCCAGCAGGGCCCACTGACTCGTTTAGATGAAGGGGTTGAGGAATGTAGCCATTCCAAGAAAATGAGACCCACTTGACCTTTTCAGAACTGTATTAAGTTTGCACTAACTTAAAATGTTTGGCAAGTGTGATGGCTCAAAAATAGATATTTTTTGTATTTTGGAAGGTCAGTAGGCCCACAAGTTCCACCGCATGCGCCCATATTCCTACAATCATATTAGGCCCAACTTAATAACCTTGGGTCCTGTAACAAAAAAGGAGAAAGAAAATTGTGAATCTTCTGAGGCTTTGAATATAGTCAACAAGAGCCAAATTCAATTGACAGGGAATTCAAAACCCCAAATCATAAAATCAAAAGCAAATCATTTGTATCATAAGTTAAATCAAAACTCAATTGATAGTTTCTTTACATGATTTTAAATAATGTCCCAATTAATTAACTCTAAGAGCATATTTGGTAATAGGCGTGGAATCCGTAGATCTGATGATTTTTCACTACTACTAGAACAAGAATTCTTTAATCAAGATTTATATAGCTGCGGGTTTCACTTGATATTTGTGTGTATCAATGCATATAGTTGAAAAAAAAATGGAGTTCGGTGTGCAAATTCATATAAATTAGGATTTTCAAATCTTATAGGGGGATTTCGGATCTGAAAATCTTAATAAATGAATATTTACATTCGTCCAATTCATCAGGAATTTACCATTACCAAACATGGGTTTTTCATATCTTTAGCCAAAAGTCTTTTCTCTAAAGAATTGATTGCCAAACGTAACCTAAGATTTATGATCAAATCAATCTATCAATATAATCCTAATAACAATATTTGAAACACTAGAAAGGAAACCAAAGAAAATATGTGGTGATCACTTCCCCTAGTAGATATATTCGACAAGTCCTACTTCACTTGCTTCCCTATTTGAGACGTCCCACTTGTAGATTTTTCTTATTTCACATCCTTCCACATTAAGGAGTCTTTATTGGACTTTTATTATTAAGAAGCCTAAAATTAGAAACCACTTATTCCTTGACAAAATTGATTATCCAACCTGATTAGGACTGTGGACCTAATCCACTTGTAACTAGTCAATTGGATTCAATGGGCTTGGGCATGGTTTGGGTTATATCCAAGTTGGTTTGGGTCTGATTCAAACAAACCTCAGACCCACGGACATATGGACTTGATTACATATTCAATCAAATCCAATTAAGGGAAATTCCAACCCCCCATAAAACAGCATATTTAATTTCAAGTCTGGGGCCCATCTTCTAAGTCCATCTCAACCATCCAAAATCAGATTTAAGCCCCTTTACTTGATTGGGCCCTGACTGAGATGAATAAAATATCCATTCAATTAATAAAATCAATACCAAATCAGTCCTAAGATGTATTAAATCCAGGCCATTCACATGAACGTTCTGGATTTGGAATCCGTTCTAATTTCAACCTAAGAAACCCAAAAGGGAAAGCTCACCTAGTAGCGAAAGGAGGGAAATTCCCAAACACAAATCCGTTCTAATTTCAACCTAAGAAACCCAAAAGGGAAAGCTCACCTAGTAGCAAAAGGAGGGAAATTCCCAAACACCGCCTTACTGTTCACTTTCCAAGGAATTTAGTATTTGACAAGGAAAGGAGCCCATCACAGAGAGTCCATCACACAATAAAAAGGGACCAAACCCTAATCTTACTCACACACACACTCTCTCTTTCTCTCTCTACAACTCCTGACCTTTAGTTTTTTAACTATAGTTTGCTTTCTCTCTCTTTCTCTCTCACTCCACCAAAACAAAACCCTAACCCTAGTTTGCTTATCTCTTTAGTTTTCCACGAAAAAGCCGCCGTGGTTTTCATCAGAAAACCTTCTAAAACCCTAGAATCGGATCTGCTTTTTCCAGATCTGTGTAGATCTCACCTCCTGATACCATGGTTTTGAACGGACGGCCGCCGGTGAAGCGGATGAAGAGACGGGTGACCGCCGATCTGCGCGACTTCCTGACGTTTTCGGACGCCGGAGAGGGTTTCTCAGCCGCCGGAAGCCACGATCAGCCGTTCCGATCAAGCTTGCGGTCTTTCCTGTCGAGGCACGCGCGGGAGGTGCCCTCGCACGAGCGGAACCTGCTGACGTGGCAGATCGCTTACTGGATGGGGGATTTGGACGGCAGGGAGTCGTCGACTGAGACGGTGGCCGTGCTCCATGTCGTGGAGGAGGATGTGATGAAGTCGGGGTCGGACTACTGCGACATGTGCCGAGTCGTTGGTGAGTCCCGGCCCGATTCGATCGCGACTCGCCGAGTCATCTCCATGCATTGATTGAAGGGTTTTGAGTCTTTTGACGTATTTTAGTCCACCTTAAATCTATTCTCAATTTCAATTTCATGACCGAAATTAAAATAATATCATATATGTCCCTATATCATGTGGCAGAAAAAAAGTCTTATAAATATAAGTGTTGACTTGAGTCAAATAATTTTAGTGAAATTAATATTTCTGTCATGAATTTATAGAAAAATTCAATTGAAGGATGACTATTAATTTCGGTCATGAAATTAGAAAAATCGAATTCAAGGATATATAACTCGGTGAAAAGAAGGATTTATGACTCGGTACAAACTCGCTTGACCCGAGTGAGTCGGGCTTGTGCTGGTTGATATTTAAACTCTTAACTTGCACTTTTTAATTTTGGATTAGATACAGCTAGATAGTGGGTCCTACATTGACTGTCTTGAGTAGGCTTCTATGTGCGTCTTGCGTCTTTTAACTCTGTTATAATGGAATCTTTCTTTGACCCCGAATAGGGGATACTTGGATATTTGAGCAAATGAATGGATAGATTATGTGCCTTGTTTGGGGTGATTGGCTTACCACATGATTTTGTATGTTGACAGACGTACATGAGAACCATTACGAGTGGAGATGCCTTTCATGAGAAAAAAAAAAAAAAAAAATCAAAACCCTACAAGATAGTACAGATAAAGAAAAGTGACTAACAGCCATACACGTGTATGGTTGGATACGCTGAGAGAGAATGATCTTAATTAGACTAATATCCATTTAAATTGTCCATTGAATTAGCAGATTCTTTATCAAATCTGAAATATGTTTTGTTGGGTTTGTTGGGTCTGGCTGATTTTTTTTGGTCTGGTGCAGGTTGGAGTGGTCATCCTGTTTGTTGGAAACGTTACCATTTTATAATTCGTTCAGACAGTAGCTCTTTAGATGGGTATGTATTAGATTCAATGTATTGTATATAGTCTATGGCTTTCTTGGGACAAGCTTCATCTTTATCCACCCATTTGCCTTTCATTATTATTATCATTAAAGGATCTTGTTTGTATGAAAAAAAAAAAAAAAAAGCATTGCTGGGAGTCCCTCCTGATCTTGATAATCTCTTTGCTTGCTCCAATAATGAATATAGATGACTCAGCAGCAAATTGGTTTTTCAGTTGAATTGGGTTTTTCTCATACTTAAGAATGGCATAATTTATGTAGGTTCAGGGCATGCAACGGTGCAAAAGCTGTAGCCGAGGACCCCACTCATCTGTTGCATGGCATGGTGCATATGAATGGCTTTGGCCACCTTATTAGGGTTAATGGCAGGGAAGGGGGTTCGAGGTTTCTCTCAGGATGTGATATCATGGGCTTTTGGGATCGGCTATGTAAAATGCTCAGAGTCAGGTGAATGGATGTTTTATTTTCTGGGGTGGAGGGAGTTGGTTGTTCTTATTCTCATTCTAAAATGGGCATTATTTCTCAATAGCAGCATGTTCATATGCTTTGTTATGCTGATATGTAATTCTGGTTATATCAGTATCTGTGTCAACCATCAATTGATCAACATCTGCAGGGACTGATGGCACTATCACATTACATGAATTCTGTAGAAATGAATTATATGCCTAAAAAACTCATGACTTGACTCAACATCTCTACCAGTAAATCATCATCACCAAATTTAAACCAAGAAAATGTATCTTTCAATTGTTCAGTTAAGTTGTATAGTAAATATCTCTTTTCTTTTCTTCTTTCTTTATTATTATTATTATTAGGGGATTTTACCCGAAAAAACACTTTACATGACCAGTATACCAAAAAGAACACTTCATGGGACCTCACACCAAAGAGGCTTTCCTGCCCAAAAAGTCTTTTTTTTTTAAACCTTTTTTTAGGGTTGACGTTGACCATCATCTTCTATGTTGAGGGTCGACGTCGACCCTCATGTCTCTCTTACTTAACGCGAATCCCTTCTTCTCCATCGTCCTCACCCAAGCCACCAGTCACCCACTTTATTCAGCTTTAAAGTGAGCAGATTGTTATTTTCTTCCACCCTTTGGCATCTGGCCACAACTTTAAGGCATTATTATAGTGTTTGGTGGACGCCATTGTACATGAACTCTTTTGTCAATTAAATCATTTCCACTATGTTATTTCCAAAGCTGTAGTGTATGATATTATTTTCTTGTATGTTGTTGAATTTTGTTTTGAGTTTCATGTTGATGGATTGAGTTTATGACTGAGTTTGGAGTTGATGGAATGAGTTCGAAGTTGATGAATGAGTTTGATGTTGATGTAATGAGGTTGAAGTGTTCCCTCACTCATGTTACAAAGGTACTGCATTCGCCACGGTCGATAGTGATGCAAGTATTGACATTCTATCTTGGCAGAATGTGAAGTGAAGGCCAACTCTAGTGCAGATCCTGACAACATGTTTAGAGCGCAACTCCTTTGTAACATGGGTGAGGGAACACTTCAACCTCATTACATCAACTTCGAACTCATTCTATCAACTTCATTCCGTCAACTCCAAACTCAGTCGTCAACTTCACATTCACTACATCAACTTCAAAATCGTACATCAACTAGGAACTCATTCCATTAACATGAAACTCAAAAAAAAAATTCAACGATATACAAGAATACGATATTATACACAACAGCTTTGGACATAACATAATGGAAAGGATTTCATTAATTGACAAAAGAGTTAATGTACAATGGCGTCCACCAAACATTATAAAATTTCCTTAAAGTTATGGCAAGATGCCAAAGGGTAAAAGAAAATGACAAACTCCAACTTTTGGACGCACTTTAGAGCTAAATAAAGTGGGTGGCAGGCGCCTTAGGAAGGCTTAGCACGATGGGGAAGAAGGGATTCGCGTTAAGTAAGAGAGACATGAGGGTCGACATTCAACACAGAAGATGAGGATCGATGTCAACCCTCGAAAAAAAGGGTTTTTGGGCAGGAAGGTTGGTTTGGTGTGGGTTTGGCTAAAGTGACCTTTTTGGTCTAGTTTTTTTTTTTTTTGTAAAATCCTCTTATAATTTTTTTTTTCTTTTGGGTCTATCTTACATCTATAAAGTATTGCTTGTCTAGATTTTAACTATGAATGCAGCCTGCAAGAAATAATTTATTTTTATTGGTATAGTTGATTTTTCTTTTAGTCAGATTTGTTGCTTTGGATTTTGCTTGTTTGCTGCCTTATGCTAGATATCAGAATTCAGAAGCTTTAGGTTTGTCTTTGCTTTTCTATGAGGTGTACTAAAAATAAGAATTCGGAAGTTTTAGGTTTGTCTTCTTTTTATGAGGTCATTTTAACTTCTCACCACATGGTATGGGTTCAGTTAGAAAGCAAAACAAAGTTCATGGGAAATCTAAAAGTTTGAGTCTTATTCCATGTGCGACAATTTATGAGAAGAAATCATTTTAGCAGGACTATTGATTCTAGTTTTCCTCATTAATCGTATCTGTGCTCAACGTAACAGGCACTTGTTTGGGTCTATATTTCTCGTAGCAATAGCTTCATGCATACTTATTCTAGCTAAATCTAAAAGAGCCCACATAATGGGCAGAGAACTTGTTGAGGTGGGGATGCAAACTATGGCAAATTCTGCGAGCACCACTGTGCTGCCAACACTCAAATCTGGTAGAGAAGTGAGAGGTCTTTTAACATTAGTGATATATTTAGTAGAAGTAGAAAAATATGGTTCTTGTGGGAGAGGAATTTTGAGTCCTCAGGATGCTAGATAAATATCTTGACAAAGTGGGAAGAAACATCGAAGTCAACTAGTTATATTTCGGACGCACACAAGGAAAGGATCCCATTCTTCAAGGTTTTTTTTTTTTAATTAAATGTAAGGTTATCTGGGATTATATGCCCTTGGTATTATTAGTTGTATCACCCATCATAAAATAGTAAAATAACAGTGCTCTTGTCTATTCATTGATGAGTGAATGGTTATTATTAGTTTGAAAGTGTTAAAAAAAAAAAAAAAAAAACAAACAAACAAACAAACTCTTCTAGGTTAAAAATTGCTCTCAGAAAAACCTGCTTTTCCATCTTGCTGCGTTAATAACATAAAATAGCAAGTGTACTGCTAGAGTTGCTAAATCAGCATATAAATATTCTTAACAGAAAGGTCACTGTGATGGATGTTTCGAAGAAATACGGCTTGGAATACCGACTGTTACATGCCATCACCAGTGGCCATCCATGGTATGGGAACTGGGGCTACAAGTTTGGTGCAGGGAGCTTTGCTCTCACTGCTGATGCATACAGAGATGCTGTAAGAACCCTCTCTGACATGCCATTGGCCCCCTTCTTCACCCATGCACGCGCCTCCCGGACACACCTCCAGGATGTGATCTCCTTTTACTGGTCCATCTCGGAGCGACATCTTGCAACGTTGAGGGATCTGCTCCGCTTCATTCTGGATCTGCTCCATGCCATCCACAGGAAGGCAGTAGTATCTGCCCGCAAGAAGCCTAAGAAGACAGCATTGTTGCTGCGGCCATGGGCAGAGGATGAAATCAACAGGGTAGAGTGTGCTATGATGAAGGTCCTCCAAGCTGCTGGCAGTTCCCGTTGGATCACGTGGCGCACGCTCAAGGGTGCTGTGTCTCAGACTGGGCCTGCAGAGCTGCTCGATTACTGTCTGAAGGAGCTGGGTGGGAAATCAGTGGATGGCATGGTCGTGCATGTTCAGTGCAACCCTGAAACTTATGTGGTTGAGTACAGGTTAGTAGCCATGCCTTCATCCGTAACATGATATAATTTTTATGTTAATTAAATGACTACCTACAGAATCTAAATATTGGGTTTGACCTCCTTGTGCAGGCTTGAGGATGATGAAAATGCTGCTACTGAAGGAATTGTGTCCAGTACAGTTCCAACAAGTCCACGCTACTTATCAGAAGATCACATCCTCCATGACCTCAAGTTTTTATATGAAGCCCTTCTCCAACCTAAAACCATGCTAAATTACAAGCCACAGGAAAGCCGACAGATTGCTCACAGTTCGGCAATGAAGTTGCTTGACTGCAAACACTTTGTCAAGGACTACGAGTTTGATTCAATGCAAATCAAAAACCCATATGTGATACGTGTGTTGTGTGGTGTCGAGCTGGTCGACCAGGCAAAAGACTACACAGCCCCTCCCCCCGAGCTCATAGTCTTACCAACCACTGCTACTGTTGCTGATCTCAAAATTGAAGCAACAAAAGCTTTCCGAGAAGCTTACATCATCTTCGAGAGGTTCCAAGCTGAGAAACTGCTGGACTTTGGAGACGTGGATGACTCGACCAACGTTAAGTTATTGATCGGTATGAATGGTTCAGTGTGTATCGGTGGCCGATGTCATGGGAGCTATGGACTCCAACGGTATCGCATGGAGAGAGGGAGAGGGAGGTGGTCTGTGAACTGCGTGTGTGGTGCGAGGGATGACGATGGGGAGAGGATGTTAGCATGTGATAAATGCAATGTGTGGCTGCACACCAGGTGCGCTGGGATCCATGACTCAGAAGAAGCTCCTCCAAACTACTACTGTGGGAGGTGCAGTGCTGGTGGCCAAGGTTGCAAGGATAATAGGGAAGTGGCAACGGGGCCATTTGGTTGCAGAGGGGGGTGAGTGAAAAGTTTTGACAGTTAAAAGAGTCATTTTCAATTGATGATAGGGCTGTCAGCTCAGCATGCCAGGCTGGGCTTTTTGCAAGCTAAATATTTTTTAACTGAGGCTGGCCCAACCAGCTCAAGGTCTGGGCCGGAAGCAGCCCGGGCCTGGAAGGTTGAAAGTGCAATCTTATTATGGGCCCTTACAGTCCTTGTGATTAATGTATAGTTTTGTACGAAAGATGAGAGACATTTTGAAGTGCTCTCTACAATTGTATATCAATGAGTGGTTCTTCTTGTATATTTAAAAAAAAAAATCTCAGCTTAGCTCCTAATGAAGATTTAATACATAATCAACAAATTTCCATGATAGAGACCAGTCAAAGGGGAAAAAAATCTCCATGCTAGAGAAATGAAAGGGGTGTCGATACTCCACATGGTGAGTGATGTAAACACTTGTGATTGTGAATAACCTTTGAGGATTTTACCGGAAAAATTCTCTTGGACCGAGTAAAGATTAAAAGGGACCCATAGTATAGTTATCCACCCTAGTGGTCCTAGGGGACCTTTTTAGTTTTATTATTTTTATTTTTATTTTTATTTTTTTCCGTACATCCCCGCTTCTGTGTTCTTTAAAACCCATCTAAATTTCTTCTCCTCTATGAGCTTTCTTGTTCCTCCTCTTTTCTACTTCGTAAGCCTTTTTCTTCATCAACCACCACAAGGAGACCATGAGTTGCTTCTCTTTCCTTCCTCTTTTCCCTTCTTCATATTCCCTCTTTCTTCACCTACCATGGCTAACACCAACTGGCCCTGTTGCCTCCCTTCACTTATAATGACATTTTTTTTATTATAATTAATCACTATCAAAATCACTTCATATTCATGTTTGAGCTCACCAAACAAGCAAGTCATTTGAGTTGCATATTCTTTTTGCCTCATAATTTCATGGTTCAATTTGCCTAGTGTCCACGTTGCGAACCTCATTTAAGTGGGACACTTGTTTCAAACTCTATTGCACCAAATCGAAATTGTTTATCTGACTTGATAATGAGTTTGTAGTGCGGTTCTCCTAACGAATGGGATCTCCTTTTACTTAGAACTTTTCAAATCCTTTTAAAGAATGTGAGAGGTATTGCTAAAGATTGAGATGGAAGAAAAGAAGAAATAATACAGCACCTGATATTCTCCATCCTACACATTTAACACATTTAGCACAGTTAAGTAGGAATATCCCCACCTAGCATAGTCAAAACACTTAGTTAGGCCGGATATCCCCTAACCGAAAAAGCAAAAGAAAAGGGTATTGTGAAATGCTGAACCAAAAAGTGGTATCCCCTTTTATTTATAAATCAAGGGCAACATCACCGCTCAACTAAAACACACACACAAGAAAAAAAAAAAGTGGAGGGAAGGACCCATATGGTTCTAATAGTAAAGTTTGAAGGCCTTTTTGGTCTTCAACGAGTCTTTTAAGGCAAATTTTTTCGTAAAATCCTCATAACCTTATTAACACAATTAAATCACGACTCACTAGTGCACACAGGTGATGAAGGCCCATCAGCCTGAGGACATTCTTTGCTGTTTCTTCACAGTTCACCATCATCATGCATCTTCTCTGACCATCATACTCGGATGGCTGACACAGCCCAGTTCCGCATTGGTGTTCATTTGGATGGTTATGGTTGTTTTTCCTAGTGCGACTCGATGGCCCCTCAAATTATACCCCAAAATTAAAGTTGAGAAAGACAAAGTTGAGCTAAACAGCTCTTTTTTCTATTTGAGTTGAACTGTGCAACTAGGCTGATCTGCATAGGGCTTAACCAGTGGCGCTTGGGCCAAATAAATTCACAATTTGGTAACTGTTGCTTGAAATGGGCCTGAGAAGGCCCAACTCTGAGGATGGTTCAAGCTCAAGCTCAAGCTCAAGCTCAAGCTCAAGCTCAAGCTTAGTCAGGCACTCATCTCTGCAAGCTATTTTTGCAACAGGCACACAACAGATGAGTCTATTTGTGCACTTGTACTTTGATTATTTGGGGCACCATCCTATGCAACATTCGACTGCATTGTGAACTTAGTAAAAGGTAACCTCGCACCAAGGTCTTCAACTACATCCATAATACTCAGATCTAAGAACTAAAACTTATAAAAAGAATATATCACAAATTTAGATGAATTCAAAAAAGTAAACAAGGAAACCGCAGAAGAAATGGAGTTCATGTTTGCAACAGCATCTCCGAGGTAATGCAAAATAGGTGATGCAAAACAAGTAAACCATTTAACATCTTGGTCCATATTTCAAATCCTAGGCATGATATTTGTAGACATCAACAGGACATAAGGTACTTCCCAACACATAATGAAATTCAAGCATAGAAAACAAGTGTATCCTGAGATCTAAAAGATGATATTAATCAACAGAAAATAAAATTACAAATAAAAAAAATTACATTGTTCCTCAAATTCCATCCGAAATGTTTTTAAGTGCATGTTCATCTCATATTTTTATGCAGATCCATTCCCCCTCACATGGAGTGATCTATCAAATGAAAATTGTAAATCTAATTTAAGGACAAAACCTCACTACTGCTCAAACAATCATCCATTTTCCCAGTTGTCATTTGAGGATTGATTTTCTGCATGCATTTGTAATGCCAAAATGTAATAATGCGACAACATAGGCTTTTTTCACTGATTTAAGTCATGGCCATCATCTTTCTTGGTTATATGGTATTTGCTGCCCCACCATAACTGCCGGTGCAGCTCTCACAAAAATGGCCAAATGCAAATTGCTGACATACAGGAGATTGTCACTCACACCTAACAGAATTGTACATCTCCGCCAGGGAGGAAGATTTCATTATGTCACTCATCAAATTCTTGAACCTCAGGCTGCAGTCGCATCCACTGAAGAAAAAATTGTTGCAAAAAGACCCACCATAAAAGATCAGTGAGAAAGTATATGAAGGAAAACCATGTACAACAATTTCCAGTTCTCTTTCAAATTTTTCCTATTTTAAGAAAGAAAAAAAAAAGCATCTTTGAGGCCTGCATCACTACATCAGCAGTTCCCTGTCGTTCTGGGGGCTTCTTCCTGCAAATCCCATGGCCTACAGGATCATGCAGAAATTTTCTTTTGTGGAAAGAAGCCGCAAAACAAGGAGACTGATGATGTACCAAGGAGGGCCCTAACAATTTTCAGAATCACGCGATGTTTAGAAAAAATTCTGAGGCCAAAATGAGCCTAAAACATATTTTTAGATTTTAGAATCTCCAGTTCAAGTATGAAAAAAACCTTAGGCGATTTAGTGAGGCGATCGCTCGAAGAGCACTCCGGATCATGTCATCATTACGATCCACCTCCTGCTTCACAGCATCTTGCTTCGGCTTGTGATTTATAGTCTTTTGAAGAGGTTCAACCAACGAGTCCAAAACTGCAAAACCAAAAATTGTTCAGCTCATGAGAAATATGAACTGTCATAAAAGAAAATCGCCTTGTGAGTGTGCTAACCTGCAAGTACAGCAGCAGGACACTTGTCCGCGAGTTTTGATAGGATAAGATGGCAGGGCATCTTAACATCATAATGATCTGAAAAGAACACAAATTCAAAATTACTACAGAAAGCAATCAATGAGATGCCCATATAAATGAGAACAGCAAACGAAACAGTACAATAATTTAGAAAACGGTGAGGAATTAGGTGGAGAATTGACACCACTCTACACTTCATCAAGAGTAAACATTATTAACAAGAAAATAATGACACTCGGTCAAAAAATAAGGGTGAAATGGCAAGACACAAGTCCACATCTCATCAGGGTCTTTCTAGTAACAAGGATACACACCTTTTTCATGTTATTTTCAGACAGGCTATCAAAGTATGAACTAGTTCCATAGTGCTTGCATAATGCTAATGTTTCTATGTAAGCAATGGACAAATATAAAGATTTTTCAAAATTTTAAGTATCATAACTGATGCAGGCCAGACAAATGGGCCGGCCAATCCATTGGGCCAAGCCCATTGACCCAACAGGACATCCATTTAATTAGAGAGTTTAAGTTAGTTGGGAGTCTTAGTTGAAAGTTTTGCTTTATTTAAAAATCTTTATAGCAGTAGTGTTATTTTATTTGTAATGTTAGCAAGTTAATGATTTAATTTTCTTTATTGTTTAGGAAAGCAGATATCCAACCCTTCCTATAAATATGTAATCCCTCCATTAGGAGAGACAGATTATCATTATTCAATAAAATTTGTTTAGTCGTTTCGTTTGCATATGGCTGCAGTTGTGGTTGTTTCTCTTCGATGGAAGAGCAGTCGTGTGTTGAGGTTCGAGAGGAATTCGGACAAATCCCATCTACAGAGTTGGTCCTCACTGGAATCCGTCCAGGATTTGGTGGGAGTTCGTCTAGACCTGTTCCATCACCATCCCATCACCAGTCGAAGATCCGAGGCTGCGCAAATGACATGCAAATATATGGCACTGCATCACTGTAATAGGGTGTACCAGTTCTACAAGGCACGCCAGTAAACAAAAATGACAGACAAATTTGTCTAAGACAACATAGCAGATGGTGTTAGTTACAATTGTAATTTCCTGCATATGCTGCAGAAACCCACATCACAAAACTAAAGAAAGCCAAAAAAAAAGGATTTTTTTGCACAACTACTCTATGAAAGCTGCCGATCTGATGTTAATACACAGAAGAATAGAAAGAACAAAAGGCATAAAATGGCATTTACCGCAACAACCTGGCTAATGTTTTAGTCAGAATGTTGATTGGTAACCGAGAGAGAGAGAGAGAGAGAGAGAGAGAGAGAGAGAGAGAGAGAGAGAGAGAGAGAGAGAGAGAGAGAGAGAGAGAGAGAGTTTAGTACTTACCATCCAAACCAGATTTAAGGTATGGGACGATGAAAGATGAGGGATTCACTTGGTTAAGACAATTATCCAGCAACGTGTCTACACATTCAAAAGCTGCTTTTCTAAGCTCAAGCCCATCATCTACAACATGCTTAAAAGGACCAAGATCAACTGTCCTTATCAACTCTTGCTGTAAAAAAAAAAATTCATAAAACGAGTAAACATATGCTTAAATTTCAAAAAAAAAAGAAGGATTGACCCATGTGGCTGATGAATCTGCCAAGGCACAAGCTTGATGAGTATGTTCCAAGTCTAAAAGCCCACAAGCAGTCCAGCCCACCTTTCATATGAGCATAGCTACTGGTAAGAGAACTACTCTCCACAGGATTTACATTTGCATCATGCATTCATATTATCAATGACAAATGCTACATTAACCACTAATACAAATTACTAGAAAGATGGTCTCATCTTTATGGGCAAGACTGTCTCTTACACACACCAAGCATATGTCATATAAGCATGCCAATCATGGGCCCCATTGTGGACATTGTATGACCCACCAAAAACACAATCTACCAGTGGTTCATAAATGGAAAACTGAAAAGGCATAAAATCTTACCTTCACAACAGTCTGGTCATATAGAAGTGGCAATAACTCTGGAAGTAGCCCCATAATAAGATTTGGCTTATTGTGTGCTGCTGTACTCAAAGCCAAGACAGCTGCACGTCTAACATGCTGCAGAATCATGTGAAAAGAAACACATATAAGCTTACCTCACAGGCTCAAACAGTCAAACTAGATAAGATGATATTTTCCTTGCCAAATACAGCGCAACAAAATAGTTACCCGGTCATTGTCTCTGATTAACATCAAGAATGAGGAGACCTCAGGATACAAAATATCATCAATTTTTCCTCGCCGCTCAACAATAGAATATTTTACAGCAATGACAACAGTTGCTCTAGTGAAAGCTGTTGGGCTAGTGGTTCGCACCTAGAGAAACATATAATAACAAAAACATTAACATCAAAATAAAAATCATTTACACATTTGCAACGTCAATAGCCAGTAACTAAATAGGGACATGCAGAAGTAACAAATTATAATCCATCCAATATAAAGAACTAAGGAAGTTAACAGGCTCATCAAATACATGATATCTCAATCATTACATGCATGCATGGATATATTTTCTCAAGTTGTGTGCATAAGTGAGGCCATGCTTGGTCTTTCCTACTGGCTTCCTAAGTGATGGGATTGGAGCTTCTTGGTGAGAGAAATAGAGGTATGATTTGTCGGAGCATGGAAGGCAAGTGCATGGAAAATTTTCTGAGGAAAACAATCCCCAACCCACATCCATAAAATGAACCAAAGCATGAGAGGAAATTGATCACTATCCCATTGATATGAGCCATTTCCACAAGAAACCATGAGGGGAAGACAAAATGTACCTAACATAAAGGTGCAATAAAGAAAATTGAAATCTTTGATGATAAAGATGAGGCCCCGAAATGCAAGCAGTATAGGTAACTTCGATGCTAGACAAGCTATCAAATGAATTGAGTTAGATAATTATAATGGAAGAGTTCTGCCAGCGAGACAACCAGTGCGGCAATGTGGCAACTATTTTAGTATCTGACACTAGGAAGTTTGTGGTTTGGGGATTTACCACCAGTCAATCCCATTAGTCAATGTTTGGTGTCCAATCTAAGGCTATTAAATAAATAATTGAAATAAAGCTAGTGAAAACATTGTCAAAAGCATCACCTTAGATTTTCAGTACAGGACTAATCCACAAACCTCCTTATTGTCAGATATATGTGGAAGATAAGAAGAAGAAGAAGAAAAACAATATGGGAGAAGGTCGTGCCTTTACAGACGACAGTTCAATATATATTGATGAGATGCCTTAATCAAGGCTCTAATTAAGTAAAGATTACAAATTAGATACAAATCAGAATAACAAAAGAATGGAAAGAATCAATTATATCCTATACATAGAAGGAGAGAAATTAGGGAGTAAATCCTATCCTATACAGCTTTGAGTATATCCCATGCGTGGACTTTGTTCATGGGCCGAGCCGGGCCTGTTATCTTCTACACTCCCCCTCAAATTGATGTGGTAAGATTGAAAACATCAATTTGGTAGTTAGATCATGATGACGGTGTTTGGGAAGTGCTTTGGTGAAGATATCCGCCAACTGGTTAAAAGAAGACACATGAGGCAGAGAGATCTTCTTAGTAACGACATGTTGACGGATGAAGTGACAGTCAATCTCAATGTGCTTTGTTCTTTCATGGAATACGGGATTGTTAGCAATTCGGGTAGCACTGGTATTATCTCCATGGAGAGGTGTAGAACTACCAACAGGAATACCCAATTCACACAGAAGGCGACGAAGCCAGATAATTTCAGCACTGGCAGATGACATCGCTCGATATTCTGCCTCAGCAGAAGACTTGGAGACAGTGGTTTGCTTCTTGCACTTCCAAGAAATCAAAGATTTGCCAAGAAACATACACCAGCCAGTGGTAGACCTCCGAGAATCAGGACAGCCAGCCCAGTCAGCATCCGCATAAGCTGATAATTGCAGAGAATTATCAGAAGAGAAGAAAAGACCATGATGAAGAGTCCCTTTCACATAGCGGAGAATGCGTAATGCAGCAGCAAGATGTGGTTTGTGGGGATTGCTAACAAACTGACTAACCGTATGAACTGCATGAGAAATATCCGGCCGAGTCATAGTTAAGTAGAGTAAACTCCCAACTATTCGCCGAAAAATAGAAGGATCATCCAGGGGAGTGCCATCATCGGAACTGATTTTGCTGTTCAATTCCAGAGGCGTATCAAAAGGGAGAGCATCATCAAGCCTGGCCGATGTAATCAAATCTGTCGCATATTTGCGCTGAAGAACCCTAATGCCTGATTTGTTACGCATAAACTCAAGCCCTAGAAAGTAGGTGAGAGGACCAAGATCCTTCATTCTGAAGTGGCGAGTAAGGTGGTGTTTGAGATCAGTAATGCCTGCATTATCATTACCACTGATGATCATATCATCAACATAGACTAAGAGAAATGTGTAGCCCTTCGATGTCCATCGCAGAAAGAGGGAACT
The DNA here is from genome assembly GCA_012931725.1 of Litsea cubeba. NCBI lineage: Eukaryota > Viridiplantae > Streptophyta > Magnoliopsida > Laurales > Lauraceae > Litsea > Litsea cubeba. The sequence goes on from CM022949.1 coordinate 23,093,170, forward strand.
ATCAGAGTGACTTTGACGAAATCCGGCCTGAAGGATTGCTGCCCGAAACTTATCGAACCAAGCCCTGGGAGCTTGTTTAAGTCCATACAGAGCTTTCTTCAATTTGCACACATGCTTTGGAGGACAAGCATAACCTGGAGGAGGTTTTAAATAAACAGTCTCTCGCAAGTCCCCATGTAAAAAAGCATTCTTGACGTCCATTTGCCATAGAGGCCAATTGCGGGCTGCCGCGACACAAAGAAGAGTACGAACTGTGGTCATTTTCGCCACTGGAGCAAATGTTTCCTCATAGTCAATTCCATATTCCTACTTATAACCCTGTGCAACCAATCGGGCTTTGTAACGATCAAGACTCCCATCAGAGTTTACTTTGATAGAGTATATCCATTTGCTGCCAATTATAGAAGCGCCATCTGGAGCCGGGACCAAATCCCATGTTTGGTTGGCTTCAAGAGCAACTAATTCCTCAGTCATAGCATCCTGCCAGTAAGCAATCTTGGAGGCCTGTGAATAGGAAGTGGGTATGGGAGTGCTATCTAAGGAAGTAAAAAGGGCAGGAAAGCCATAGCGGTTAGGAGCAACAGAAGGACGACTAGAGCGTCGCAAAGAGATGGTGCTATCAGAAGAAGTGTTATTACCTGAAAACTCAGTAGGCGGCAGTGGGAGAGGATCAGGAGAGGGAGGGACCTTGTTCCGCCGGACATAAACTTTGAGAGGAGGTGATGAAGAAGGAGATTCTGAGAATTGTGGCAGATAGGATACAGCAAGAGGATGATGATCCAAATGTAAAGAAAAGAAAGGAATATGTTCCAAGAAAACAACATTTCGAGATATGCGCATGCGTTTTTCCAACTGATCATAACATAAAAATCCTTTATGTTCAGGACTGTACCCCAAAAAAAATGCATTTAGCAGCCTGTGGAGATAATTTTGTGCGTTCATTAGGAGGAAGATGAACGAAACACAAGCAACCAAAAACACGTAAGTGAGAGTATGAAGGGTTTTTACCAAAGAGAACTCCGTAAGGAGTAGTCTTGCCTAGAACAGTGCTAGGAAGACGGTTGATAAGATACACAGCAGTCTGTGCAGCACCACACCAAAATTTTGGAGGAACTAAAGATGCAATCAACAAAGTACGAACAGTTTCAAGAATATGTCTGTTCTTGCGTTCCGCAATCCCATTTTGCTGAGGAGTATGTGGACACGATTTTTGGTGAATAATTCCTTTATTAGACATAAAGGTAGAGAATTCATGAGACATGTATTCACCACCGGAATCTGACCTAACAATTTTGATAGCTTTCTGAAATTGGGTTTGGATCATGTTATAGAATTTTTGAAAAATGGAGAAGACTTCAGATTTCATGCGCATAAAGTAAATCCAAGTATAACGAGAATGATCATCAATAAAAGTCACATAGTACTTAAATCCTATCCTACTCAAGGTAGGAGCAATTCCCCAAACATCTGAATGAATGATATCAAATGCTGCTAAAGCACGAGTATTATGAACAGGAAAAGGCAAAATATGACTTTTACTTAAACAACAAGTTTCACACTTGGATTGAGAGAAAGAAGATATCATTTTATTATCAAACTTAGAATCCAAATCACCAAATTTAAACAAGGAAAGCAAATTTGCATTGTTGACATGACCAAGACGTTTATGCCAAACAGTCCACAATTGTTTGAAATCAAAATAAGAAGCAAAAAAAGAATGTTGTCCAATATCCAGCAAGAACAGGCGTCCATATTTACTCCCCGTCGCGATCACCTTCCCAGTTTGTCGCCCCTGTATAACACAACCAGAGGAAGAAAAGTGAACAAGATGGCCATCATCGATAAGTTGACCTACAGAAAGAAGATTGGCTGATAATTGAGGAACAAAGTAAACATTTGAAAGTGTGAAGGACTGGCCAGAAACACTGGACAAAGTAATGTTACCAACTCCCGAAATGAGAAGTTGATCACCATTAGCAGTGGTTATTTTCTCTTTTCCAAGATAAGGGTTAGAATCTGTAAAGCTATGTTCGACAGATGTCATATGATTGGAGGCTCCTGAATCTAAAAACCAGGTAGAAGATGTAATAGGGGAAGACAGGTAAGCAGATGAATGAAACACAGGATATGCTATAGAAGAAGGAATTTGATACCGACCACCAGAGATGCCCATAGATGCATATGCAGAAGTGACCGTGCTCTGAATCAGATCTTGAATCTGGGCTGAAGTCATGGATACAGTCCCGGAAGAAGTGTTGCCTGAGTCGGGGAAAGGAGCTTGAACTTGGAATGCAGCTGGAATATGTTGTCTGGATGCAGTAGGATGATGTTGCTTCTGCTGGGGTCCATTCTTCCTTTGTAAACTACGACAATCATCAATAAGATGACCAGAGCGTTTGCAATATCTGCAAACCAATTTCTTCCGACAGTTTTTGGCGAGATGACCAAAGCCTTTGCATTCATAGCATTGAGTAGGCTTCTGATTGGGGGTTACAAGAAGAGCAGTCTCAGCCTGAAGAGAAGCCTTTGGGTCGTCAAGGATGACACGCTGAGAATTCAGGCGAAGTTCTTCTCTAAGAACTTCTTGGAAGCATGTGTCCAGATTTGCTGTGACTTCTCTATTCATAAGGGCTGAACGGACAGATTCAAATTCGGATCTGAGGTTCATAAGAAACTGACTAATGTTTCTTCTTGTAATTTGAGAGCCTCAGTCAGAAAGCCAACAGATACGGACTGAATTATCATAGCATCCCTCTCTGTCCATAATGTGAGAAATCCATTGTAGTATTCTTGCACTGTTTTATCACCTTGACTGAATCTCGCAATCTCACTATCAAGTTGAAATTTGCGAGCTTTATTGGTTTGGTGATAAACATTCTTTAAATGACCCCACATATCACAGGCAGCAGCATAAGCTTGAAGAGCAATAGCAAGAGAAGGATCAATTGAATTAAGAATCCAAGTAATAACCTTAGCATTTTCTTTAGCCCAGGTGGCTAAGGCTTTGGTATCAGTTGAGGTAGGCTTAGGTATCGACCCATCAAGATAACCAAACAGTCCTTGGCCTTCTACGAAATTCTTCAGGTGAAATGACCAAGCCATGTAATTATTTCCATTGAATTTAATGGGAATCACATCATATTTCTCCATATTAAATTATTATGAACCACAGCAAGTAACCAACCAAGAATAAGTTTAGAGAGGCAGCAAGAGAAGCTAACTTGCATACACAGCCAGCTATCAGAAAAACAACCAGCACAAAACAGTGCTTAAATCCAACCCAGATGACCTTGAATCTGGTGGCAGAGGAGATACGTGTACCCCACAATCTGATCTAAGCCCCAGATCAGATAGTTCCCAGCATGCAGCACAATCAGCAGTAGTGGTGGGAATCAGACAGTGACAACAGAGTGACAACAGAACAGAGCACAGTGCACCCAAGGGGTTCTCTTCTACACCAATCCAAGCCGAGAGAGAGATGGAGAGGACTAAACAGCAATCAGTCAGCAATAACCAGCAAGAGATGCTGAGTGGCTGGTTTAGATAAGTTACTGGAGCACTCAGATGAACTCCAAAGCAAAAAGGGAACCCAACAGTGACCAAAAACAGTCCAGACGACCACTGTGAAGGTGCTAGAGTGGTCACGTGGGGCCCACAATGGGATCAGACCACTGATCAAAGAATGCGGTCTTCTGTGGGAGACTTTTTACTAACTTCCAGATCAGGTTGCATAACAAATTGATGAAAATCCGCAAAATTCAACGGATCTGATGAAAACTATATTGTAAAACTATGAAAGCACAAGTAGCAGTAGATGGCCTACCTCTGATTTGTTAAAAATCCTGAAAAAATGCCCATAAATCTTAGAGAAGATGGGCGACTACTGTGGTGGTGATTGGTTTTGATTTCTGGATGATCGGAAGATGGCCCACCTTGGATAGTCACCTTGCAGAATGACGATAGAGATTCTGCTGAGAGAGAGAGAGAGAGAGAGAGAGAGAGAGAGAGAGAGAGAGAGAGTCTTCAGATGCTTGAGAAGCGATGGTGTTGATATGGAGAGATCCCACAAGGCTCTGATACCATGTCAGATATATGTGGAAGATAAGAAGAAGAAGAAGAAAAACAATATGGGAGAAGGTCGTGCCTTTACAGAGCATCGACAGTTCAATATATATTGATGAGATGCCTTAATCAAGGCTCTAATTAAGTAAAGATTACAAATTAGATACAAATCAGAATAACAAAAGAATGGAAAGAATCAATTATATCCTATACATAGAAGGAGAGAAATTAGGGAGTAAATCCTATCCTATACAGCTTTGAGTATATCCCATGCGTGGACTTTGTTCATGGGCCGAGCCGGGCCTGTTATCTTCTACACTTATAATCGAGTATGCCACATTTCAAATTCTAAAATATTGTTAGGTCTCACAAAGAACTGGCTGTCAAACCCTTATGCCTCAAGGAAGAAGTTATATGGCCATGTGAACTACTTTTCATTGATATAAACAAAGAGAGACAGAACTCTATGTAGATGTCAGGCACATTAGAAATTAGTGAAGTGCCTATGATATTAGATTCAAAATGGGAGAATAGGATAAACTAAGGTTTCGTTTTTTCCAAAAGGAATTAACATGTTCAACATGTGTTCCCAAAGATTACCAAGAATAAGGAGTGACCAAATTTCATAATTTTTTTTACATTGGCATCGCCAGTAACCATACTATGCAGACCCGACAGGCATTGGACAATGCAAGTTTATGAAAGCTAAAAAGCTGAAACATCCATATAAATGCCACAAATGGCAAAAGGCACTAGTACTTCATAGAAAAAGAAAAAAAAAAAAGAAGGATACATACAGCTGTATATCAACAACTCAATATACATGTCCCCTCTTAAAATCATAATACAGAATAGCCTTTAATCAAATGACACCATGCAGCATGTCCTCAATTAGTTTCTCATTAGGCTGGAAATATACCTTGAGTGCAGGAACAAGCTTCTTAGGCTCAATAAGTGCAATTTTACCAAGGCATTCAGCCACTACATTACGAACTCCCTCTTCCTCACTTTCGCAGTGGTTAAATAACAATTTCAGTATCTTTTCAACATCTGTGTCCTGAAACTCGATCTGGCCAGCTTTATCAACAGAGTGCCTCGCTATAACCTGCAAGATGGTACAGAAAATAAAGTTTATACAGGAAGGCTGGACACAATAAGGCATTAAATGTATTTCAACATCAAGCTAAAGTTAAAGCACCTCTTTTAATGAATGAAGCAAAAGGTACTGCTTCTTCTGTTGGTTATCAATTTGATCCAAAATAAAAGGTAAATACTTTGATAGATTCCCAACAGCTATGTTTCCCAAGGCATAAGAGGCTGCTGATTTTATCTCCTCAAAAGGAGATTGAAAGGATTCGATAACAATATTCTCTATGCGGGCGTGTGAACTCAGATCTTTTCTTCTTCCAATTTCTCCTAGGCATAGCAAGGCCAAGTGTTGCTTTGCCTGAAAAACAAATGAGAACGAGAATCAATCATTCCATGAATTTACCCAAAAGAAAGGGGGAAAAACCAATTGAATCAGAAGGCTCTTAAGAACTATTGCTCTATTTTGTTCTGCTAATAAAATAGCAAATAGCAAGAAATAATAAAAACAACTTGGTTGAACAAAAATCTTTACAAAACAATGCTCTATTACATGCATATCAACTTGGAGGAATTGGGACCAGTTTTTAAGATGTTGGGTTTAGAGCCTTTTTTAATTTTGGCTTTTCAGCTTATAGTGTGGCTACATTTTTTTTGCTTTTTGAAATCTTTTGGAAAAAAGGAGAGCACACTAGAGAACACTAAATACGCATGAAGTACTGCAACAAGGAGACGTTGACCGGGCAATGTTCTCCTACGAGCATACGGCATATATCTTATATGCAGTCCAGCTGGTGGGGCCCACTTAGATGCAAGTTTAGCAATGGGTGGACGGCAGATGGAAAGGTCTCCTCATCAATATGGGGATCCAAAAAACCAGGCCCAACAGTTTACCCTAGTCTTTGATTTCGCCGTCATCATCATCAAAGCATTGTCCCAACTATGTTGGGAATTGGGATCGACTAAATGAATTATGTTTCTCTATTTCAATCTATCTTGAGTCAAATCCTAAATTAAGTTGCACTTACCCTAGTCTTTCATTTAACAGACTTAAAGTTAATGACATCTTAAGTCTTAATCATAAATTTCTTGAGATTTAAGCCAATGCTGGGTGTAGTTCAATGAGTGTGAAATTGGGTCTGATGTCAGATCATGAGATGAAAACAGTATCAAAGGGTATTGATGAAAGGTGGACCCACATAGGGCCCACAGTGCTGGACTGCACTTGCAGTTGCTTGTAAGAGAAGAATATTATCTGACATTGACCATCCCAAAGAGTGGACCAGGCAGAATAAAATGAATAGATAATCTACGTGTTTTTGTAATTTGCTAGCAGTCTGATATCTCTCAAACAAACAAAACAATTTGAAAGCGACTCATGGCGGCCACTTAATCATGAGACACTTCACTACCATATATTTCCTTTGAGCTTCAGCTCGCTGGCTATTTCACAAAATCTCACATGGCTTTGATCCAGTTCATCTTAAGGATGCATATAGAATGATGTTCAAATTTCAAAATGATATGTGTTTGATGGAGATATTAAACAATGCATGTCTGTATAGCTTATTTATGTACATATAGAGGGGCATTTCAACTTACTTATGTACACGCCAACATATAGGAGTATGTCAGTTAATTTTTCTTGACAATTACATAAAATTCGTTCAACCTATAAATATATATTTCTTTTTGGCTAGATCAGACAACCTATTAATATTTCACTCACCAAAACTGTCTCAAGCTTATAGAATTAGTCGCTAATTGATGGACTACAATATTAAGGGGGGAAAAAACCGTGCAAGAAAACCTTACAGAATTAGTACTACTATCAGCTTTGAGAATGTTTGTCAGCATTTCTACTGTAGATGCACATTTTTTATCTCCCGCAGCAAGGCAGAGAACAGCCACACATTGAGCAACTGAATGAAGAGCCTGCTTTGCAAGTGACTGGGGATATGGCTTAGCAGTTGAAAGAAGAGGTTCTAACAAAGCATCAAAGCTTGTATTTGCCGAAAGCACCAACGCAGCAAAAAAACTTTGCAGTGCCTGCAGTATTGTAGGAAAATGGTTTACTGAATGCTACCAGAGTGGGGGGGGGAAATACAACGCCAGTAAAAGGTTAAGTGTAATACTTGAAGGGCTTGACCCTGCAACAATGAGCTTCTGACTAATACTAGTGCTTGAGGCAGAACTTTGTGTCTGACAGTCAAGCCAACATTCTGATTTGACTTCCTATCAGCCATCAATGTGCAGCAAAGCTCCAAAGCCAGTGCAGTCATATGCAAGTCAGAGTCACTGAAAAATAAATAAATATAAAGCTATTAAAAATTAGAATATGGTATGCAGATGCATCTGAGCATCTCAATCCCAAAAAAAAAAAGTTAACAAGATAAGCCATCTAAGAAAAAAGAAATTTCTTCATACACCTGGCACAATGGTAAGACATGTCCTCCATTATGGACGGTACAGGTACAGATTTAAGATTGTGTAGGTTGTTCTTCTAGTTCCTATAGACAGTCTCCTTTGCCACTAGGGAAATGGATCAGGGTAAATTAAAAAAACAAGAAATTATCATATCCTAGTGCACTGGAGGATACACCAGAATTCTTAAAATGGAGGCAAATTGGAGCATGCATGACCAGTCTCTCACAAGATTCCCATTGGTTAGTGACCCAAGTTGTTGCTCTGATGGGCCTCATTGGATTGGTATATGCCTTAGGATTCCCAGGACTGTAAGATATTGTAGATGTGTGCATAAAAGGTTTATTGATGGGTGATTTAAGTTTTGGTAGGGATTTTTCATTTTTTTTAGGGAAGTGATAATTCCAGGAGCTATGATGCACGGATACTTCAAAATGGTCAACGTACGTGTACTATCATATCCGATACTTCACTTTCACGCGTAAAATCCATGTCTCTGCCATGTACATGGCGTGTCCCTGTCATATCCATGCTGTATCTCGCATCATAGTCCTGGAGAGCCCTTGATGGATTTGTAGATCTTCTGATGGTTGCAATTTTTTTTAAATTTTTTGTTATTTTCTAGTGTAAATAACAATTAACATAAAAAGAAGAAAAAGGGGAAAAAAACATGGAAGGACAGCTTAATGATAAAAGGGTTAGGTTGCCAAACAAAGGGCCACACCTGTGAACATGTCCTGAAAAATAAGGATAGCAGGTCCCAAAAATTAAACCAAAATTAAGTTTAATCTCAATTAGAAGAGAGAACAAACCTTATGAGAGCTGAGAGTTCTGCAATTATAACTTCATAAGAGCCAATTTTGTCACCATATGCAACAACTAGAGAATTAAGTGTACCCAATGTTGCCTGCCTCAGTGCCCGATTAGCCTAATGAAGATCATAATGGGACCATTTTTAGATTTCACAAGCTATTACAAGACACTATTTAGAAAATTAAATATTTCAAATTGGCAAAAACAGCTTCAATACATACCTTGCGAAGAAACATTGTTAATTCTGCAAAAACATGCTCCAACACACATGATAGATCAATCTTGAGAGGTGAACTGGCAATTACAGCAAAAGCCTAAAAGAGATACAAGCAAAGTTAAAAATCCAAAAGTTATAGGGAAAATCACAAGTTTGTTGGTTCAAGCCAAAGAGTCATGGGAGTGCGTACTAAAGTTTTAGATATATGTACATACAGAGACTGGCCACTGGAGACTGCACTAGTGTGTCCTCTCCTCTCTTTTTTTTCTTTTTTTTTTTTTTTTTTACAGAATGATTATTGATAACCAAACAGGCAATACAAAGAACCACCACCATCCATACCGAGAGGGCAAGTAGAAAAGCTTTATAACACCACTCACGAAAAAAAGAAACAAACAAACATCAAGACCCATCAAGGGGTGCCATTCCATCCACTCCTTGCTTGGCTAAAGAATCAGCCAGCTCATTAGCCAAACTATTTACATGCTTAAACATCACCTGGATCATAGAAGAAGTTATCTGATATCATTTAGATACTAGTTGATCAAGGATTCATGTAGCCCACCCCAACATAGTTGGGACAAGGCTGCGATGATAATGATTAGTGGATCAAGGAGTCATATCTTTACGCAACGCCCAGGAGATAGCATTGACTGCATCGCTCTCCACAACTAAGCTTTCTTAGAACGAAGCAGGATATAATCCCAAAGCTTCTAGAATGGCAAGCACCTCAACCTCATTAGAATCTTTAACTCCGATGGACTTAAAAAACGAAATGGGCACCTCTCCCTTCTCGTTTCGAAGCGCACTCTTCCCATCCCTGCCAGCCCCGGCTTGCACCTAGGTGCTCCCATCCACATTCAAGTTGAGAGCACCTTCCATGGGAGGACTCCACCTCTCCACTTTGTTTGTTTAATTGCTCCACACTCCAAACACGCCTCCCAATTTCGGAGAATATAATCTATTTAGTTTTACGCTTGCAAACTCCTTCGAGAAATAACCCATTTACCAATCCTCAAAACAACCGTCTCTCATTCCATGTGGACCATAGAATGACAAAAGAAATGAGCTTCCAAAGTGAACGATAATATTGTGGACAACCATAAGTATTGTCAGGCATAAGTATCCTTCCACCGAGTATTCAGGTCAGCCAATGATGTAGCCTAGCTAAATTAGAGGTTCAAACATTGGTATGCCATGTGGGTATGTCTATTACTAGCTAACAAATATCTTTTGTACAGTTAATATCACCATTGACTCAAAGGAATTCTCACTCGTATATATGCTTGTGCCAGTCATCAGATGTTTTGCCATATAATAACAATGTTAAATAAGATTATAAGAACATGAAATTAAAGCATCAACGGTGGAAAAATATTTAAATAGTTTGCAAATGATGCAGTATAAATCAGTAGGGCAATAAACAAAGAAAAAGATAACTTAAAAATTTTAGAGAAAGGCATTCAAGGCAAACGGGGTAAAAATTAGCACGTCAGACAGAATACATGGAATGCATGTCTTGTAGATTGGAAAACAGAGAAAGTTGCAACGGTCAAAATTGAAAACAGAATGATGAATTTCCCTAACTAGGAGCAACAATAGAACAAAGCGTAGGGTTTAAGTTAGATAGAGCAAACAGAATTAGCACAAGGTGGGCAAATAATGCTAGAGCAGCATTGAAATGTACAAGCTTCGGAGGATGAGACTTACAAGAAATGATTCAATTAGAAATGAGTAGATAAGAAGTAACATCCAAGCAGCTGCAATAGAAAATGAAACCAAGGAATATCGTTTGAAATGGTCTGGGCACCTCTACAGAAGGACCTTGGTGAAATAGGAGCAGGGGAAAACCATTAAAAACCTTAGGTGAAGTACTGAGGAAAGACACGTCAGCATATTGAATTTTTTTTTTTTTTTTTAAATGGTACGTCAGCATATGGAGTTACCAAGAACAAGGCTGCAAACATGGTCGAGCCGGAGAGCAAAACTCAGAGAGCCGATCCTATGTACAAAAGACTAAAAGCATGATAATAACAATTCCATGAGGAAAGAATTGACTAGGCAAAGGGTTGACAATAACATTACCAACCCCTAACACTCATTAGCTAGAAAGTTCCCCATACTCCTGATATGCTCTTTTAAGATGTAGTACGATTTCAAAAACCCATTTGTAGAGTGTCACCTGTATCACTGTATGTCAATTTACTATCACATCTGGTTGATGTCAATTACTATTTCAAATAAACAGCCATAACCAGCCAGACACACAGACATCAGTTTCTCGTTCTTAGAAAGATACAACATTTGGTCATAGTTCCCTAGAGTTTAACCAAACTCTCTTAGCTGAACCCACATTGATGGGATGAAGCATAATAATGATGAGATTGATAACTGTGATGTGCATAAAGTTACCTTCACTGCTGTGAGTCTGGTTATTTCATTCCCCATTCGATCAACAAGGACAGGAAGGCAGGTGGGTAATTCCTTCTGTAAGTTATCACCAAAAGTTGAAATGACAAGACCCATGCAAGAAATAGCACACTCCTTCACTTCCTGAAAAGAAACCTATGTAAGAACAAAATCCCTATAAATGAAAAAAAAAAAAAAAAAAAACAGCATTTGACCAACCTGATCTTGATCTTGGTTTGCAAGGCGTGCCAAGATGGCATTATAGATTGGACGAACATAAGGTTTGAAATCAAAAGAACATTCCTGCCTCACAAAACAAATCATATAAACAATAGTTTGATATATATTTTACACAGCCGAAAAATAAATTCGAGTCTCCTTCACCTGAAAACTTGGGCGGACAACGCGAACTAGCTCTCCACAAACTCTTAATGCCTCGGCAGTGACTTTGTAATACCGCTCAGCAACAGCAGATAAAACAGGACCAGAGAGTGCCTGAAATACCACAATTTTAGGACCCCTGACTTATGATGCTGCCCAATGGCAAGCTTTGCTATATTTTTAAAGCCTGCCATATTATATAACATTATGGACTTATTATACACATCAGCCAAAAAACAAACCTACAGAGAACAAAACCTAAAAGGATATTGGAGATATACTGAATAGAAAAACGAAAGACGATTTAATCACATAACATAACTTTTGTGTGTGTGTGTGGGTGGGTGGGTGGGGGGTCAGGTGGGCCCCACTATGGGTTCGTTTTTTGCAAGTGGATGGTCTCTATAGGTAATAGGAGGTGCTCGACTTTACAAGAATGCATTATAGAAGTTTCTCCCTTATGCATCATATCATGGGGAACAGTCTGCAACTCTGCATGTTCCTTTGCAATGAATCACCCAGCCTGCAAGGCCCACCTAGAAGCATGACAATCATGGAGTGGGCAAGGTTTTGGAAAGTATCCGCATGGTGCACAAAAATGGGAACCATCTGACTACAAGTACTATATTGGGGGCATCAAAGGTTTACAATCCTTAGCCATTAGATAAAGCACAATTGTGCCAATCTCTTTATTATCGATTTAGACTTGAGAGGCCTACAAAATTTGGCAATGCCAATTTTAGGCTAGTGGAAGTTCAAAGGCCTACAAAATTTGGCAATGTCAATTTGTAGTAGTGGAAGTTCAAATGATTTGTGCTCAGAGCACTTCATTGAGTTTTTTCAATTTCTTTCTTCTTTTTTCTTTTTTTTTTTTTTCTTTCTTTCTTTTTTTTGTTGGGGAGGGGGGAGTTGGGGAGTTGGACCCCACATGTTGGACCATTCCTAGAAACTCCTCTATTTCAATTCTGTTCCTGAAAATACTGTCTGTATGCACATGCGTGCCTGTGCACAGCATGTCCTCCTTTCCAACAAACTGGTATTTTCTAAGACAAATGGATGAGGATATGCACAATAGACTTAGGGCTTCGTTTGCAATAAGCACATGGTTCAGCAATTCAGATTTTTATTCACTAAGCCCTAGGAGAAAAGCATGCCCTAAACTAAATCCAGATTGAAGATTGAAAGATCTTTGCCCTCCAGGCTTTGGCCTATATTATTGAATGTTGCAATGAAAATGATTGCTTTTAATATTTAGCTTCCATATAATCTGGGTTCATATAGTCAACCGTAAGGGAGCCATCAGATTAAAAAATTAGCCAGCGCTGAAAAGTTCAATAGAAAATAAATGTTGGCAATGAAGAGGAGCTGAAGCTAATTTTAAAAAAATTTAATCACTTGGCTTTCCTAGTACATTCCTTCTTTTTTCAAATATTCTTCAGTTCTAAAAAAATATGAAGCCATCAGATTAATGGTCTAGATTACCAAAACATGAGCTCCAAATTCAAATAATTGATACCACACATACCCAAAAGTCAGAGGATGATATAATTCTTCTCTTTCAGAATCATTTCCTTTAGAGATTCATTCACACAAAATCAAGAGGCTAATATATCAGGTAAAGGGTTGGTCCAGCCCAAAGGGTTGGGAACCCTCCCAAAAAAAAAAAAAAATTCTATCAGGTAAAGGGGGCAATTGAGATTGTTTGTTATATGATTTGTATTTTATTTTATTATTTATTTATTTTTAATAATTTAAGAAATCTGTCTTTCAAAAAAAAAGGAGTACAAAAAGGATTCATTTGAGGCAAGAGAACTGTGCTTCAATCCAAAAAATTAAGGATGCTAAAAGTTTCCAAAATTGCAACCAAGGGAACGTAACCAACCCATTGCTCCAGAAAAAATAACAAAACACCTCAAGAAAGTGCACTCTACAACTATGTTTAGAGCAGTGCCTAACTCCAAGCAAATGTTACCTTGATGTAAGGGTGGAAGACAGAAGGAGAATGTGAAGTCATAACTAATCTGGTGAAAACGAGAGCCTCAATCTTCAAATTTGAAGGCGAGGATTTATCCTGGGCAAGAATGAGATGAACAGAAATCATTAGATAGTCACGTAATGAGAAGAGAGGTAAAGAGACAGACGTAAAAGGTGTTCCAGTAAAGGGTTCAACTTACATTCAGCGCTTTTTCAATACCAGGAACAAGAGATCCAATATGCTCCGCCAGACAGTCTGGTAAGACAACTACAAGTTCTTTTAAAATTGAAAATGCACCAACCTGCTCAACAACAGAAGTAAGAATCATAAAAGTCTTATACTGAAGCAACAGATGTTAAACTTTCTCCCAAGCTCCCACCTTTGTCTTCACAGACTTCTCACAAAGCTGTCTATTTATGGATTTAACAATTTTTGGTACTTCTTGTTTCAATAGCCAGAGTGGACTGCAGAATAAAAAAAGCGTATTAGATTTATCATTTTTTATTTCTTTGCAACAGAATCCAAACAAAATCATCCAAGAATAGTTAAATGATGAGGCATCAATTAATGAAAAATAGTCCACACAATAAAATCATACTATGAAGCCCCCCTCTGTGGTGTATTGACTAGACCCAGATAACAAAAGGTCATGCATATCTTCTGCAGATAATGACCAGATTTTCATGAAATTTATGATATAAAAAAGTATGTATCATAGAATTCCAGGTTAAACCCAAATTAATTTCTGTACAACTTTCACAAATCAGTTTTAGCTTATGATCTTCCCTTGTGATCTTCATAAGGGAAGATCATAACTAGGGACATACTTTTGCAAAGGAGTTTTGCCTCCTAATGCTTCTCATATAAGCCCATTATGCATGATAACGGATGTTGAAAGGTGTGGGTTAACATTGTGCAGCTGTTTGAGATGATCCACGTGATGGCCAGTTTGCTTGAAGAAGTGTCCATTTCATGGGGATCAAGCCCATTTCAAAAAGTTGGAAAGACTCTTCAAAACACAGCACCATAATTGGTCATTTGGCATTGTGCCGAGAAAGGAATGACATGGTTTCTAATGACAGACAGTCCAGGAGAGTTGGAGGAGAATGTAAAGGATGGATGAAAATCATGGTCGCATCACAGCCCGCGGTCGATCCTGAAAAAATGATATGACACAGCATCGCGTCAAAGTTTGCGGTCATCACAATCCGTCACGGCAGGAATCTTTTTTAACCCCAAAAAAATCCAGAATATTGGAAAATACTAGAAAACAATATTTTTTTATTAATGCACACTTTAAACCAAAATATCAATCCTCTTAAATTTTAACATTTTGTATAGTTGTTTAATCTTTACCCATTAGATTTGTTAAGTTTCAGTGTTTAAGAGATGTCAGCGATTTGGACCATGACCGATATCCCAACAAGACACCAATATGGTCCGAACAGATTCCCAATTCATATCAGCTGATACTTTAAACAATGGGAGGACGTAAAGTGAAAGAAATAATGGTCTATGGGCATCTCCATGGAAGGAGTTTCAATATCTGAAACTCGAGGTTGTGATGTAGATGCATCCTCCATCTGGGTCTTTCAAGTTCACGTTGATGGCAGATATAGAGGTGAGCTGGGTCCGGCTAGTATAGATGAGATTCTTTTATGTTTTTTTTTCTTTTCTTTCAGAATGGATTCTTCATGATGACGAAGGATCTACCTTCTTAGTTTTCTCCAGATCGGTGAGTATTGCAGACTCCAATGTCACAGAAGTTATTAGAGAAGCTTTATGCATCATAAAAAAAAACATCTCTGGATGGCTGATTGTGTGATGTGACTCTCTTGTTCTTGTTGTAGCAGAATAAAACCTACTATACCACAATCTCTTCATTTGTTTCCCTTTTAATAATAAAAATCTACCAATCAAAAAAGAAGTACCCTCCTGTTTAATGATAAGTTGTCTCAAACCGACAGGCTAAACATAACCACCTAACAACTATGCCCCTGTGGCCCATTTGATGGTACAGACCACCACTTGAGTGATTGGAAGTTGAACATTTATGAATCTAAGAATGGAAAGAGAGGTCCATGTCTCGTCATATTATCGAGTCTTCATCATGGGAATGGTCTCAAGGAACATAATCCTGGGGCCTTAAAATTACTTAATGGAACCTTGGAATTGTACGTTTTTCTAAACAGACTCCATGCTTTAATTTCAGAATTGAACATCCCGCCTACCCACGTGGAAAGAGCAAGTGAGATGGGCCAGCCTCCTAACACAAGAGGATATTTAAAGAGACATTGTATTTAGGATATTTTTCCATCATTTGCTAATGTATTTCCATATATTATTTTCACAAATCAACTTGTGCTTTTAATGTCTCATTTCCATAAAATATATATTAGTATTATTATTAACAAATATATTAAAATCATGTCATTATTCATTAACAAATGAGCAGAACTTAGTGCTAATTCATCACTTATTCACCTTTCAATATTATTATTTTCTGCAGCAAGCCTTATGAACAGCCCGAAGGATTGTATATTTGGCCAAATGCAATGAATACACATGATTTTAACAATGCACACCAACTGCCAATTAACAAGAAATGCACTAAATTTAAAAGTAATAAGTGGTCCACTTGCCTTGACTCATTTATGTCAGCCTGTCCTTTCGTAACATTTCCAGTTTGGCGAAGTAACTCTATGAAAGTGTTAAACACATCCATCTGCAGCAACAAATGTCAAATAGTTAAGTACAATAACAGTATTCGGCATAGTTTGTAACTAATTACCTTGACATTTTCTTCCCTTTCTTTGAACCTTTCTATCAACTTAGGACATGCCTGCACAATAAATATAATCATAGAACCCTATAGTGAGATTTTTAAAGGCAATAAGAATGTCAGAGGAAAAGAAGGCATGCCTGCTTTATCTAAAAATGCAATGGATTTGTGTTATTGTGAATATAAACCACGGTTGAGTTATTAGCACTCGTCAGAAGGAAATTATTCCAATAGAAGCATCAATAATGAACACAAAACTACTACATAAGAATTACAAGAAACAGAAACTCCAAGATATGCATTAATGTGTACCTCCCTATATAGCTTAGAAAGCATCTCTGGACGAGAAACAATAATGGCAGCCAAGCACTTTGCAGCTGCTCTTCGGACCTTCCAACTGGCATCCTCATCATCACTATATTCATTTGCACTTTCACTACAAAGTTCCATGACACAATTATTACATAAGACATGCAGACCTATGATGCCCAGATAAATGGCAGGGAAACGGATTTTACACATAAAAAATAAATTATAGAATACTATACGACATGATACACTGCCTATTTTGAAGTATCCGGATATCATGGATGCAGAAAATATGCAAGTTCCCTATGCAAATATCACATACTCATCCTCCTCCTCCTCATGACTTTCATCATCAGTATCCTCCTCCATGTTATCAGTGAAGTTTGGGTCATAACTCAAGAACTCAAGAGTTAGATGTAAAATGTCATCACAATATGAAGCTATATCCCTGGCACATCTAAGAAGGAAACTCTCCAATGCCTGCAACATAGGAGGCAGACCAGGCATGAGAACACGATAATAATAAAAAACGTTTAAAATGCTAGAATAAAACTAATTTAGATAATGTACATAGAAATACCTGCAAACTGTATTCACGAAGCTCTTCATCAACTTCTGATGCACTAGTGCAATAATTAATCAGCAAGGGGACAGTATCACCAAGATGGGGCCCAAAACGATATCCAACAGCACGACTGAGACATCACAATTCACAAAGCGAAAACCCTTATCAAAGAATGCCATACGTTTTCAGCAAAACCAGAAAGAAATCTTTATCAGACCATAAGTTTATCATCGAACACACCTAGGACTCATTTGCCATCCATGGATGGGATAAGGCTACAATGAAGATTTGTTTGATCATGAAGATGACAATGACTTCTAGGATTATTGGGCTTTAAAAGTCAGAATCATAGTTGTCAAACATATTTTGAAACTTCAGGTCCCTGTTTGTCCAGGTCCAGGGCCCATGACCTGTCACTGTCAAACTTGACTACAATAGCTAAAGCGACTCGGACATGAATATTATTGTTCATTCTAATTATTATTATTACGATTACTATTGTACTTATTAAGGTACATATGCTGATGATAACAGGTGTGCAAGTTGGGTTAAGCCCAACGTGAAACCAACTGACCCAACCGGATTTTTAGTTGGGTTGTGTTGACAATTCAGCCTTGAGTTGGGCTCAGGCCAGAAAATATCAACCCGACCGGAGTTCATGTTGGACTCAGCTTGAAGCATTGGCCAATCCAAAATTCCAAATTGCATTACCACTAGAGGAGATGCACAGATCACCTAGGGCAGAAATTATATCTATGTGAAAAGCTTCAAAAAAATAGAGGAAAGGAGGTGAAATTTGTCATTGGAGTATGCATAGCATAGTGGAACGAAAATAACAAAATAAGAAAAAAGTCCTCATAATGTTGCATCCTTAAAGGGTGTTTTTATTAAAATGATAGTCTTTGGACAGTCCGTGGACGGTCTTAAGACTTGGTATTGGTCACAGTCCCATCCAACTCTCTTAATACCCTAGGTAAGCAACCAAGGGACAGTTACTTTGTAAAGCAGACGGTGATAGATCTTTGTGAAGAAAACACCTTTGTTCCCTTTTCTGAATTCATGACTGTCAGGCGATACAACAATGACATTTTGGGAAGACCTACCCATCAAGCACCTTACCAATCAGAGTATAACACCTGCTTATATCCCTATATGTATGGTAGAAAGAGTGGCCAACTGTGATTGCTGTCTTCATTAAGGTGATAATCAAACAAGGGTATACCATTTCCATTCAGCACAAGGAAAATGAATGACAGACCCTACTTGGAAGATAAGATATATTTTTCTTTTCATTTTTTTCCTTCTGTAGGATTGGAGGATAGGAGACATCATCATATTAAACCTTGGATATTTAAAGAGAGAATATCCTTCTTTGAGATGAGGCACATTCATTCAAAATACAAAGACAATATTAATTGGCAAGATAAGGAAGAAAGAAGCAAGGTAAAATGAGTACATTAACAACTAGCACAAAGAAAAGCAGTATAAACAGAAGCAGCCTAACAAAACACTATACTTGTGCAATATGCATAAAGAGAAATAGAAGTATTCACTGCATGAGAGTAGATAAAAATCAACCCATTAAATGCCAAATCATGGATTAAAAATTACCTTAAAGCTCCTATCATCTGGATATTTGTCCGTGTCATTTCAGGCCTGGGGCCCTTGTTTGTCAAGAGTTGAACAACTTCTACTGTTGCCTTCGCTAAGAGATCATCCGACAAGCTTGAAGCAAGAGATGCTAAAAGACAAAATGAGCTATTGTTAGACATTCGGTTTTCATCTGCCCAAAACTTTGGTTGTAAACAAAGATTGGTAGAAAAGAGTTCCACGGGAAACACTACCATTAGCATAAAAAACACGCAGCTAGAACATAACAAGTTACATAAATTTTATTTGAGCTCACCAATACAAGCGATTGACTTCTTTCTCACACTGGCTTGATTAGAATTCAATTGAGACAGCAGTGCACTTAGAAGTAGCTCATGGTCTGCTGTCATCAGATTGCCAAATCTATGAAGAACATCACATAAGATATCAAGACACTCAAACTTAACCTCTGTGCTCATTCCCTGAGATGTAAAAAAAAAATTTGCCATCAACCCATGAGGAAATACAAGGAACTCACCGCTGCAAAATATTAAACCAAATTCCTGTGAAAATCTATACCACGTTAAATCATCAAAACAAGAGACTGCAAGAGGGCATGAGAAAGTAATGCATCAGTTAAGGGGATTTTTACGTATAACCCCCCACCCCACAAACACAAAAAAAAAAAAAAAAAAAAAAAAAAAAATCCGAAAACTACAAATTGACTGAAAAAAATTGACTTTATTAGCCATTTGCCACCATCTGAAGCAGTTTTTGGAAAACATAAATAAATAAATGACTATTTTGCATCTTGCTCCTCTTTGACAACACACCCCCATCCTACTTATTAACATGAGACCCATATGTAGCCACTAGTTCTAGGCCCTCAACACAACCACTTATTTACATGAAACCCCACTGGATGAAAGATCCAACCATACACCTAGTCCTCTACTCCAGTAAGGATCAATGGAATTTGAACCTTCAAATTCAAAACCACAGCTGTTTGAGGAGTAATAATCATAATTCTGCTCAATCCATCAGATTGAGGGGATAAACCAACAGTTTCACAAGGGAAGAGCAAGATACCTTTAGTTTCACAAGGAAAAGGGGATAGCGCAAAAAAAGAAGAAAATAGAAGATAGGATGTTTCCCATTCATTGACCCCAATCTGTGCAAATGTAGCTACTTCAATCTTCCACTAAAAGGGGGGAAGTAATTCCAATGCAGGGCCATAATAGGAAAGTGGAGTGGAGTGGCCCCAACATCAGGGATCACATGAATCTCCAGGGAAACACACTCCCTCCAAGTGATAGTGTGACCAATTGGCTGTTTGCAAGCATATTTGAGCCCATATGAGGCTTTAATCAGGGAGGCTCTGTTATTGCAGGAAAGGCTCATCGAGCCACTCAAGCTAGGATGAAGAGAAGCCAGCAACCAAGCCTCCAATCTATCAAGCCAATCAATTGGATCGGGGCAAATCTAACACATGGAATGGTGATGTGGAACCTATTACACAGAATTGGCTGTGGCTAATAGGTACGTTCCGGTTGTTAATTTAGATCCTCTAAACGGGTTAACAGTTAGGCTGATCAATATCTACAAGGAGGAGGAGGAGCCGTTGATGGGCTCGAGATTTAATTTTTTTTGTTTTTGAATGGTATGGGCTCAAGATTTTTATTCTATTTTATTTATTTATTTATTTTGATAACCAGCGTATCTCCCGGCTAGTCCAGCCCAGGAGTTTTTGGCCCTGAGCCCATGGGACACTTGATTTTGTACAGCCGAGAACTAATCCCTAGAAGCACATGCAAACCCTCTTATCCACATGCATCAGGTAAAACTATGGGAGGTGGCCAACAAAAGTAAGTGTTAAAACAAAAGACCTCTCCACTTCATGAGGTGCAGGCTCAAGATATTTCAACTAATATCATTATATGACAACCCGAAATAAATTATTCTTGTTGTGAGAAACCCTATGAGATAGGGAAGATATTGGGAATATCAAGAAGAAGGCGAGGAAAGAAAAGATCAAATAATTGTGAAAAAGTTGTCAGGAATGATGCAAATCAACAGGCTTTATAGGGGGAGAAAATTTAAACTCTTGCATAAAGTAAAAATAAGGAATAGGGAAACCTAGTCTCCTTGATAAATTCATCATCATCGAAGCCCTGTCAACTATGTTGGGAAGTCGTCTTGATAACTATGACAAAAAAGTTCAAAAAAAAAAAAATGAACATAAGTAGAAGGGGGTCAACGGGGGTCAAAGCCGCGAGTCAATTAGGATTTTGTCTTGGAATGTTTAAGGTGTGGGAGCCACAACAAAGCATGTCAGTATTAACGGTTTACTACAAATAAAGGCCGAGCCACAACAAAGCATGTCAGTATTGACAGTTTCATATGAAAAAAGGGAAATGTCATTCTCATTCAAGAGTTCAAGAATGAAGTTGTAAGGGAAGCCATGATTAGATCAATCTTCCCTCCGATTAGGTTTACGTTGGGTAAAAAAGGAGAATGTTGTCTGTTGGATCTTCACGAGGTCAGATCATTGTATGGGATGCAGGAATCAGGATACTTCAAAATGAAGATAGATGATGAGTTAATGATTTTATGGTGTTCATCTAGAAAGATAAGAGAAATGGATGCATGCAGACAGTTGCTTCAGTTTAAGGACCCACTAATCCTGAGTCTCAGGCAGGGTCACCTAGACCACTCAAAATGATTGAAATGACCCAAGATTTGGGCCGAAAATTTCACGGGGAGTTTCATTCTGCTATAGCCCAATTCTGAAATTGGCTGGAACAAAACAGAATTGACATAATGGGTTACAAGGATAAGGAGGATCCACAATCTTCAAGCCCAAAACAAAAACCCATATGGTAGGATGAAAGGTGTGCCAAACAATATAAATGAGGGAGGTCTTCGGATTCGATCAATAAAAAGGGAGAATAAATGTTGGAAGTGGTCAATTAAAGGGGTTAAGAAAAAAGGAGGGTGATCTTCATTGACTCGTATGATGCAGGCCCTAGGGCTTGTGTGGGAGTGCCCAAGCCCATGTCCGCAAACACTCCAACAAGTCTCCGCATAGACGATACCGAGGACGCACCTCTATGGGAAAACCCAAATTCTATTAATTAACTCTGAGAAATAAATCTCTTAGAATACATATAAATAATAAAATAAATCTTGATGGCTAAGAAACCTAATAACCTAACTTAAGAAATAAAATAAGAATCCTAATGAAATTGGAAACCTAATCCTAATTATAACTCTTTAAATAAAATTAGAAACTAATAACATATTATTAGTGAATAAAAATCCTAAATCTCCTTGGGCCCTATACATGTGGCCTGAGGTCTATATGCATCATTGTACTTGTAAATAGGTTCCATATTTGTAACAAGTAACAATGGTTGGGATGTTCTGGAAAGTGGAAGCACCAACTAAAGCATATGGCATTTTTGGACTTTAGAAAACTTTTGGCAACAACACAGCAATTTCCTTTCCTCATATTCCGTGTAGGTGTGAGGATAGGTCTCATATATGATTTTGGACAGATTTATGGTAGGTGATGGGCATCTGCTCTGCTCCATCATTATTTGCTATTGCACTTGAAGATAATGCAGACATATGGTAAGTTGTTCTTTTTAAAGATAATGTGTGGAATTCTTTTATGAAATTGTTTTGGAGCCTAACGGGTGTGACCTAGAACAGGGAGTTAAGAGGAGAATCGGTGGTATGAGAAAGGAGAATTGGCAGTTTGGTTATATTAAAATTCAAGGAGGCTTACTCATCTCCTTTTTCCCCTCTTTCTTTTCTTTTTTTTTTTTTTTTTTTTTTTTTTTTGGTTTGGGGTGGGGGAATCCCTTAAGCATAGCAATTAAAGACTAGGGCTAGTACGTGGCCGTTGCTCAGCCGGTTGGGAGCATGGTGTAGTATGGGGGAGTGGTGAATTTGAGTCTTAATATATGTTGTAGTGTGGAAGCAATTAAGCCAACTGGATTCGACATCAACCAAAATGAGTGTCTGGGATATGATACCAGTTGGGTGATGATGATAGGATTGCCCAATTCAAGGATGGATGAACTCCTTGCCTCATGGAGATAATCTTGGGGAATAATTTTCTGATCTTCATAAAGTAGGGTACAAGATATTTATAGAATTCCTTGCCTCAAACATAGAAACCATTCTATCAATCACTAATCAATTACCTTAAGTCTCGGATAATAATCAATAATCAATTACCTTAAATCATGAATATCAATTGCCTCAAATCAAGGTAATTAATCACTTACATGAAGGTAATCAATCACTAAACATATTGCCTAAATCAAGGTAATCAATTACTATTTGATTATCTCCATGGTATGGGAGATTGACATAATCAAAGAGTTGCAACCTAACATTGTTATTTTTATTCAAAGCAATCTAATGGAGTTGTGCGGTCTCCTCTCGGGCCCACAACTTCATAGCTTGTGCTTGCCCTTGGATCCTATCAACCTGTCAGGAAAAAATCTATTTGACCAACCTGGTCTGGGTTTTAAAAACACTACATTAAAGTAAGTCACGTTGCAAAAGGTAAAATCTTTTTACCAATAAAGAAAATAAAAATCAATTTATAGGAAGTAAAATCCAAAATAAAATATATGATGACAGTGATAGGGGAGCACTATGTGATCATCGAATGCAAATAAGTTCATAAGAGGAAAACTACACGTGGCTCCAGTTGAAGATAAAATTAATGAATACCATTTAAGATGGTTTCGGCATGTACGCAAAATGTCAAAATCAGCCCTCTACTTAACGTGTAGACAGGTTGCAAGTCCATGGAACTAGGAAAAGGAGACTGGTAAGACATTGGATTAAATAGTGAGAAAAAGAAGTAATAACGAGAAAACACCACAAATAAGAGCAAAATAGATCGACGATCACATGCACTTGAAGTCCATTCTCTTTACCATAGATCAGTCTCTTTTGTGCTCCCCCTCCACACTTGGTCACACATTTACAAGGGCATAGAGAGAGGGAGAGATTACTTTCGTGCTCTTAACATTAGAAAGATAGGATACGTGGGGGACAAAAAGCAATTTGGTTTACCAGACAAGTGATTACCGCACACATCACATACCATATTTTACTGATCATATTTACAGATAGGCATTGTGGGCTTAGCTTGGTAGGAGTTTTAAAGAAGCTTTTTGGCTGATTCCAAATTGAAGGGATAAGGCTTTCATGGCGATGAAGATAATGGTTAAATGACAATGGTAATATTAAAAGGTGAGTCCAGGGACTTACAGTACTTGTTATGCCCCTTATCAACTGTGGAGTAAGACATACAAGAATCCTCTGTGCAACAGCTGTGGTAGTGACTTCCGAAACAATTGTTTTCAGAGCTATACTAGCAATGTCACGATGCTGATCCTTCCCATTTAACAACTTATCACAGAGCCTGTCAGTCATTTCCAAAACCCTGTCCTCACTTACCTTCTTCACCAGCGGTGCCAAACTGCAGAAGAAAAATAATAACAATAATTTTTGAATGACAAATAATAATAATTGTTGCATAATCAGTTTAGATGAGAATATAGAAACTAAACAAATAAAACACAAATTTGGCATCTAATCTTTCTAACAGCAAACAGACAGTAAGAAGTAATATGAAGCATATTTGTAAGGCAAAGACAGAAGCCTAAGAAATTTTGATTAGATTGTTAGACATATTTATTGTTAATTTTTTTTTCTTTGTCTAACAAGAAAAGTTTACAATCATAATACTTTACATATCTAAATTGTATGTAATATGTAACAAGCGGCATCATCCCCTACAAATGTCCTAGATATTCACAATTTCCTGATATCAACTTGAAGTCTCCTGTTTCATTTCTACCAAAAAAAAGAGTCTCCTGTTTCATAGATGTATCTAGTGTTCTGATTTCTCTAAAAGGAAAAAGTTCAATTTAACATGAGTCGATATTTTGGGTGCTAGTTGGAGCAACAAAATGTTATGGTAATTGAACAACATCTACACACACAAACATCTCGACCAATAATGAAAAGCATGGAAAGCACGTATTTGCTGGTGACTTGTCAATTTTATAATGATTGGATAAAATGTTACCAACGCAAAGGTGCTTCCCAGCAAAACCACAGCACCCATAGGCAAATGGAGCTGCAAGGACCACTGATGGCAATGCGTTGGTTGGGTTGAATCAATGGGTAACCCACACCTTTTGTGGTAGGCTGGGTGGTGCTTATGAACCTTTAATGGGTAGGGGGCAGTATGGGTTCAAAATTGCCAACCTAAGTTGGGTTGTAAGTGAATGGGACATCCGCATGCGGACGTGCCAGTGGGTGCCTTCAAATCAAGGGGCTCCCAGTTTTTTCACAGGGCCAGGACCCCATCTGTTTGACAGTCGGATCAAGACGTCCACATGTGGACATATCCACGGGAGAAAATTTTCGCTGCAAAGTGAATGGGTTCAGAAAAACTCCAACTCACTTACCCATTTGCGATGCATTTACCTATTTTTAAATGAAAATATCATGTATAGAGATATTTTAGAGGTTATATAGTAATGTGCTAATGTCAGTATATTCATATATAGAATTATTTTATTTTATTTTTTGAATGGCTACTTTTATTAAAAAGAAAAGCGAGCAGTGCAAGAGGACTATACTGACAAGCTTACCACCCAAAGAACAACCAGAAAACGTACACTGAGATTTTGCTAAAACTAAGGATAGAAATATATTGATAGAAATTTATATGTAACTAAGGATTTATGCTAAAACTTCTCTCTCACAATGCTCAAGAAATTTGTACTCTGAGATATTATACTTTTTTGTCTTTAGGTCGCTTGCAACCAAAGCTGTCAATAACCAGATATGAACCAGAAGTGAAAGTTTGCCCAAGGTACTGGCCCATGTGAACTTTGGCCACTCTACGATTCAGTTTGGTTTCCTCTGGAGTAGGAATTTCAACCAAAGGTGGATTCTCTCAGGCCTTCTGAAAATCATGGATTTCAAAAATTACAGAATCAAAATCCCTGCAAATCCCAGTTACTAAACAAGCCCTAAGTCATCCTAATAAACATAAGAAATTAGTAAATCAAACAGATGCTTCAAGGACATGTAAGGATCAAGTACAGAAATATAACAGAACAAGTCTGCTGATAGCTACAGCAAGTTCTAGTTATAACAGAAAGCATCCTTGAACGGAACTAAAAGGTCGACATTATAATCCAGAAACATGTTTCTGTAAAAAAACTTCTCATTGGTTACATTTTTCTATAGGAAAACAAGAGACAAACCATTTCACAGCTAATCCTGAAACATCACCAGCTGCATCCTCAAGTTGATGGAGGACTGTATTCACCACTTTGGCTTCCAGATCAGTATCAGCTTTGAATCCGTCCTTGCTTAATTCATTAAGTAGATCTGAAGTTGCCATGTATCTGTAATCTTTATCCTTGCCAGTCATCTGCAAACAAATTAGAGTCACACACACAGAGAGATCCCAAACACACCTACACCAACAGAGATCTCAAGTGTAGCATACGCAAGAGAGATTACAGGAAACATACCTTCTCTAAGATATTGTTTATAGTTGAACTCGCCATTTTCTATGTGATCTTTCCAATCTCAATTCTTTCAGGACTGCAAATCGTATCACAAAAAGTCAAAAGAGTTAAATCACAAAGAAACAAACATAACTGTACATTGGTACATCTACATTTCCATTTGCATATATTATTATAGGATATATAAGTTAGTGCCTTACCATTTATAAAATCAGAAATAAATCTCAAACTAGGAAAAGATAGATGTCTTAATAAGTACAAAATTTCTGAGAGATTTAATAACCGAATATTATTTAATCTAAAAGAGAAGAGCCAAAAAAGACAAAAAAAGAAAAATTATCATTCTTTTTTTTTTTTTTTGACAACGGTAAGTTTTATTAAAGAAAAGAACCAGGCAAAAAAATGATCATTCTTATCTAGACCATATATAGAAATGCTTCAGCTTTGATAAATTCTATTCTAATCAATGATTATAGATTACATATTTGAAATCAATATTCAATACACATATATATAGACACTTTTATATCTACATGGGAATAATTCCCCACAAATCATCCCACAAGCTTCTTTCTTGTGAGCTATGACAGCCATCAAAATAAAAGAGCTGATTACAAAAAGGCACCCTATATTTTCAAAAAACCTCAAAAAGGCCCGTATATTTTATGTTTTTACTCAAATCTCCCTTGACTAACATTCCAGCTGTACAAAAAGTAACATGACAATTCAGTTTTTATTTTTGAACAATTCGCCCTTAAGAAAAATTCAAATCAGTTTTGTCTTGAGTTCAAAGATAAAATGACAATTTTACTCCTTAAACTTTGAAGATCTAAAACCAAAGGCTAGGATCATTTGAATTTACCTATTTTCCTAATCTACATCCAAGCCTTTCCACCGCCATGCCTTCCATGGTCATCATGGATTTAAGTGGGCCCCACTAAAGCAACTTGAGTTGGTGATATTTGCTAAAGCTTAAGTAAAGGGTGTTTCTGTCATTTATCAAAAAAAAAAAAAAAACTATTAATCACATTTACACGGTCAAACCAAGGGTCTTTTTATAAGAACATAAAAGATATGAGCCTTTTTGAGGTTTTCTGAAAATATAAGGGCCCTTTGTAAAAATCATGCAGTTCTCTTTTTTCAAGCCAATGTTTTCAACCACAGTTAAATGAAACCCCATTACACTAAACCCTCTCTTTATGCTTAAAATGGATACATCCATTAGCAATTAGAATTTAGAAAACCACCCAAGATCTGGCGCCCATGAACGACGGGGCTTCTTAAACTAAAGAAATTATGCCTGGTCCCCGAAAATAACCCCTCCCCTCTGGCGCCATACCTGTTTTCTTAGGAATGAAAGCAATGAACAAAGCCCCCCAATCTGCTTAGATAGCTTGCTTCTTGAATGAAATTCCCGCATGAAGTTCATGACATCTTTCTTTATATCCTCCCAAAAAAGGCCACAAGAAACTCATCCAGTCAGGAGTTCTATCACCTCCCAAGTCCCAAATCAAAAACTGCTGCTTTATATCCCAAGGAAAAAAGTGCGATCGCATTCCACTTTACAGGCACAAAAAACAACATTACACGCGGTCGCTCAAGAAGGGGAAAAGGGCACTTTAAGATGGCATTTTTTTTTTACCCTTGACCGCCACCAGACAATATACACAATAATCCTAGAGCTTTAGTTCACATTGCAAGTTTGTAGCACATTGCACATGATCCCGATTCCAGACTGCCTATCTGACGTCCCCTCTGAATAGATTGTGCCCCTTAAACAACCCAAATTGGATAGCTATCCAATATTTGAACATTTTGCATTTAATGTAAACCCACGTATTTGGGTCTGGGTGCATCCGCCCCACCTAAATATGGGAAAAAAAAAAAAAAAAACTCATTAGGGATATGGGTAACATTTGGCCCATGCACCCATTAGTCAATGCCCATGCCCCCACTTCTCCAACCCCAAATAGCTCTCTCTCTCTCTCTCTCTCTCTCTCTCTCTCTCTCTCTCTCTCTCTCTCTCTCTCTCTCTCTCTCTCTCTCTCTCTCTCTCTCTCTCTCTCTCTCTCTCTCTCTCTCTCTCTCTCTCAAAAAAGAAATCCACAAATCCCTCTCCCTCTTATCCATATCCCTCTTTCGATCCCTCAGTCTCCTCCTCTAGCATCGCCATCGGTATCGGCATCATGGTCTCAATCTCTAGCAGGTATTCCCCTCTCTTTGATCTCTCCCTCTCTCACATAGTCACACGCACACAGTGGATGACTCGGTGTTGCTGAGTTGCCGTGCTGGTCTTGTAGGGTGTTTCGAGTTTGTATTTTGAGCATAATCTTCTAGGTTCTCCTGTTTGTTGGTTCCTTTTGGTCCCATTTTTTTTCCTTTTTCTGGTTGTTTTCTGGTCAATGAAACCTCCATTTCGAGCAAAAAAAAAGTTCATTGAAAATCTTAAACTCCATAAAATCTCCTGGAATGTAATCCAATCTATTTGTAATTGGTATGCCTTACAGGACAATCTCTGAAGACGAGAGCAATTGCCAGCCACATGAGCCCATGTCATCCATAGGTTTTTGCTGAATTGATTTTGTGTGTTTCTAGTCTTTGATGGACAAATGCCCGACATGTCTTTAATTAATGGGCTGTGAACTTTTATTATATGGATGTATTTCTTGTTGGGCATTGAGTTTTGTTATCAATAGTGGGACTTGAGTTTTTTAAATGAAATTAATTGAAGACTGAAGTTCTAAATTTAGTTTCTTATATTTCAATTCATTGTTATTCTTCATCGGTTTTGAAAAATCAACTCATTTGAAAGACTCCATAGTTGAACCACACCGTATATTCAAATGGTAAAAGGTTTTTAACTTCTATTGCATCTTTTCTTATCATATGGTGTCTGGTCTTGATTTGGAATGACTCAATCAATCATCTCTTTTAACTTCTGTTGCATCTTGTGTGTTTCATGACCTTGCTATTTTTCAATTTATGGTGAAAATTGGTAGCAGAAATTGCTTCATTATATACTTTTCTTTTATGAAAGGTTCCTTAATGGCTTCTGTTTTTGTTGCTGCTTCTTTTTGGTACGTAGGTGCATTTATTTTACTCCTTGTTAATGTCGGCTATAATGAAGTTAATGTCGCTGTTATTTTTCGGATGTTAATTATATATATTTATTATTATCTTAATGTATTTGTAGACTTTGTCGACTTGTCATAGCTTGTAGTAGTGTGGGCGTCCACACTACTCAAACGAAAATCCTGAGTCCGCCTCTGAATGTAAATCTTGTTGTATCTCATTCTCAGCCGTCTATGGAAGATGCTGATCAAAGAAGCTAGATTATTCCCATCAGGGAATCTGGTCTTGTTTATCAAGACTGCTGTTCCCCCCTACACAACACTTCAAGCAATCGTCGCAAACAAAGTACAAAAGTAGGCAAAACAACAACACGCAATCAGAAGACACTGCTGCATTCTCAATTAACCCGCCAATGTAGCAAAATCTGCTAATCTTTTACATGAGCATACCGAAACTCTTCCAAATGAAAAATCCCAGAACATGAAACCCACAGTTCTAAACCTAAAGATGCATAACCAAAAAAAATCAGGATCGATTACCATCCACAACATCACTAAAATCAATATCAGAAAAAGAGAATTGCAATCGCGGAAGCAGATTGGAAACTGATTTCCATGAAAAGTGATTACTACATTACATTGCTTTTGGAGCTAAAAGAATCAGAAAACGAGAGATTTACAACAGATATTATCAGTGAGATGGGAAGTAAGGTAGACATTGAAATAGAAAACAATCTCAAAAGAAAAAGATGTGATTGATTGAGATGATGAGAACTTACGATCTTTAGCTATTGTCTGCAGTAAACCCTAGATTTTTGTTTTTGTCTCGAGAGCGAATGGAAACCGAAACAAAAACCCTCGCCAAGTATTTCAGGCGATTGCAATTTTTACGAACTGAGGGGAGGGGCGTTCTGAAATAGGCTAGATTTCCGTGTCGTGACGATCAGAATTGTATGTGACATCCACCGTTGAAATAGATGGGCCACACAATGGACGGGACAAAAATATATGATATTTTGGGAAAGTTAGGTCTATTTGTTATATTGAGCATGGACGCTTCGGTGTGACTGATGAAAAGTTAAAAGAGAAATGAAATAATAATGAATTTTTAATGTTCTTGAGAATTTCATGTTTGGTGCAGCCGCTTTTTTATTTAAAATAAAAATATAAAAAACACACGAAATTTAATTTTCCGACGACGTTGCATACAAACGAATAGTTAATCTTACATTGTATGGACCCAGTTGACTAAATTAATTAATGGAGAATGTATTTTTGGGTTGTTTGTTTATATAGAATTAAATTAACAGGAATTCCCAATAAGTTAGGTTTGGAGATGGGGTTTTAGATTTGAGCCGATGCACACCTCATAATTGGAGCCCACCTGAATGGATCACGCCTTTTGCTAGTCACCAATCCATGAATCGAGCATACCGTTGAGTCAAGGGGTCAATGTTTTCAAGGGGGTCGATAGAGTACATTTCATTTATAACTTTTTTTTAGTAAAAATACTTCATTCATGGTTGAGTAGCAAAACTCTCATTATTTTGTGTCAATCTTGCTGTTTGTAAGGGTTGTAAGAGTTTCTTGCAATTTATAGTTTTTCCTTAAGTTTTGAGGTGGCAAGCGAGTAGGTCGGCCTAAACAAGTCGAACCCGTTTATTATGATTTAGACGCAGGTAACCCGCATTTGACCCATTTATTAAACCGTTAGAAACTCCTAACCCTGCACTATAGTCTACCGACCTGGTCCATTCTAACCTGAAAATGAGTCGGGTAGATTCGTATAACCAGCATCCATCTAGTTGATCCAACCACGGTTCCCCTACCTGACAAAAATTGACTTGTAAGCTTGATATGAGCCCGATTTGATTTTAACAACCACTTGAGGTGCAATACTTAACTTTTCATCGGTAAAAAGTGAGGCCATGGTCAATTAACTTTTTTATTTTCCATATATTGAAGCAATTCATGCAAATGCTAGCCCTTTTTGTGAATGACAATGCACAACTTCGTCTAAAGGACACGAGACTAGTCACTCGGTTTTCCATCCATAAAGGCTGGGTCTAAATGGCCAGGGCCCATTCATCCTTTTCTAACCCACGGATTGAAACAATCCAATTCAATTTTAGCTCTTTTCTTGTTTTATGCAATGTCTATTATATTTTCTTCATATCTATAGTCCATATCTTAAGAGAGAATACCATACAAAAATGTTACTGAGTAGCTAACAAAGGACATACTTGAGGGGGGGGATTATTTAAACCTTAAGTATGATATATATTTTTTAAATAATGACTATAGAAATAGAATAGCAAAATTAAAATAAATAAAAATATATTTTTTATTAAAAATTCATGTCAAAATAAAAAGATACCATAAGATTGAGTGATAAGTTTCACTTGGATAGCAGAGGGTGCAATAGGAAGTGGGTATCATTACGGTCTTTGCCTTAGATTATAATTAAAATTTAAAGCGAAGTTTAAATGGGTCATGCGGGTTAGGTGAGTTAAGACAAGTCAATCGCAACTCGACCCGTTTATTCCACAGGTCAGAAAACCTTGACCCATGGCTGACCCACATATTCTGTGGATCAGGTTTGTGCGGGTCATGGGTCATGTGCAAGTCGGGTTGTGTTTTGCCGCCTCTAAATTGTTATTGTTCTTAGAAGTGAGATATTTCTAGTTTTTCTATTCAAATTATATTATATATATATATATTAAAGCAAAGGGGGAGGTGGGCTGTGGGGGTGCCACCTCACCCCTGAAAATTCTCCTCTCTCAAAGAAATACCCAAGAAAAAAAAGAGGAAAGAGGGAGGAATCAACTGATTTCACGTGAGAGTAGAGTCCACTGAGATCTGGCACCCTGAAAATTCTCCTCTCTCAAAGAAATACCCAAGAAAAAAAGAGGAAAAGAGGGAGGAATCAACTGATTTCAGGTGAGAGTAGAGTCCACTGAGATCTGGGAATGAGAGTCCACGTGAGAGTAGAGTCCACTAGACGGGAAACTCTTAGCCTCATAGCAGTAACTCTGGACGTTTCAACACACCATCGTCACCTCCATCACAGAAAGAAGGGTGGGCCACCGATCTCCCTCTTCCCTTTTTCTGTTTTATTTTATTTGTTGTCTTTCTGTGTTTTTGTTTGGAGGAACGACGTCCCACTTTCATTTTGATCAGCTGGTTCCCAAGATCCAATGGCCCTGGTTTACCTATTGAAACTTTGGTCTTTTGTCTTAATTGGTCTTTCACACTTTGGTCTTTTGTCTTAATTGGTCTTATGAGTTGAATCAGGGCCAAAATGGCATTTAGTCCGTTTGGATATTCTCCATCATTGATTTAATTAACCCTTCAAAAAAAAAAAAAAAACAAATGAGAGAAAACCCACAAAGCGGAGCAATCCCAAATAGGATTTTCGGGAAGAAAACCCAAACCATATGGGATAAACCCAAACCATATGGGATTTCCAGGAAAAAAACCAACTCAGGTTTATTTGAAATCATTTCTAAGTTCAGACTTCTAACCAACTCTTTCAGCAAAATAAACTGTAAAAAAGTCTGTCACTAACCATGCTAACTACATCATCAAAACAACTACCAGCAGCTCTTCTTCTCTCCCATGGAAGAAACACTTCCAAAACAAATCTCAGAGAAAAACCTCACTCCTACAAACCCACAACCCAACTTCACCAATTTCATGATTCTTTAATGAAACCTTGTTCAGTTCCTCCTTCCAACCCAAATGAAAGCACAAAAGAGAACCACTGGAATGCCCAAATCAAACAACAATCACAATCCAACAGCCCCACAACTACCTCCTGTTGTTCCATCAGCTTCTCAGCGATGTTGTTTTTCTTAACCCAAGTCATCTAACCTTCCCCTCCCTAATTAATGCCTATTGCGGATTTTCCACAGCTGAAGAAGGCAGGCAGATCCATGCCCCAGGTGGGCCACCGATGAAGAAGAAGAAGACTGGCCCACTAAAATGGCATTTAGGCCGGGGTAGCCTAGACTTTACATGAATAAATAAATAAATAAATAAAAGGATAAGAGTGATAGCTGGACACGTTTTGGGTGGAGAGCTTTTAATATGCGCAAATGTTTTTTAATAGTGTTTTTTTATCTCCTTCTCTCTTCCCTTCACTTTCTTTATTAGTGAAACTTCATACCATGTTCACTGGATGTACCCAACATCCACCAATCTAGAAATAAAAACTAATTGCAGACACCAACTCATTTTTCCAAAGAACAAAAGTCCAATATCCGATAGATGGAAAAAAAAAAAAGATGGGTTTGCAGGTGAGCTAGGCTGGATGAAAAAATTATCGATCCACATGTAAATAATGATCAATGCAATCATTGCACTTTCGCCACGCGAACAAATAAAATAAGGTAAGTTATTAATAATGCACAAATTTCATGTAATATGTTAGATTTATAAATTAATTATATTCATTTAAACTTTATAATTTTTAACTTTTATAACTGTAGATACATTGCAACAATAACGGTAATGGATCACACTGGAAGTGCAACATTTTTGCTCCAAGATAATGTTGTTAAGAAATTCTTGAATACATAAGAAGAAAATTTTTAAGAAAATGCAGCTAAGGTAATGACGCAATGTTTGTTTCTTTCCATTCTTTTTAATATGCTACTATCATATAAATATATCTAAATCTCATTTATCTAATTCTTTCTCTTGTAAATTTATTTTTATCACATTTTTCAGGATGATTGGTACACCCATTTTGCACCTCAAATCCATATAGTACTATAGCAGGAATATTTGTTCCATCTCAAGATAGGATCGAACATGACCAAGTCTACTTAAGATAGTGGAGTTCCAATTAAAAAAATAGAACTCAAAAATGCAAATCACGAGGGAAAGTTCTTACTATCAGAAATAGAACATTGTGAGCCTTTACACTTTTGTTTTAATAAGATTTATTATTTTAAAATAATATTTCATTTCACTAACTTATTTTCACTTATGTCAACAGCATTGAAGATGAAAGATATAATCAACAATTCAGCCATTAGGACAAGTAATGCACCTGGTCAATTGGAAAGTAAAGAGACAACCTCAAGTGACTAATATTGAATAAATGGATGAATTGCTTAATCTTCTTATTCTTCAAAAATTATAATTATTTATTATTCACTTTTACATTTCAAGCAGGTTCATTGTTTATTATTGTGCATAAACATACTTATTTCATAAACTTTTAGTTTATAGATTCTTTCATATTACATTATCATGGTATGACAGTTATTTGCAACTATACTTATGCAACAGTGTCTATATGATACTATCTATTTTAATTAAATAATATATTTTCTCTTACTTTAATTCTAAATATATTCTCGCTTTTGGGCCCGGGCTAAGCACGGGCCTTTGTTGCTAGTTATAATTATTCAAATTACCATGATCCATATAGAAATGTTTGAATACATTCAAACACCTCGTTCTATACCAATCCTTTAGAAGAACCATTAAAACACCTTCTACTCTCTAAAAATGATCTCTGTAGCCCATAATTTATTTTTGCTTCGCTATTTCTGATTTTCTTCTTTCTTTTCTAGTATTTTGTCTATTTCTTTTGCATTTTGTAGGACTTTTTACCTAATGGGTTGATAATTGACATCTTTTTCTTCTTCTTTTTTTTCACTTTGTTTGGTTATCGTTTTCTATTGGAAATCTTGCAATATCCAATTTAATTGGATTGTATAAGGTACATGGTTTTAAGATATTACTAGCTCCTGTGCTTTGACAGTTTCTTCAAGTTTTGGATATCCCTATATATATATATATCAGTACTATTTATGTGAGAACTAGTTCTCACATTCTCACATATTATATGAGAACTTTTTCGTGGGCTCCAATTGTAGGCCCCATTTAAGGCTAGGATTAGGGGGATGGAAAGATCTATGTGAGACCACCCAAGTATCAAGTTTGACCCCAAACTCATGCCCCTAACCCCTTCATCCGTGGGCCACAAGTTTAATGGCTTTATATTTACAAAATATTCAACCCTCGATCCAATGGTTCAGTCCATTTGGATGTGTGTTAATCCTTGAGATTAGTGACTATCGGAGGGTTCCCTATTGATTGCTAGGTTTAGATGGTTGCTAGTTGGGCCCCGCAAAAAATTTCTTATTTAATAGGTGAGAACTAGTTCTCACTTGAATATTTCAACACACATATATACATATATATATATATATGGTAGAAAGGAAATATCATTAAAAGATAAAAAGCAGACGACCAGGAAGACACCAACAAAAAGACTAAAAAAGGCTTAGCATCTAGCGAGAATGATGCGAGAATCTGAACCCCAATCTACATCCTGCCTAGAAGAGTAACCAAACTTAGCCAACCCATGCACCAAGCCATTTAGTGTTCTAGGAAAACAGTCAAAATATACAAAACAAAACCAAGCAGCAAATGCTTTAATGTCCGAAATGATTAGATTAATGGACCAATCATAATTGCCCTTCAACGCTAGCACCACTTCCTGCGCATCCAGAACAACATGGGGCTTGACAGAATCGTTCTTCCTTTCCTTTTCCAATGCATTTTTGACTGCCTGGCTTCGGCCTCCTTTGAATAGGCAACTTCATGTCCTTGCGTAGCACGTACATCCACAATAACACCATTTAACATCATTATAAAACCAAAGGAAGCATAACCCTCCTCAGACTTGTAGGCTGCATTCGAGAAGATTATGAAATCCTCCTTATTAGGAATCATTGTAGGGACTTTAGAGACCTTAGAAATATTTCTACCCGTTTTAAATGAAATGTCCCTATCAATACCAATGGGATTCTTTAAGAATATTTTGGGTTGTAGCAGTGATTTTGGAAGGATTTAAAACTCAACCTCTATGAATGAAGTCATTTATGGCTTTCCAAATAATCCACCACATTGAGAGAATTCCCATCTTAGAGTGGGTATCCCCAAGAAGAAGATTCGGTTGGCTATGCTCACATAAGTTCTTCCACAATTCCATTAAATTTGTTGAACGAATATAAATTAAAAAAAAAAAAAAAGCTCCATTGCGAGCCAAACCAACTTACTCTAGCAAAATCACAACGCAAAAGAGCATGTCCAATCGAGTCTTCCTCCTTTCCACATATACGACATTTATCATCTAAATAGCTTCTTTGATAGTTGTTTTCAGCTATAGATATTTAGAAATGGGTGAGTATGTGTTTGGGCAGAAGGGCTAATATTCAAGGTTTGTCTCCGCTAAATGCTCCAATATTAATATTGAGTAATGTTGCTATCCTTATTATTGTTGTTGTTTCCATGATGGTTTTTATTCATGTACTCAATTTTTTTTCTTTTCTTTTTGCTATCGGAGAGTTCCCAATCCTTTGGGCTGAACTAATACCTCCGGGCCCATAGGAAAGTTGAGTAAACTCCTTTATAACCCCAATGTGGTAGTGCAATTTCGAACCTACAACCTCCGAGTGCAAACCGTAGTTTTAGGCCAACTGAGCTACCTTTGAGATTTATTCATGTACTTCAATAGAATCATTCTCAAAAACAAGGTACTTGAATAGATGCATTAGTTTCTCATCTTTTTGTCTACACTCTCCTTTCTCCTACAATTGCATGTTTTTGGGATTAGTGCATGGATTTTGATTTGATGCATAGAATCTGAATTTGGATTTGTTATCTTAAAGAATATTTGGATATACCCCAGAGATTTTAGGATTTGTAAATAGATTCCTATGGTTTTAGTATTTGTAATAAGCCACCACCCCCCCCCCCCCCCCCCCCCCCCCCCCCCCCCCCCTTTTTCATTTTAATACTTCCATATCTCAAAATCACTAGCCTTCTTACTACCATAGGTTTAGAGTGAGATGACACTTTTGCCCCACTTTATCCCTATATGCATAATTTCAAAAGATTGAACTTATTTTTATCTAAAGATTGAAACACTAACAGTTACATATAGTGAGAGAGAATAATGCTACATAAATATATTTTTATCAATACATGAATCATTTTATTAAATTCAAATTGATTATAATGACAATCAACACATGTACTTATATTGACTATAATTGATCCAATCCATGCACGACCCACCATTAGATTGATGAAAGTTTCAAAATACATAAATAAGATTCAGTGCGTTAGAGAGTTATGAAAGAGAGACCGCTGGGATTTGAGATAAAATAATAGTATTTTCATAAATAATAATATACTCATTTTTATTTAATAGATGCATGTGCAAAGATATTTTATAAAATTTAACACAAATCTCCTGATGGTTATCCAATTTCATTAGGAGTTGGGAATATTAATTTTGGGGATATGAAAGGAATTAAAATGAAAAGACGGGAGCTTATTTACAAATCCTATAAACCTTCGTGGGTATATAAAAAAGAGCTCTGTCTTAAAAATCATGCTTTCTTGATTTGAAGCATAGTTTCTACTTGAGGTGGTTCTTTGGTAGGTAGCAACATCTGCATATTATTTAACTTGGTCCTTAGAAGCGATTTTTTTTATTTGCATCTAGTATTAAACTCTCTTATGTCCGGCCTTTTGCTCTTGCAGAAATCAACTTATGAGGAGCCTCGAGAATCAAAGGTAGGCTTCCATCTCATTAACTGTTTCTGACTTCTCCATTGTCTTGGTATTTATCTGTTCTTACTTTTTCAGTGGCACTAATTTTCATTAACCTGTGACCATTTACAAAGGAAGGAAGAAACAAGTCTTTTCAAAGACATCCATTAAAGTTGAGATGATACAGATGAGAAAGAGACAATTACAAGCCATTCTAAGTACAGACTTGCTTGACTGAGGTCTGTCATCTCTACTATTGGAATGCTGCATAATCCTTGTTGGGAATTGAATATGGGATTTGATTTGGGAATAGCCATATTTCTCATATAGACCCAGAATTGGGCTACAACCTTGCATCAACAAAAAAATAAAAAATAAAAATGTCAAAAGATAAAACCTGGTTTGGGCCATTTATCTGTTGGAGCATGAATTTGGCTCCTTTTGTTCTTCAGCTCACTTCTTTGTAATGATCTTACCCAACTCCTGATGCTTTCATTAGTTGTTTCAAGGTATTGAAACTAATGACCACACTGATGATAAAGGCATCAGATGATAGTCCACCACAGCCACAGCCACAGCCACACCAGACCCATGTCCACCAACTGTCCTAGAAGCTGCCCAATGTCAACCGACCGAGCCATGTTCACTGGCTGCCCCATTATTATATATTAAAGAGATAGAATTCTATTTTCCAATTGGAACTCAATTTCACAATTGATTGAGAATTTGAGCATCAATTGTGATTTTAATTTTGAACTGATTTTAACGTGGATGAGAGATTTTAGAGATTTAGATAGAAAGGTAATTTGGACTCTCTCTCTCTCTCTCTCTCTCTCTCTCTTTAAATAATCTTTGTTTAAAGATAAAATTTTTAGAGCTTTTTGTATAAACTTCTTAAGGTTTGAAGGATTTGTAAATAGGCCCTTTAGGTTTTATTATTTGCAAATGAGCCCCTGCATTTTTGTTTTAATACCTTCGTGTCCCCAAAATCAATAGTCTTTCGACCACCATAGGTTTTTAGTGCGAAATGACACTTTTGTCCATCTCTTTTATCCTTATATGCATAATTTCAAAAGCTTGGACTCAATTTATTTTATAAATCATGAAACATTAACAATTGCGCTTAGTAGGAGAAAACAAACCTACATAAATTCAATTTTTTTTTATCAATAAAGGGCTCGTTTCATTAAATTCAAATTGATTATGATGACAATCAACACCCGTACTTATAATTGGTTATGATTTATCCAATCCATACATGACATACATGACCCACCATTGGATTGATGAAAGTTTCAAATTACATGATTCTGCTTCATGTGTAGGAAGTGCAAAAGAAATATTGGGGGAACGGGCAAATGTAAGAAAAAAATTAATTGATTTTTAGAATTTGTGAGGGGGTGGTGTTTGGCTCTATGTAAAAGAAATATTGGGGGAAGGGCAGATGTTAAGAAATATATTAATTTTTAGAATTTGAGAAGTAGGGGGAGAATTTTAAACTTTTCTCAGATATGCGTCGGGGCTTCAGTCTCCAAGCCCTTGTACCTGGGTCCACCCCTGGTCATGTGCAAGAGAGAATTATTAAGAAAAATCATCGGGACTTGAGATAAAATAATGATATTTTTATAAATAATAATATATTAATTTTGTTTAATGGATGTAAGGGCAAAGCTGAATCAACGGTGCTTTCCTTCATGGCGACCTTAGAAGAGGTATATTAATATATATATGCATCAGCCACATAGGTTTATTGACTCCCAACATCCAGACCTTGTTTGTCAATTGCACAAGTCCTCATGGACTCAAATGGGCGCTAGCCGCGCTACAGCCCTGGTTTGAACGTTTCACAGCCCACTTAGCTTCCATTGGATTTCATGCCTCTTTCACGTATACATCAATGTTTGTATGGTTTTATGGGTAATAATCCCAGTTCCCTTCTTTTCTTGCCATATGAAGGATTTAGACCCATTACATTATTTACTTGGCTTAAAAATCTACCGGTCTGCAACTCGCTTTTTTTTTTTTGAGACATTCGGCGACAGGTCCCTGAACATGTCACTTTATGGCCTTAGATCCACAAAAAAAAGTCATAGAGGCAAAGTCCCTCCCACACTTTCTCATACATGAAATGTCTAGTTTACCCTTTTTTTAAATCATAACACATGATTGGTGGGATATCCCATTAATAATAGCCAACTAACATTTAATTGCCCACGATTAATGGAATCCCCAAATTTTCAAATAAATTCTAAAACCACACAAATAAAATTCAAAATAATGAAAATAAATTTTAAAAAATTAAATAATTTCAAAAAATGCAATAAGTTTAAAAAAAGGCAACATATAATCAAATAACGCCAATAAATTTAAAAAGATGCAAATAAGTTTCAAAATATCCAAATAATTTTCAGAAATTATAAATAAATTTTAAAGACTCAAATAAATCTCAAAAGATCAAAATAAAATTTCAAGAAATCCAAATAAATTTAAAATAACGAAAATAACTTTTAAAAAAATGCAAAAATTTCAAAAAATGTAATAAATTTGAAAAGATACAAATAAATTTCAAAAGACGTAAATAAACTTTAAAAACTCATATAGATTTCAAAAAACGTAACTAAATTTGCTAAAAAAACTCAGATAAATTTTAGAAAAAATTCAGATAAATTTACGAAAAACACAAAGAAGTATGACAGAAAACAGATAAATTTGAACAACACTCGGATAAATCTGAATAAAAATCAAATAAATTTACCAAAAATAGAAATAAATATGACAGAAAACAGATAAATTTGAACAAAACTCATATAAATTTGACAAAAACTCATATAAATTTGAACAAAACTCAGATAAATTTACCAAAAACACAAATAAATATGACAGAAAACAGATAAATTTGAACAACACTCAGATAAATTTGACAAAAACTCGGATAAATTTGAACAAAATTCAGATAAATTGGACATAAACTCAGATAAATTTGACAAAAGAGATAAACAGAGCAAAAAACGATCACCGGGGAGATGTCAGTCCTCCACGGAATTTGACAAAAGCAAAAAATAGAGCAAAAAACGACGAACAAAGATCCTCTATTCTGTCTGCAATCCGGAGTCCTTGCGAGATCGATCTACCTTCCCTTTTATCCCGAGACGAAGATTTCGTGCCCCGCAACTTCGAATCAGTCTCGGATCTTGGAGCGCTTCAGATTATTGGCCACGGGATCTCGGAGCACAGAGGATGTATTTGAAGAAAACAAAGAGTCTGAACTCCAGATCCAGTCACCATCGCAGCAGAAGATAGGAGACAGAGATCGAACCAGATCACAGGTGGGCCATAGGAGTGGTCAGTTCAGGTAGTGTTGCAGACATCAAACCAAAATTGGAAGGTTGTCGCCGATCGCTCGCAGGTGATCCCCATTTGCTGTGATCCAGAAATAGAGGATTCGGATTTGCCCAAACAGATCAAAGATGAGACTTCATCTCGGAAGGTGGTGTAGTTGCAGCAGGACGACGATGGCACGGCAGCAGGACTGGTTCCTCGATTCCGGCGATGGCACGGCAGCAGCGGGACGGTGGCTCGTCGGTCTTCAAACAGAGAAGACAGAACCCAAATCGCCCCCCTTCCTACTGTCTTCTTCCACTCTGGCCACGCACGACGCTTCTCCGGTGAGATTATTGCAGTCCGACAAATAGCAGCGGCGTCGTTTCTTTTCCGGCAATCTTCTATAACTAGGGAAGAGATCGATCAGTAGGGATCTGGGCCGTCTTCTGCGATGAACCAGAAAGCTTTCTCTGCTGGACTACCTTCGGCTTCGGCGAGATCAGATCACCAGATCTTCTTCGGCGACGTCCGGGAAACGGTACCCTGTCACCTCTTCTTCCTCATTCGGTTTCAGAGAATGAAACAACGCAACGCAACTTTGCAAGCGCTAGATCCGTTTCCAGCGCCTCCTCTGATTCTTCAATCTGTGTGGCCCACCAAGAGACTGATCTTCTGCGACCCTGGATCGGTTCTCTGCAACGAACTGATTCCGGAATCCTTCTTCTTCGATCTCTCTTTTCTGCAAGGAATAACAATGCCAGGATTGCCCAAGCCCAACGAGGGAGAATATAAATTTTGAAATTTTAAATTTCAAAATTTCATTCCTAAAACGGTTGAAAGGGCAATTTAGTCCTAAAAAATGAGTTCATGTGGATGCAGGGACCTAAGGCTGGAAAAAGTCTAGCTGAGTGGACCATAGGCCTTAAAAAGTTTTTCCTTGGACTTAAGGCTGGAAACATTGACTTATAGGGACCTTTCGCTAATTTTGCCATTTTTTTTTCCACAAACCACATATGCTATTGACTTATTAATAAAGTATAAAATGGATAATCCTGAGGGGTAGCTCTATGATATGACTTTCTGTCATGAGTCATGGGACACGTCATCCAAAGACAAGGCTCCCTGCTTATAAATACACAAGAGCCAACTCCATCAATAAGGCCGATCTCTCTAATCTCCTCTGAACCACATGCTGGTATGAGATAAATTCTCCTCTCTATCTTCATGCTATTGTCCAGTTCTTACACTGACTTAGGCATCGAAGAGCCTTGCGCTGCCCAAGCCAGGGTCCTTTACTGTCTTCTTTCTTAGGTTCAAGGCAGGCAATGGTTCTATAAGGAGCTTCATCCTCCTCAAGACATCATCAAAATCACTACCCCCTGTGAGTGAATTTTTATGCACTTATAGTTGGCCTCCATCTCATTAACTATTTATGACTTCTCCATTGTCTTGGTATTTATCTGTTATTACTTTTTCAGTGGCACTAATTTTCATTAACCTGTGACCATTTACAGAAGGAAGGAAGAAACAAGTCTTTTCATAGGCATCCATTAAAGTTCAGATGAGAAAGAAACAATTACAAGCCATTCTAAGTACAGTGTCTTGGTATTTATCTGTTATTACTTTTTCAGTGGCACTAATTTTCATTAACCTGTGACCATTTACAGAAGGAAGGAAGAAACAAGTCTTTTCATAGGCATCCATTAAAGTTCAGATGAGAAAGAAACAATTACAAGCCATTCTAAGTACAGACTTGCTTGACTGAGGTTTGTCATCTCTACTATTGGAATGCTGCATAATCCTTGTTGGGAATTGAATATGGGATTTGATTTGGGAATAGCCATATTTCTCATATAGACCCAGAATTGGGCTACAACTTTGCATCAACAAAAAAATAAAAAATAAAAATGTCAAAAGCTAAAATCTGGTTTGGGCCATTTATCTGTTGGAGCATGAATTTGGCTCCTTTTGTTCTTCAGCTCACTTGTTTGTAATTGTGTGGGGGTATTTTCTCACGACTCTGGGATTGTATTGGTTTCGGTAAAGATACCATCTAATCAGATCCTCGATCTCGGATAAAACGCACCTTGAATTATATATTAAAGGGATAGAATTCTATTTTACAATTGGAACTCAATTTTTCCATTGATTGAGAATTTGAGCATCAATTGTGATTTTAATTTTGAACTTATTTTAACGTGGAGGAGAGATTTTATAGAAAGGTAATTTGGACTCTTTTTTTTTTTTTAAATAATCTTTGCTTAAAGATAAAGATTTTAGAGATTTTTGTATATACCCTCTATGGTTTGAAGGATTTGTAAATATGCCCTTGAGGTTTTAGTATTTG
Source organism: Litsea cubeba (assembly GCA_012931725.1). Classification (NCBI taxonomy): domain Eukaryota; kingdom Viridiplantae; phylum Streptophyta; class Magnoliopsida; order Laurales; family Lauraceae; genus Litsea; species Litsea cubeba. Next base: position 23,136,682 of record CM022949.1, read on the forward strand.
CAAATAGGCCTCTGCATTTTTGTTTTAAAACCTTCCGTGTCCACGAAATCAATAGTCTTCCAACCACCATAGGTTTTTAGTGCAAAATGACACTTTTGTCCATATCTTTTATCCTTATATGCATAATTTCAAAAGCTTGGACTCAATTGATTTTATAAAGCATGTAACATTAACAATTGCGCTTAGTGGGAGAAAACAACCCTAAAATTCATCTTTTATCAATACAGGCTCATTTCATTAAATTCATATTAATTATGATGACAATCAACACTTGTACTTATAATTGGTTATAATTTATCCAATCCATACATGACCCAGCATTGGATTAATGAAAGTTTCAAAATACATGATTCTGCTTCATGTGTAGGAGGTGCAAAAGAAATATTGGGGGAACGGGTAAATGCAAGAAAAAATTAACTCATTTTTAGAATTTGTGAGAGGGTGGTGTTTGGCTCTATATAAAAGAAATATTGGGGGAAAGGCACATGTTAAAAAAATATATTAATTTTTAGAATTTGAGGGGCATGGGGGAATTTTAAACTTTTCTCACCCTTCTACATGGGTCTACCCTGGTCATGTGCAAGAGAGAGTTATTGAGAAAAACTATTGGAACTTGACATAAAATAGTGATATTTTTGTAAATAATAATATATTATTTTTGTTTAATGGATGTAAGGGCAAAACTGAATCAACGGTGCTTTCCTTCATGGCGACCTTAGAAGAGGTATATATGCATCAGCCCCAAGGGTTTGTCGACTCCCAACATCCAGACATTGTTTATCAATTGCACAAGTCCTCTTATGGACTCAAATGGGAGCTACAGCCCTCGTTTGAACGTTTCACAGCCGCTTAGGGCCTGTTTGGGAAGGGGGGAAAATGAGAGAAGGAAAACGGGGGGGGGCGGGGAATGGAGGGAAAATTATTTTAGAGGGCGTTTGGGAAAGGGGGGAGGGAAAATGGGGTGGGGGAAATGGGGGGAAAAGGTGTGCAAAAATTTCCCCCAAAACCAGGGGGAAAATGAGGAAGGGAGAGGGGAAAGTGTGGAAAATTACTAAACCGCCTTTTTGTCTCTTTAAAACTTTTGTAAAAGCAAGGGAAAATTGGTCTTTGTCTCTCTACCTCACAAACAAACAAAATCCTACTTTTTCATTTTTCTTCTCCTTGCTTTTTATTTCCCAAACAAGAGGAGGTACAATTAATTTTTTCTTTCCCTCCCCTCCCCTTCATTTTCCTTCCCTTCAAATTTTCCCTCCCCTCCCCTCCCCACCCCTCCCCCCTCCCAAACATTAGCTTCCATTGGATTTCATGCCTCTTCCACATATACATCAATGTTTGTATGGTTTTATGGGAACAAATTTATCATTTTATTATCATACGTCGATGGCATCATTAGCATTGGTAATAATCCCAGTTCCCTATGCTCATTAATTCATCATTGGCATCCTTTCTTGCCAAGAAGGATTTAGACCCATTACATTATTTACTTGGCTTAAAAATTTACCGGTCCGCAACTAGCTTATTTTTTTCGCAAACCAAATATGCAATTGACTTATTAATAAAGTATAAAATGGATAACCTCGAGGGATAGGTCAGTTGGTCTAGGACCAAGGTATTTACCTGGAGGTTGAGGGTTCAAAACTGCACTACTACAAATCATTAGTGAAAGTCAATTGAGTATTAATTCTTTGATGTTAGATCCCATTCCGGATCCATTTGAATATTGATGTGTTGTGTACCCTTTGCAATTGTTTATTATTTTATAAAATTTAAAAATTTATAGATTTTTTTGCTGGTATTTTATGATGGCCAATGTAAAAAAGTAAAATATCTCATTACACTAGGGGGTTTCCAAATTGGGAGTGGGGAAGAGTGAGAGTGGCCAACCCCAGCCCCATCTCATTTTGCCCCTGCATGTCCCAGAACATGTGAAGTTGACTACAATAACGAACCCCCATAAGTTGAAGATTGAGTTTTTTTATGAAAATGACAATTTGTCCTCACATCCTTTCAGCATCACTACCACCACCATCATTATTAAGGCTTTGTCCCAATTATGCTGGGCCGAGTCTTTTACATCTACTAAACACTAGATATTATTTATAAATCAAGTTTTTTATATACCTCTATGAGATTCTTGCATATATTGGCCGTACAGTGCCTGCGCGCAGGCCGAGCAGTGCTTGCCCGCAGGATTATTTTGAGGGAGGCAGGGGGAATCAGTAGTTAGGGGGGTTGGCTAATGAATTCGTTCATCGTATCTGTCGAAATTAAAGTGCGAATTAGACTAGGTGCGAATCAAATGAACCTACTATATGAATTCATTGATCCAGCAAATAATCGAATTTCAAATTAATTTAATTGTTAACTGGGTAACTATGTGATGGAGTCCCAACCGGGTCCAGAACCCTCCTTTACAAAATCCCCGCAGCAAGTATAAGGCCATCAGAACACTGCCTGATTACAACAACATCAGGATTCTACCAAATAACCAAACTCTCCAAAAACGTATTTATGCTTTTCCATAAGGATTCTACCATCTAACCAAACTTTCCAAAACCGTATTTATGCTGAGCCATCAGGATTCAGCATATTGCTAATTTCATTATCTTCCAAAACTTATTAATAGCACACAAGCAATTTTTCTTCAGCAAGAGTAGCAGCCCTTTTTCCTCTCACAAACTCGTCGTCGGAGTTTATTTGCTATACGATGATGACGACCCATGGTTACCCTCTGCCCACTGATATGATAACCCCTGAAGAACCTCCTAAGTCCATGGGACCGGCAATATTTATAATAGCGTTTGCATCAGTCGGGATAGTCGTTGTGATCTGTTTGAATATCTATGCCTATTTCTACAAAAACGACTCTGAAGAACCGAAGACTGAGCCACCATATTACTCTACGACGGCCAAACTCAACTCGAACTGTGCAATTTGTTTGGAGAATTTCAAACAAGGAGATCGTTGTAGAGTTCTTCCGAGTTGCAAGCACGTGTTCCATGATCGCTGCGTGGATGCTTGGCTGAATATAAAGAAAAGGTGCCCTACATGCCGCACCCTACATTCTCCGAAGGAGATCATCTCTTTTAAAAGAGGGATGACTGTTGCTGATGTTGTGTAAGATTTGTTGGTTTTTTTTTTTTCTAATGCATTGAATTAACTTGGAGCAATTTGTTCTTGGAATTGATATTACAAAACCATGCAAACTGCTCGATTCTAGTCTTTAGTTTTAGAGAGAGTTGGTAAGATTAATTCCATTCTCTCTACTTGGTTTTATTTGACTAATTGGCATTGAGTTTTATATTAGTATCTTGAGTCTGGACTTGATCCCAAAAACTTAATGAAGGGTACTGTTAAATGATTTGTGAATGCTTTTTAATTAGACAGCTTTGGATCTCATGTCTTTCTATTTAAACACAATCAAATCCTAACATGGAAACTTCAGCTACAGTGCCCTATAAGAGATCTAATGAGATCGATGGGAGACCTATGCACAACATCAAGCAGGCTTAGAGAAGTCCTGCGTTAGAAGGGAATCGAACTTCATGGTGGCACTCACGTAATGAAAATCCAATCCACTCATGTGATTAGTGAATATGCATAAAATAGTGTTAATCAAAGCTTACGGAAACACCCAGTCTTTTGGTGAGAGACCAACTCATATTGCAGCAAGATTTGAAGATGCCCTGTAATTCTGTAAACTTGAGCCTATTTATTCTAAAAGGCCCTGATATTCAATAGGTGGGCAATGGTATGGATCTTCACTCATTTAACAAATTAAAATTATGATCATTGTACCCTTTGCAATTGTTTATTATTTTATAAATTTTAAAAATTTATAGAATTTTTCATTGTATCACTTATATTGCATGTGCTAAGCGCGAGCATCTTTTGCTAGTATTTTATGATGGCCAATGTAAAAAAGTAAAATAACTCATTACACTGGGTTTCCAAATTGGGGGTGGGTAATGGCATTTTGCCCCTGCATGTCCCAGAACATGTGAAGTTGACTATAATAACGAATCACCATGAGTTGAATATTGAATTTTACGAAAATAACATTTTGTCCTTGCATCCATTAAACACCACCAACACCACTACCATCATCACAGCCTTGTCCCCAACTATGCTGGGCCGAGTCCTTTACATCTATTAAACACTAGATATTATTTATAAATCTAAAAGAGGAAAAACAAGAAGATAATGATTGGAAAGAAGGCGTGCAAGGGCAAGTTAGAAAGGAAGTTTATAAAGATTAAAATGCAGATATGATTATATTTTCCTTGGCAACAAAATAGTTACCCAGTCACTGTCTCCGAGAGGAGATCTCAGGATACAAAATATCATCTATTTTTCATGGCCGCTCAACAATAGAATATTTTACAGCAAAGACAACAGTCGCTCTAGTGAAAGCCATGGCTAGTGGTGCGCACCTAGAGAAACATATAACAGAAAAATTAACATCAAAATAAAAATCATTTACACATTTGCTAAGTCAATGGCCAGTAACTAAATAGGGACATGCAGAAGCAACAAATTATAATGCTCCCATACAAAGAACTATGGAACTATGGAAGTTAACAGGCTCATCAAATACATGGTATCTCAATCATTACATGCATGCATGGAAATATTTTCTTTAGTTGTGTGCATAAGTGAGGCCATACTTTGTCTTTCCCTACTGGTTTCCCAAGGAAGTGATGGGATTAGAGCTTCTTGGTGAGAGAAATTGAGGTATGATTTGTCAGAGAATGGAAGGCAAGTGGATGGAAAATTTTATGAGGAAAACAATCCTCAACCCACATCCATAAAATGAACCAAATCATGAGAGGAAATCGATCACTATCCCATTGATATGAGCCATTTCCACAGGAAACCATGAGGGGAAGACCAAATGTACCTGACATAAAGATGCAATAAAGACAAATGACATCTTCAATGATAAAGATGAGGCTGGAAATTCAGTCAGTATATGTAACTTAGATGCTGCACAAGAAATCAAATGCATTGAGTTAGATAATTATAATGGAAGAGTTCTGCTAGCGAAACAACCATTGCGGCAACGTAATAACTTTTTGAGAACCTGACACTAGGCAGTTCATAGATTGGGGATTTACCAAAAGTCAATCCCATTAGCCAATTTTTAAGGCTACTAAATAAATAATTGAAATAAAGCTAGTAGAAATTTTGTCACAAGCATCACCTTAGATTTTCAGTACAGGATTAATCCACAAACCTCCATACAATCGAGTATGCTCAAGAATGTTCTCAAGAACTATTGCCATCTTTTGCTCTACCAATAAAATAGCAAATAGCAAGAAATAAGGAAAACAACTTGGTTGAACAAACAGCTTTAGAAAATAATGATCTATTACATGCATATCAACTTGGAGGGTTGGTGCTAGGATGCACAGATACTTCAAAATGGGCAAGGTACATGTCATATCATATCTGATACTTCACTTTTCACATGTAAAATCCACGTCTCTGTGCCCTGTTTATGGCGCGTCCCGGTCATATCCATGCCGTATTTGGCATCATAGTCCAGGAAAGCCCTTGGTGGATTTGTAGATCTTTTTATGGCCGGCATTTTTTTCAAAGTTTCTTTGTTATTTTCTGGTGTAAATAAAATATTAATTAACACAAAAAGGAAAACAGGAAAAAAAATACGGGAGGAAAGCTTTATGATAAAAGGGTTAGGTTGCCGAACCGAACGCCTCACCTGTGAACATGTCTGAAACATAAGGACAGCAGGTTCCAAAATTAAATCAGAATTAAGTTTAATCTCAATTAGAAGAGAGAACAAACCTTATGAGAGCTTAGAGTTCTGCAAATTATAACTTCATAAGAGCCAATTTGTCACCATACGCAGCAACTAGGGAATTAAGTGTACCCAGTGTTGCCTACCTCAGTGCCCGATTAGCCTAATTAAGATCATAATGGGACCATTTTTAGATTTCACAAGCTAATACAAGACAATATTTAGAAAATTAAATATTTCAAATTGGCACAAACAGATTCAATACATCACTTGCGAAGAAACATTGTTAATCCTGCAAAAACATGCTCCAACACACAGGATAGACCAATCTTGAGAGGCGGGCAATTACAGCAAAAGCCTAGAAGAGATACCAGCAAAGTAAAAATCCAAAAACATTAGGGGAAAACCACAAGGTTGTTGGTTAAAGCCAAAGAGTAATGGGACTGGAGTGCATACTAAAGTTTTAGATACATGTACATACAGAAACAACCCCATAGTTAGGTTGCAGTATACTGGAGACTGTAACACCACTCACCAAAAACAGAAACAAACAAACATCAAGACCCATCACGAGGCACCATTCCATCCACTCCTTGCTTGGCTAAAGAATCAGTCAGCTCATTAGCCAAACTATTTACATGATTCAAAATCACACCTTGATGGCGTAGCCCGAAGGCCACGATGAAGATCTACACCTCCGACGGTGAGATCGAGCCCTAAGACTCAAAACCCTAAGATCACTTAGGGGAAATACGCAAATACCCCAAAAGGGAACTCACGAGAACTTCTCTGAACTTTTATTAAGAAATAGCATGAACATGTCAATAAGGAGCTTCTCTATATATAGAGTAGCATTGTTCCTAAATAAGCAATAAAGGAAATAGCTAATCCTAATCAACATATAAATTAGAAAGGAAATCTTCCTAAACAATCAAGCAACCTACTATTCTAGAAATAAGTAAATAAAGTAACACTGCTAATCTAGAAAACATGTGGAATATGTGGACCCCATCAGACTGGTCCATCAGGGCCTGCGTGTCCTGATCTTGGATCTCACTGCATCAACTCTCCCCATCTTGGAAAACTCGACTCCGGCGAGTTAAAAGGTTGATAACACAGGAGAGAATCCGCCCACAAGTTCAGAAAATGCCCACCTGGGTCGAAAATCAAACGCACAAACTGTCGTCTTTTCTTTTGATCTGCATTCGCATGACATAATTTGGAAGCGGGATGCGATTTGTTCCTCCATATAGAAGTACGGTGGAGGTGTCTTTGCTGCTGATGTATGGGTGAATTGACCAATGGAGGCGTCAGGTGATGCCTTTGTACCAACTGATCATGATCATTGAATATCCATCTACGCTCCCCAAAAATGAAGTCAATGTGAGGAATTTTAATAACTTGATCTTCTTGTGAAACCACTGGGACAATTGATTTAATGTCCGATGATGCAAGTGGAGTTTCTGGAATTGGCATGACAATGAGATCTACTGGATGTTCAATCTTGTTGCTAACTTGGTCAGAGTTTTCAATATGTGCTCGACCTTGTACTTCCTCAACCCTTTGAAGCTCTTGAGTGGCACTACCTTGAACAATAATGTTTGTGCCCACAAAATCTTCGTTGCCATGAACTTGCTCCTCAATGTCATCTTTGATGTTCGAAGTCAGCGCTGTTGGTGCAATCATGACTACGTTGTCAAGTGTTTGCTCCTTTTGTGGCGCTTCTGTTGAAGGTGCAGACGACGACTGAGATGTGGATGTTATTGGCATGAGTCTACTCCATCTTCCATTCCAGAAAAGGGTATATGTGTTCTCCTTTTCATCATGGAACACTTTCCGATCAAAAAGCCAAGGACGTCCAAAAAGGAGATGAGAAATATTTATATGGATCACATCACACCAAATCTGATCTTCATAGCCGCCAAGCTTGAAAGAAACCAAACATCTGTGAGTCACGGGAATGACATGACCATTAGACCATGTGACTTGGTAGGGCTTAGGAAGCGTCTCAGTTGTCAAATTAAGCTTATCAATAACCTCTTGTGCGACAAAATTAATCGCACTACCATTGTCAATAACCACATTAACAGCTCTGCCAATGACCATCACCCGCGTGTGAAATTTCATAGCTTGTCTCCATTCTTCTTCTTCTTCTGCACTGGTATTGAGGAGTCTGCGAATGTCAAGAGTGAGATTTTCTTCTCCTGAAAAAAGTCTTTCCACAATATGAGCTCTTTGTCGACATTGTTGCCTGTGAGACCTTCTAAGCATGTGCTCAACACGGATGGCTTCTAAGAATGCCTCGTGACAGGTGTTGCAATAATTCATATATTCCAAGATATCGGGTCTCAAGCCTTGGACATAACGAGCTAAATCATGTCTCTCACCTTCCTCCAATTCACAGAATTCATGCTACTCTCGAAGTGGCGGGAGTATGCACGAACCGTCAAATTTTCTTGCTTCAAATTGATAAATTCTTCAAAATATATTTCATTTTCAAAATACCAATCGCCATATTTGTGCTTATACTGAATTCTTTGAATTTTAGTGGGGATCCCAAAAAGTCTCATAATGATGCACGCTGTAAAATGCTGCACTTTTCTTTCTCTATTTTTTTTTGGTCAGGTTGGGTTCAAGTCAGACCTGAAGTAAGGCCCAACAGTTGACTGTCACGTGGGGAATTTGGGATAGAAGTTTTTCCTTTTTTTTTTTTTGTTGTGGGTGGTATTCCGGGCCGGGTTGGGCCTGAACTCAGTTTAGGCCCAAATGTAGGTGAGGCCCAAACTTAAGCGCAGAAAGTGCTGGAGACAACATGTGGAGAAAGCCTTGCTTTTGACTTGTCTTGGTTTCTGTGCAGAGAAAAATAAAGAGAGGGAATGGTTTGCTGGAGATTAACTCACGCTGGAGAGAATGAAGTGGCGATGAAGATTCTGCTCCTAGCCTGAGGTGAAGGTGATGGCAGGCGATGGCGAGTTGGCGACGGCTGCTGGGTGGCTGGTGTTGCAGGCACTGTGCTGCGGAGTTCTCCTTCTTCCTCTTGCTTTCTGTTTCTTTTTTTTTTTTTTGTGACTTCGCTGGGATTGAGGGGTCTCGATGAGATGGGGAAGAGGGGTCGGGAGGGGTGTGATTGGTGTCGGTGATGGTAGGTGGGGGTCGGTTAGGTCGGTGGATTTTCGGCGGGGCTGGGGTTTGTGGATTTTGGGTTTCGGTGAGATGTGGGTATCGAGTGGGGTTTGTTGGGATTGCGATGAAGGGACTGGGCGGCTGGGGATCCGATTGGGGACAGGTTGGGGTATTGGAAAAGGATTTGGTTTTTCAATGAGATATTCTGTGGATTGGGAAGTAGGGGTTCGGGAGATGTGGGTTTTGGGGAATTTAGGGCTGGTGATGAACGACTGGGATTTGGGACGAGTGACTAATGTACTATGATGGTGATGAACGGCTGGATGGAATGCTGGTTACGGTGATTTGGGATTTTGGGGAAACTTTGTTTAGGGTTGGGATTTGGTGATGGATAGATGATGTCTGTGTTGGGTTGGACGTGAGATGGGAGGGATTTGCGAACTAGGAGTGGATGCTGTGAGGTCGGCTATGATGGGATGATGACTGAAGATGACTGAAGATGATGATTGGTGGATTAATAGTGGATGGTCAGAAAATAGGGAGATGGGATACGGAATTACCTCGAATCGGCAATCTCAACCGGCGATCTGAGATTGATCGTCGGCTCTGATACCAATTGATGGCGTAACCCAAAGGCCACGATGGAGATCTACACCTCCGACGGTGAGATCGAGCGCTAAGACTCAAAAACCCTAAGATCACTTAGGGGAAATACCCCAAAAGGGAACTCACGAGAACTTCTCTGAACTTTTATTAAGAAAATAGCATGAACATGTCAATAAGGAGCTTCTCTATATATAGAGTAGCATTGTTCCAAAATAAGCAATAAAGGAAATAGCTAATCCTAATCAACATATAAATTAGAAAGGAAATCTTCCTAAACAATCAAGCAACCTACTATTCTAGAAATAAGTAAATAAAGTAACACTGCTAATCTAGAAAACATGTGGAATATGTGGACCCCATCAGACTGGTCCATCAGGGCCTGCGTGTCCTGATCTTGGATCTCACTGCATCACACCTGGATCATAGAAGGAGGTATCTGGCATCATTTAGATAGTAGTGGATCAAGGAGTCGCATCTTTACACAATGCCCAGGAGATAGCATTGACTGAATCGCTCTCCATAAAAAGCTTTCTCAGAACGAATCGGGATATAATCCCAAAGCTTCTAGAATGGCAGGCACCTCCGCCTCATTAGAATCTTCAACTCCGATGGACTTTTTCCTTTTTTTCTTTTTGGTAAAAATCTCCGATGGACTTAGAAAACGAAATGGACACCTCTCCATTCTCGTTTTGAAGCACTCTTCCAATCCCCGCCAGGCCCCTAGCAGCCCCCATCCACATTGAAGTTGAGAGCACCTTCCATTGGAGGAATCCACCTCTCCACTCTGTTTGGTTTAATAGGAAGCCTCCCAATTTCAGATAATATAATCTTTTTAGTTTTATGCTTGCAACTCCTTCGACAAATAACCCATTCACCAATCATCCTCAAAACAACAGTCTCCTTCCACCAAGTATTAAGGTCAACCAATGATGTAGCCTAGGCGCCTAGCTAAATGAGGCTCAAACATTGGTATGCCATGTGGAAATGTCTATTACTAGCTGACAAATATCTTTTGTACAGTTAATATCACCATTGACTTGATGGAATTCTCTCTTGTATATTTTGCTCGTATCAGCCATCATACGTTTTGCCATGTTTTTTTTTTTTTATATCAGTAACGGAATCTTTATTAAAAGAAAAAACATGGCAAAAAGCACAAGAAAAAAAAACCAAGAAATACAAGGGTATAAAAGCATATCAACAATGTTATTGTATGTATAGCCATATAATGACAATGTTAAATAAGATTATAAGAATGTGAAATTAAAGCATAATCGAACACAAGCTGGGAGGTGGTCTTTCGAGCATCCATGGTTCCATCCACTCGTGGGGCCCACAAGGCAATGAGCATATGCGCTTAACAAAGGGGCCCTATATATGAAAATGATCCAGTGATATGGCGAGATACCTTTTATATGACCCACCTAGAAGAATGCCAACCAACAAATGCACGAGGGATTCAATGATCCTGATGAGGGCTAGTTATGTGCAAAAAAATCAGCCTCATGGATTGGACATTACCATTTTACATACGGTTCAATCCACTCGTGTGGCCCACAAGGCAATGAGCACATGCGCTTAACAAAGGGGGCCCTATATATATGAAAATGATCCAGTGATATGGTGAGATACCTTTTACATGGCCCACCTAGAAGAATGCCAACCATCAAATGTACGAGGGATTCAATCATCCTGATGAGGGCTAGTTATGTGTAAAAAAATCAGCTTCATGGATTGGACATTATATTTTTACGGACGACCTAACCCCTTAATCATGTAAAGATATAGGTCGAGCTGACCTATATCTTTACAGACCTATATCTTTACAAGCTGACCTATATCTTTACAAATCAAAGGTCCAAATTTAAAAGCCCTCATTTTCTTAGGTTTCCATATCGCAATGCACATTATATTTAACATATATAATATTTAAATATCAATTATTTAATCTTTGCATTATCACTAATACTTTTGTTCATCCTTTGGCAGTTATGGCTTGCCCTATGTTATTGATGATAATTTCCCTATAGTGTATAGAATTTCACAAATATGGTGTTAGAAGCATATTGTATGTTTTAAGTTATATAAAAAGTTTAAGCACAAGAGGAGCATTACTTGACAATTTTGTGTGCAGGTGCAGTTTCTCTATTGCACTTGATAGGGACTTTCACTTGCCATTAAATATCTACCTCGTCATGAGAGCCATAAGAGATCATCGCCTAGTTACCAGGTGTCTTTGTATGTTTATTTTCTGTATGTCCGGTAATAGATTCGGCAAGTATTAAATTTATTTTTTTTCAAAATTTTCTTTTAATACAACGTTTCTAACCATTTATTAAAAAGCAGGTGGTGTTAAAAATAGAATCGACAACAACCACACTGCGCTAGCTATATTAGAAAGAGAGATAGCCATACCAATAGTTGTTTGTGGATTAGCTAGTTGTGCCTGTTGGATTGCCTACAGAATCATTAGGTGTGGTGACAAATACACTTGGGTGTGTTTTTTCACTCATTCTTATTCTTATAATAATAATTATTATTAATCTTTTTTTTTTGTTTTTATAAAAGCAAATTTCAAATATTATTGGATACTTCGGATGACTCATTCCTTTATTATTTAATAGATACTTTCGGTGGCAAGGGCAAGCAACTGGTGTAGATGGACAGATAAATACTAATACTCTTAATCTTCTAAATACATTGGGAAATATCAGATGTATGGAGAGGATTCGGAATATTCGGATTAGAATTTATTTAATCTGCACCAGTTGCTTGCCCTTGCCACCGAAAGTACCCATTAAAGGATAAAGGAATAAGCCATCTCAAACATCAAATAAGATTTGAAATATGCTTTTATAAAAAAAAAAGATTAATAATTATAATCATAACAATAAAAATAAGAATGAGTGAAAAACATTCCCAAGTGTATTTGTCATCACACCTAATAAACCCGTAGGCAACCCAACATGCACAACTAGAAAATCGACAAACAATTATTGGTATGTGTATATCTCTTTTTAATATAGCTAGCACAATGTGGTTCTTGTTATGAGATTTTATTTTTAAGATCACCTGCATTTTAATAAACGGTTAGAAACGCTGTATTAACTAAAAATTTTGATAAAAAAAAAATTAATACTTAACGAATCCGGATATATAGAAAATAAGCATACAAAGACACCGGATAACCAAGCGATGATCTTGTGGTTCTCATTACGATGAACATATTTAATGACAAGTGTGAGTCCGAACAAAAGCAACACAAAAACAGCAATTGAACCCAATATTGGCCAAGTGATGCTCCTCTAGTTCTTAAAATTTTTATATAACTTGAACATACAACAGGCTTCTAACACCATATTAGTGAAATTCCGGACACTATATGGGAAATTATCATCTATAACATAGGGTACGCATACCTACCAAAGATGAACAAAAATATTAGTGATAATGCAAAGATTGAACAATTGAGATTTAAATGCTATACATGTTAAATATAATGTGCATTGTGATATGTTAACATAGAAACCTAAGAAAATGAGAGCTTACAAATTTGAACCTTTGATGACGGGGTTGGGCCGTCCGTAAAACGATCAGGCTGATTTTTTTTTTTTCACATAACTAGCCCTCACCAGGATCATTAAATCCCCGGTGCCTTTCATGGTTGGCATTCATCTAAGTGGGACATATAAAAGGCATCTCAGCAGATCATATATAGGGCCCCCTTTGTTAATCACTTGTGCTCTTATCGCCTTGTGGGCCTCACCTTGGGTCTTACGAGGGGGTGGAACCGGGGATGCTCGAAATACCACCTCCCTACTTGTGTTTGATGATGGAAGATTGGATCATCATCCTAAGTATTCGAGTACCGACCCACAAATTTTTCACTATTCAAATCTAATGCACAATTGATCCAATGGTTCAGCCCATTCGAATAGGTGCTAAACACGGTTTTGTTAAATTTTATTTAACTTTCATTTTCCTGTGGGTTTGTTTTTATGTTTTTCATCGATTAGAAGGAGCTTTAGTGATCCGTTAAAACTGTAATTTTATATATATTTTTTTGTACATTCTAACTTGATATGACATGCAAAACAAGAAAGGAACTCACATTGTTGAACACACAACCCACAAGGTTGATCACATGTCTGTATGACCCTCTATCTGATGCGTTTGACTACTCGGCTCTTTATAAAGATTATAAACCAACAAAAGTACAATTCAACACAAAAAAAAAAAGAAAAAGAGAGAGATAAAAAAAAAAGTTAGACATTTTTACTTACATTGGGCTGAAAAGTACAACTAATAATGTACCATGTCCAGTTTCAAACAAATAATAAAAAATTAAAAAAATCAATCTTTAAGAATTAATAAAAGAATGATAAAATGATTAAGAAAACAAACAAAATTCAAGAGAAATCAAATCCTTACCAACCACTGTCAAAACTAGTAGCTTGTTAAACTTTCCGGAGAATTTCAATAGGAAAGAATTTAAATACTTTCCGGAGAATTTCAATAGGAAAGAATTTAAATACAGAATGATTATAGTCAGTGAAATGTCACTAGTTTTGGCAGTGGTTATATGAATATTTTATAATGGATTTAACATTTCACTGAATATAATCAATATGTATTTAAATTCTTTCCCATTGAAATTCTCCGGAAAGTTTAACGAGCTACTCATATTGGCAGTGGTTGGTAAGGATTTAATTTCTCTTGAATTTTGTTTGTTTTCTTGATCATCTTATCATTCTTTTATTAATTCTTCAGGATTGATTTTCTTTATTTTTTAATTCTTTATTGTTTGTTTGAAACAGGGCATGTTACATTATTGGTTGTACTTTTGAGGCCAATTTAAGTAAAAATCTTCGTCGATATATATTTTTTATCCCTCATTTTTTTTTGTGTTTAGTTGTACTTTTGTTGGTTTTTAATGTTTATAAAGAGCTGAGTGGTCAAACGCATCAGATAGAGTCAGAGATGTGATCAACCCTATGGGTACTGTGTGTTCAACAATGTGAGTTCTTTACTTTCGTATTTTGCATGTCATATCAAGTTAGAATGTACAAAGACAAAAAAAAAAAAAAAACACCCCACATAAGATTACAGTTTTAACGGATCACTAAAGCTCATTCTAAACGATGAACCTAAAAACAAACCCATAGGAAAATGAAGGTTAAATAAAATTTAACAAAACCAATCAAATTGAAACACACAAACTAGCCTAATACATAAAATGGGGACCATCCCTGTCGATTGATGGTAGTGTTGAGCACCTTTTCGAATGGGCTGAACCATTAGATCAATTGTGCATTAGATTTTAATAGTGAAAATTTGTTGGTCGTACTCGAGGAGTTAGGATGATGATCCAATCTTCCATCATCGAACACAAGTAAAGGTGGTCTTTCGAGCATCCCGGTTCCATCCCCTTATCGGACCCCAGGTGGGGCCCACAATAAGAGCACAAGTGCTTAACAATGACATTCATAGGCAGATTGAAAGAATACTGAAACGAGAGAGAGAAGAGAAAGAGAGAATTCTGTGAAAATATATTCTCATTCGATGATCCTTCATCTTGGATTCATCTTCTTAAATAGACTTTACAATGCCTAAGATTAGGCTACAAATCAAGGAATCAAATACTAATTAGATCAATTAGATCTCTAAAGAAGGAAGGGCAACTAATCTATCTAGCTGTACACAGTAAGAATAGATCTCTTATATACAATTGGGCTGGGCTTAATATCATGTAAGTGGGCTGGACGCCTGGACTAATATAATACAAGTTTACACTTCAACACCCCCCCTCAAATTGATGCGGGGAATCAACCAGTAGCAATTTGCGAACCAGGAATTCATGCCGCGGGCGTGGAAGACCCTTGGTGAAGATATCAGCAAGCTGGAATTCAATGGAAATGGGAGGAAGAGTAATGACTTTGCGATCATACTCGTCCCGAATGAAGTGACAGTCCACTTCAATATGCTTTGTCCTCTCATGAAACACCGGATTTTCAGTGATCCGAATGGCACTTGTGTTGTCAGCATGTAGAGGAGTTGGTTGAGTCTGGGAGAAACCAAGCTCGGAAAGCAACCCACGTAGCCATAGGATCTCAGAACAAGCGGAAGACATGGCTCGGTATTCGGATTCCGTGGAAGATTTGGAGACTCTATCTTGCTTTTTACATTTCCAGGAGACTAAGGCTTCTCCCAAGTAACACACCATCCTGTAGTAGAACGACGTGTGTCCGGACAGCCAGCCCAATCCGCATCAGAATAAGCAGTGAGTCTAAGAGGTGTGCCAACTGGAAAGAATAAGCCGCGGGTAGAGGTACCAAGGATATATCGAATAATCCGTTTGACTGCCGCCAAATGATGATGCCGTGGGGCCGTCATAAACTGACTGACCAGATTAACAGCATAAGAGAGATCTGGTCGAGTAATGGTTAGATAGACAAGGCTACCAACCAAACCACATAGAATGTAGGATCAGGAAGGAGATCGCCGTCTTGTTGATGAAGCTTGGTATTTACTTCCAACGGTGCGTCGACTGGGCTAGAATCACCGAGATCGGCGAGATCCACTAGGTCAGTAGCATATTTGTGCTGGTGAAGAAACAAGCCTTTCTTCGATTGATGAACTTCCAGACCCAAGAAATAATTCAAAGGTCCCAAAAATCCTTCATATGAAACGTATCTTGTAGAGAGGCCTGTATCTGTCGGATCATATCACTGTGAGGGCCAGTAATAATGATATCATCAACATACACAAGGAGAATTGTGGATCCTCTGGATGAATGAAGTGTGAACATCGAAGGATCATACGGGCTCTGTATGAAAGAAAGCTGAAGGAGAGTGGTTCGGAATTTTTCGAACTAGGCTCTGGGTGCTTGCTTAAGGCCATATAATGAGCGTCGTAATCGAGCAACATCGGTCTTGGAAGAAGAAGGAATGCCATGAGGGAGACGCATGTAGACTTCCTCTTTAAGATCCCCATGAAGAAAAGCATTCTTCACATCCATCTGATATAGTGGCCATGACTGAGAGGCGGCTATTGCAAGAACTGTACGTATAGGTGTCATTTTGGCCACTGGAGCAAAAGTTTCCTCATAGTCGATACCATACTCCTGCCTGTTTCCAAGTGCAACTAGACGGGCTTTCTAGCGATCCAATGATCCATCAGACTTTAATTTCACCGAATATACCCACTTGCAGCCAATGGGTTTGACAGATGAAGGACAGGGAACAATGTCCTATGTATGATTTGTTTGAAGAGCAGTAAGTTCTTCCTCCATAGCCTGTTTCAAACAATCATGCTGCACTGCCTGAGAGTACGAGTTAGGGATAGAAATAGAAGACAAAGTGGTTAATAAAGAAGTATGAGTAAATCCATATCGATCAGGTGGCTTTGTGTGGCGAATGGATCGGTGAAGAGCAAGAGGCTCCGGGGTTGGATTAGGTGCAGGATCAGGAGCAGGAGACTCCCGAGGTGGATCAGGTGCAGGATCAGTTGCAGTCAGGGTAGGCGTTGCGAGAGACCCAGAGGCAGGAACACCTGTAACATTCCGTTGTTTATACACAAAATTCGGCTTAAAACGAGTAACAGGTGGAGGCATTGTATCTGAAAATGATGGTAAAAAAGAGAACGATACTGAGTCATTCGAATCACCATGTCTTGGAAAAAAATATTGATTTTCAAAAAACACGACATTGCGAGATACTCGAATTCTTTTGGCTTTAGAATCATAACAGAGATAGCCTTTTTTATTAAGAGCATAACCAAGAAAAGCACAGATGTAGGATTGAGCTGTTAACTTAGTGCGCTCAGTGGGAGGGAGAAGAACAAAACAAATACACCCAAAAGGACGAAGATGATCATAGAGTAGATTCTTTTGAAAAAGTCTAAAAAACGGTGTCTGGTTGTCTAATCTAGTTGAAGGTAGCCGATTTATGACATGCACAGCGGTTGAGAGGGCTTCAGGCCAAAACCTAGTTGGAACAGAAGATGCTATTAAAAGTGATCGAGCAATATCCAAGAGATGTCGGTTTTTTCCGTTCAGACACACCATTTTGTTGGGGGGTGTAAGGACAAGATCGCTGGGAGATAATGCCTTTAGATTGCAAAAATGTTTGAAGGTCCTTAGAAACATACTCCCCCCCTGAATCAGACCGAAGAATTTTAATTGTAGTGGAAAACATAAGACAAGAAAACTTTAAAAACCGAGAAAACATCAGACTTAGCATGCAAAAAATAAATCCAAGTAAAACGACTATAATCATCAATGAATGTAACAAAGTATTTATAATGAGAATGAGAGATAACAGGTGCAATACCCCACACATCACTATGAACAATATCAAAACATTTCATTGCTAAAGAATCATGAAGAGGAAAAGGAAGGGTTTTCCCTTTCCCCATCTTGCAGTTATCACAATTAAAAGAAACATCCTGAAAAGAAACTTTATTATCATTAATTAAACCAGAATTTAATAAAAACATCAAAGTTTTGGAATTATGATGTCCTAAACGATTATGCCACAACTCGCATTTATTATGACTAGAATGGGAAAACAAAGCAGACTCCGAAGGGAGATGTTCTTTTGACAAAATCTGGAGGGGAAACAGTCGCCCCTGCTTAGGGCCCTTCGCTAGCACCTTCCCCGATACTTGATCGGGCACAACACAACCAGAGCGAGAAAACAAGATGGAGCAATTACTATCAACAAGTTGACCAACTGATGACAAATTTGTGGTTAAGCGAGGGGAAGGAAAAACATTATGCAAAGGTAAGGAGTGGGGGACCTGTCCAACAACAGAAATGGGAATACTACCACCATCAGCAGTATTGATGCAGAGGTCTCCATCATACTCCCTAATATGAGTCATATTGGCAGGAGAGTGTGTCATGTGATTGTAGGCCCCTGAATCAATATACCAGGTAGAGACCGAAGATTTTGGTTTACCTGATAAGCCAAGTGCAGAGAAAGCATTTATGATCATTTGCTGGACCATTTCAGGAGTGAGGGTAAAAGAAGAAGTTGCAGTATGTGGTGCAGGCATGACTGGTGAAGAAGCTTCAGGAAGATGTGCAGAGTATGCTCTCTGTTGTGGTGCCCGATTCTGAGGTCGCGTCCGGCACTCTGGAAGAACGTGACCTTTGGTTTTGCAGTAGGAACAAAACTTCTGGTTGCACTGAGTGGAAACATGTCCCATTTTATGGCAGCAAAAACATTTGACCTTGCTCATGTCCCGGGCTGGAGGCTTACCCCTGGCAACATAAGCAACATCGATAGGAGTAGCTTGAGGAGCATTCTGTGTAAGTGCCGTCTGAGTCACCAAGCGCTGTTCCTCTCTAAGGAGTTCGCCAAGACATGATTCAAGTGAAGGAGATGGCACCCGGCTCATTAAGTTGGAACGGACAGTTTCAAATTGTGGTCGTAATTTCATTAGAAACTGATCTCGCTGACTCGTCTGATGGATCCCTTGAATAGAGGCTAAGGCGGCAGCAGGGAGGTCAACATAAATAAGCTCAGCGTAATCAGTCCACAAACTTGTAAACTGAGAGTAGTAATCCTGTATTGACAAGGTCCCTTGAACAAACTGCGAAATTTCATGTTCTAAATGAAACCTGCGAGCAGAATTTTCTTGCAAATATATCTTCTTTAAATAAAGCCACATTTCTTTGGCAGTCCTGTATGGGCGAAGGTTCAGGATAAACTGAGCATCGACGGACCCCAATATCCATGTCATGATCTGCCAATCTTTAACTTCCCATTGAGCTAGGAGCTTGTCATCAGTAGGTCTGGGATCTGAATCATCAATATGTCCCCAGAGTTCTTTACCCTTAAGGTAAATTTGAAATTGAAAAGCCCAAGTGGTATAATTTTTACCATTAAACTTGATCAATTTAATATCTCCTTTCTCCATAACGAATAGCCACCAATCAACTGGACTGATACAATAGATCTCACTGATACAGATGGTGCACGATGGTCCACGATAGCAGAAGATGTGTCTGATCATCAATTCAGCAATAGAAAGCACAAAAGGTGCAGATACAGTGCCCAGACGAACTTGATTCTAGAGGTAGAAGCTGTGCGTGGACCCCAGAAACAGATCTAATCATAGATCAGATAGGAATATCTGGAAGGAGTCCAAAAATTCTTCCTCCAGGCCAAAGTCTGATGAGATTTGGATGAAGATCCAAAAATCTGGACGGCTGTGATGAAAACTATTTGGTACAGAAAAATCACAATCGTCAGAGGAAGAAGTGGCTGGAAACTACCTCAAAAATTGATTGAAAAATCCAGAAAAAACACCAGAATTCCTAGAAAACCCAGTCGACCACTGCTGTAGTAGTTGCTGGATGTTCCATGATGATCGCAAATGGGCCACAGTTGTAAGTAAGTGAAAACAGAGACGTTTGGCAGAAATCGTCCCTATCGACAGTGGATCGATCTCCACGTGGGCCCAGCTTAGATGATCAGGGACCGGATCAGGTGTTGGGGATGGAAGAACGATGTATTTCTGCAACCCAGGGGAAAAGTCCTACGCAAAACGGAGCAAGATCCACAAAGTTGAACGGCTGTGATGGAAACTGCCGGTCAAAACTGAAATATCACAAAATGGGTTGGATACCCTACTTCTGATGATCCAAAAATCATGAAAAAATCTTCATAAATAAGAGAATAACAAGACGAACAATGTGGGCTGCTTCTGCTGTGATGATGATGATGATGATCAAAAGTGGGCCACGTCTGATCAGAGGTGATCAGGGATGATCACAGACGATCAGATGGCAGGAATAGAATCGGAATGACTTCCAGAAGAAGAACAATATCCCAGGCAGAGATAAGAGAAGAAACGAAGCTTTAGAAATCTCTCAAAATGAAGAAGGAAGAAGATCTCCTAGATCTCGAGCTCTGATACCATGACATTCATAGGTAGATTGAAAGAATACTGAAACGGGAGAGAGAAGAGAAAGAGAAAAGAGAAAGAGAGAATTCTGTGAAAATATATTCTCATTCGATCATCCTTCATCTTGGATTCATCTTCTTAAATAGACTTTACAATGCCTAAGATTAGGCTACAAATCAAGGAACAAATCAAGGAATCAAATACTAATTAGATCAATTAGATCTCTAAAGAAGGAAGGGCAACTAATCTATCTAGCTGTACACAATAAGAATAGATTTCTTATATACAATTGGGCTGGGCCTAATATCATGTAAGTGGGCTAGACGCCTGGACTAATATAATACAAGTTTACACTTTAACAAACAAAAGGGGGCCCTATATATGAAAATGATCTAGTGAGATGGTGAGATGCCCTCTAGAATTTGTGACCGACAGGTCACCGAATTGCATGTCGAGTAACGGATCTCCAAACTCGGTTAACCGACTTGCTCCAGAACTTTCAATCTGAAGCTCGAAAGCTTTAGTTTTAGGGATCCAAAATCCCTTCTCTCCATTAGGGGTGAGCAAAAACCGAACCGACCGATTTACCAAACTGAACCATAACCGAAATTTAATTTCGGTTCGGTTATTTCGGGTAATTCGGTTCGGTTCGGGGTAAACCATTTATGTTAATTCGGTTATATATTTAACTGATTCACCGAATTATATGCAATTTTGTTTTGAATATTTTTATATTTACATACCCATACATAATTCGGTTCGGTTCGGTCGGTTAAAAGTTTTACAAAATGGTAATTCGGTTCGGTTCGGTTCGGTTAATATTTTATAATGTAAAAAAAATCGGTTTGGTCAAAATTTCGATAAATAACCGACTGATTAACCGAATGCTCAACCCTACTCTCCATTTCCTGCAATCAAATGCCAGGGCCTCTACATATTACACAGACATGCTCCTTATTTCATTCATATATACGGAAAGATAACAATTTCCAATAAAACACATGCATATCCATTAGAATAAATACATATTCACTTGCCTTCGGGTGAGGAATGAGGAAATCATAAAATGCCCAAATCCACAACTTAGCTCAAAATGCCCAAACCTAGAGAAAAGAAATCAAATCCACATAAATAACTACACAAATCAAAATCTAACACTAAATTAATGGAAAACCCTAATTAACCCAACTTAATCAAAAGAAAGAAGCTTACCTAAGAGAGAGATTGAAATTGATATGGTTGAGGTTGTGGGGTCCACTTGATCCGTGGCCCACTAAAATGGTGGTGATGAGAGATCCATTGGAGGGAGAAAGGAAGAAACAGAAAGAATAGAAAGAGTGAGATGGGTGGGGGAGGGGCTGATTCATGTGACAGGGAGGAGATGGGAGAGAGAGAAACAGAGAAATAGAGACAGATGGGCTAGGGTTTCGTCGGGGAGGATGGTGGCCAGCGGTCACTGACGGCGGCGAGGAGGCTCCGGGACACAGGACAGCAGGGGGCTGGGAATAGGGAGAGATAGATGAGAGAGATGAAAGAGGCGTGCAGCACGTAGGACGAGATGCGCCGGAGATAGGAGGGTCCGCCGGCGTGCTCGACGTCTAGTGGCAGCAAGGAGAGTGAGAGCGAGAGAGAAGAGGAATGAGAGGGAAGAGGCAGATACGAAATGAAAAGAAAGGGTAATTCTAAATGCACCCACTTCTTTTGCTGAACCCACCCACTTTCCCAAAAATACCCAAAATACCCTCCTCTTCCCCCCCCCCCCCCCCAAATCTCCTCTTCTCTCCTCTCCCCCACCCACCACATGCGACGTCGGCTACTCATTTGCAGCCTCTTCCTTTTCCTCCAACGGCAGGTGCATCTACCTCCGTCATCCACGCTAACTCCCTCTCCCTCCTCCCCCTCTTCTGCTTCGACCCCCGCGCTCCGTCGTCGACGCCGAATCCATCGCAAACCTCCGCTGCTCCCTCCAATCCCGCGGCTCCGACCTCATCGTCCGAATCGGGTGCCCGGAGAGCGTGATCATCGAGCTCGCCAAGGCGGTCGTCGCGGAAGCGGTCTACTTGCAGACGGAGGCGTCGAGGGACGAGGTGCACACAGAGGAGAGGATCGAGGCACCATCTCCAGCCCTTGATTGCAGTCTTCTCCAGGGGTGCACGGAGTTATGGAGCCATGCACATAAAGAGGTGCACGGCTGGGAAACCCCACGCATTTATCATATGCACGGCCTATCATACCTGTGCACATGAGAAATGCACGAAAATTGTGGGTATTTTCGTCATGAGTAAGTTTTTTTTTTTAAAATTATGGGTGTGCTCAAAAAAACCGGTGGTGTGTTCAAAATCACCCAAGAAAGAAATGAAAGGAAGATAAGGAAGAAGGAAAGGAAAGATAAGGGAAAGAAAATAAAGAAAGAGAGGAGACTAGGTGGCTCTTCACGTGGAGTGAGGAGAGAGAAAAGAGATAGATGGGTTTGTTTCAGGCATGGTTTAAAGGGTCTTAGTGGTTTTGAATTAAAATGGTGTTAAAGAAATTAAAATATCTATCCAACGGTCTAAAATAACAAAAAAACTCTCTAAATTCTCCAAAAATTACTATCTACCCCTTATCATACCCAAATAAACGATTAGGGTTGTAAACGGGTCGGTTCCAATCCGGGTCTAAGGTTGAACCGGAACCGTTTTCTAAGAAGGGGAACCGGAATCGGACCCGGTTCGAAACCAGAGAACTGGACCCTAATACCTTAACGCGAGGCGGGACTGGATCCGGTTCCGGGTATGGTTCCGGGTCTGGACCCTAATACTTGTATTTATCCTTTTTAAAAAAATTATGCTTTTTCATGTTTCAATTGGATCACCTGCAAAACAAATGTAACTTTTTGTCTATCAATAACAAGCACTTTTAACCAAAAATTTAGAAATTACATCCAAACTCTTGTTCCTTAAACCATCAAAATCCAAAACATCACATCCAAACTCTTGTTCACTAAACAATCAAAATCCCAAACAAAGGCCAACCATCAGAAATCATCAAAATCCCAAACATCATATCTAAACTCTTTGTCGCTAAACCATCAAAATCCCAAACAAAGTCCAACCATCACAAATCATCAAAATCCCAAACAACACATCTAAACTCTTGCTCGCTAAACCATCAAAATCCCAAACAAAGTCGAACCATCACAAATCATCAAAATCCCAAACAAAGTCCAACCATCAACAATCAAAACCTTACAAAACACATTCAAACTACAAGTCTACAACCAATAAGACATCATCAGCCCATCAATTGAAAAAATGTGTGCTATGTTTTGATTTTCTCAATACATAGATTCATTCAGGCAAGCAAGACCATCAACCAAAGGTTTTTGCAAATGGCATCACTTCACAATACATATATGCGTTAATGCGCAAGAAAAAAGTCGTCCTCAACAGTGAGCCCAAGCACCCTCTAAGAATTGATGGGTACGAACAAAAAAAAAAAAAAAACTGAAGTAAACTTTGGGTTTGGGGACGGGATGAGGGTGGGGGTTTTCAAGGTGAGGAAGAGAGGGGAAAAGGAAGGGAAAGGGGAGGTGGGTTTGGTGGATGGGGGTTTGATAGGGCTTGGGTTGGGGCGGAACTAGATGTAGCGCGCCCCCCCCCACCCCACCCCAATCAACCACACACACACACAGCTAATGGTTTGCACAAAGTAGAAAAAAAAAATTCGTCTCTTCATCTCCTATTCTCCTCGTCTGACGTCTCCCAAAACCCTAAGTCCGGTCGAAACAACTCTGTTCAGATGGAGATGGCAATCAGTTTCTAGCTGAATGAAGATGTTCAGTTCAACATGTGCAATCCTAATTAATATCATTGATGATGGAACTACTCATTCCCAGCGAGCAGAGGCAGACTTTGCTCACAAGGCATTGACTTCCTTTGAATTTGTTTTCATCTTGCATATGATGAAAGAAATTATGGAAATCACTAATTTATTTTGTCAAGCATTGCAACGCCAATTTCAAGATATTTTGAATGCCGTGGATCTTGTTTCATCAACTAAAGCACTTATCCAAAATTTGAGAGATGTTGGATTGGATGCTTTACTTACCAATGTGAAATCATTTTGTGGTACACGCAACATAGATATCCTGAATATGGATGCTCCTTATGTTATGAGACGAGGTCGATCCCATCAACAACAAGATGAGTTTACAATTAAGCATCATTATTGAGTGAATATTTTTTATGCTGCAATTGATTTTCAGTTACAAGAATTAAATCGTCGGTTTAGTGAGAACGGAGTGGAGTTGCTTATTCTTAGTTCAGCTTTGCATCCTTGACTTTCACATGAGTCTTTTAAAATTGACAACATTTGCCAGTTGGTAGAGAAGTTTTATCCCCAAGACTTCAAAGATCATGAGAAAATGTAGTTGAGAATACAACTGAACCATGCTCATAATGTAGTTCGACATAAAGACTTCAAAGAATTGTCAACTATTTCTGAACTGCAACAGTGGTTGGTAAGGACTAGAAGATCAACAGTCTACCAACTTGTTTTTAGATTGATCGTCCTTGTGCTTACTCTTCTAATCTCCACTGCAACTACTGAACGATCATTTTCAGCCATGAGCCTTATTAAAACTAGATTTCGCAGCAAAATGGAGGATGAGTTTCTCACAGACTCGTCTTGTGTACATTGAGAGGGAAATTGAGGAGAAGTTTATAACAAAATCAATTATTGAAGACTTTCAAGGTTTAGAAGAACGTCAAGTTCCATTTTGATGGATTATGGAAGTTGGAATGTACTAAAATACAATTATGCATGTCAACTAGATCCTGGTTTTATTTTTAAAGCGAAATTTAGTCTTTGATTTTAATATATTTATCACGCTTGAACTTGGAGATGTCCAGAAAAAAAATTAGCTATCTTGATTTATTAAAATATATTAATCCATCTTGATTTATTAAAATATATTTATTTAAGTTTGCAACCCCCCCCCCCCCCCCCCCCCCCCGAAGATGAAATCATGGGCCCGCCCCTGGGCCTGGGGTTTGGTGGTGGAAGAAGAGGATGGTAAAAGAATGGAAAGTTGGATTTGTGGAAACAAATGGACTTGCACCTGGGCCTTATAGAGATTTGAAGGAGAGCTTGAGATCGGAGAGCTCGAGGTCGTTGGAGCTCTACAAGAGGTGAGGGAGAAAAGGGTTTCCTTGTTAGGCAGTTCATTTTGTCCCACAGTCTTCAGAAGAAATTTGATTTTTCAAAAGAAGGAAAGATGAGAAATTTTCTTCAATAGAAACTTGCAAATATGGGAATGAATATACATAATAAGATTTCTTCTGAAGAGTGATGGAAGATAAAGAGAGAGAGGGGGGGAGAGAAAATAGTAGAAGGTGAGAGTTTCTTGTACCTCACGGAGAAAGTCGGAGAGGGAGAAATGGACGAAGCCGGAGAGGGAGAGAATGCCAGAGACGGAATATGGAGACAGAGGGCGGCGGCAGCTTCTCTACATGTGGTTTGGTGACGGAAGATTAGGTTAGAATGAGGGGTTCTCACTTCCCACACTACCTCACCTCTACATTTGGCTGGCAGACGTTGCCTTTTACCTCCTTTTGGCTGTACTTTTGTAGCTCCCTATTATTAATCAGAGCATCAGACGACAAAAGCATGAATAAAAAATGACCGTTTGGTGGTCCCATCGGTCCCATCTAAAAAACCCCCACTCAAGTAGCAGTCTTTACTACTTTGGTTGTGGTAGGTGGTAGAAAGATAAGAATTACCTGTTATATTTTCTCTCCACATTTCATTTAATTTCTATCTAATTTTTCTAAAATTAATTTCTATCTAATTTTTCTAAAATTAAGGCCCAATTTCTAAATCTTAGTCCCACTAAAAAAACTTTTATAGTGTACCTACCTCCCCTAAAATAATAAACAAAATAAAATAAATCTCTCATAATTATCCTGATATATTTTCGCCTCATTAACAACTCATTTAATTTCTTTCTAATTTTTCTAAAATTTAGGCCCAATTTCTAAATCTTGGTCCCACTCAAAAACTTCTAAAGTGTGCCTACCTCCTTTAAAATATAAACAACATAAAATAAATCTAAAATATCTTAAATGAGCGGTGAGTACTATCTAAAATATTTTAGGCACACGCTAAAATTCATTAAATATTCTCAAAAAAAAAGAAAGAAAGAAAGGTTCACTAAATATTATATACTCAAAGAATTTAAAAAAATCATGTGGCATATTTACAATGGGCCACCTACTTAAATCTAAATTGTTAATAAAAATTCTTTTCTCATAGATAGGATATGGATAAACTTCATTCTAACATCTTTCCGGCCCATAAAATGCTTACCAAGTGTAATGCAGTTGTAAAAACACTACAAAAAAGAATCATGTTTGTTTACACGTTATGGACTTATGGGGCCCACCTATTTAAAAATAGTATAATTCATAACAATGCCTTTATCTTGTACAGGATATTATACAACTTCAATGAAATATATTTTCCTCATACGGGTCAGGCAAGCCTGCAAATATATACAATGCGGATGGATAAAAGTAAATGTGCATGGACTCTAGAAATCCATCATGAACAGTTGAAATATGAATGCCATCTACTCCAATGACATGTCCTAAAATCTCATTTTATAATAGATGCGGGTCCACCGTCCCATGGAGAACATGGTGGAAATGTGATTAAATCAATGTTAAGAACAAGATGAGTCTCGTACCCTCCACGAATATGTGCTAAGATTTTATACAAATAAGAGTGGGGTGCACCATCCGATTAAAGCACATGATTGGTTGTGTTTATACAATTAAAAAAATAAATATGAAAAGGTCTTTTCTTCCTTTTCACCACAACCACCCAAACACCTTTTTCATTTATCAAAAAAATCAACTCTGCTTTCAAACCACCACTAATTTTCAATGACATGACATTTCACTCTCTTCTACTCCACAAGTTAATTTGCCAAGAATTTTACTTGTATGGTGGTGTAAAGTGAATGATCAATTTAATATAAAAAAAGAAGCGATGATCAAATAAAAAATATTAAATTTCAAAAAGCGCTTATTTTTTACCAGAGGAGGTAAAAAAGAAAAAACATGGTTGGCAAACTCGGTGAGTCGGCTCGGGACTCGACCGGGTCAAATTTCTTTTAGGAGGGAATGAGTAAAAAATAAGGGGAACCTGGTATACATTAAAAAAGGGACATGAATCGGGACAACTCGGGCAAGTTTCTTCACAACTCGCTAACTCGGTCAATTTACATGATTGGGCTGAGTTTGGCTATTTTTTTAAAGTTATGTAAGAAAACTCACCGAGTTCACCTCTGAGTTAGCCGAGTTAGTGCATCCGATAGTTATATATAAATGGCTTAGGGTTTATTAAGATTAAAATCAATCAAAAAAAAAGGAGGGAGCAAACTCACCGAGTCTTGACTTGGCCGAGTTTGGCTATTTTTTAAAACTATGTAAGAAAACTCACCGAGTTCACCTCTAAGTTAGCCAAGTTAGTGCATCCAATAGTTATATATAAAGGATTTAGGGTTTATTAAGATTAAAATCAGTCAAAAAAAGGAGGGAGCAAAAACAACTAAAAATGTATGCCTATTTTCTTCTTGTTCATTATCTATTTTATGAACTTCTTATTGTATAAAAGAAAAAAGAAAACATGTTTCTCTTCATTAATGATTGATCCTGTATCTTCAGCCCTTTTTAAAGCTTCTCCTTTTCTTAACTTCTAAAAAAGCTGAACATGGAGCTTCTTCTTCTTGTTTCATTTTTTTCTCAAGTCGAAAAATAAAACTAGTTGTCCAAAGATGCATTAACTTTATTCAAGAATTCATCAAATAATCAAGAGTCACATGGGTTGTGTCTCTTTAAATCATTATTAAAATATTATTTTTTGAATGATATGATTCATGTAAAAGTGATATCCTTTTCAACCACCAAGTCTCTTCTTCTTTTTACCAAAAAAAAAAAAAGTCTCTTCTCCTTCTATAGTTTGAAGAGAGAAGAAAAGACAGCTCCATGTAAACAAGAGTAATGGCTAATTGATGTGGTCTAGTACCCTAGTAGTCTAGTACCCTTGTTGCAAAGAGATGTCTTTTTCATCCATTTAGATTTGCCAAAAAAGTAAAGTCTCTTGTCCTAGCTTAGTTTGAAGGGAAAAGAAAATGCAACTCCATGTAAACAAGAGCATTAATGAGTAATACATCGGTTGTCGTCTGATGCTTCGTTTTGAATGGACATGTCTTTTACTTCTCAAATGATTCTATGGGTAACACTAGGGTTTTTACTAATCCTGTCAATGGGACGGGACGGGACGGGCCGGGCCTGGGCTTGGGTTGTCCCATCTCGTCCCGAAAATTGGACGGGCCTACCAGGGGTTGTCCAATCCCGGCCCTAAATTGAATGGGCCTACATCAAATCCCGTCCCGTACGGGCCCGGGCTGGGATAGGGCCGGGCCTGGGCTTAGCCCGATCCTGGATATAAGCAAAACGTTCGCTAATTATTCCTAATGTCACCAAAAACCCAGAGGGAATGGGAGGCACTTGCTCATTACCACCACTACCCACCTCATCATCAATGGGGATGGGGACATATGCTGGAACGGGAATGCTACCAACACTACTAGAAGGCGTAATAGAAGACATATTTAACTATTCAAACAAAATCAAAGCTACTAAACAAGTCATCAATACCTACTATCCCAAGTAAAGCAGTTATCAATCGCTAATATCCACAACTAAACAAGTAAATATAAATAAGTTTTTAATAAGCTACTATCCACAACTAAACAAAATATCACTATCTACTATCCACAACTAAACAAGTAAACAAATTTAAAAGAGGAAGAGTCAAGAGACATCTCTTAGTATCCCACAATCCCAGAGTTATGGATGCCTGCCACTCGATTGACTCTAAGATTCCCTCACGAAGAAAAAACCTAACAAAAGAATATATATAATTACTTAATTAGAGCTGATTCAGAAATCAACAAAAATTAATAGAAATCTCTTGAATCCTCTTTTGTCCGCATCTGACATATTCACATCTTTGCATGTAGCTCATGTCATATTTTGAGTTCCAACTAGTCAAATAAAATTTACAAATCAAATAACATGTTATTGTTATTTACGGGGAAACCTGGTTCAATGCATATTAACATTCATTGAAAATAAATTAAACTAATAATTTTACAAGTTTCTATCAAAGATCTCCCTCCAGCAATACCAATTTCTTAAACATTAGTAGTTAGACCAACTAAATATCAAAGTACCCAATTCAATTGATAGGGTTAAAAGTTATAAACACATCATTACAAAAAAACCAATGCAATTTCAATGCAATGCAATTGATAGGGTTAAAAGTTATCAAACGTTCTAATATTTCATTCATATTTCAATGCAATTCATTGAGGACAACATTCATGTAATGCTGAGGATTTCTCAATGTTGCATAAACAGCTTCAATTTTTGTGCCACCGCTTTTTTACCATTTGATAAGGTACTTTTATACACACACATTTTTATTAATCCTGTAATCACCGATCAAAAAAAAAAATAAATTGTCCTCTCATGATCTAGCATTAGGCCTAACTTCACACTTATTTGAACCTTCACACACTATTGGATGTAATAATAATAATAATAATAATAATAATAATAATGTTGGGACATGTTTAAACCATATTATCCACATACAGGAAGACTCGCCATTTTCATCACAAGCTAACTAAATAATTTATCTCAAAAAAATAAATCATGGGTCACAAACATCTTGATATGATTAAAATGAAAGATTAAACTTGGATAAGCTTCCATTTTATTCCATAGCATCCAAAACCCACCCAACTGTATCTTGTGAATTTCTTACAATATTATAAATCACAAACAACGGAATGCATGCAAAAGAGAGCAGATCTCACCTGCTTCATTGAATCACCTCAGGCCCAGCTAATTAACAGAAAGAGGGTGAGAGAGGGAGACTGGGCTAGGCGATGTGAGGTAGGGAGAGAGAGTGCAGAAGGACAATGTCACCGTGCTGCGTGCGTGCGTCGGTGCGAGAGTGGCAGCGTCAACGTGCTGCGTGCGATTGTGCGAGGGCTCGCCGTGACCGTGACGGCGAGAGCAGAGCAGAGAGCTGAGCAAGAGATGAAGATCACAGAGAGCTGAGTGGGAGAAGAGAGAAGAGAGAAGAGAGCAGAGAGCTGAGCTTCGCAAAGAGGCAGAGGCGCAGAGCAGAGCGAGAGGAGGCGAGAACGAAGAAAGTAAGAGGGTTTTGGGTTTTGGGTTTCGTGGGGGAGCCTGGGACTTGAGGGTATGGGTTATAATAAAAGGGGAGGGCGAAGTTACAAAACAGCCCCTCCTGATTAGCCATTTTTTTCTTTTAATAAAGGGCAATTTCAGTAATTTATAAAATAGGCCTGGAATGCCCTGGGTTGTTTCCGTCGAATTTCAATTCCATTTTGGCTGGGCTTTAAAAATTTTATTCAAACATAGCTTGTTGGACTCAAAAAAATTTAAAAGCCCTGTATTTTTTAGCTTGAGACGGATCAAGTACTCGTTTCAACGCGTCCCATTGAAGAGCCAAGCTTTTACCTTCACACATAGGTGGATTTTTTTAAATCCCCAAAATACCCCCACCTCCTTCCCACACCACGCCTCCCCCCTCTCCCTCTCTCTCTCTCTCTCTCTCTCTCCCCGTTTCCATGAACTGTTGTTGAATTTACCCATGATGCATATGCACCGATTCTATTTCTTATTCCCCTGCAAACAACAAGAAAAAAGGTAGCTGCTAAAATCGATATTAGGGCATGTTTATTTAATACTTTTCCTGCGAAAAAATCATTTTTCAAACATTTGGTACGGAACAATTTCACTGAAACACTTTCCTGCATCGTCAGTATTTTCCTTGATAATGGTGGAAATGAGTTTCATAAAGGGGGCATGGGAAATGAATTTTCACGGAAAACTTCTCACTCTTGTCCATTTCAACCTAAGACCCTACAACTATTTTATTTTTTATTTCTTTAAATAAATTATTATTTAATATTGAATAAGTAGTATACATATTATGTTATTTTTCTCCAAAATTCTTTTTTCACTAAATAAGAAAATTTGATTTTTTAAGGAATTCACAGCTGCACCAAGCAACATTAGCACTAATTCAACGAAACTTTTTTTTTTTTCACCAAACATGAAATTCTAAATTCTACGAAAATTCATTTTCGATGTTTTTATTTCTATTAAATTTGTTGACGTGGGAAAGTGTGTACATGCCAAATGCCCTTGTAAAGTGCCTGTACTCACTTGTTGATTGAGCTGTATTATTATGATGATGTGACACACCAACTTGTGCTTTAATCTATTGCACCATTGACCTGGGTTTTGGTCCTCAGTCGTAAGTGGACCTCTAAAATATTTGTGGTGCTTACTTTATACCTTTCGGCCAATGCAGCCAGCTGCAAATGATGCAATTTGTCCAGGAGGACTTTGATCTTGTGGCGTCTCATATTGTCAACTCCCATCTTCCCACTGCAATATAGTAAGTGGGTCGGCGCAAGCTCTTGCTTAGACTCCACTCCAAGCCTACTCTCCCTCTCTCTCTTCAATGTCTTAACTTTCACACAATATTACTCATTCATGCTACATTATCCAAAACTGTAGTGTGGGCATTATTTGTTACTGGGACATCTTAAGGATAAACATGCAACGTGTCCTCCATTTATAGAGTAGAACGCGTCCAAAGCACTCACAAGGTGCATGAAAGTTCATGCGCATACACTATTCAAAAGGAATCACACCCCACTTGGAATAGAGGACAAGGAGTACATTACACACAGTCTCTCTCTCTCTCTCTCTCAATCTCTCATATGAACGTGTCTGGCGCACCTAAAAGCGTGTGTGCATTGACGCGCATACACAACTTTTTAACAACAAAGCCCACTTAAATTGAAAAGGATGGAAATGGAGAACAGCTACATAAAATACAGTCTCCTCCACTTCATGATTTCCTTCAGACATCATCCACTTAAGCATGCTTTGTTTTATACTTTCAAATGGAAAATTCTACCTGAAGCCACAATAAATCATTTTTTTTCTGGTACTCTCAGTCTCTCACCCACTTCCAATCACTTTTGCAGATATGGAAAGCAGCCATACAGCTATTAACCACATTGCACTAATTAGCAGCAAAAAGAATAATGTCATCCATCCATCTATCCAAAATTGTATTTGCAAGTTGAATTTGTGAATCTCATATATTTGTGGATGACAATGGACCAGGTTAAAGGGGTTATCCATGGGGATCGGGGGCAGATTCAATGGTAATTTTGTTGCACTCAGATGAGAAAATAGCTTTATAGACTTCATCCTGAGTTGAGTTCCTGATATATTGGGTTCTCACTGCCCTATTTTGCTCTGTTCATGACTTGTTTATATATTTATCAGGAGAAAATATTAGATTTTTTTAAAATTAATATTTTTTACCGTTAATAATGGTATAATATAATCCATACCCAACTTGTGCGGTTTGCTATAAAATATTTTAGGGGTTTTGACATATTAGTCCTCCTTAAACTAGTTTTACCAATTTTATGACCGAGATTTAGAATGTCATTAGAGTCACTTGGCTTTGGTTAACATTATTTCTAAAACTTTGTTTGCCCAAAATCCCTTGATATTTATGGGAACAATGTATGTCACGGAAAATGATAAATCCTATGATATCATATGACTGTGTGATAATGTCATGGCTTTTATGCAGCATCTTAGGAAAAGTTTTTTTTTTTTTTCAAATGATATATAGAACCTGATAAATAGTGGTCATATGTGTATTTATTTTTCACAAAATTTCATTTTTCGTATTCCATAAAAAATGAATTTACTTGTTGGTGGCAAGAAGTATATGATAAAGAAACTGATAAATCCCATGATATCATGGGATATGACGCAAAAAAGTTTTTAAAAAATGTTAATTAGAGTCAAGCGACTCAGGTGACATTATATGAATTTCGTTTATTAAATTGGCAAAATCAAGTTTAAGAAGTACTAATATGTCAAGAGGTGGGTCTAGTGTGGCGTGGGACAAGTGTCAGTAAGAGTGGCCCTTACAAACCTCTACCCTGCATGTTGTTATACTACCAATCTACCAGCAAAATTCATTAAAAATACAAGTATATCAACTATAGAATACATGGTTTAGGTAGAGAAAATGACATTGATCTCATGAATGTTTATGACTTCATTGGTCATCATTTCAAAACATGATTTAATTATTTTCAACCTCGATTAGTATATATGGTTCTCTTTCATGGGATGAAGCTTCTAGAGCAAATGTACCCATGAGACAACTATATATATTGTCCCTTCAACCCTTGATCATCTTGCAATTCAATTCCTACCACTCTTCCCATATCCTTTCAAGTCATTTTTTATCTCTTCCCAACCTCATCTGTATATCCTTTAGTTTCTATCTTTGCTCTGGCACTATCAGCCCCATTTGTTTTGTCTAAGTAGACAGAATTCTACTGGGTTTGCTCCTTTGTTGCTAAAATCACCTCTAGATCGATTTGGCAATGATGGTAATCTCTCATTTGCTTGAATTGGTTTTGCTCGTAGAGGTGATTGTTTATGGAGCCACATTGAAGGTAGAAGCACTAAGTATGGGTTATTATGCAATGCAATGTCCCATGGCGGATATAATAGTAAGAAATACAGTGAATGGAGCTTTGCGGAAAGATCCAACACTTTCAGGACCTCTTCTGAGGATGCATTTCCATGACTGCTTTGTAGAGGTGCTCACAACTTTTATAGTATCTAATTAACAGTTCCATAATTATCTTGTAGTGTCATCTTAATGTATAGCTCTTGAAGTTGGAATTTTCATATTTTGTTGTGACAGGGATGTGATGGATCAATTCTAATTGATTCTACAAAGGATAACAAGGCAGAGAAGGATTCTCCAGCAAATTTAAGCTTAAGGGGCTATGAGGTCATCGACCAAGCCAAGAAAGGACTTGAGAACCAGTGCCCAGGAGTTGTTTCATGTGCAGATATTCTTGCCATGGCTGCTAGAGATGCAGTCTTTTGGGTAGGAAACTATGAAACTTTGGAAATATACATACTTTCCAAAAAAAATATAAAATTTTTACTTTTAAACATTTTTTCCTGTGTTGTTTTGTGTGTTTTTGTGTTTTGTATTTCTGAGTTGTGTGTTGATCAATGGTCCGTAACTCGAACATGCCGGTCCCAATCATACATATCAAGGCCCACCTGATGATTATACGGGTAATAGTGCCATATTTCACCCCATCTTAGCTTTAAATTAGGGTTAACTTGAGGAATTTTACTTTTGTAACTACATCTTATATTTTAAAATTTCGAACCGGCCATCCTTATTTGTATCTTCATCAAAGCCTCGTCCAACTATGTTGGATCAACATCACGTAAATTTGGTGATAGGTTACACTTGTTTAGATCTTTCCTTAGTAATTCCATCAATATCCTCTTTAGGGAATTCATTACATCTTCATTATGTTATTTTCCTTAATGGGCCATCAAACCATCATAGTGAACCATTCAAGATTTCCAACTAAAAGGCTACAATCCTAAGAAGGTATATCTCCTGAGAAGCCCCATTAGACGCGTGACAATTAAAAGTCCACTTATATATGTATTACAGTCTGTAATTAAAATAGTTGCAACCATTACATTAGGGACCTTTTAACTTACAAACAGGAAACTTACACCCGAAGTGATGTCAATATTGAATATTTGTAGTCTTCCAAATATATGATAATTTTCTACATCCAATCTTAACATCTTCTTTTGTGAAAGTCAAGAGATAATATTTATGTGTTTCTTAACCCAATTGTTAATGAGTAAAACACTTTGTGTTAATTCTGGTCAGGCTGGGGGTCCCTTTTATGAAATACCCAAGGGGAGAAAGGATGGAAGAAGATCTAAAATAGAAGACACAGTAAACCTACCTCCTCCCTCCTTCAACAGCTCAAACCTCATCAACATGTTCGGGAAACATGGTTTCAATGTCCAAGAACTGGTGGCTTTATCTGGTAAAATTTTTCTTCTTTGGAAGATTTATTTTTAGGACTATGATTTGTGCCAGTGGGGTGACCTAGAGCTGGCTTGTTGACGGCCATCCAGAAAGGTCTGGTGCGTCTGATCAGATGGTCATCTATTGAAAATTCAATATGCTCAAAATTAGTGAGCACCCAACAAATGGGACATCACTAAATTTTATCGCAATAGATATTGGTCCCACTGTAACTGTAAGACTGCCCATTTCATAAAAAACGTGTTTTTAATCAAACTGTGGGTTTTATTGTGGAACCAACTACTATTGAAATAAAATTTAGGGATATTCCGTACAATGGAAAGGACATTCGTGAAGACCTTTATTTTGAGCAACTCGAAATTTAAATAGGTGGTCGTGCTGTATAGTTTCACTCATGATTTCTCCTAGTCAAATCCACAACTCAAGATTGGAATGCATAACCATATGCAGCAGGCCCAGTCCACATGACTATACCAACGGCACAATATTATACTGATCTCGTGGATAAGTTCATTATTAAAAGATCTCTACTGTAGGGCTGTAATCAGGTTGATTTCCATTCAGGTCCACAGTGCACCCTCATTGGACCCAATTAATTGTTTTAACTGAACCTGGACCCCGACCCCGACCCGAACCCGATTATCAATCCGTCTGAATCGCGGGCTTGAACAAGCCAAATCAACAATCAATACCCAAAAAAGGGTCCATATCTGAATTCTTCACAGCTCGGTTCCTTTGGGTCACTGGGTAATTAAGATGTATCCAGGCCATTGATTAAGATCTACTTTGTGCAGGGGCGCACACATTGGGTGTAGCAAGGTGCTCATCGTTCAAGAACCGCCTGAGCAAATTCAATTCCACACACGACGTCGATCCCACCCTTGATTCCAGCTTCGCCAAGACATTGTCCAAAACATGCAGTGCAGGTGACAATGCAGAGGCCTCATTTGATCCAACAAGAACCACATTTGACAATGCATATTACAATGCCTTGAGGTCAGGGAGTGGGCTCCTGATATCAGACCAGACCCTGTATGTGAGCCCAAGAACCCGACCCATCGTCAACGCCTATGCGATGAACCCGGCCCTTTTCTTCTTGGACTTCCAACAGGCCATGATAAAGATGGGCTTACTTGAAGTTAAAGAGGATGATGAAGGAGAAATAAGACAAGATTGCCGTAGAATCAACTGAGGGACTGAGGATATCTGATCCCACTGCATTGCTTGCTATTTTTGAAAACTTATTGTTGAGTAGTACAAGTAAATCTAACTTTGTATTATTATTGAATAAATGAAGGAGTTGTTAGTCTTGGGTTCCACTGGAAGAAATTAAAATTTGTGTACTGTGAGAGAGTGAGAGGAGCATGCATATGCAATATTATTGGTATTGTAAAATAGTATAAGAATGAATCTTCTGAACTTTCATATCATCATTAAAGTCTATATATGGTCTCATATATTTGGAGTTGGTTTTCTTAAAAATTGATTAATATATGTGAAGTTGTTTGGCTCATTTCCTGAGCCACTTCTCAGTTTTGATTGACCCATGAGCTTATCCTCTTGTAAAAATGTCAGAATGTTTTTCTACTTTTTATCCATATTCAAATAAGTCTTTGAGCCATGGGTCAACAATGTTCTTCTCTTTTTTGCCTGTGAATGAATGAATGCCTTCTTAGTTTTGGAAGAGAAGGAAATGGGGAGGGTTGCAAATGTGTTACTGCTTATCCAGTTCCAAACATGGATTGGTGGGTATGGAACCATGTTTGGATCTGAGAGAAATTTAGATACAGATCAGAATGTGTAGGACTCAGAACAACAGGATTTATATCTGGATCATTGTATGTTCCCACCCAAGGATCTGAATACAACACGATTGCATCCATATATTAAAAATATTTATAGGTTTCAATTGTCTATTTGGCTTTAATCATGTACTTAGCTTTAATCATATACCTTTAAAATAGACCACTTGTATATTATTAAATAAAAATATATATATATTTTGAAGCTCTTTCATTTGTGCTAATGCATTCACATCGGATCAAGGATTGGACCCAGATCTAGTTTTTCAGTTGAAGGAGATTCAAATACAACCCAGGATCCAAATTTGGATATACTCTATGAAGATGGATCCAGGTCCAGATCCACTATGGTTTCGTCTCATATTTGACTCGTTTCCACACCTATGGGGGAGTTTTTGTTTTTCCCTCACATGATGATGAATTATATCTACCATAGGATTATCTATTTATGACAACTATATGATATTTACAATCAAACATTGAGCTCAAAAGTTAGAAGTTTTAACTACAATTATTATATTTATGTCCCATTTGAAAAATATATTTCATGAATGAAAATATGTGTGTGTCTATATATAATCATATTAGATATCATCATCTCCATCATTAAATTCTTGTCCCTGTTGAGAAGTGAAGAGTGAAGAAAAATGTTTCCACTGCCTTTACTACGGTTTTGGGATTTTGCTATAAACGGTTAGCCAAGAAAGCTTAATATAGTGTTAGAGCAAATCAGCCTCAAGTTTGAACTAAGGAAGAAAAAATGACATTGAAATGTGCGTGTTGCCAAAACTGCACCAATCAAATTGCACCAGATATTGAATCTTGATATCATGGCTTGTCCGCATTTCAAAATGCCTTATTTCATTACAAATTCTCCGAACTATAACTTACTTGAAGAAAAGCCAAAGAATGACTTTTGTAATTCTTAAAATTTCAAGCCCTTCTAGCATTTCAAAACGCTAACAAGACCAGGAGGATTTTAGGATTCTATTGGAGGGAAACATTTGGTAAATTTCGGAATTCTTCATGTAAGAATTTTCTTTTAAAGAAACAGACCTTTATTATTATTATTATTATTGTAACATTTACTTCGAATAAAAAGGGAAAAAATAGATTTTTTAAAGAAAAATTTACGGAAAAAATCCTCGTAGAACCCCATATAGCCTACCAGGACTCAATATCACGTTGGACATGGGAGGGGTCCTCATGTAGCAATTCTTTTTTTTAACGTTTTGCGACGTGTCGATTCTGACCATGAAATTTACCAATATTGACCATTATATAAAATTATTTTATATCTCGGGCTGACCATCTAAAAAAAATTAAAAAAAAAAGAAACTAAACTGGGTCTAGATGACCCCGACCCCG
The DNA here is from genome assembly GCA_012931725.1 of Litsea cubeba. NCBI lineage: Eukaryota > Viridiplantae > Streptophyta > Magnoliopsida > Laurales > Lauraceae > Litsea > Litsea cubeba. The sequence goes on from CM022949.1 coordinate 23,175,337, forward strand.
ACCCCGACCCCGACCCCGACCCCTCCTGTATTCAATGTGATACTGAATCTTGGTAGGCTACATGCCCCGCGGGATTTCTATCGTAAATTCCTCTTTTTTAAATAAAGAGGATTTTTTTTTATTAACTATGGAAGGAGTAGGAACTTGAAGGAGTAGGAACTTGGAACAGAACAAACACACCCTTCTGTTTCCTTCAAGTCCATAATCGGATCGAGTTTCAGTACATGTCTCCACACTAACCCCTCGAAATCGAGATTTCCCAACTCGCCAATTCTCGTGAGAAGCGATGGACAAGATGAACAAAGCGATGGAGAAGATGAAGATGTTAGTGGGAATGGACGTAGATGAAGAAGAAGAAGCTGTTGCAGAATCTTCTCTCATCGACGATTTCAATCGCCAATGCACTCTCACCATGAAGCAGGTTCATCTTTACAAATCTTCAGATTAGATATCGAAATCATCTAGTTTTTTTCCGCTTTAATCTCTCCCATTTCTCTATTTTCTTCGTTCAGATCTAGGGTTCTCTGTTGGAATCCCCTCTCTTCCTCAATCACATGTTAGAGATCTAGGGTTTCAGTTGAAATTCTTTTGTTCTCTTGTTTCCTTGTTCAGATCTAGGGTTTATTCCTATTACCATGAGCTTGTTATCTAGAGATTCATTTAATGGATTAGCTAAGGTATGTTGATAGTTAGGGTTTTAGATTTGGTACTTTGAGATTCTCATATACTAATTGAACATGAAATGCTTAGAAATGACTTGACATATGTTGAGGGTTGTATTATTGTTTGAGTTAGAACTCAGTTGGTCAGATATTTATTATGCTAGCTAAGATTCATTTACTAATCTCTGATTGCTCTTTGATATGGTTTTTCTGCTGATTTTGTCTTTAATTAGAGGCTGTATGGATTTGCCACATGCTTGGTTGCTGGGTTGTCTTGTACACTCCTGGTATGTTCAATAATTTCTGACATTAATTTTCTGTGTATATTCATGGCTACATTTTATTATTATTCTTATAATTTTTCAATCTTAGGAATGGAATATGGACATCAAATGTGTTTTTATGCAAAAATTGTCAAACGTCGATTCAAGTCTTGTCTTGTCACCCTACTATGTGTTGGTCTAGAAAGTATTCATATTGTGATTGGTCATCTTAAAGGCTGATACTTTGCACTCCCTATTTGCTTCTTGTGTTGTGAAGATGAGCTATAGGTGAATAATTTAGTTTTTGATGTCCCTTTTGGCCTTTTCTAGATGCATTGGTTCTTTTCCTACCATAAAAATTTCTTAGGTCCTTCGGAGTTGTTCCACTCCCTTTATGGATGCTTGGGCCTCAAATTATTTCCAAAAAAAGAGGATAATTAATGAGAATTTTACCTCTTTCAAAGCGTCAACGATTGAGTATACCTTCGGGATTTTGAACCTGAGGAATGTCACAAGTTAATGATTTTCAATCTATGTAGAGATTGCTAAGCAGTGAGTGACATGGTCCTTTTGGTTGCCCATAGAAGATCAATATGGGTCTTCCATCTTTGGGATGCGATGAATTTAATGTGGATGTTTGTTACAAAGCCTATTTGGGAACACCTAGATATTGGTGATCAGAAATGAGTTTGAGGACATTGTGTCGTCCTTTTATGGCCCAGCTGATATTGGCTATTAAAAATGGGCTGAGATTTTGGTCATCAATGACGGCCACAAAACTATAAGCTCTTGCTTCTATGGTAGGTGCTGGTCGGAGGTGATTCCAGAAATACAGTATTGTGGTCAAGTGGCATTGAAAAGAAACCTTGACGATTATTATATATTTTAAAATGAAATCACAGCATTAGCAAAATCAATGTATGTGTGCTGCTGAGAGATGCTAATGGAGAAATGGAAAAGTAAGCAAAATCAGGAGTTGATTTGGAAATATTTGTGGATAGCCCATCAACTTGATGGGATGTCCACATTTGTGCACCCTCTCGTTTCAGTGAGAATTTAGCCAATTCTCAGAAAAAAAAAAATAGCCGTCAATAGAGACAGGATACTTTGAAAATGGGAATTGATTGGTAATTTTTTTTTTTTTTTTTGGGTGCAGTCATTGCTAGTTTTCTTCAACCCAATCAAGTTTGGGATTACATTCACATTTGGGAATCTGCTTGCACTTGGAAGGTTTGTTTCACTTGACCTATTAAACATGTTTCTTGGCAGTTGGGAATTATCATGTTAAATCTCCAAATTCATCTTCTGATGATCAGGTTAAGGCTTAAAATATAATCTGAATATATCAGTAATGAAGCTGCTCTAAAATTGCTTTGTTGTTTTCCATAACTGTTAGTGTATTATAAGAGAAAAGGGTAAGTTGATGGAAATGATCTGCTCAGAAGTCACCTCAAAAACTTAAGGACCTATTTGGTATTATCAACTGCTGGACCCTTTTTGATATCAAGTCAGAACTTCGGATTATTTTAAAAATTTCCCCTTCCTTTATTTTGATCCTTAACAAAAATTACATATGTATATTTTTTTCATATTGTATTTTTTTAAGAACTCTCTCTCTCTCTCTCTCTCTCTCTCTCTCTCTCTCTCTCTCTCTCTCTCTCTCTCTCAAAGCCCAAAGGCAAAGGGAATAGCTGACCATGCGTTTACTAATCTAAGATTAAATTTTGTTCTTTGACGTGTATTTTCTGTTTCTTTGGTGGATAGCTATTATTGTTTGTGAATTAGGAGTTGTGTTAGCAAGTTTCTGTTGTCATATTTTATTCTCTCTGCATCACAACTAAGAGTCCTTATTTTCCAGTTTATCTCCTCTTCCCATTGAAAATATGTCTCTGTGACTGGTGTTTTCTTTCTGTTTTTCAGATTCTAAAGTTGGAGTCTTTTGTATGACAGCACGGCCTTCCTCATTGGTCCTAAAAGACAAGTGACCATGATGCTTGACCCAGTTCGCATATATGCAACAGCTATATACATTGCAAGTATGATAATTGCTCTGTTCTGCGCTTTCTATGTAAGTTCCATGCCTGTTCTCTTAATATTAATCCCTTTGGAGCTTTAGTCTGGTTATTTTTTTGATTCGATATTCTGTTATCCCATAAGCAGGTCCATAACAAGCTTTTAACGCTTCTTGCAATCATTTTGGAGTTTGGTGCACTCGTTTGGTAAGTCAGATTTTGGACTCTACATCCTGTGGTGGTTCATGATTCAGTTATCAATATTCTTATATTCCTGTACCAATAATAAAACTCTAGTCTTTCTTTAATAAAGAATCTGCATTGCTACATTGTCTGTAATAGAGCCATTCATCTTAAATGATGGAATTTATTAAAATGCAGTATGATTCTCTTTCCTTAAAAATATTAAGGAGTCATTTAAAAAAAAAGAACTCAGAAAAAAACAATTTTTAGATGTTTGTTGCACTGTAATCTTTGGAGATGTTAAATGTAAGCAGCTATTGCTCACCATGTCATTAATATATAAGAGTCCCCTTTTCTCAGTATCCGATGTTATATGTTGCTGCCTTGATGATCTGTTACAGAACTTAAGAATTTGATTGTTGCTTTTGATTCTACTTGTCATTTCGTTTAATTGTGATGTGTGACCCAAGAAGTGATTGAATACTTGTTGTATAATAAAGTTTGAGACAGGATTGATGAAAAAGCAGTATGTGGTGGTGGTTTGGTGAACTCTTTTTTGAAATGGGTTTGGTGAACTTGAATTTATGAACATGATCTTTTTGGTTTCTGCACAAGTTATAAGAAGAAGATCATTTTTTCTTGATTATTAACAAGTATGTATTGCTTAATAAGATAACTACAGTGTTTGAATGAAACAGCATTTATTAGAAAGGAGATGCCTTAGAAAAAAAATAGCAGGGCAGGACCAAGAACGGCCTATAAATAAAAAAGGCCGCGCTTTACAAAAGTTCAGTCTATTTACTTTAAATCTATTTAATCCGAAAAACCATGAAACTGCCAGTATTGTGCTTAATAGCATCCACCACTTCATAAAAACTCTTCAATTTATTCTGTTGATTTAAATGAAATTTAGTGCCTTTGGCTTTGGATTTGATGTTTATTATTGTCAAGAGAAGCAAATTTCTTTTTCATCATTAAAATTGGAAGAACTAGTACCTGAAAATGATATCTTTTTAATCACGGTGGTGTTGGAGCCTATGCTGTTTGTTTATGACTAGCTTGCTATCCATCGCTTTCCCTCTCACTTTTATGTTGATGATAACCCGCTATCTGTAAATGATTTTCAGGTATGGTCTGAGCTACATTCCATTTGCCCGGTCCATGGTTTCGAAAATCATGCTTGCTTGCTTCGATACCGAGTTCTAAGCTGGGCTTACTGCAGAAAAGGGTCACACATATCTCAATGAAAGATGCACTGGAATTTGGCACTGCCTGAAGTTTTTTTTTTCTGTTTTCATGCTTTGTGTCTAATTCAGTCATATATGATCATGCTACATGCCACACAGGGATCAGAACAGCCTAAAATATCTTTTTTAGTTTTTTTTTTTTTTTTTGATACTCATTACTGCTTGTTTGTTATAGTAAAGTGTTACCCCAGGATCCACTCTGATGTGCAGCTCCCATCGATTGGATGGTTGGTACAGTGTGCTAAAGCTAATTTGAACCTTAGCCCACATCTGCAATAGGGCTACAAATTCTTTTCAACTTTCAAAATGCTTAGAATTCTCGTTGGATTGGAGATGTCTTATGTTGCATCGACCATGAAGACTACAATTTTTTTTAGTCTTAGCTCTAAATCCAGTGGACAATGATATATGGGAACCAATGTAATTCGTAGGAGTGTGATACGGGTGTTGGCTGTAGATGTGCCCTGTTAATGAAAAATTGAAAGCCGGGTCATGAATAGGGATGGACTTTTTTCCTCAGATAACGATTTCAATGCATCTAAATGGACCACATATTAGGTTTCAAAACTTGGAAAATCCTCGTGTGGCCCACCTAAGGATGCCAATCAAGTGATTGGAGCAGTATTGAAAACACTGGCAAAGCAAGTATTCTAAAAATGCAGCCCATCTGATTCTCTCTCCCTTCCTCTCTCTCTCTCTCATACAGTCATGGCTTCCAACATCTTTCATGACATGCCCATCAAATTCTCATACCCTAAATCCATAAAAGGAATTTGCCAATATTCAAAACCCCCACCCATCTGCTGAGCATTGGGCACACTTTCTTTTGGGCCCACCCGGCGCTCCACGTGAGGATGAAATGGTCCCTCATGTATGGTGAGGGAGGCTGGAATAATTTTTCTAGTCACTTAATCAATGGCTGACAAGTCTCATGGTCATGGTAAAAAAAATAAGTGCAAGTTTATCAAAAAAGTCACTCCATTTGGATGGTGTCAAATCCGAGATTGGTCGGAGACTATTAGGAGGGTCATTAGGTCGTTTGTCTACACCCATTTACATATGTAAATGGTGAATATGCGTAATATTTACACATCAGTAATGTTTGTCTACAACTATTTATGCATTTTGTGTGTAAATCAAATGTGTAAATGGTGTGAGCCAATTTTCACACCAAGATTTGAAAACCTATTCAAGTGGGAAAAGAAAATACAAAGCCCATGTGATTTCAAAGAATACTTATTGGAGGCGGACGGTTTGGTTTTGGGGTAGTTTCCGTGAAAGAGGTTTTGGGATCGAAACCCCCTTCTAACGCATTTAGAAAAATAATAATAATAGAGGTATTTCTATCAAAGAGGTTTTGGGTTCGAAACCCCCTCCAATGCATTTACAAAATAATAATAAAAGAATGAAAACCCTCACTGCATCTCATCCCCTTTTATGAAGGTAGTCTTTCTATTTATATATCTTGCCTTGCTATACAACAACAAAAAGAAAGAAAAAAAAAACGTTACAAAATCTATTTACTTTGTAGGTTTATTCTTTCAGAATTTGATTCTCTATCTTCCCTTCTCCTATTAGATTTTCTTCCAATATCTCATTGACTTTTCTAAAATTCTTTATTATTGCATTACTTTAAAAATATTTAAATATGTATAAACGAAAGTAAGAGAAAATGAAGAATGTATTTTATATAGCATTATGGTATCATTAAAAAATAATATATAAAAGCAATTTTATCTAACCATAATAAATTTGTGATACTTTTAATATAATTGGACTTAGCAATAAAAATACTGATCATTTTAAGAACTTTCTATAATTGATTAATATTAGCATAAAACCGGTGAGATGCATGGGTTAAGTTTTATGCAAATCAAATAATGAATTAAGATAATATTAAACTAAATATTAATTAATAATAATCATATTTTTCTTAACCATCCGACTATAAACTCTTATTTCCTTAACCAAAAATGTTGGAATGCATTTTTTTTTAAAGGTGATCATTGATAGAAATATCTATTTTTGAAAAGTATATTTTATGTTGAAAAACATGTTTTTTTTTTTTTTTTAAGGATCTAAAATGCAAATGAAAACTTTGATATAAATCAGATATTTTTTTTATCTTCTTTTCATGTCATTATAGTAGAATATAATTTAATAATTAATAAGTATCATTTATAAAATCGTTACATATACACATATCATTGAATCAAATATAGAAAAATGAATTACATGTGTAAATGATGTGAAAATAGTGTTATTAGACAAACGTTGTAAAAGAAAATACATGTGTATACGTTACATATTTAAAATTTAAATATTAATTTTTTACCTGTATAAATTATATTTACATATTCCATGCGTAAAAGACAAACGAGCCCTACGACTACGAGTGCTTTGGCATGCAGTGTTCTCCAATAGTGGGCATGGTGACCGTAAGTGGAACAATTACAGTGAATTTTCACTGGGTCCACGAGGCTTAACGGATCTCACAGAGTCTCGTTCTGTGGACTCTTGTTAATTGTTAATTTGTTATAGATGGATAGAACATCAACATAGGTAGGGAAGTGGGAAGCAGAAAAGATTATTTGAATTTGTTCTTGTCGTGGGAGAAGAGAACGATATGAGCGTGATCACAATTGTTTCTTCCATTTTGTTTCCAAAACCCACCTCTCACATCTCTCAATCTAATAATAATCCCTTCAAGTTCAAACCGAATTTATCTTCTGCAAAGAAAACCCCTCTCGCTCTCAGTTCATGTCAAAATCTTCGAATCTCCGTCTCCAAAGCATCAGAAGATGGATTCGTAGTCGTGGAAGATGATCTCCACGTCCTTTTAGAGGTACCCCCTTCTCTCTCTCTCTCTATATATATATATATATATCTCAGTTGCTGTTTGCCCTTTCCAACGGTTTTTTTATTTTTATTTTTTATTATCTTACTGTTGGGTTTCTTACTACCTCATTCATGTTTAAGATGTTTAAGTGTGGAGATGATGTTTAACTGTTCAAAATTGAATGCCCCCACATTCAATAGGGTGTATTCAGATTTTGCTGCAGAAGGAGTTGATTTCAGCTCATAAGATTGTTCCCCTACTGTATATATCAGTTGCTTAGGACATCAAGCATTAAGTAATGGTGGGTGGGTGACTTTGAGTTTTAATACATAAAATAAAATAAGTCAATAAAGCATAAGATTGTGTTAATCACATTTTAATCATACCCTCAATCTTTTGGGGGGACCAATGGGATAAATTTTAGGGATAACCCAGAGATGGGGAGGGCCTTCGTGGTTTGATTTTCAATAGATGAGCGCCATTAAGTAGTTTTAGTTCCTTCATATAGTTAGAGGTTGTAGATTCCAACTTTAAGTTTGAGGTTGTAGATTCAAACTTCATTATACCCACTTAACATCTTAAAAAATCTCTATCTAGGATCTAACAAGTTCATTTCCTCTATATGTTCACCATAGGTCATGTTTGTTTTACTATGTAGATTCCTGCTGCTGCCACTTTTTTGCACAGGAAGAAATCAAATTCAAACTAAGCTTTTCTTGATTATGTGAAAAATGCATATCATATTCACATGATGTCCTTTTCGAATTTTTTTTGTTTGTTAAAGGGTCTTTACTTTTTTTCTTGACTAAATTCGATTGATTTTTTTTTTTTTTGGTCATTTAAATGAGAAAAGAAGTGCTTGGAGCACTTACTACAGTATCGATCAGCCATTGTTCATTGATTTGCCCCATCTAAAGGAAAATCCTGGCTCCACCACTGCCTTTATCTAACATTCGTTTAGTAACTTTTTGATCCTTTGGTCCGTGATTTTTTTATTATCTTTTAATTGGTATTTGATTCGGTAATTTTGATGTTTTTCTTTGCATTTTCCATATGGTATGAACTTTTGTGAGGTTTTCTTCAACAGATTTGTTTATATTTCATTATTTTTGTTCGGTTATATGGGCATGTGAGTTTTTCATTTTCATTCAATTAGCAAAAGTAAGGCTCCTCTGGGTGTTTTTCCCCCACTTTATAGTTGTTTATCATGATCAAGTCAAATCCAATCAACGCCACCAAGATCTAGGTTGACAACACTTACTTCTAATTTGGTGTACTCATTGGCATATTTGATCTTTAGCTTGATCGGCTTCTTCTCCTGACTTGGAATTGGCACCTCTCCAGCTCTGCAGTCCCATTTATGCTGGAGTACCCATCCATGATGCAAATTCGTGATGGAGAGAGGAGGGACAAAAATTCTATATATAAATCTTTGTTGGAGTCCCAACTCATCAAGGAGACCTACCCATAGGGTCCTTATCAAAGCCAAACAAACCTTATTTGAGTGAGATTATCCTCTATAAATCCAAGTATTTTCTAACTCCAAAGAAATCAAAAAAAAAAAAAAAAAAGAAAAAGAAAAGAAAGAAAGAAAGAGTCACTAAAAGGAGCAAGTGAGTGGCCCCCCTGGCATGTGTGGCCTGCTGCAGACGTTCATGAGGACCACTCGCATGTGGACCCATGTGCTGACATTTCTTTTCATTTGATTCATCAGTTGGATTGGATTTTTTCTTGGACTGTTAGTTTTATGGATGTCATGGAAATAGTTTGTACCTTTTTTCGAACTGGGGCTTGTTTATAACTTGGTCTTACTGTTGTTGTTTATACTGTGATTCACTTTTTTTTTTTTTTTTTTGTGTGTGTGTGTGTACTGCCAATGTTCTTAGGTTGATTCTAGTCTTGCAACCATTTATTCCTGGAAACTTACTCGTTAACTATCTGAATTCTTACTTGAGTCTTTATCTATTTTATTTTGTTACGAATCTGTAACTTATATCTCTAGGATCTACTTTTAACTTAAGTTTCATCTCTTCCACAGATCCTACCACGAGATTTGTGTGAGAATCTTCAAAATGAACCTCGAAGAGATAAGCTCTTAGAGGTGATCCTTGATCATTCACAAACATTTAATGTCTTTTGGAGTAGTTTTTGCTTTCAGTCTGTTTGGTGCTTAGAATTCAGTATCTCATAACCAGGTTATATTGGACTTGGGCCGTTTGCCAGAGGCACGTTTTCTTGGTGAATCTGGTGGGCAATATTTGAGGAACAGAGAGGTAAGGTTTCTTTACATTCTCTTTTACAAGTAGAAATGTGGAAGTTTTTGTAGTTGACTTCCATTGCTGATTGACCAGGTATCAATGGCAGAGCTGGATGAAGCTCAAAGAGCAGTAGGGGAGTTTGGAGGGGACAACAGAGCTGGCATTGAGGGGACTTTGCACCGGATATCTGCTATACGAAGCCGTAAAGGGATGATTGTTGGTCTGACTTGCAGAGTTGGCCGTGCAGTGACCGGTCATGTTGACATGGTCCGTGATCTTCTAGACTATGGGGAAAGCATCTTGTTCTTGGGAAGGTATTTTGATTTATCCGCATGATTGCATGAAGAAACTTCATATTAAAAGAAAGTTGCTACATTTGACTATCTCATCAAATGCAGAGATAGTTTTTTTGGTATTAACTATATATTACTCCTTTCATCTGTATGTACCTATCCAGAGATAGTTTTGGATGACTTATGTTTTTTGCTGCATTTTGCTTCTTACCATTTTAGAAGCAGAGATCATTTTTTATCTGCTCCCAAAATTGCACATTGTCCAGTGTCTGCCATGTTGATGAACTAATCTTCAAATAATATGATGTTATTCTGTACTGTTATGTAAAATTATAAATGTGATATCATGTCAGCACACCCCTTAAAAATAAGAAAAAAGTTGTCAAGTTTTCCAATGGTGCCATCTTTAACAACCTTGTGACTGTCATCATCATCATCATAGGCTTATCCCATCTAGATCTTGTTCTTTATAGGGAATCTGATATATACATGAAAGATAAGCAAATTTGCCACTTTTTTTACTAGGCCCGGAGTAGGGAAGACTACTGTGATCCGTGAGATTGCACGTGTCTTGGCAGATGAACTTCAAAAAAGAGTGGTATGTATTACCATGATCTGAATTTTAGCACTTGATTCTTTCACATTATTCATCAGCGGACTATTGGGTTGCTATAGGTAATTGTGGATACCAGCAATGAAATAGGAGGTGATGGAGATGTTCCTCATGCAGCAATAGGAGGTGCACGGAGAATGCAAGTTCCAAAACCATCAATGCAGCACAGGGTCATGATTGAAGCTGTGGAAAACCATATGCCTGAGGTTGTCATTGTTGATGAGATTGGAACTGAAGCAGAGGCACTTGCTTGTCGTTCCATTGCAGAAAGAGGAGTAATGCTTATCGGCACTGCCCATGGGGAGCGGCTTGAAAATATAATAAAAAACCCCACCCTTGCTGATCTGGTTTGTTCATCTTTTCTTTGTTTGAAGGATGCATATTCTCGTTCCCATTTCTATTAGATGAAGGAAGTCCTTGGTACTTCCCAATCCTTTAGGGCACGTTTATGTAGAACTTTCTCTTGCCATTTAGTTTTTTATTTTTTATTTTTTGTTTTTCATTTTAGTGCCTGTAATGATGAATGATTGATTAATTGTAGGTTGTCAATGGTTTGAGCGCTTTCCACTAACCTATGATTGGAATTTCTAAGCCTCCTCAATGGTGCCACTTGGTGTGGAACATGTGGGCCATGGTCCAATTGTTGCTTTTAAAATGGGCCATCTCCCCAAGTGATGCATCACTTACAAAATCTGTTGACATTGTTGAGTGTGCGGTTAGATTTTTTTTTTTAATTTAATAATTTCTTGCAGCTTGATGGTAATTGAACAGGAAAAGGCCATTAAATGGTTGCATTTCTGAGGAGCACTTTTAAGGTTATTACTCCTTACCATGGAAGGAACATACCATCTCCCATTTAAAACCCAAACTAGGCCTTGCTAACTTGGCCATCTTTTGTTTTTATGCTGTATGATTTCTAGTCTTGAGAGCTTGATTGAGTTATTGAAAAAAACTACTAAGTTGATTTGTCTGGATTGAGACATGGGCCAAGTGTGAGCGTGTGAAAATCTGATTTTGTTCTTAGAAAACATGAATGAAAAATGACATTGGCTTTTTAAGCTTGAAAATTGTTGATTGGTTATCCGATCATGATTTGTTTCAACTTGATTCCAAGTTTGTATCAGTAGCTATGTGATTTCTATAGAAGCTTACTAAATCATACATATAAATTCTTTCATGCGGTTTACATCTGTCTTTTATCACATTTACAGGTTGGGGGAGTGGAGACTGTTACTCTTGGAGATGATGAAGCCAGGGCTAGAGGTAGTCAGAAAAGCATTCTCGAGAGAAAAGCATCTCCAACCTTTCCTTTTCTGATTGAGATGAGGGAAAGGAACCACTGGGTCATGCATCGGGTGGGTTGATATTTTTGTTGCTTATTGAAACAAAACTACAAAAAGACATCTCATTTTGTGAAAACCTCATGGTCATCTGTGCCAGTTTTAGGATATGTTCTAGAAAACCTTTTCAGTTTTCTAAAGCAGCTGAAAAGATATTGATTATTTTATTTCAAACAAAGAATAAAAAATGTGACACTACAGATGGGGAGTTGAGTAGATACTTAGGGGTTTCTTCATGTGAGTTGCAGAGTCAAGTAGGACTTGATGCTGCCATATAATAGATGGTACCCATGAGGATGCGTGGTCCGCTTTCCATGAGAGCCACATAAAGAGAGCGATGGAACAACTTATCCGCAATTTGGGAATCCCTCATGGGAACTTTCTATGAGAAGAAAAATTAAAAGGACTTGTAATTTTTCCTTGTCCTTACAAATATGTTAAACAACAGGGACCTTCATGTAATTTTGACATAACTTACTGTAAATAACACATTCCACAAGGCCCATTTGTTTGATTCTTATGAGTTCTACACCATGCCATCTCCTAACTCTTCCAAAACCATAACCCTAGGTTCAACACTTTATTTTCTAACTACTTTACTAGGGCTTAGGATAGATCAGAATGGAGAAACATAATTCATGTAGCAGACCCCAACATAGTTGGGACAAGGCTTTGACGACGACTAAGATGATGACGACAATGACAGTGACCTCCTATTAGGTTGTTTTGTTGATTTGCATTAGGAGTCTTATTTGTAATCCAATTTTCTCTTTTTTGTATAAAACATGTTCTATTGGTACTACTATTTTCAAATTTTTGTTGGAGGATTGAGCATCTCACTCTTTATTGTTTACATTCTAAGCTATAGCTGTTTATAAATGCGAAATTAAATTTTGTAATTTCAATTTATGTTTCCTTTTTGTGCACTCTTCGAAGACTACTAGGTCTCATTATCTCATATATGGGCTTCCTCATAGCATGATATTTCTTTCTTTCTTTCTTTATTCTTTTTTTTTTTGTTTGTTTTTTTTTGTTTTTGGTGCTGTGGATTATTTAAGATGATGATTGCAAATGACAGATAATTTCATGTATTTGTTCCCTCATTTTTTTTTTTTTTTTTTTACTTGATACACTTGCAGACAGAAAGGAGTGTTGACATGTTGCTCCATGGTAAAAGGCCTCTTGTCGAGGTAAATTATTTTTACACCACTACTTTTTTGCAAACTTGATCATGCCGTCTTACTATACTTTTTCAGGCCTTATACAAGGTTCTGTTGCTAAAAGCCTAGCACTTGCCGAGTCAGATTATCAATATAGCTTCAAAATAAGAATTATGAACTGTGCATTTTTAGACAGAAATAGACAGAGAAATTGGGAATTATATGTAAAGGAAATGGAAATACAAGGAAACTGAGGAAAGATATGCAAGGAAATATAACTCCTACAGGTACCTATGCATGAACACACCATTAACAGGGCATGCAATTTCTAAAGCTTTATTTTTCTTTTGGTGATTTATTAAAATAATTAATGGAACAGAAAGTGATAAAAACAACATGCATTTTCTCTAGCATTTTTTCTTCTCCGTTGGCGGAGGTGAGGTGTGGGTTGTAGCCTAGTAGGATTTATTCCTGATTGCAGATGGATGTTTATCATGATCATGAAGTTCTGTGCCTGTTAGACCTAATCATATATTCTCATGTTTGTTTTGTAGGTGAGGAAGAGGGATAATAAATTTAAGGTTGTGGTTGAAAGATGGAAGGCATACGATGGAGCTGGGATTTAAATGTCTGATGCATTAGGAGTTGATAGTTAATGCATATTTTGATATCTGAGTTGGATGCAGTATTCCACTTCAACAATGCTGCAAAAGCATGGATTGGTTGAATGTAAGAACACTGCTTCCTCCTTTCTTTTCATTCTGTTTATCTAAAATTTTCCAGTATTTATCATGCTGATATACATAGATATAATACAGCATTTTTGCACAGGCACATATAGCATTTCGGATGTGGGTATCCTAAGACACATAAATCATGTGTTTAGAGGGATGTTGATTGTTGACATCATCGAGATGGATTGAGTATTTGGCATCTGCACCATTTTCACACATCCAGGGAAACATGGACCACCTAATAGGCCTATATATGAGGGAATCATCGGCAATAAACATCGTGTTCATGTACAATTGGAGTTCATATTGTCTGGATCAAATGTTTGTTTATATAAACTGTGTTACGAAAAGCAAGATCTTGTTGTTTACTTATTAAAAGAATGCATTCTCTATCCCTTCCTTGTTAAATTGTTACATTTCAGGTTACCAAAATCAATGGAGATAGGTGTTGGGACCGATCTCTCTCTATTTAGATGGTTTCCGAAGCAAGTCATGAAGAAACCTATGAAACAGAGTTTTTAGTGGTTGCACAGAAAACAGAGATTCTCCTTGATTTGGTTCTTTTGGACCCATATGAATTTAACGGCCTGTTTCTTTCATGAAATTGAATTTCTAGGAAATTTAAGACTTTGTATTTAAACAATGAAGAATCAAAGGTGAATATCTAAAAATGACCTTCAACTAACCTTCTTCTTAATGAAAAATGATTCAACATGAATACCCAACCATCACCTTAGTAATTCAAATCAAAGTCCCATTTATGTTGTTGCCTTATATCCTGAACCTCCCACATCTTTAATAATCCTTTCATGGAGATCATTCGACCATGAAGTCCTATGTATTCTATTAAAAAAAAGGCTGTAGAGGATGGAAAGGTTGAGATAAGCAATTATATAAACGTGGGCAAGAAGATGCGAATTTGATTATGACTGAGAAGAGTGTCCTCCATCGAAAGAAGCTGGTTTATTGGGGTTAACACCCTGAGTTTAATTTTGAACCAGTTTGGATCTGGAGAGCTTTTCTTTTCTAGTACAAAATATAACACATTTCTTCATCAATCTGCTGAAAGCCAACCTTTTTAACTGTTGATCAAGACTGAACTTTATTGGTAAAACTAAACTAGGCAATGGATGATTCAAAGTGGTAAAGAAAATGGCAGAAAAGCAAATGCATGGTTTGCTGGCCTATTCAGCCCAGTCAACATGGGCCTGTATGAAGATTTAGGCATAAAATAAGAAGGTGCTCAGCCTATGGGCCTAGAAAGCTCAACCCATGCTCAGTATTACCTGTCTGGAGGTAGCAATGCTGGACTGCTTCACCAACCCAACCCAGTAATTTAGCGTCTGGAATGAACCTTTTCCATTTTTGCATTGGTTTTGGGTTCGCTTGTTAGACTATGGTCCGGGCTCAGGTCGAGTCCATTATTGCTATTCAACACACCCAAAGTCCAACCTGTTGAGGGTTCGAAAAGGACTTTTAACTTTTGGATTAGGTTCAGGTTGACATTTTGGTCCAATTCTTGTTGAGCCTCTTTGGTGCTCAACCCGACCTTGTCCCATTGCCATTCTTAGTCCTTGGCTAGAGGTGCTCGCGCCTCACGGGCCTGGCAAGCCCAATACCGTCCCGAGACCAGGCCGCAGTGGACTGGATTTGAGCTCTGTTTTTCTGGCCCAATTACTGAATGGGTCGGGCCTAGATCAATATACTCCTGAGGACTGTGGCCCAGATTCAACATGATAATTTTGCAAAATGAATGGACAAGAAAAATAAGATATCAACTATTTTTAAATTAAATTTCCTTTTATATATATATATATATATATATTAGCAAAGCTCTCATAACTAAGAGACTGTTCCTTCAAAATGGCGACCCCATCAATAATATATCATCAAGCTCCAACAGCAGCATCTTATAAACCAAAATTCTCTGCTCTCTCTTCTTCTTCTTCTACTACCCTTCACTTCTCTTCAAAATACCAGAGAAACCGAAGCTTCCCTGTGAAAATCAGAGCAGAAACGATGGCAACGGAGAAGATGGGAATAAAGATAGAGAAGAATCCACCTGAGTCCAAGCTCTCAGAACTTGGCATACGAAAATGGCCCAAGTAAGCTTTTTTTTTTTTCTTTAGATTTTTGCTGGAATTGATTGTTCTGTGGCTCTGGAATGGAAGAGATTGGCAAATCAAATGTGGGTTTTTGAAATTATTGAAAAAGACTTAGTCTTTCTCTTTTCTTGGTAAGAGAGAGTGAGAAATTTTGGGATTTGGTGGGAAATCCCTGGGCAAAATCTCAGTCTTTTGTTTTTTCTTCAGTTTGAGAAGATGAAAGTGCGTTTTGTGTAATGGCTGAAAATGATGTTTGCCTACTTGAGATTGTGGAAATTGATGTGGGTTTTCTTGTAACAGTTACAAAGATAACATCTTTTATCTGGTTTCTTCATTTCCGTTCTTCTGAGATTTTATTTTTGTTTGGAAAGGTGTTTCCTTTTTGAGATTAATAAAACATGTTCGCAACACTGGCCATATACCATGACCCTCTGTGTTCTCTCTCTCACCTACTTGGTCTCCGCTGCCCCCTTAATGTTATTCTTTTTTCTTCTCTAACCGACTCAATACTACAAGGCAAGGCCTGTATAGATGTATTCTTGTCTATGGCTTGAGTTCAATTGAAATGAATATCGAGTGAGGTGTCCTGTGGGTGTTTTGCTAGTGTCTCGTGAGTTGTGAGTTGAGTTGAGTTGAGCCACACCATTTATAACAAGTGGCATCAGAGAGGCTTCTCGTACCAAAGACTTTAAAGTGACACTCAGTGGGTTTGGTCTTAAGTAGTGTTTGATACGGTTAGATGAATCCCAACTCTGATTGAGGTAATGGGCTGGTTATATGTACTGCTGTCTTCAAATACTGTCCAAAACTTGCAAGGCACATTCTTTGCGTGTATCATGCTCCTTGCTGTTTATTCTAGCTGCTTCAACTTGACTACTCTATTATGCCAAGGAGTGGTCTTAGGAGCATTCAGGCAAGCCAGTTGCCGTTGGATACTTGGATGACTACCTTAAACCTTCTTTAAATGTGTTGAAAAATCATCTGATGTGTACTATCCACGATGTTTACTCTCCACTGTTTTCGGTGCCCAAACACCGAATCTTCTGGCAGGCCTCACCCTTGACTTTGCTTCGAATCATGAGCATGAGGTTGGCTAGAAGGTTCAGTGTTTGCACACCGACAACAAAGGAGAGTACACATTGGATGCTTTTTAAACATATATGAAGATGGTCGGCATCCAACGTCTGCTGAATTGCCCGATCACACAGCAGAATGGAGTCGCCGAGGAAGAATTGGCATCTCGTAGAAACTGTAAGGAGCATGATGCACGCAAAGAATGTGCCTTGCATTGTGGGTAGAGTGTTTGAAAACAGCAATGCGTATAATAGACTACCTCAAACAAAGTTGGGGTTCATCTTATTGTATAAGAAGTTATCGAAGATCAAACCTGTGTGAGTCATTCTAGAACTTTCAGCTGTGTATGCTATGAGCTTGTTCATAAAAACTGGGCTGCAAGTTCGAGAAGAGAGCACTGCAGTGTATATTCGTAGGATATGACACGGATTGTATAGGTTGGAGGTTTTGTGACCCCTGCCTATCGACGCTATACATCACTGGATGTAGTGATTGATGAGACATCCTCATGGTGATCTTCAGAAGTTACAGTTCTGCTAAGCTCCAACGATTTGCAGGACAATCTTTAGCAACAATTGAATGCTGAAGATGACGATGACAGCCAAAAAAGTGAACATCAGGTTTCACCGTTAACTTCCACCAGCTTGTGGAAAAATGGAGCACATTATCCATTGACACCCGAGGAAGGCAGGCTAAGCTAACTCAAGATTGATGAAGCACCGGACCAGCTATGACGATCTAGCAGAGTAAGAAGACGAATCCAAAGGATGTAGATGCAGATGCAGCTTTGGCTCATATGGATGATATACGCGAACCTGCTTCACACGAAGAGGCACACTAAAGCAAAGAATGACAGAAGGCTACGTACAAAGATTTCTCGGCATCAAAAGTGATCGGGAAATGGGATCTGGTTTCTAAGCCGAAGGAAGTAAGACCCATTTCATCTAACTGGGTATAGAAGTTGAAGACTCATGCATATGGATGGATCAAAAGATAAAAAGTGAGTGCTGAGGGGGAGAAATATTAGCAACACTAGCCATGTAACCATTCCCTTCTGTCTTTTTTATCCCTAACTAACTCTCTCTCCTTTGCGGAATGAGGCAGTGTTGCATTCCTCGCCACCATTTGCTTTTGGCCAACCCAATCCTACAAAACTTACATATAGGTATATTTTGTATCACTTTTCATTTGAAATGAATGAATTGCTGTGAAGTGTGCCATGAGTGTTTTTGCTAGTGTCTCGTGAGTTATTGAGTTGAGCAGAGCCCCACTATTTTCAACAAAACAAGTTTTTTAAATTTTTGGTGGGAAATCCTCTTGAAAATCCATGTCTCTCTTGGAAGATTTGGAAAATGCAGGTGGATTTTTTCAAAAACATAAAGAACATTTTCCTTTATTTCTTTAGTAGACTGAGTTCTCTTTTCCATGCTTGTTTGGTTAAAAATTTGGTGGAAAATCCTTTAATTATTTATATTTTATTTATGGTGGATAAATAACATACAAGTGGATTTCTGATATAACTGACGATATATTCAGCACTCTTTAGTTTAATGTTTCAAACTTTTTCCTGTTTTGCTTTGAATCTTCTTTCTTAGATTTTCATTTTCAGTATTTTTTGTTGGAATGTGGGAGTGACTTCTTGGGTACTTATTGAGGATTGTAAAACTCTATATGGATTTTCAAAAAATTCCTTTTATATTAATTGTACAAAGAACCTACTAACTGTATGCAACACAGCAGCCCCTTCCATAAAAACATCTATATTTTTGGTTTCATACCCTTCTCCACATCTCCCTGTGTTCCTTTTCCCAACCCTTGTTCATCATGCCAAGAAAAACCAAACTGCCCTCTGTATATATCACAATTTCTCCATAATTGTCCCAATATTCGAAAGGAGGGGAACAAAGTAGACTGTTATCCATGCAATCCTAGCCCTAGGTCTTTTTTTTTTAATGAGCAAGATAAAAGATACTTAGACTTCATTTCACATGAGAATCTGATAAAAGTTAGTTACCTGGCAATTTCTGCAATATGGTTTCTATACAATTTAAGACATGGGTGAAAGGATAAAGGTGGTTACAGTTTGGATGTTCCCCTAAGCTTAGTTTTGAAGGAAATTTTTGAGCTGCTTGATCTTGACAGGAGTGAGGTTAATGTTAGGGACCATACTGGCTTTATTATGATCCACTAGAGATTGCAAATTTGCAACTCTAACCCACATGAATATGTGTACATGTGTCAGAATTCGCTGCCAGTATAAGTTCTCTGATTTGAAAATCCTCAAAACATAAGATTCTTGGATTCAATATAATATTTTAAAAGTTTAAATAAATACTTTTTTATAAGTAAAACTAATTTGCAAAACTAACACCAATAGAAGCAATATACAGAATTATTTCTAAACAATCAAGTAAGAAGCATCTCTATCAAAAGAAATAAAAAGTGTAATAATATTTCAACAATTGAAAACAATGTATAATTATTGTTTATGACTAGAAGAATTGTGAAGAATCCAACATGTCATGTCCAAATGTGTTCAACATGGGTGTGTTACTCATTTAAAGAATTTGTGATAGAGCTCTAATAAGGAGGTCGGGCCTTCATTGTGAAGTGAAAAGGAGTTCTTGCTTTATGGGGCCCATTGCAGTGGATGGCTTCTACAATGCTTTTAAATGGGGGAATGACATGGTGAGGTTTTTTGGGGGTTAGTGAATTGGATTGAGGAATGGGGAGATGTTTGCAATTCGATTCACTCTCTTTCATGAGTTTCAAACATCTCTGTAATGGTAGGGCTGATCTTTGGAAGTGTCAGTTTCAGTTTTTTTTTTTTTTAGTTTGGGTGATTACTCCTTGGCATATTATTTATTTGGTGTCATTCAGATGTGAGGAGAAGAGGGAAAGTGATGGCAGGAAAACTTTTTTCACAATGTTTAAATTTGGATGTGCCCATTCTATTAATAGGTTGAGAAATAAATTCTCAATTACAGGTATCTGACAAGATTGGTCATGAGGCATTTTATCCGTGTCATGTCTATTGACTTAGGCATGCATGTTTGTGTTTTGTACATGCATTAATTAATTCGAGACCAGTAGGATGAGTGCCCTACTGCATAAATATATTCTCCATGTAGCTTAACCTGTCCTCATGTCAGCGAGGCGCCCTTTTATTCTGAGATTTTAATATTACAATAGATAAGTAGTAGTTCATGCAAGTATAGACAAAGGAAAGCCACCAATACAACTAACAGTAAAGCTCTGTCAATAGTTTAATATATTAACATGAATATAATGCTACTGACAGTCTATGTTCTGTACAAAGTACAAATGGCTGCACTTGTTTGGGTAAGGCTTTGGCTTTCAATGATTATGCAAATGATCATATGTATGCATGTAATGTACATGGCTCTCTTTCCTTTTATTTTATTTTTATTTTTTATTATTATTATTTTTTTTGTGTTGGGTAGGTTTAATGAAAATAGTTTTTGTGCATCACTTTTTTTTTTTTCTAATAATTTTGTGCAAGAATTTAAGTAGCTGAAACTTGTTATTGATGGAAGAGCCATAACTCTTAACTGTAAGTCCAAAATTGGAGTATTCTTGCTACATTGTTGTCAGCTATACTTCACCATGTGCATGTTTAGGACTCTCAATTTGTCAAAGCGTGGGTCAAGAAAAAACTGAGAATAAAATTTGAAAAGGAAAGGCATCAAAATTTTGAGTAGTCCTGTCAAATCTTTGCCCCAAAATACTTTGGCCTGGCCAGTTAACAGACCCCACGAGCAATGTGTGTAATGCAAGTGCTGATTTAAGTGGTGAAACCTTCTAATATGTATTTGTGTGTCTGCCTATTCATGTATATTTGCATTTACAAGAGGTGTTTTTTTTTTTTTTATTAATGTGTGTTTCAGATGGGGATGTCCTCCGAGCAAATTCCCATGGACATATACTGCCAAGGAAACGTGTTATCTGTTAGAGGGCAAGGTGAAGGTTTACCCTGATGGACACAATGACTGTGTGGAGTTTGGGGCTGGTGATTTGGTTGAGTTTCCCAAAGGAATGAAGTGCACTTGGGATGTCTCAGAAGCTGTAGACAAGCACTATAACTTTGAGTAGTATGTCTCAAATCTCTCTTTTATGTATGCAGTAGTATAATCAGAAATATGTGGACAACTTAAGAACTTTGACTTTGATGTTATCTACTGTTAGAGGAATTATCTTATTAAGATGTGAGGTTTGGAACTCTCCATGAGAAGTAGATGTATGCTATTTCTTGTCTCCATAGTCCATGGTAATGCGCCTGATGATGTGGACTGCAGGCTTTAATAGAAGATTGCATTTTTATGACCAAATGTTGTGTGATGGAAGTTCGGTAAAAACTATATTCACAAATGGATAAAACCATTCTGGGCCAATCTATTCATGGCGAGCTTGTAAACTGTGATATATTCTCACTCCAAAGAACTTCATCAAGATCATTGTTCATGTTGTTGATAGTTTAAGTATGACTGCTAATGTTTAAAAGCCGAACCGCAAATTAGACCACCAGATTCGGCGGTTTGATCTAAGATGACTTGATTTAGTTTGACTGACATCATTTGGTTATAAAGGTAAATTGGGAAAGACAAAAATTTTAGAACCAGTTAAAACTAATGGTAAACGTTTATTCTTGGTACCAGTTTCAACTGTTTCTAATGGCTGACTAATTTTTTTCTATGAGAACTAAACTGGTACTGGTTGAGCCTTACTGCACCTTTGACTCTTTTTCTGAGCGCTTCTAGCACTATCTCAAATCCATTTAAGGTTCTTGTCACTGCCATGTGAAATGGATGGTTTCAATGGTGGTAGATATCTGCATTTGCCAGGTGTTGGTACACATTAAGGCTCATGATTAGAGTCCGGATCCTCTGATTCTTTGAAACAGGGAGATATTGTTTCATTCAATCTTAAATCGCCAACTGTGTAAAATTTCAGATCCGGACTTCATGGTCCAACCATATGAGGAAGTACAGATCCTTTTATCGAAAGCCCACTGAATTTGAATTTCAAATCTTTCCACAAACAGTGGAATTCTAGAAAATGAGACCCGACTTAGAACCAAAACTATCCGAGCTATGGAATCACAATAGATCACTATATGATAACTCTGTCTGTGGACCTGCTGAAATGATTATAGTTCGGGACGGTCCATCTAATGATGAAATCATGGTGAGTTTCTACTACTAACACACGTACGATTATTTCTTTCAACTAGAAATAGTCGAAGAACCAGCTATATTTTAGGTTCATTTCCATTAACCCCTACATAGAGTGATTAGCGAGATGCCCAAGATCTAACAGGTTGCATCATTGTAAACTTGTATTGCATAGAAGAGCAGAAGAAAAAGATAAAAATAATTATTAAAATAAGAGTTATTCATGACTTAAAAGGGTCATTTGCCTTTTGCACATGGAATATGAAAATGGGTTATATATATGTGAAAGACATTAAATATTTATAGAATCACCATTCTTACGAGTAAATAAGTACATAGAATGGTTCTAGATGTAGAATATTCTTTTTATATGGATCTCAAAATATGTGAAGATTTATTATATGAGATTTAATGTCATGATGCTTACCATTAACGTGGGAATGTTGAACGGTTGGGATTATGAATTAGGTTGGGATTTTTGGAACCTTTTCACAAAGTTCTCAAAATTTATGAAGATACAAGATATGGAACTAAAAAATAGAAAAGAAAAAAAGGTCAAAGGGATTCAATTTCATGACTAGTATCAGCCAGACTCCCTATTACATTTGTACAACGCCTTTTACTCATTTGTAAATGATTCACTAAAAAGGGCCTTATTTATTGACTATTTTTATACATTATTTACGCATGATGCATAAATGAGCACAAACAAACATGATATTCCTTAAGTGTTATACATGTTCATCATTTACATATATAAATGAGTGAAAACAATCAAACCACATTCAGTGTTAATCACTCAAATAAAATGATTTCTTCGGAAATGGTCCTATGTATGGCTAATCAATTGGTTAATCCTTTGTTCTGGCAACCTTACCTTGATCAAACCTTCCTAAATCACCACCTGGAGTGGAATTTGGGCCAATATCTATACATAGGAGGCATGTAATATATATAAAAGTGAATTGAATTTAGAAAGATGGTTTATACAAAGGTCAGTACAGTTTTCTGGTTGTCTATTGTCTTCAATATTATATTGACGTAATGTTGACGACAGCATGAGATCATTTCTTTTTCCACCTCTAACAGCATACTTGTAGACTGTAGTTGCAGTGTAACTCATTTTTGCATGTGTTTGCATGTACTAGGGGTGTCAACGGACTTGGGTCAGGCTCAGATCAGGTCTATAGTGGGCTCAGACCCAGACCTAGCTAATGTTCCATGTACATGACCAACATGTGTCTAGTGTATGGGATGTGGGCCTGACTCTGTTGGAACTATGGACCAGGACCCAATTCTAGGCCCAACTCAAATCCTTAGTATATAATATGAGTCTCCTAGGAATATCAAAAAACTCCAAAGACATAAAATTAGGTCAATAGCTGCAAAGTTTCTCTATTAAATTTGGGATCAGATCGACATAATCTACCACTAATCAATCTGATTATGTTAAATAGCTGCAAATTGAATGCTTTTCACCCTTTCGAATCGATACGGCCCAAGTGACATGGACATGATTAGTACCATTAAAAAAAGACTCATCTCACAGTAAACTGCAAGTTTTTATTTTTGAAAAAGGGGCGAATTGACACTAATAACTCCACCAGCCACCTTTGTATTAAGATATTGAGGAATCAATTACAGAGGGCTATAAACAACTGAAGATCATGGAAACATCAATTAGTGCCTATGTTTACCTATAATCCATTCTCTAATTTTTTTAATTGAGTATCCTAAGTCCCAGGAGGAGCATTCCTATCTAATTTAACATTCCTTCCCTCTTTTGACACTTGAGTAAGTTGTAAGTTCAAATTTAAAATCTCAAATTTCAACAATCAGTTCCCTTGCACATGCACCCAAATGAGATTTGTCTGTCAATAGGCAGTAATTACATTAATAATAGCACTAATAATTAAATATTTGCCTAGCTGCACTTTAATAATTATATGATATGCTTATTAATGGTGGAGAAATCAAGAATCATACACCAGCCAAAGGTTACCCTCTTTCATTTAACATGAGAATGATAAACTATTCAGTCTTTTTTAACATTTTGACTTCAATTCAACTTTTAAATCATTGGGGTGGGGGTTTGGTGTTAGATTGATCAATGATGTCTTATTTTTATCTGAGGAACTTCATTAACTCTTTTCTTTCTTTCTTTCTTTCTTTCTGTTTTTTGTTTTTTTCTTTCAAATGAGATAAGTTAATAAAGTTAATTGCAAGTAAATAATGTGATTAGGCAAACTTGGGCACATACTCATTGGATTGAAATTGCTGCTTGGATCCTTAAAAGATGGACCCTACTCCTTAACCTCTTCTCTTTCTTCTTCCCTTTTTCTTTCTTCAGAGAAGTAAATAAAGTTGAATACATGTAAATTATATGATCAGCAATAAAACTTGGGTCTTAAACTTATTTGAGGGAAATAACAGTAGCAGTTAGTACAAGGTAAGTTTAAGTCTATGAGCTATCTGAATTCTAAAATGGTGGACCCTACTCATTGATTTAGCTGGAGAGCTGCATTTAGTTATGATTTAGCCTCATTTATCAGCCATGTTCGGCCATGAAGCATTAATTTCTTGACAGTTCTTATGGATATATATCACAATAATTGAAAATTTTGGAAGTCAAAATCATGGAGTCACAATGCAATAGAATAAATTGCTAAAATGTGTGAAATCCTATCATTGACATATTTCTATTTATTTGTTATTCCTTTTAGTGTTTTCACTATTTTTACTATTTTAAAGTTTATTTAATTTTGACAGATCTATTTTTTTTCAGTGATATTTTGAAAAATCCCAAGTTTGGAAATACACTGACATTTGAGCACTTGAATGTTGTAAGGGGTTCTGAAATCTGAAATTGGATGGCAGCAGTATTTAGTTTTGCTGCGACCCATCTCGTGGGGCATTTAATGGGTTAGACATATAGTATTAAATACCATTAAGAGTCCTATTAAATGAGGGTTGTGTTTGGCTCATCCCAGTCTTGAGGGCCATGATTCAGTGTCACGACTCACAACTGAGAAAAATCACGAGAAAAGAAGTTGAGAAGTGATTTAGTGCAGTGACATGTGTATTTGCACAAGGATGAATTAGAAGTTGATAATTATATGCTCCCTATTTAAATTGTATTATGGTTTTGAATGGGAGTAGATTTTGAGTCTCTTCTTCCTTGAATTGGCACACATCCCACTTCGACACTTGGCCCTACTATTTTTTTTTTCTTATCATTTGATTGATCACAAAGGGCTTGTTTGTTTGCATAGAATAAAAATTAATTATATTGGAATTCAAGTCATCAAGTTGTTAAAAATGAAGATTCAAGGTGAACATACAAAAATGATCATCAAATGATCTTTTAATGGAAAGTGTGTCAAAGGAAGAAAAGAATGAACACCGAGCCATAAGTATAGTAATTCAAATACTAGGAAGGTCAATATCCCATCGATATTGCTACCTTATATCCTTCATTTTTCACATAATATAATTTACGCATTACCTCTTTACTAATTCTTTACTACTGGCTTCTTATGAAATTCCATTCCAATGTATTCAAGTGCAAACAAATAAAAAACTTAATTATTGTTATAAATTTGCTAAACTGATCTAGGCCCCTGATTTTCTGTGATGACTTGATAGAGATGATTTTTAGCTCAGCTTTAATCTGACTAATAACTTCTTATTTCTTACTAAGAACTTGGAGTTGGAGCCCTTGAACATATGATCACGACTAATGAATTTTATCCATTTTTTAAATCTACCCTAACCACGAAAAGAGATTCCGGCCCCACTTAGTGGCCCCATGAGAGGGTTCACAAATTTGACATTTGAGAGCCATTTACAGCCCAAGTAGTTACCATTTGACCTTTCAGCTGTGCTTAACTGCAAAGGAATGTAAGTAATTAATCATGTTTAGTGTTTGATGATCAGTTTCTTTCTTGAAACTTGGCACTTGAAAACAAAGGGTACTCTGAGACCTGAGCACGGCCAATACAAAGGAGGATGGCCATAGGCATAGCACATGATCTCTACTGCAAGGACAATATGTCCAGGTACAGGTGGGGGTCCACATTTCAGTGAAACATCATTCATCTCATGTGATTCATCAAATGTCAGACAATCACCACATCACACCTCTTGTCATTTCTCTCTTCACCAATCCCTTGTTCTGGAATCTCATCTGACCCTATTATTTTTACCTTGATATGGACAGTGAAGCCGTATTTGCAAAGTCATGTCCTACTACTGCTTGAACAGGCCAATGCATGAGAGTTACAAACTACATTTACATTACAGTCCCAACTTGTCCCTCTCTCATCAAAAGCAGTTTTCAAAACGGATTGCATAAGGTGTCTTAGATGCATTTGAAATGTTAATATTTGTCGTGCCGTTTATCACCTCATCTTGGTTTGGCATGTTGTGCGGTGTGCGTTAGTGTATGAGTTAAAATTTTTTTTTTTTAATTTTCTTCTAATGCCAAGCCACTAATCTGAAATAGCAGCCTAAGCTTATTTAATTCACTTGCATGCACGCAGATTTTGTGTAGAGGAAAAAGAAAAGGTCTATGTATGGCCAAGGAGCACCTTAAAAATAGAGACCATTTGATCTTTTGAATCTGTATTTTAACACCTTAAGATTGGACTATTTTTTAGCCTTAGATGAAGTGCCTACTTTTAATCTTTTCAACGATCAATTTAAAAGTGAATAAGAGCTGTATGAGTGTGGAGATCAAGTGAGTGCAAACAGATAAGGGAGTGTTGATGTAAGGGGTAGGATTGATTGTCAACTAGGGGCAAGTGGGCCCATGAGCTTGTCACTTATAACATATTAGCAGCTTGATCATGATTAGCATGGATGATTTCACCAAATATATTTGAAGTTTCATGTAAACACTATAAAAGTATTATCAGTAAATTTAGAAACCCATAGCCAAGTACATCAATTTGCTAATTAGATTCTTTTATACTAGAGTTTTAAAGAGGTGAGAAGTGAAGCTCGGGGAAGATCTTAGCAAATAGTTTTCCAATGAGATATTAAGCCCCATTTTTCACCTTGATCTTAGTGATAGTCACCCTTACCAGGGTGTGTGTTTGTATCTAATACATATCAATGAATTTGATAATATGTAAGAGAGTCAGATAACAATGTTTGTTTTGCAATTAATACAAAAGAATTAGACTACTATGTCCTTAACTACATATGTAGAGTCCTCATTTTAAATACCAGGTCGAGTCCTAGTATCTGAATACATATGTATTACCACCGACCCTATCCTTTCCAATCCACTTGAGTAATTTCTGCAAGCAATACCACCATCATAGGCCTCCCCATGTGCTCGGATTCTAACTAGTTCTATCCTTCCTCCTGCTGCTGGTCTTGTCGCCCTCTCAATTGTTCACTTCCTCAAATTGGCTATAGTCGAATTGGAGTCACCCAAGGTTTCTTGTATTAGAAGGATCCAATCCAAGAATGTTAAATACGACAGTTGATTAGGTTTTTGGGAGAGGTTAATTAATACTACAGACTGTACAGTGGTCAAGTCTAAGAAGAAGGTTTCTAAAAAGGTTTAACATGTAGTAGTGGTTGGGTGATATGGAGGAGAAAGAGGTGCAGCAAGCTCTTTGAATGGACTAGTAATGGTATGAGGTGGGGAGAACGTTGAATGGAAAGTTAAGAATTCGATAACTTGATAACAAAAAAAATATGGTAATTTGATAACATATTAGATAAACTTATATGTATTATTTTTGAAACAAACAGGCTCTAAGTGAATGGAAACCTACTAAACAACAATTTTCCTGTGAGTAGAATTCACAATGATCAGGTGTGAAACATGGAGCCTATCTATATTACATCTCAATTGGAGATCATTTGATTGTACAATTTGCATTTAAGAAAGGTGGGGCGGGGCATCATCGTGCAATAGGATAGCCAATAAAATTGGGGGGTCACATCTAAGCAGCTGATCCAAACTCTCATCACCCTATGGATCTACCTCCTGTTCATCCCAAATCATTCAAATATCTATATAAAACGGTATATGCCAAATAACATTGCAAGAAATTGATAGTTGGCTAAATACATAGTTCCATTAGATTTATTTTCATAAAGTTTTGAAGAGTCACTTCAATTCTTACATGTGTTCTCTCCAATGGCCAATATTACATAAGAATACTGCTTGCTAATGCATGTGTGCTCTCGGCTCTCCAATGGTCAATATAAAATGGTATATTTGGCATGTCCCATCTCATAAGAATACTGCTGGCTAGGATGTGGGGAAGGACCATATCATACAAAAATGAGAGTAGGGTCGAAATTTAGACAAAGGCCCATATTCCAAGGAGAGCAGGGTAATGATTCATTCTATAAAGTCTAATGCATCCCCATTCGAGTGGGGCCATCGATCAATTGTGTGGAATGTGATTTTTTTTTTTTTGCTTTAGATGGCTCAAATCTCAATAATTCCTTAACAAAAGTTGTATTATGCCAAAACGTAGCTATAATACCTCAACCTAGAACAAATACAATTCAAATCTATACCCTTTCAAAAGGAATTTCAGAAACAGCAGGCAAGGGGAAATAAACTGAAGGTAACAAAACTAGGAAATGAAATGACTCAACATTGAAAAGATCATTCAAGCATATATAGAAACCGAAGAACCCAAATGCTTGTAACAACTAAAAAATCTAAATCAAATTCTTCAACGGATAAACATAACTCAAATCTACAAAACCCACATCACCATCTCTTGCCATTGCAAGATGACCCACCCAAGTGAACCTAAAACAAGAAGTAAGAGAGGAAAGCAAAAGATAGTAAGACATTATGATCCAAACCACCTCTGTGCATCAGCTTTTGACGGTGTAAGCTTTTTTTTAATCAGCTAAAGTAGAGCTTTTCATTTTCAGGTTATGCTTGTTATTGTGCATCCACACCTTGAGAACTCTCCTCTTCACTCCAATCTCCTGACAGAACTGGCTGCACCACACCTTCCTCTTGCTTCTGAATCTTCCACCCAACCTTCTCAGCAAAAGACAGCATCTTCTCCTTCTGCTCTTGTGTGAACTTGGTCCTGAACCTCTTCCTCACCAAAGGAGGCCTTGCCATGGGCGCATCACCTTCCTGTTCATCTGACTCTGATGGGAGGCCTATGCTGTTGTAGGACATGATCACATGGGGTGGGGGCTGTGGCCTTGTCATGAGGCTTCCTGTAGGGTACCCAAAAGCTTCTGAGTTTGTGATGAGGACACCCTTCTGACCCACCAGTTTTCTGGCCTTGGGGTTGGAGCAGTAGCACTCACATGAGGAGGGCTCACCTTCTATTTCTTTTCTGTGGAAGTTTCTGTGGCAGTTGCAAGCTGAGCATTTGAGGGCTTCAAGGGTGCCTTCCTCTCCACTGGGCATGAACTCTCCACACCCATCTGTGGCATTCCCACCCATTGCAGCAGCATGGTTCTTGAGGCATTCCCTGTATCTTACCACTTTCTTGTAGGGAATATGGTCCTCTGGGTCAGGAGAGAGAGTGCCATTGGAGGGCAGTGGGGGAAATGTGGGTGGGAAGATGTGGTTGTGGGAAGTGGTGTCATGGACTCCGTGACCATATCCATGACCATGGCAACCTGCATAGCTGCTGCTTATTGGCATTGGGATATCAGCTTCAGGGCCAGAAATATCCATTCCCTCTCTTTCTCTCTCTCTTGGTTTGAACTATAAATACCAATAAAGAAGATAAGAAAGAAGAGAACTAGTCCCAGATGAATACATCAACTGTTTAACTTGTCGCTCTGATCTTCATGGGACTTTATTTATATATACCGTCTTACTCTCTCTCTCTTACACACCCTACAGAAACAGACAAGAGAGCCTCTTGGATTCTCAAAACACTTTTTTGAATGGCCACTTCATCATGTAAGTTTGTAGAGCCATATAGAAAATAAAAAAGTGGAGAGAGAGAGAGAGAGGAAAGAGAGAGAGAGAGAGAGAGGAGAGAGAGAGAGAGAGAGAGAGAGAGAGAGAGAGAGAGAGAGAGAGAAGAGAGAGAGAGAGAGAGAGAGAGAGAGAGAGAGAGAGAGAGAGAGGAGAGAGGAGAGAGAGAGAGGTTTTTTGGTTGTGAGATTATTGGAGCCTGACAAATAACACTTTCTATTTTCAGGCAACTTTCAACTGAAGAAATAACTAGACAAGAGAATCCGACCCAGATGGTTAAATTAGCCAATGTTTTGGGTCTGAGATTCTTAGGGACACTGAGATTATAACCCCATTTGTTTATATATCCACCTAGAAGTGGAGAAAAACACATAATACAAGACTAAAAACACCTGGAATGTTTTGTTTCTGACTTTCTTGAGAGCCTTTCCTCATCGTCTGTCCCTCTGAACAAATCATGAACCTCAACCTCTGTAGAAATTGAATGGATCAAAGACAAGACGAGAAAAGAAGTCAACAGAAGTGCAGAAAACAATGCAGAATGCTGTTAGATCCAGGAAGTCCTAAACAAGTGCAACTTCTAGGACTAGGAAAATATTGGGTGGGAAAATAAGAACTACTCTCTCACTAAGCAGGAGGTTATACTAGCCGTATAAGAGTCTGACTGAGAGATAAGAAAATGCAGATTTTTTGCAGGTGAAGAGGAAGGTTAGAGCCTTTGGTGGGGGCGAAGAGAAACTAGAGGAGTTTTGCTTTGCTTGCACTATCAGGCACAACCATAGAACCATACATAAAAAGAAGAGTGTGTCTGAGAGAGGTTTTCGGATTACCAAAACATCCCCATCCACATAGATATCGACTGAGATGTTTGATTTTCCAATGTTACAAGGTACCCATAATATGGAAAAACAAACCATGGTCACAGGCCCTTCACCTTTTTCAATTTTTTTTCTTCAGTGTTTTCATGTACCCCTCGCTTTTCAAGCCTATCTGTAAAAAGTTCCTAAAAAATCAGTAGTTCTGAGAGACCCCAGTTACTAAAATGTTCATATGGCCATTGACTATTGGTCAAAAATTAATTCGAACAGAATTCAAACATCTCTCTCTCTCAACTAATAAGATGGGCTCCATATAAGTTATAAAAGGAGTAAGTTGTGGTGTAAGCTGCTACGACGGCAATATAGGACCCTCTTTTATATATACACTCGTTCGAGGATATGCATTTACGTACAGTGATTGAATTTTTGAAATAATGGCCCCCGCATGCTGCAACTTGAGTATGTCCCAATTCATCAGGTGGGCCATCCCATCATGTGGCTATATGTATTTCGCTACATGTAATCTTTGTAAACCATGGACGAGTTTGTATTGTCATAACTCAGTTTCTCATACTTACTTTACCAGTAATAGGTTACAAAAGAAGCAACAAAACAGTTCATTAGCATGACCCTGGCTTACACAGACCCTATAGCTTTGCACTCAAATTTTTGTAAAACCAAACAGACCTCAATTTGTAATGGCGGACCCAGGATTTACATATTGGGCGGGGCTAAAGTTTTACTAGACTTAACATTTGGAAAAAAAAATAACTTTTATTAAACTTTGATAGACTTTTTTACATTACCAAATAGCACCTGTGCGTTTTTCTTAAGAAAATTTTTAACTCGTGGAACTCGTACTAGATCCATGAAGTTATTGAAGATTGGGCAATGAAGATGTTAGGATGTTAATAAGAAGTACTAAATAGCATTAGATAGATAAAAATTATTCTAACCTTGATTTTAAATACTCAAATTCACGTTATCATATTTCACTAAATTTATATTTCAAAATCAACGCCCAATGGAAGTCACTACAAATTCAAGGTGAGTGGGCGTGTGAGAAAAACTAAATACAAGAACATTTTGAGGACACCCATCCTTTTCGGTTTCACTTTCTCAAAGCCTCAAGTCTTTGGATAATGAGAGTGAAATTCCATCTTCGAATCATAGTGGGAGTGATTATAATGGATTTGCTCATCTTTGGATTTTATAGATACGCTCAAATTTGATGGTTTAGGGCTTAGAGTCTGGATTAAAATTTTGGGGATTCATGGTTTGGAATTAGGATTTGGAGATTAATTTAGGTATAGTGTGATTAGAAATGATTATACTAGATATGTTTGGTAGATGAAGATGCAGCAGTCTACACATTATATAATATATATGGACTGGCTACGAGGAGTTTGATTGACAATCGGTGCGAAGAGATTTTGAAAGAAGAGGTTGAAGAAGATGGAGAGATGTGTTGCCACAAAGTTTTATTTTTTTTCACCAACGAGGCTTTACAAATGTGGGGCTATCTTTAGACATAAGTGGAGTGACAAGTTTGGACATGTGGGGCATGTGCCAAAGCCCCATTCAACTCTATGCAGATTTCAGTTTTGACCTGGGGAGACTGCCTTAGATCGAGTCCTAAATTGCTCCAACGTTGGTCCGCCGCTGCTTCAAGAAGCCATTCAACTCTCTAGGAATTTCAATTCCGACCTGAGGCGGTCTATAATGGAGATCCGCCCCTGCCAATTTGGGTCTTTATAAACCAATGCAAGTAATTCATTTGATGCATAAGTAAAAGTATGTTAATAAGTTATCTTTGCACTCAGTTTACAAAAACCCAGTTTTTGGTTCTTTCTTAAACCAATGCATTTAACTTGATTTACACACTAAAAAAAATTGTGTGTCTGGATAATTTAAGTCCTCACCTGGGTTAATGGCAATTGAGTTTCAAGAAACAAAATGAGACTTAATGTCCTCTAATTGTCAGAGATGGCCCACCAAAGTAAATGGTTTGACACCCATTTTTCTGCTAAGATCATAAGGAGGATGATATATTAAAGAAAAGGATAAGAGTTCAACAGAGATTTCAACAAGATTCAAAAGAAAGAGACAACACTGAGCGCAGAACAAACACAGAAACAGCATAGAACAAGGAGATCAACACACCCAACTAGATTACTGCAAAACACCCCACATCAGCCCAAATGGTCTGACACCCATCGGATGGATCGAGCTTTCTGTAAAAAAAAAAAATCAAATCCCATTGCAAAACACATCAGTCTCACTCAGTGACAACTCAAGTTCACACCACGAATTCGCATTCGTTGGTACAGTCATCTTTCTTGAGAGATTGTCCGATAGATAGATAGGCTTTAGAGCTCGTTCCCTCTGCCAACATGAAAGGGAAACGGTAGATGGGGACCAAGTGGACCACATGGCCCGCCCTTCAGAGCCTTCTGATCTGTCTTTTCGAAGCATCACTTTCCCCAATAAATGCCCTCTTAACCGCTTCTTTTATGGAAAATTCTCTCTGATGCAGCCTTGTCTCGTAAAGTGACCAACCTATAATCAATCTAATACCTTTACAAACAACTATCTCCTTTGAATCGACATTGGTTTCAGTTTGCTAAGCATTGGATTTCACAATAACTTTGTAAGATAAACCATAATATTTCAAGGGCCTAAGGTTGCACATTAGTTAATTTCTTTCAATCTAATGGTAGGTAGTGGTGAGACATGACATCATTCTGATAGATAGGGATCAATCCAAGGCACCTCCCCTATATAGAAACAGTTATAAATCAAACCTTAATTAATTGTAGCACTTATAGTGAGGTAGTTATAGCACTTATAGTGAGAAATTTGGGTAGGGCGTGCAAGTGGAGTATGTAACAAAAGAAAAAAAAATCATATTGCTGAATTCCTAATCTATCCTAGCCTATATATTATTTGCATCCTTGCTTCTTGTATATCTAAGTTGGCCAACCGAGGTGGCAATTATAAGGAAAAAATTGTTAAGTAATTGCTTGTGTAATTTTCTCTCACCAATTAAATTTGAAATTACTGGCTAGTAACTTTAGAGCTAACACATTCCGAATTTGAATAATACCCCATGCGGCATTGTGTATTTTACTTGTCATCATATGTTCCAATAAAAATAAAATCAACAAAACATTTCCAGCCGAAAATGACGACACTAGACAAGGCACGGGCAGATTGCCATCAAATCCTTGTCTGATATTTTCGTACATCTACTGTCCAAAAGCAATGGGCCCAGAAGAATAGGAAACAGCAGCGGCCAACAAACATCGTAGAGACAGCTATTCACTAGTCGTTGGTACCTATTGTGCAGACGAAAATTAGGATTTCTGATGGGTACCCATCTCTAATATCTTCGCAAGTCTTTGAATTCTATTCTTATTTTTCATGTCAAGCATCTAAGGTTACAACTGGACCTTCCATTTTCCTTCCAAGCGAGAAAAATGGAAGCAGAAAGCTTCATATATTTAATGATGAAAACTTGGACAAAGGTGGATTCATTAACAAGTTCAATATTCCCAAGGATTATTAGATTGTAGAAATTTGCAACGATAGCATTGTCCTTGCAAAGATGTATGATGGGTTTGAACTAATTGGCACATTAGTAATAAAAAAAGATCTTGACCCAGTATATTACTAGTGTAAGACAAATAGACGTACAAAGTGTGATATAATTAGATATCCTCAGGTTTTTGAAAAGCAGGTATGGGGATTGCTTGAAAGGAAGGAAATAGACAGAAGTAAGCTTTGAGAAAGAGCCTCCTCTTCTTTAAGCTGTCTTGTTAATTTTCTAATGTGATTAGCGGCGCTTAAGGTCAAAAAAGGGTATGCTTATGGCCTTAAACAAAGATAAGTTCTAGTGCTTTCAGAGGTGCATTAGGAGTGATTACTTTTAATAAGTGCCCAGCATGAGTAACCTGTTTAATATAAGTTCGAAATCTAGACAGGCCTTAGTAGCTTATGATTTGTTAACATGCTCATTTGAGATTGTACTTTGTACAAAATACTGTTCTCTCAGGTTCACTTGTTTCTCATCAGTCATTGGTAATCACCCAATCCAAGTTAATGGACAACCTAGAGAAAAACTTCTACTAATCTGCCATAATAGCCCCTAATCTCTTTGAGGGAACAACAGACATCTTTTCAGTGGTTTTTTTGTAGGGCTAGTGATCAAGTTGATCTAGCTGAGATGGGCTGGTTCACACCCCCCACACACCTCCTGTTTTTCCTTTAAAAAAGTCATATCACATACATGCATATAATCTCGTACATGAGTCCAAATTCAAGTTGATCTTTATGCAAAAGTGCACGCTTCACAGTACATCCCGAGGACCAACTTCACTTAATTATGTTCTCTAACTTTTCGCCATACCCAAATACATGTAAAGTTTGACGTAATAATTGGACATTAGTGCTTTTTCAACAAGGGCGCATTATTCACTCGATGCTGAATTTTAAGATTTCTAGGTGATTCCTTCACATCAAAATGTTAGATTCATGTGATTAATCATTATATACGTATAAAACAATGTATAATCCACAAACCCTTTCTTAATTAAATGAACGGAGGCAAGTCCAATTGTCATTCTAAACACCCCGACGATCAGCATTGTTTTCAGATATAAACATGATAACCTATCGTTGTGGTTCTGTTATCACTTCGCTAAACAAACATCAACGTAATCACAATCGTATATAAAATACCTAGAAGAAGTTTAAGACTCATTTTTCATCAACATGAGCATGCCTTTTTCATTGTTTGTTGATGCCTAAGTGATGGATATGGATATGTAGACTGTGACACGCGGCCGGAGATCAATGTATGTTCTGATGATTGGAAAGCACCGCAGATCTCTTCGCATTTGCCTAATATGGGAATGGAGAGTATCCAACCCTAGGGCTCCCTTATTTTATATAGGCAAGTCCCAAAGAGTCGCACTGGTGCCAAACTGGCATATCCGGATCACTTAGAATTCTGATTAAAAGATCCACGACGACTACAAATACCGATCTTGTAAATCCGGTCACATAGCATCTCATACACAATGCTTTTCTCACCATCTTTGTGCAAGGCTTGCTTATTGCCAACAGCCTGCCCCATTTTGCGCATAGTAAGACATGTTGATTGTTGGTAACGATTTGGAAGCCTTTAATGAAATCAAACATAATATTAAGTCCAGATTCGAGATACAAGACATGGTGGGGCATAGTGAGTGCTTGATATAGAGGGAACCATGATCGACTGTTGGCAATAAACAGACCTTGTGCGAAGGGGGTGAGAGAAGCATCGTGTATGAGATGCTATGTGACCGGATTTACAAGATCGATATTTGCATTCGTTATGGATCTCGTTGTCAGATTCTTAAGTGATCCAGATATGCCAGTTTGGTGCCAGTGTGACTCTTTCGGACTTTTCTAAATAAAATAAGGGAGCCCTAAGATTGTATACTCTCCATTCCCATATTAGACAGATGCGAAGCTTTCTAATCAGTGGAACGCATATCCGGCTACGTGTCAGATTCTCCATATCCAAATCCATCACTAAGTTCCAATGGGAAAGCTCTACACACTAATAATAATAATTAAATAAATAAAGGATAATTTACGGATACAAATTATAATAAACTTTTTATGATTTTTAAACATTTTCCAGTCCTGTTAGAGTGAATTAACTTGACTGCCCTTTGTTTTTAAGTACCCATTTCAAAGTTCATCATCACCGTCATAATCATAAATTATACTGGTGTTGGTTACATGAGTTTTGTTTTTTCATTTATAAAATTACAACTTTCAATTTTCTATGGGGGTATGAGAACTTAAAGATATTCAAATCTTCTAGGCCTTCCGCATCAGAGGTAAATTTAAAATGAGACATACGGCACAGTTTGTGAAGTCCAGTGTCCATACTGATTTGAGAGGGCTTTGATATCCAAGAACTGTAAAAAAAAAAAAAAAAATTCCATAAGATGTTATAATCAGAGGTGAAATTTCTATTTCCACCGTTCATTTTGTGGCATGCAACATGGTGACTATCAGAAATGTTATGAGCGTCAAGTTTCTAGTGGAGTAGCCATCTTGAATTCAGCTGCCTGTGGCATAGGATTTGATAGCAATAGTTGTTTTAAGAAAAAACAACTGCTGAGTATTTAGGGGAAAAAAAGAAAGGACGATGATGTAACATAAGAGGAGAGTTAGCTTTTCACACAAACCTGTCGGCCGGGATAATACCTTTTTCTACCCAAACATATGCAATGCCGAGCTTATGTCAAGGGAAAATCGTGCATTTGGCATTGTGCCATTTAGATGTTTCCATGTTCTTACAAGATAAGGGTGTAGAAATTAAGCATATTTGATATGTGTAAATCATTGTTCTGAATTTTATTTTCATAAGAAGGAATGTCAAAATCTTAACCCCCCAGCATAAAAAGGCTAGAACAAAAAGACTTCATTTTTTTTTTAGAAACAACTTGCTGGCACAATTGTTTCTTTCTTATCTCTTGTCTTTTAAAGAAGGGTAATATTCAGGTGGAAACTGTTCTCACATATTACGTGAGAACTTTTTTTGTGGGGTCTAATTGTGGGCCCCATTTGGGGATGAGACTAGGGGGATGAAAAGAAATATGTGAGACCATCCCAAGTACCAAGTTTGACCCCAAATACATGCCACAACCCCTTCATCCGTGGCCCACAAGTTTAATGACTTCATATTCAAAAAAATACTCAAACCTCAATCCAACGTTTCAATCTAATCAGATGTGTGCCAATCATTGGGATTAGTGACTATCAAGGAGTTCCTTATTGGTTGCTAGGTTTGGATGAGTTGCTAGTTAGGCCCTACAAAAAAGTTCTCACTTGAATATTTCCCTTTAGAATATCATTTGAAGATTCTAAATCCTATCGCTTATCCTAAATGTAGGCCCCACCTCACGTTCACAATCCCAAAGGAGGTGGCCCCACTTTATAATTCCTAGAGGTGGGTCACATGGTCACAATTACAAAAGATGGGCCCCTATTGTAATTCTATAATGGTGGGACCACATTATAAATCGTTTATAAAGGTAGGCATTACGTTGTAATTTCTCTAAATAGGTCATGTGTCTACAATCACATTTTAATGGTGGTCCCATGTTCGAATTTCTAAATGTGGGTACCACATTGTAATTTTTTAAAGGTGGGTCCCATGTTCACAATTAACAAAAAGTATGGCCCCACATTTTAATGATGGCCACATGTTCGGATTTCTAAATGTGGGTACCACTTTGTAATTTTTTAAAGGTGGGTCCCGTGTTCACAATTAACAATAAGTGTGGCCCCACATTATAATTCCTTTAAAGGTGGGCCCGCATTGAAGATTTTATAAATGTGCTACCCCCATGTTCTAATTTTTAAAGGTGGGCACCACATTCTAATTTCTAAAGGTGGGCCCCGTGTCTACAATTATAAAAAATGTGGCTCCACTTTATAATTCATAAATATGGGTCATATGATCCTGTTTACAAAAGGTGGACCCACATTGTAAATCCTGTGAATGTGAGCCCATATTCTAATTTCTAAAGGTGGATCACATATTTACATTTACACAAGTTAGCCCACATTATAATTCCTATAAAGGTGGTCCTACATTATAAATTCAATGGATATGGGTTCCATGTTCTAATTTTTAAAGGCGGGTACCATGTTGTAACTTCTATAGATGGGTCCCATATATGATAATAATAATACTAAAAACAATAAAAGGGAGGTTCCA
The DNA here is from genome assembly GCA_012931725.1 of Litsea cubeba. Taxonomy (NCBI): domain Eukaryota; kingdom Viridiplantae; phylum Streptophyta; class Magnoliopsida; order Laurales; family Lauraceae; genus Litsea; species Litsea cubeba. The sequence goes on from CM022949.1 coordinate 23,213,846, forward strand.
CATTGTAAATCCTATGTTTGCCCTTTGGAGCAAAACTTTTATGTTGTTACCAAACAAGTTCCGTACGGCATATTTTTAGTAGATGAATTTAATATAATGTTGTCAAACAAGTTCTATAGAGTATAGACTCGGCACAACTTGATCTCAGCACAACTTAAACCGAGCACAAAATTGGAAACAACACGAGAACGATGCCAAACAGACCCTTATACGCCCTAAAATATTATTACAATTTTGACTATAAGCAATTGACATTTATATCTCCTTATTTTCTTGTGAACCGCATTTGGAATTATATACAATTTTGTAAAATTATATTGCCAAAAGAAAAGTTAACTAGTTTCATTGAGTAAATATTGTCTATGACATGCTGCTATCACTGGCACACTGTGAGTTCATTGGAACCTTAATCTAATTAAATTGGTTTGAAGTTGCAGGTTATTAATTTTGTGAATGGAGCACATCACCACCACATTTCATTTATTGCATATGTTAATAGACAATGAGCCAGGCCACGGGTTAAACCCTAGCCCAGACTTGAAGATTAAAAGATAAGAAGCTTACTTTTGAGGGAGTGCCTGTGGCGGGCAGGGGCAGGGCCCCTTACGTCTAAGGGTCTAAATAGACAGCCTCATTTTATTCCCAAGAAGCAGCTGGGCTACCCATCAACATGGCAGGTAGTCCAAGCAAAACAGCTGTGATCCTGTCCCACACTTCAAAATAGGCACCAACCATGATGAATTTACACTTTACAGCCTTTTGTTCTTACAAATAAAGTTTTTTGAATCCTGCTGCAAATCCAGACCTGACTCTGTAGCATGAATTGCAGACTGGATATATGGACAGAAATGATGGAGTTGGGCCTGTGTGGAGAGATTTCCCGAACCACAGGATTAAGTTAATCACAGCCATCAGATCAAGTTAAGCATTCTCACGTGCCATCCTCGCGTCATCCACGTGACACCAGGCTCGTCCCGGCTACCAGAACAGGAGGTCCGGCCGAAGTTGGACAGCTCCGGGCCCTTAGCGCCGAACTGGCCCACCTCGGGCGTCATCTCGGCAAGGAGCACCACCACGGGTACCACCTCGGCAGAAAGCTCCATTTCGGCTAAAGAAGCCGAGACAGAAGCCGAAGCAAGAGGGAACGTTCACGTGTACCCTTCATCCCCCCACGTCGTCAGGCACGTGGAGGGATAGGGACACGCGCTGGTGGGACAGACGCGACATCCAGCCGCCCACGATCTTCGCCAGATCCCTGACAGAATCCCATCCAGCGGCTGAAGCCACATCAGGGCAGGGCCCGAGGGCAGATCCGCTGGTACCCCTACCGCCAAAGGCGCCCAACAGGATCTGGCCCAACAAGATGTGCATTAAATGCGATGTGGGCTGACCCGACGGGCATTTAATGCATAGTGGGCTGGATTGGACCACAATTAATGCAATGTGGGCTGATCGTGACTTCTAAGTCAAATCGTGGGACCCACACCACAATATCTTCCGAAGATACGTTCCACACTCTATAAATAGAGACCCATGCCACCATCTAAGGTACGCCATTTTTTCCATACCAGAGCCGTTACTCTGTCTCTCTTCTCCCTCTCTTCCATCGTTCCAGTTCATACACTGACTTTGGCATCGGAGAGCCTTGCGCCGCTCAGGCCAGGGTCCTCTGACCGTTTGCTATTCCCTTTCAGGCTTCCGGACGGCATCCAGACGTTTCCAGCAGCCATCATCTTCTCGGATAAGTCCTATAAGGCTCCTCCTTATTGTGGGTCATCATTTTCTGCACCTACAATTGGCGCCGTCTGTGGGGAAGAAATATCCCAGCCATCCAAACCTCTCAAAACCTTCCCAATCTTCCTAACCTCGTCCATTCAGAAGCCATGCCTCCGAAAGCTAAGAAGGGCGTAGAATCTTCAGGAGCAGCGCTCGCGCTGCCACCACCGCCAACGGAAGTACCTCCTCAGGGGCAATCCCGCGCGGTGCAAGGAACGACTGCAGGCGAGGGCCGCCTGGGCTCCCAACTCTTTGTCGAAATCCCTTTCCAAGAGGGAGTCGAGACCTCACTCTCAGCGGACGAGGTCCCGCCACCCGGACGCGATGAGCATCAGCATCAGCGTCCTCGGAAGGACAAAGCCGTGGCCGTGGGAGAAACGCGCCACGCTCAACCCCCCGGAGAGGCTCCCGAGGCTGCCCTCCTCCAGAAGCAACTCCGGAAGCAAGAGCGGATGATTCGCAAGCTCCAGCAGCAGCTGAGGGCAGTGCAAACTGCCTCCTTGAGGGAGGTCTCTGAGCCCCAAGGAAAAAAGAAGGGCGCTCCCAGCAAGGCAGCCCAGCCTCCTCGTGAGGACCTCAGACATCATCTGGACCAGAAACGGGGCCAGATTCGTGACGAAGGCTCGAGCAACAGCCGGAGTCACCATAGTCGCGATGGCCGAACTCATAGCCATCACAGTCCGAGCCGCCCCAAGCGAAAGTCCAGAGTTCAGACTCCAGAGGAGGACGACGAGCAGGAGTGGTTCGACAAGCGCGTTAGGCGGGCTCTCCAGCACAACCTGGATATGCGGGACCAGAAGCAGCTCTGCGGTCACACTGATCTCGGGGGCTCTCCCTTCACGAAGGAGATCGAGCGCACCCCCTTGCCCAGGAAGTTCTCCGTCCCGCGGTTCGTCCCCTATGACGGACTGTCCGATCCATCTGCACACCTCCGACACTTCTCCCAGAAGATGTCTATCTGGGGAAACGAGGGCCACCTAAACTGCAAGATCTTTTCCTCCAGTTTGGGCGACCTCCCCCTGAAGTGGTTTTGCTCTCTCCCAGAGCAGTCGATTCCCAGTTGGAAGGAGCTCCAGCTCTCCTTCCTGAAGAAGTTCCAAGCATACACCGTCGTCCCCAAGAAGGAAGGGGACCTCATCGCCCTGAGAATGAAGCAGGGCGAAACTCTCGCCAAGTTCACCCACCGATTCTGGGCGATCTACAGCCAGATCGAGGGCGCAAGGGAGGGGATATCCGTCTACGCCTTCCAGCATGCCCTGATCCCCGGCAGCGACTTGCGGAAGGACTTGGCCGGGGACACCCCAGAGTCCATGTCAGAGTTAATGTCCCGGGTGAAGCGCTTCATCGCCCGGGAAGAAGATGAGATCCGAGCTAAGGATCGGGACGGGCATCCAGAGCCCGAACAGAAGAATAGCCAGCCTCGGCAAAGAGGCGGGAGGCCCTCCCAGAAGCAGGAGTCCAAGCGGGACTGGGCCTCCAGTTCGACGAAGCCTTCGTCGTCCAGGTCTGGGGGCAATTGGAAGCCCAGACCTCCCTCCAGCGCCAGCCAGAGCGTCAACGTCGTCTTGAAGGAGCCGATCTACCGCATCCTGGCCAAGATCAAGTCCGAGCCGTTCTTCAAGTACCCTCCGCCCATGAAGAGTGAACCCACCGAAGGCTCCCGGAGCAAGCTCTACTGCGCCTTCCATAAGGGCAACGGGCACAGGACTGGAGAATGCAGGACCTTGCAGGGGTATCTAGAGAAGCTGGCCGAACAGGGCCACCTCCAAGAGTTCGTCAAGGCCGGCGATGCCGGTGGCAGCGAGGGCCGGGTTCACCAGAACGCAGCCCAAGCTCCAGACAGCGAGGACTCAGAGAAGATCATCAACGTGATCCATCTGGCGTCCTCAGCTCCCGCTTCCTCGTCCCGGGGAAACTCTCAGACCCGTGCCGAAGCCAGGCGGGCTTCGCACGAGAAAGAAGTATTGAAAGCCGACCTCGCCCCGGCATCCAAGAAAGCCCGCCGCGACAAACCAGCCATCTCATTCTCGGACCGAGATCTAGAGGGAGTCCAGGTCCCTCACAACGACCCCCTGCTCCTCACCATGAAGTTGAGAGACTTCACCGTAAAAAGGATCCTCGTCGACTCCGGCAGCTCCTCCGAGGTCCTCTACTACGACTGCTTCAAACGGATGAAACTCTCCGAAGCAGACCTCACGGAGGTTCGTGCACCTCTGCTAGGGTTGTCCGCGACACCAGTCTACCCCAAGGGTAGAATCACCTTGGAAACCCAAGTTAGCGGAGCCTCCGTGACAGCCGACTTTCTGGTTGTGGATGCCCCATCCCCCTACAATGTCATTCTGGGCAGGACGTGGCTCCACAAGCTGGAGGCAGTTCCTTCTTCCTTCCACCAAAAGCTGAAATTCGTCCACGAGAACGAAGAAGGCAAGCTGGAGGTAGTCACAGTGAAGGGAGACCAGCAGCAGGCCAGGCAGTGCGTGTTAGCCGCAGTTCCAGCAGTAAAGGAGCCAGAGCGCGTTAACCTGGCCGAATTCGAAAAGGGCCTCGATGAGATCGGCAGGGACCCTGAGAAGAAGAGCATCGAGGACCTAGCCGAGGTCAGGCTAGACCCGGCAGACCCAGACCGTTTCTTCCTGATCGGCACACAGCTGTCGGCCGAAGAAAGGGCCGAATTCTCTCGGTTCTTGATGCAGAATGTGGACGTCTTCGCTTGGAACCCAAGTGAGATGCCCGGGGTCGACCCTGAGGTCATGTGCCACAAGCTCAACGTCGACCCCGACCACAAGCCAGTAGTGCAGAAGGCCCGCAGAACCGGGCTACAGCAGACGGATGCGGTCGTGGAAGAGGTCGACAACCTGCTAAAAGCAGGGGCCATCCGGGAAGTCCAATACCCGGTATGGCTGGCAAACACGGTGGTCGTCAAGAAGAAAACTGAAAAGTGGAGGGTGTGCGTAGACTTCACCGACCTAAACAGGGCTTGCCCTAAGGACAGTTTCCCCCTCCCGAAGATCGACCAACTGATTGACGCCACCGCTGGCCATGACCGAATGAGCTTCCTCGACGCCTACCGGGGCTATCATCAGATTCCTCTCTATGGGCCCGACGAGGAGAAAACATCATTCATCACCCCCCGCGGCACTTACTGCTACAAAGTAATGCCCTTTGGGCTGAAGAACGCGGGGGCAACCTATCAGCGCCTCGTCACGAAGATGTTCCAGGCCCAGCTCGGCCAAACGGTGGAGGTGTATATCGACGACATGGTCGTCAAATCTGTGCGCTCCGGCGACCACCTGGCGGATCTCGGCCAAGTCTTTGACATCCTTCGCGCCTACAAGCTCAAGCTCAACGCTTCCAAGTGCGCCTTCGGCGTGGCCTCTGGCAAGTTTCTCGGCAGCTTGGTGACGCGGAGGGGGATAGAGGCCAATCCAGACCAGATCACTGCCATCCAGGACATTCAGAGTCCCTCCACCACAAAGGAAGTTCAAAAGCTTACGGGAATGGCCGCCGCACTCAATCGCTTCATCAGCCGCTCATCAGATAAGTGCAGGCCCTTTTTCCAGCTTTTGAGAAAAAATTTGAAGTTCCAATGGACCCCCGAGTGCGACCAGGCATTGGCCGCACTCAAAACTTATTTGATGTCACCCCCATTACTCTCCACCCCGACTCGGGGGGAGATTCTGTATTTATACCTAGCGGTCTCGGATCACGCAGTGAGCTCCGTCCTCATCAGGGAGGACGAGGGAGTTCAAAAGCCGATCTATTACACGAGCAAGACCCTGCTCGATGCCGAGACCAGGTACCTTCTGTTGGAGAAGCTCGCGTTGGCTCTTGTCACCGCCTCCCGCAAGCTCTCCCATTATTTTCAATCCCACACTATCGTGGTGATCACGGAGCACCCACTCCGTTCCTTGTTCAAAAAAGCTGACTTTTCAGGGCGCATATCAAAGTGGGCAGTTGAATTGGGGCAGTATGACATACAGTACCGTCCCCGAACTGCAATTAAAGCCCAGATTCTGGCAGACTTCATAGTCGAATTCGCCTGCCCCAACCAGGCTCAGACCCAGCTCGGCACGGCACTGGGGGGCACAGGGCAAGAGCCAGCAGAAACAGAACTCCAGCAGTCTCCCACCTCGGCATGGAGGATCTTCGTCGACGGGTCGTCCACCTCCAAGAGAGCTGGCGCCGGCATAGTTCTCCAATCGCCGGAGGGACTGGTCATAGAGCAGGCTTTCACCCTCGACTTCAAAGCGACGAACAATGAGGCAGAGTACGAAGCACTGATCGCAGGGTTGAACAGCGCCCGAATCCTCGGAGCCCAGCACCTGGAAATCTTCAGCGATTCTCAACTGGTAACTAGCCAGCTCGCTGGAGACTACCAGGCCAGGGACGACAGGATGGCGGCCTACTTAGCCCTGGCAAAAAAGCTACTCTCCCAATTCCAGAAAGCCGAGGTCAGGCAAATCTCCCGAGATACCAACACGCACGCAGATGCGCTTGCAAACCTGGCCTCCGCTGTTGAAGCAGGAAAAAAGAGGACCATCGAGGTCGGGTCAGTATCAAGGTCAAGTCTAGAACTCCAGTCATCTCGGCTTGTCCTCTGTGCTGACCTCGGCCCCAGCTGGATGGATCCAATCGTTGCCTACCTGAAGGATGACCAGCTCCCCGAGGACAAGACTGAAGCCCACAAGATCAGGCTCAAGGCAGCCCGCTTTTGGCTCTCTCCAGAAGGCAAACTCTACAGGAAGTCCTTCACAGGCCCGTACCTCCAATGCGTCCACCCGTCCAAGGTGGACGACTTCCTGTACGAGATCCATGAAGGAATCTGCGGCAGCCATACAGGAGGCCGCTCATTGGCCTACAGGGCAATCAGCCAGGGTTACTGGTGGCCCTACATGCAGAAGGACGCCCAGGTCTACGCCAGAAAATGCGAGAAATGTCAGAAGTTCTCCCACTCCCTCCATCAGCCAGCGCAGGATCTGAGCCCCCTCTCCAGTCCATGGCCCTTCGCTCAATGGGGCCTGGACATTGTGGGGCCCCTTCACCGAGCTCCAGGGAACAAAAAATGGTTGATAGTGGCTACGGACTACTTCACCAAGTGGATAGAGGCTGAACCGTTGTCTTCCATCACGGACAGGGACTCCAGGAACTTCGTCTGGAAAAAACATCCTCACGAGGTTCGGCATCCCCCGGACCCTGATTTCAGATAACGGGACTCAGTTCGATTCCAAATCCTTCAGAGATTTCTGCCAAGAGCATGGCATCAGAAACCATTACTCCACCCCGGCATATCCACAGAGTAATGGCCAGGCAGAAATCTCCAACAAAGTGATCCTGGACGGCCTGAAGAAGCGACTGGACAAGGCAAAGGGCAGATGGACAGAAGAGCTTCCGAGCGTGCTGTGGGCCTATCGAACAACTCCAAGGAGGTCCACTTCGGCGACACCATTCTCTCTGGCCTACGGTATGGAGGCGGTCATTCCCCTAGAAATCGGCCTTCCTACCCTGAGGACAGAACTGTTCGACCAAGGCCGAAATGAGACGAACCTGGCAATGGAGATGGAGCTAGCGGACGAACGACGAGAAGCTGCAGCCCTGAGACTAACCGACTATCAGCAGCGGTTAGCCAGGGCATACAATCAAAATGTCAAGGAAAGAAGGTTCACCACGGGAGAGCTTGTTTTAAAGAAGACCCTGCCAGCTGACAGAGAACCAAATGAGGGGAAGCTTGCCCCGAACTGGCACGGCCCGTTCAGAGTAGTTTCACTGGCAGGAAAGTCAGCCTACAAGCTCGAAGACTTGGATGGCAAGCCATTGCCGAGACCGTGGAATGCATCCCACTTGAAGAAATTTTATTTCTAAGGATGTAATGAATCTCAATCAATGAAAACAGCTTTCACCTTGTCATCAACTTGTCATCTCTCTGACTGATTTCGACGAATTGGGCCCCCCGCCTTGGAAGAGACCTCGAGTCCAGACTCGGTCGATTCCTAAAGCTCCTAGCCTTGGGCTATGGAGAAGGCTTCGAGTCCTTACTCAGCCGAGATTGGGCCCTCCGCCCTGGAAGAGACCTCGAGTCCAGACTCGGTCGATTCCTAAAGCTCCTAGCCTTGGGCTATGGAGAAGGCTTCGAGTCTTTACTCAGCCGAGATCGGGCCCTCCGCCCTGGAAGAGACCTCGAGTCCAGACTCGGTCGATTCCTAAAGCTCCTAGCCTTGGGCTATGGAGAAGGCTTCGAGTCCTTACTCAGCCGAGATTGGGCCCTCCGCCCTGGAAGAGGCCTCGAGTCCAGACTCGGTCGATTCCTAAAGCTCCTAGCCTTGGGCTATGGAGAAGGCTTCGAGTCCTTACTCAGCCGAGATTGGGCCCTCCGCCCTGGAAGAGACCTCGAGTCCAGACTCGGTCGACTCCTAAAGCTCCTAGCCTTGGGCTATGGAGAAGGCTTCGAGTCCTTACTCAACCGAGATTGGGCCCTCCGCCCTGGAAGAGACCTCGAGTCCAGACTCGGTCGACTCCTAAAGCTCCTAGCCTTGGGCTATGGAGAAGGCTTCGAGTCCTTACTCAGCCGAGATTGGGCCCTCCGCCCTGGAAGAGACCTCGAGTCCAGACTCGGTCGATTCCTAAAGCTCCTAGCCTTGGGCTATGGAGAAGGCTTCGAGTCCTTACTCAGCCGAGATTGGGCCCTCCGCCCTGGAAGAGACCTCGAGTCCAGACTCGGTCGATTCCTAAAGCTCCTAGCCTTGGGCTATGGAGAAGGCTTCGAGTCCTTACTCAGCCGAGATTGGGCCCTCCGCCCTGGAAGAGACCTCGAGTCCAGACTCGGTCGCTTCCTAAAGCTCCTAGCCTTGGGCTATAGAGAAGGCCTCGAGTCCAGACACTCGGCCGGATTCCTAATATCTGGGTTTTTACACCCCTCAAAGATCATTGCCGAGCTCACGCTTTAACAGCCATGACCAATGGAATGATGCCAGCGCTCAAACACAATGCAAGCATTCCAGGGCAATACACAGAAAGAGAAGGAATTCAAAAGCATTGGACAATGTTTGGATAATCAAAAAATTCCTTTTCATTTATTATGAACTGCTTTGTTACAACAACTACAGAACAGAAAGAAGAGTACAGGAAGGAGGATCGCAGTCCTCTGAAAACAGAAAATGAAGCAGAAAATAAAGTGACAGAAAGACTCCGATCTTCGCTCTGGAGGCTCTGAGCGATCCTGAACTTCACCGGGCTATGCAGCAACGCACTCTGGTTGGTCAGACCAAAGCATCGCACAGCCCCTCCAATCGGAGGCCTCGGGCCCCGCTGGGCTCTGCAACACCCTCGGTGGCAGTGGGAGCGGCAGAGCTTGAAGAATCCTCCCGGACCAGCGAGGCCCGATCCCGCCTGCCGTACGACGGGCGCACAGGGCCGTGTCGGACGAGAAGGCGCCACCGTCCCCCTGCAGCGCATCCTCACTCTGTCTCGCCAGGGACGGATGGCCGTGGACCCGCGTTCAGAAAGCGCGTAGTCCACGGGGATTTCCTTCAGAAAGCGCGCAGACCACGACAGCCATCCCCCCTCGGGGATAGCCGTCCAACGGCGTAGGGTTCCCCCCCGGATCAAGAAATTTCGGACACCTCCCAGGCATGATTCCTACTGCCATGTTCATTCCTTCTCCCATGGCGAGTTTGCCACCCCTATTTATAGGAAGGAGGAGGACTCGGTCTCCGAAGAAAGTTATGAGGGCGAAGTCTCCCACGCGCACTGGGGATGCACGGCTGTTGACCAGCGATCCCTATGGCGCCACGTGGAGACATCCGTCCGATTCCCTCGTCAGCTGCGCCACCTCGTTTGTTGCTATTTATGGTCTCGAGAATACGGAGTGTCAGCATGACAGTTTGACTCTTTCTACCTCAAGGGCCACGCCACATCGTAAAGGCATTCAGTACCATTCAATGCACATCCAGAAATGGAAAAGGGACAAATGCAAAGAGAAAAATACGCAAGTGAAGAAGTCTTTTCATTGACAATGGAAAGGATTACAAGGCTGAAAGCAAAAGTAAAAGTATTACAAAAAGAACCACAAGGTAAAGCTACTCCGGTCTCGGCGACTCGACCAGGTCAATCACCGTCTCCAAGGGGCCAGAAGCTTCGGCCAAGACAGGGACCTCGCTTGGAGCGTCGCTGGCAGACAAGGCTTCGGCTGGCACCTCAGCCGAACCAGGAGCCGAAGTCTCACCCTGAGGCACGGCTAAAGCCTCGCTGGCGACTGGGGCATCGCTTAAGACCGGGGCAGCTGGAGCGTCGACAACCGCGGGGGCTTCGACCGGGGCACTGTCAGTTGTAGGTACGGAGCTCGGCTCGGGATCCAGGTCTGAATACTTCGGCAGGTCCTGATAGACGGGGTGGTCTTCAGGGACCCCCGCACGTCTTAGTGCGGCCAGGCATCCCTCCTCGAACAGGATGGCGGTGATCTCCTCCACCTGCTTCTCGTACAGCTCGGTGGCTCGATCTACCCCATCCTGGAAGGCGGACTGGGCCTCCTTCTCAAGCTCGGCGTTCGCAGCCTTCAACCTCGCCGTTTCAGCACGCAGCCTCGTCCCCTCAGCAGTGGACTCAGCCTTCAACCTGGCCAGCTCGGACTCCAATTCGGCGGCCTTCTTGTTCCTCGCCCAGAGCTCGCTTTTCATGTGGTCGGCCCGAGACGAGAGTTCGGCGACCTCAGCCAGAGCCGACGCCAGCCGAGCAGATTCTCCAGCACTGGCTACCTTGAGCTCCTCGAATCCCTTCCGCTGCTCATCCAGCTCCTTCTTCAACTTCTCCCGCTCGGACTCCAGGCGGGCCATTCTTGCAGCGCTCCTATCCCTCCTTCCCACCACGGTTAAGAGCCTCTGCACGTTCTGCGAAAAGAAACAGAGTCAGGATTCGACCAAGGTATTTGAAGAATGAAGAGAGACGTTGCGAACACTTACCCGAATACTGTCCTGGATCGCCGAGACCATCAGGCTGTCATCCTCGTACCTGTCGTGCGTCTCCATATCTCTTGGCAGAGCGCAGGCCTTGGCGAGAGCCCCAATCACCTCGGCGTTTCCTAGCAACCGGTCTTCAACGCTCAAGGGTTCGCCGGCAGAAGTTTCCATCCTCGGCTTCCACGGTGCTGGGGCAGTTCGGGGCCCGGAAGCCGATCCGGACCCTTGTCCCGCCAAGATGAGAGGCTCGCGCGCTGGACCGACAGCCGACTTGCTGACCAGCGCGCCCTTTTCAGCCGTCGCACCCTTTTCCTTCGGCGCGCCCTTCTCGCCTCCCTTCTCGGTAGGAGCTTTGTCCCCAGGGGCTTTGCCCGACTCCGGATCGGCCCTTGAGCTCTTCTCCCCCGCTTTGGACTTCTTCCTGGGCGGGGACCCCTCCTTCGAGCGGTCCGGCGAGCGTTGCCGGGCTCTCCCACTCGGGACAGGAGCAGGAACAGACGGAGCGCCCACGCCCACTTGACCCGAAGCAGCACGAGTACCAGTGGGCGACGGGGTCCCAGAAGACGCTGACCTCTGCCTAAACTTGGCAGCCAGGTCCCTGACAGCGGCCTCCCTCGAGCTTCCTCCCATGTCCTCCTCTCGGTCAGAGGTATAAGCTTCCACTATCTGCGACAAGTCCGGCAGCCCCGGATCGGAAGTGGACGCTTCGGCTCCAGACGCAGTCCGGTCAGCAACAGGATCGGTCAAGGGGATTCCACCGAACACCGCAACCGATACGGTCGGACGGTCAGGGTGTGTCTCGTCCGCCCCAGGAGCTCCGGTCCTGTGGTAGTGGCCGCGATACCTCGGCTTATACCCAAGCAGTTTCCAAGCCGACCTGGTTTCGTGCCCCTTGTACCGTTCGACCTTGTTGATGTCTTCGGTATTCCTCCTCCAACCTTCGCTAGCAGCTCGGCGCCGCCTTGCACCCGCCTCTGCTCGACAGGCAAAAAAGAATGTCAGTTCGGCACCAGTGAGATAAGCAAAACAGTAAAGAGAAAAGCAGCGATGATTACTTGGGACTTCCCCAGGGCGACGTGGGACCGACAGCCTCCTATCTTCGCCTGGGCCGAACTCCCAGTCCCCCGAGACACAGAAGAAATCCTCCTCGGCGTTCTTACTTGAATCCTCCAAGGCTAGGACGAAGCCCCTTCGCTGCGGCTTCACACGGAGATAGTATCTTCCCTCCCCAGCCTTGCAGATATCATAAGTGTCCTCGATGTCGTGAGGGCCTAGGTTGGTCCCCAAGATCTCGTTCAGCTTCGCTGTGCCCATAATGACCTTGTAGCCATTAGGCATCAGCTGGCCCGGGGCGAGGGACCAAAGGCTAAGGCAAGCCCTAAGCAAGGGGTGCAGTGGAAACCTGACCCCACCCTCGATCACAGAGATCAGAGGGAATGGCATCCAGCCGCCGTAGCAGCGATACAGGGCAGCGTCGGCAAGGTCTGCCGGTTTCAGGAGGACCCCCTCCGGAATTTTGAAGGCAGCCCTAAACTCGGCCAAGCCCTCATCAGAATCTACCCTGAATCTAGGGGAGCCCATGTCTGGAAGGGGAGACTACGAAGAAAGGCCCTAGAAATCGAAAAACCCCAAGAAAAACCAGACGAAAGAACAGAGCGACTTACGAGGACGAAGAGGCAGATCAGGAGCAGATCCAGGCACGTTCTACGGTCGTCGTCCTCAAACAGATCTCAGGAGCCAGGACGGAGATCGGAAGCCTCGAACGGATCTCAGAAATCAGAGCAGAAATTGAAAGAAAAAGCAGAGGCGAAGGCGAAAAGAGTCAGAAGCAAGAAGAAGAAGGGGGCGGCCCTATTTATAGAAGGGGAAACCCTCATTTGGGTACCGCCTCCGAATTCGAAGAGACACTTCAAAGCCCGTGCCCGTCAATCAATGAGACAGCCCGTCAATCAATGGGACAACGCATTCGGCGCGGAAACTACGCGTGTAGCCGTCAGCTCGGTTCCAAAGGCGGACAGGGCAGGGCATTTATTGCTTTAAAGAGTTGAAGCGACACCAGGTAATGATCACAGCATCCCCAGATGGATTCTTCTAGCTTTCAACCCCTAAAGGCTAGCACACTTCAGAGGTCAAAACCTAGGGGGCAATTGTGTGGAGAGATTTCCCGAACCACAGGATTAAGTTAATCACAGCCATCAGATCAAGTTAAGCATTCTCACGTGCCATCCTCGCGTCATCCACGTGACACCAGGCTCGTCCCGGCTACCAGAACAGGAGGTCCGGCCGAAGTTGGACAGCTCCGGGCCCTTAGCGCCGAACTGGCCCACCTCGGGCGTCATCTCGGCAAGGAGCACCACCACGGGTACCACCTCGGCAGAAAGCTCCATTTCGGCTAAAGAAGCCGAGACAGAAGCCGAAGCAAGAGGGAACGTTCACGTGTACCCTTCATCCCCCCACGTCGTCAGGCACGTGGAGGGATAGGGACACGCGCTGGTGGGACAGACGCGACATCCAGCCGCCCACGATCTTCGCCAGATCCCTGACAGAATCCCATCCAGCGGCTGAAGCCACATCAGGGCAGGGCCCGAGGGCAGATCCGCTGGTACCCCTACCGCCAAAGGCGCCCAACAGGATCTGGCCCAACAAGATGTGCATTAAATGCGATGTGGGCTGACCCGACGGGCATTTAATGCATAGTGGGCTGGATTGGACCACAATTAATGCAATGTGGGCTGATCGTGACTTCTAAGTCAAATCGTGGGACCCACACCACAATATCTTCCGAAGATACGTTCCACACTCTATAAATAGAGACCCATGCCACCATCTAAGGTACGCCATTTTTTCCATACCAGAGCCGTTACTCTGTCTCTCTTCTCCCTCTCTTCCATCGTTCCAGTTCATACACTGACTTTGGCATCGGAGAGCCTTGCGCCGCTCAGGCCAGGGTCCTCTGACCGTTTGCTATTCCCTTTCAGGCTTCCGGACGGCATCCAGACGTTTCCAGCAGCCATCATCTTCTCGGATAAGTCCTATAAGGCTCCTCCTTATTGTGGGTCATCATTTTCTGCACCTACAGGGCCAATCAAAACACAAAAAGATGGGTTCAATTGCACAAAACTGGTTCTTCAGGCTAAAACCAGTGGAAAGCAAACAAAACCCAATCAAATGATTAAACCACTTGAACTCATTTACTATTTGATAATAGTTCGTTCAAAGAAGAGAAATGAGCTTGGACGGAACACAAGTTCAGAAATCGAGTTATAATTGACATTGCCTTCATACATTTGATGTTTGAGATTTTTTTGCACAAGCCATTCGCAATTTGTGATCGTTATGAGGCATGGTGTTTTAGGTAATAGATAGATAGTTTCAATTTACTTTTAGATATTCCTCCTCCATCTACACATGCACCCACCAAAACCCAGAAATATTTCATTCCATTTTCCTACTATGGAGCAAAATTACATCTAAGCCTTCGATGGTTTAAGTTCATATTTGACATTTCTATTTCTAACCTCTTTTAGGCTAAATATCTTAAGTACGTGGATAGAGATTTAGAAAATTAGACTGGCACACTATTCCAAGCTCTACTGGCCTTAAATAAATGGAGGCCAATCCTCTTAAAATGAATTGGACTTTATCGAGCTCTTGTATTTTTATGAAATCTATTTTTTTTTTTTGCTGGGCGGAGGAAAGCTACCCTTTCAGGATCGATAATATATGGAGCTGTGGGAGTGGGCTGGCATAGCCACAGCAATAACTCTATATTCTCTTTTATGAATCTATTTTAGATGGCCATGTCAAAATAAGATTAGAGATACCAAACAAACCCTAATATCCTCGTCTTTATATTCCTCAACAATGTTGAACACCTTAATTACCTGGTTCTCCTTCTCCTTGGCCACCTTTTGGACGGTGATCCTCAACACCCCATCATCCAGGTGGGCCTTGATCGTCTCCAAATCCGCATAACTTTAAAACTGCCTCCAGAACTTTCCACATCTCCTCTCTGGCCTATTCCATCTCGCTCCTTCCACTTCCTCCTGTCCCCTCCTCTGTCCACTTGCCCTGTTACCCTCCACCTCTATCTTTATATCTTCCTTGATCCTTCTTTACCTCTGCAATCCAAAACAAGATGAGATCATGGTTCATCTTGATTGTTAAGTAGATTGGCCTTCCACTTTTTAAAGGCGAGCCTTTGAGATGCATTGGTTAGTTGGACTTGACATGATATCAAAGTCACACCAAGTCTCCAGTTTGAACCCCACACCCGACCCAATCCCCGGGTATGATATTGTTCGCTTTAGGCCTAGCTCGCAGCCAAACGCCCTCACAGATTTGTTCTCGGGCCCCTTTGAGACCCAAAACACGTCATACCAAGTCAAAGGGGGTTCGCACATATAAGCCTGGCTTCGGGTGGCCTCATAGGCGATGTGAGATGGAGTCCCTGACTTGCTCACAGCTGACCCGGGTTCTCACACTCCCCACCACTTAGAGGAGAGCCGCCCCCGGCTTTGATACCAATTTGTAACGACACCCGACCCAATCTCCGAGTATGATATTGTCCGTTTTGGGCCTAGCTCTCAGCCAAACACCCTCACGGATTTGTTCTCGGGCCCCTTTGAGACCCAAAACGCGTCATACCAAGTCAAAGGGTGGTTCGCACATATAAGCCTGGCTTCGGGCGGCCTTGTAGGCGATGTGGGACGGAGTCCCTGCCTTGCTCGCAGCTGACCCGAGTTCTCACACTCCCCACCACTTAGAGGAGAGCCGCCCCCGGCTCTGATACCAATTTGTAACGACACCCGACCCAATCCCCGGGTATGATATTGTCCGCTTTGGGCCTAGCTTGCAACCAAACACCCTCACGGATTTATTCTCGGGCCCCTTTGAGACCCAGCTGACCCGAGTTCTCACACTCCCCACCGCTTAGAGGAGAGCCGCCCCCGACTCTGGCTCTCCCCCTACTCTGATACTAATTTGTAACGACACCCGACCCAATCCCCGAGTATGATATTGTCCGCTTTGGGTCTAGCTCGCAGGCAAACACCCTCATGGATTTGTTCTCGAGCCCCTTTGAGATCCAAAACGCGTCGTACCAAGTCAAGGGGGGTTCACACATATAAGCCTGACTTCGAGCGGCCTCATAAGTGATGTGGGACGGAGTCCCTGCCTTGCTCGTAGCTGACCCGAGTTCTCACAGAGACGTATAAGTTACAACGGTGTCCGATTTAGAGAAAGAGCAAATAGGTTGGTTTTCACTTTTTAAAAGCTTAAGATTTTGGTGCGCGCGTATTGGTTAGTCGGAGTTGGCATTAATACCAAATGAGGGGAAAAATGGAATGCAATGCATGCATGCATAATAGGACATCAAGAGAGAACCGTGTCCTACTGTAGATAATGACGCCCTTGGCCGTAGACATTGATTTTTTTTATTATGTTTTTCAAACTGCTTTTCGTATTACACTTGAAGGAGAAACAAGTTACATAACCAAATGCAAAGGGTACAACTACTGCTTGAATATAGCATCCAACACTTCACACACAGGATACAACTGTGCTGAACTTCATCAGAATCATACATCCTAGGAATGGAATATAGACATCAGTGATTCTTGTGTTTTCTCTCGAAAAGGCCGTCAGGACCCCAAGGGAAGTCCTTGTTACGAATACGCAGATAAGGATACGGAGGAGGTTCTTCATAATGATGGGGATGACCTTTGGATAGGTTGTAAATCGCAAGAATGGTGCAGGTTGCTATCCCCAAATATGTTATCTTCTCCCATTTCTCAGCTTCATATGCATCGTCATGACGAGCAGAGGAAGAAGACAAGTTCCTCTTGGAAGGAGCGTTTGAGCGCCCCAATCTTCGAAGGGCAGATTGAAGTGCAGCTCTCGACATCGCCATTTTCTTCCACTTTCTCCTTTGGGAGAGGAGTTGTGTTTGGTTTTTGTCTAAGTGTTTGATGAAGGTGAAGGTGTGGTTTTAAAGATTTTCTAGTGGGGGAATGGGTTTCGGGAGTTTTCTACGTTAGTTAGAGAGTTTTCTAGAGATTCTGTAGATGTTTGACGTGGCCGTTTGCATGTTCTGGGTGGTTCGAGAGAAGAGATTGGGTGGGAGTGACGCGGGCCTTTGATCGAGACCGTACTTCATGAATGGCCTATCACGTGTGTCAGCACATCGTGACCGTTTATGTAATTGTTGTTGACGTATAGGATTACAACTAAGCCGTCAATTTCAACTTTACTTAGTTAACCATTTCAGGTGAAGCCCACTCCACAACAATAGGAGAAAGCTGATCGGTATTTTTCTTCACTCTGAGTCATCCCTCCTTGATTTTGAACTTATGAATATCATATCAACTTTACTTAGCTAGTTATTCCTACTAACACTTTGAGGCAACCTCTAAACAACTATGTAAGACGAGACACCCTTCCAACTAGAATGTCTAGTGTAGCAGTTTCGCTGAGGGGAAGTATTAATTAATTAAATGCATCCTGTCAGGCTCGGATCAAGGTTTGGACTAGGGTTCAACTCTTAAAGCCCTGGACCTGGGTTCGGAGTCAGCTTAGATGACGTAAAAGAAATATTAAGAGAATGAACAAATTAAAATGTAAAAATATGTACATAAATTTTGAGAATTTATGGAGGGGATTCTTAAAGTTCGTAAGTACTCCTTTTCATGTATGGGTGGGGGCTCCCAAAACCTTACACCTGGGTCTGCCAATGCTTGGATCCCACTCTCTTAGATTTAAGTTGGTTTTTAGTAGGCTCGCACTCAAAACGGTACTGTACTTGATATATTTATATGAGTTAAGGAATTAAAGTTGAGAGTATTGGACCCACCATAAGATTAGTCACCTATAAATCATAAAATTTTCAAAAATTAACTTGTTTTACATATGTAGAATCTGAGACTCGATTTTTGATGTGGACTATGGTTAGATGCGGACGATAGTGGTAAGACTTATAATATATTACAGACAAAAATTAATTAGTTAATTGAACACATCATTTCACGGAATTTTCTAACCAAGCTCTAAGTCTAGATTTACGATTTGCAAACTTGAATGCAAGTGACATCTCACCTGCGCCCCCATATTAAAAATCCAAATCCCATACATTTACTCCTCTCATGTGTTGGCTTGCGATCGAATTTGAAACTCATTTGAGCTCCGACTCTTAAATTGATCGGCCGAATTTAGCACATATCCTCCAACTTTGTCAAACAGATAGGATTAGAGCAACTGAGCTAGGCTGCCTGCGTTATAAGCTATAGTACCCACACATGTACGTTCAAAGTGGTTTTTAGTGCTACCCATGGAAAGCCCGTTTGAGTGGGTGCACATGGTTTTCAGTGCTCCCACAACACAAACCCGTCATGCTGCCTTGTGGAAAACAAAATGTAAATAACTAAAAGTACAAAATAATTATGATTAGCATTAATAAAGGAGTACCATTCCTGCTAAGGTCTGATCAAATGATCATGGCCATTAATGTTTTAAGTCATTAAAACAAGTTTTTATTGTGAATAATGTATCAACTTCAATTTTAAAGTTGGGCTTAAGCCCACACAAGGTGGGTGTGAAACACTTCAAAGAGTATTGATGGTTGACAACAAGGATTGCTTACTTAGTTTACAACCCCGATTTCACTAGGCTAGCCTGAAATAATCCCCTCAGTATATATGTATGTGCGTATGTCACTCTACAAACTTTGTGAATATTTTCACCTTTCCACCTGTGCAGGCTCACTACTATCACTTTGTGGGCTTTCGATAACCACTTATGTGGGCTCTTTTGATCTCATCAGTCCTACAGAGGTACCAAATAAACAAAAACACCTTAGCTTGGCCACATTCCCCAAAAATAGAAAAAAAAAAGAGAGGAAAAAAACAAATATTTGTATGGAGAAGGAAAATGTTCAATCAAAACTCATCAGCTCTTACATTAGCTATCAAAAGATGGGCCACTAAACCCTCTTATTACAAATACACGACTCAACCATTAATTCACATTACAATTCAAAGCTCTTCTTTCTTGTCAACACCATCACTCAGCTTCCCCTTCTCTCCTTCCCCTCCTTCAATGCTAACAACTCTCGGCCCTTTTATCTGATCATGAGAAATCTTAGCCAAAGTAACAGTCAACACTCCATCTTCCAACTTGGCTTTAATGGAGTCCAAGTCCACATTCACAGGCAACCTAAACTGCCTCCAGAACTTCCCATAAGACCTCTCCACTCTGTGCCATTGATCACCCTTCTTCTCCACTTCCTTCTTCCTCTCCCCGCTTATTCTCAGCACCCGGTTCTCTAACACCTCGATCTTCAACTCCTCTCTCTTCAGCCCTGCATCAATCAAATCGGGTCTGGGTCAGCCAAATCACTTGCCTACCAATAACATGTATGTATTCAATTCTTATGTATTCGACTGATGGGTCGGGTCTGACTTACCTGGTACGTCGAGTTTGATCACGTGGCCCTCAGGCGTTTCTTTCCAGTCGACCCTGGCTGGAGAGACTAGAGCCACGTCATCCCTGTCGATGCCGAAGGGGAGCTGCTCCAGGACCCGAAACGGGTCGGGAAGCCTACCCGACCATGGATCCGACAGTAGACTCCCCGGACTGTCCAGTAACGGTAACAGCGATCCCTCTAACGGCGTTATAAAGGCGAAAGCGAAGAGAGAGATGAGGACGGCTGTGACGGAAGTTTTCATGGTTAGAGTTGGAATGGAGTTTGTTGTTTTTAACGAAAACGTTTACGTTGACGTCTGGTGTTTGAACGTGACCATGGAGGGATGAGAGGGGTTTGGGGGGTTTTATAGAGGATGGTGACGGAGGAAACGTCCGTTTAGACGTCAGTTCTTGAAGGTTCGAGCGTTCTGATGAGTGATGACATGGAAAGTGGAGGAAGGAGGGAAAGAGTTTAGACGTCAGTTCTCGAAGGTTCGAGCTTTCGGATGAGTGATGACATGGAAAGTGGAGGGAGGAGGGAAGGAGGCTTCCAGAAATTTCAAGGGTCGCACTCGCAGGTATTGATCATCACATGCACAGGAGTCCGATTGTCAGATTTCTGCAAGTGTGTGCTGATGACACATGGCATGGTGGCTTTAGTGGCCCACTGGTCTACTAGTCTCCTGAGAAATTCCCCAAAAAGGCCTTTAGATGGTCATTCGACGAAAAAAAGGAGACACTAATTTATATGCTATGAAATTGGTATTTCGGCCCGCCAAACTTTTTCTCTTTTTTTACTCTTTTTCGACGAGCATCGACATCGTCGCTCATTTAAATGAGACCAAGTGTTTCAAGATTCTGCGAAGAAACGACGTCGTCGCATATTTTACCCCTTCAGCAAGACTGCATAAACGGTTGGGCAACGATGTCGATGTTGATCTTAGTGTTTTTTTTTTTTTTTTTTTGCCCTTTTTACATTACTTTTTTTTTGTGGGGTTCTATTAATGTTGCTTGCTTTTTTTTTTTTTTATCATCTTATGGGGCATTCAGAAGTATAAAAATTAGTGGGTCTTTGAAGGAAATCAATCGAGAAATTTATAGGCTTGAAGCTGAGCAAATTGTAAAGGAATTGCGATATGTTATCATCAATATCGAAGGCTTATTGGGAAATGTTATGTTCTATTTAAAAGTTATGTTTCATTAAGGTTTAGACTTTGGAGTCCACCAAATTTAGCTTCAGGGAGTTCAATTCACCATTCCAAATTTTGATGGTTTAGTTCACATGGTTTGAGCTGATTCAGGCCTGGAGTTTAAGGTACGGACTTATAACCCAAGGCATTGTTGCTCAAAACCAGTGACGAGAATGACACATCCCCAAGCACACATTGCAAAAGAGATGGCATTGCGTGTAGTTTTGTGGATCATACCTTGTATATATCCCTTGATGTGGATCATACTTTTGTGGGGTAGCTTTCAAGCATACCTTGTACATATTTACATCAACACTTCTTTACATTAGATTATGTGAAGCAACAACGTCGTCATATATTAAAGCACATTGTCTTTCATTAGCTTCTGTGAAGCAACGACGTCGTCATAGTATATTTTCAAGCCCTAGTTTCTGTGAAGCAACGACGTCGTCAGATGTTTAAGCACACTTTCTTCCACTAGCTTCTGTGAAGCAACGACATCGTCAGATATTAGAGCACACTTCCTTCCATCCCTCTCCCTAGCACCCATTTTTTTCACACACTCCTTTTCCCTCTCCTTCCAACACCCTCTTCTCCAAACAAATTCCACAACTACAAGAGTGAGAATCAGATTGTTAGAGAAGATTAATCTACCTTCATATTCCCCAAACTCATCCTTTTCCCCAATTAGATTTCAAATTTCAAAAATACCCATATCAAATTTCCCTTTATAACTCCATTTCCCAATCCCCAACTCCTCACCCCTTCTCAAATCCTTCTTTCTATCACTTCTCCCTCTCTCCCACCACCCAAGAACCAGATTTCCAACACACCCACATTGGAAAAGGGTCGTTTTCCGACCGTATGCCATTTTTGGTGGTATGGAGAGCTTACCACCCGTTCTTGAAGTGTCTGTGGTGCTTGCCGCGATCATCATCGTCCATGAAAGTGGCCACTTTCTTGCTGCTCATCTTCAAGGTACCCATGTGAGTAAGTTTGCTAGGTGTGGAGCTGGAAGGTGCAGGATTCGAGGGCATGTCGGGTGTTTAGGGTTTTGTGGGTCATGATTTTGGGGGTTTTGGGGGATTTGTGGGTCATGGTTTTGAGGTATGAGGCACGATCCAGAAGCCAAATCATCTGGCGATGGGCGCCATCTGAGAGTTTTGCTTCAAGGATTGTGTCGTCTCCTTCCATGAACTCAAGACCTGATCTCTCAGGCATTGAAGTCCAAATTGGGAAGCTAACTGAAGATCTACAGAGTGATTTAGGTGACATGCAATGAGCTTTTAGGACTACCTTAACTACCTTTTGAGGAAGAAGGAAAAGGAAATTGCCAGGGGAAAAGGAAGAAAGCGATGAGCAAAAGAAGGAGACAATGGGGAAGTGGGGTTCATGGCACTTTTATGGGGTTGAATGGTGTAACGACGTTGTCACTTGTTTCGATCATTAATATATATATAAAAAAAAAAAACGGAAGTGGTCCCAGGGGACCACTGGGACCACTTCCCCGCCATATTTACTAGTGGCCCATTTTTTGTCTAGTGACCATCTAGGTCATTTTTCATGTAAATTCCTCTAATTGCTATGATCTGTTTAATTGGAGGGTTTCACAAATAGTTCAACCTACACAAAATAAAAGAGACTTTTAGTGAAAAAAAAAATTGCTTTTAACGACGTTTTTTTTTTCTAAATTGTTTTTTCACTTCACAAAGTATTTTCTGCTGCTAAAACTTCTTTTTTTTTTTTTTTTTTTGTTACAGTCGATTTATAGGCATTTACAACACTTTTAGCTAAGGAACTTTTCGACAGCTAAACTTGGCTTTGTCTGCCGCTAAAAATCGTCTTTTTTGGAGTCATCTTAGGATCAACACAATGTTGGGAGTTTTAAAATGCTCTATGAACAACCGTGGACATTGCTATTAAGTTTTTCTTTCAGAAAAAAGAAAATCTATAGAAATCCCTTTAAACAAATTAGCCATGGGTTCACCAACGCTCTCATTGTTGAGTGTTAATATTGGCACCTTGGTTTTACATATATAGGAATTAGTATTTGTGTCTTCAAGTTAAAATATCACTCAGAGATCACTAGCCCAACGTAGCTGGAAAAAAAAAATTTTATAAAAGGCTCCCCACACAAGACCTCAGACTTCTCACTGCTCAGATTGAGCCTGTTTGTTGAAGTAATTTTTAGTGCATGTCTTCTAAATGCTCATTTTTTTTTAAAAAAAAATTCACCTTTGATTTTCATTTTTAACCACTCTATATATATTCAATTTCTATATATATTTTAATGCAATTATACAAATAAGGCCCAAGTGAAAATGATAATTTACAAGAACATATATTCAATTTAATATAATTAGAGAAACTCCTAATGTCTCATATTAGTTGTCTAAGCACACTATAAATCAAAAGACGACTCATAACAGCATAAACCAAAATTCAAGATAAATTTGATTCAGGAGTGTTTTTTTTTCTTTTTCTTTTTTCTGTTGATGTCAAAAAATTAAAGAAAAAAGATGAAAAATAAGATGGAATTGCAAAAAGGGAAAATCAGATATAAACATTTCAAGTAAAGAATCAATGAGCGTTTTTTAATTCTTTGCTGATAAGTTAAAAGGCATAGAGATAAAAATAATAATCACCACGGATATTTTACAAAGATCAAATTATAATCTTAAAAGCATAAATAAGATTAAATGAAGGAAAACTGCAAAAGGAATGCGATCTTTTAAGCATTGAGAATGCCATATTTTAAACATTGAGAGACCAAAAATACGAAAATGTTATCATAAGACAACTTTAATTTGACTATATCAGTTTCATAGTATGACAACTTTACTTTTTTTTTTTTAATTATTTGGACACATACTAAATATATTGTTTTGTCAAAAAATTTAATTAAAACAACTCTATTTGAATTCAAACAGATCTATTTTACAAAGAACTTATCCCTTTGGTTTTGAATGTAAACAAAAGGTGAAAGGAGAAATGGGGGAATCTCTCAAAGGCATTGCCAGCATCTCTGAGTTAGAAATAGTAAATACATCTCATACAATCATAGCTAGGCAACACCTCAAAGCTTCCTGCATTTTACCACTCGGCCTCACACAAATATACTCTAGAAAGTGCCAACTACATTTACAGTGCTGTTAGCCTGTTACACCTATGACACCAAATAACCTGTCAAATAGTTTTTGCCTTTTTAATGATAGAGACTCGAATGCAAACCCATGTGGTCTTTGTTGGTGTGGGGGGTTCCCATGACCAGGCACTTATCCTCACAAGCTGTGGCAGATGGAGAAACATTAAAGTAGGTTACATATTAAAAAAAAAAAACCCTTAAGATTTTCAAAAATTAATAATAATTGACCACTTTAAAATGATTGGATAATGTCACTCATGAGTGGTTATCTAGTCCTTTTGTGCAAGCTTGTTTTGCTACATTATTGTTTATTAATATAACATTTCTCTCTAAAAAGAAATTTGGTCACACATTGTCACACCCGTGCCCCCCCCCCCCTATAAAAGGGTTTGGGTCCGGTGAGCATCCACGTAGAGAGAAAGGGTGGGAAAAACTCTCACGTTTGGTAATTTTATAAGTAAAGTCAAGTCAATTTAAATATCAAATCAAAAGTACTTTTTATCATAACTCTATTCATTTTTTTTCAAAAAAATAAAAATAAAAAAGTAACTACCTTTATTAACTAAAAGACAAAAAACCCCATTTCCCCATACAAAAATAAAAAATATTTCATCCAAACAACTAAAAATAAAATACCATCATAACTTAGTATATATTTTATTCATTCTTTTTTTTTTTTTTCACTTCACTCCACTTGATTTTAAAGAACTTGCTATGCAGTGGCAAATAAATCACACATCGAAAACATACAAGTCCTAATCCTGGGTATTTGATTGCAGCCACATGAGGCTTTTTAAAACTGTGCAGTAATATTGAATTGAAATCAAGCTAAAGCGAATAATATCATGTGGAGAGTTTTGATGTCCACTCTATTTAGGGTGTATAAGTGCAACTAAGTTGATAGGGGCCATTTTTCAGAGCTTTCTAGATAAATCAAGAGTTGAAAAAACGTATATAAATTTTATGATCGCCTCTCTTCCACACAAAAAAAGTGCTGAACTCAAAAAATAGGAGTGCGCCACGTTCTTCTGTCCCTTCATTTTGGAAAGCCCCTTGGCTAATTTGTTTTGCATTTGGTTTTGAAGATTTCTTAGAAAGGTTTATCTTTTGTGGCATGCATGTAATCTTGTGAGAAATAAGATTTCAAGTTGGCTAAGTTAGAGTTTTCTTGATTGATCAGAAGTGAAAAAAGGTACATGTAGGTGCAGAAAATAATGACCCACAATAACTGGGGAGCCTTAGAGGACTTATCCAACGTGGTGATGACTGGGTAACCGTCCGAAAGCCTGAAAGAGAAGAGCAAACGGTCAGAGGACCCTGGCCTAGTAGGCGCAAGGCTTTCCGATGCCAAAGTCAGTGAGTGAACTGGAACAATGGAAGGAGAAGAAGAAGAGAGGCAGAGTAACGGCTCTGTGGGTTGAATTGTGTGTACCTTGCTTGTGGTATGAAGCTCTATTTATAGAGACTTGGGTCGTATCTTTGGAGGATATCTTGGTGTGGGTCCCATGATTTGACTGGGAAGTCATGATCAGCCCACAAAGTAATAAATGCGGTCCAATCCAGCCCACTCTACATTTAATGCCAGTCGGATCAGCCCACATCGCATTAAATGCGCGTCTTGTTGGGCCAGATTGTGTTGTTCCGCCCTCGGGCCTTGCCCTGATGTGGCTTCAGCCGCTGGATGCCGCCCTGTCAGGGATCTGGCGAAGATTGTGAACGGCTGGATGTCGCATCTGTCTCAGTGGCTCGCGCCCCTATTCCTCCACGTGCCTGGTGACGTGGGGAATGAGGGGCACAAATGGAGGCTCTTTCTTGCTTTGGCTTTCGTCCCGGCTCCTTCAGCCGAGGTGGAGCTCTCAGCCGAGATGGGCACATGGGGTAGCCGAGCTCGGTGCTAGCGGCCCGGAGCTGCTTGACTTCGGCTGAGGCCTCTGCCCTGTTAGCCGGGGTGAGTTTGGTGCCACGTGGATGGCACGCGGATGGCACGTGAGAATGTTTAGTCTCATCTGATGGCTGTGATTAGCGTAATCCTGGAGTTCTGGAAATCTCCCCACATAGTACATATGTTTTATGATTTCTCTTCTCACACATAAGTTTGTGACCTTATCAAGAAAAAACCTTCTCCCTCCATCCATTGTATTAAAAGTTGAAGCACCCGAGGAGATCAACGCCATATCAAGGGACAGATAGCTTAGATAATGGGCGCAACAGGGGGCAAGGGGGCCATGGATCCTCCAAGATTTTTTGAAAACTCAATTTTTTGAAAATTCTATGCATTTTTCACATTTGGCCTCTAAAATTCTAAAAGCACCCAAAAACTCAATGCATTTTTTTTTGACATATGAGCTCCAATTCTTTTATTATTATTACTATTTTTTTATAGATGATTTTACCTAAAAAAGGATTCTAGTTGGCCACTAACCGGAAGAGGTACCCATAGTATATATGCTACGAAATCGGTATTCCCGCCAGAAAATATATATTTTTTGCTTATTTTCTATAAGCGACGACGTCGTCACAGATTAACACAATAATTTTCGCATTAGATTCATTGAAGCAACGACGTCGTCATATATTAAAGCACATTATCTTTCACTGGCTTCTGTGAAAGTAACGACGTCGTCAGTTATTAAAACACAATTTCTTCCACTAATTTCTGTGAAGCAACGACGTCGTCAGATATTAAAGCACACTTTCTTCCACTAGCTTCTGTGAAGCAATGACGTCGTCAGATATTAGAACACACTTCCTTCCAAATTCTATCTTCTGTGAGGCAACGACGTCGTCACTGACCATTGCAATCGAAAAAAATGATGTGTATATTGGTTTTATGTGCGAGTGCACTACAAGACATGGACATATTGTCAATCCAAGCCCAGGCCCATTTTGGGCCCAGTCATCATATCTTACTTAGTCAATTGTAAAACTGATTTTTAGGATCTAGATTAGATAAGATAATGATAGTTGCATGTAATCAGGGCATTCAGCCCCTTTATAATGGGAGAAACAGTCGACCCTAATGGGCACTGAAATTAAAACATTATTTGGTATTTTCCTTGTTCTGGTTTTCATCTCTATGAATGACATGGTATCAGAGCCTAAGGTTGTTTTAGTTTCTTTCACATCCAATGATCTGTAAGATCATCCTTGACATCTTCCAAGGTCTGGAACCCTCCGTGCAACCTCCGATCATCCCAGATAATCCCTGATCAGATCTGATCATCTCAGATCAGGCGTGGCCCACTTCAGATCATCATCAACTCATCTACAGAAGCAGCCCAGTGTGGTCGCAGGTTTATTTCAAGTATTCTGGTGATTTTTCCTACAATTTTTTTATCATCAGAGGTTGGTCGTCTGTCACCTTTTGTGGATTTTCGGATTTCTTCACTTGTTTTCATCACAGCCGCACCAAATCTTTGATTTGATCTGGTTTTTTATGAGACTACTTCCATTAGTTGCATAGAAGATCTGTGCATCCATCTCGACCTTCAGATCTGTCATCAGATCAACTGGTGGGGCCCACGTGCATATCAGCACCTTGACGACATGCTTGTCAGTGCGTTTTTTAGTTTTTTGTTACTGTTTGTAACATACAGCAGCGCAGGTTTTTTGGTTTTTTCGGCTGATATTCCTTCCATCCCACCTGTGGATCATCTCCTAAGTCATCTTCCAAGCATTGGAAGCCCCACTGCGATCATTTTCGTCCGCCAGATCATCTCTGATAATCGTTGATCACCTTAGATCAGGTGTGGTCCACCTGAGATCATCACAGCTCATCAACGGAATCCTCCCACCTTGGTCGACTAGAGATTCCTGGGTTTATGAAGATTTTTTCCGGAATTATTGCTCATCAGAGGTAGGTTTTTTACCATTTTTTTGTGAAAATTCAATCTTTTCCACTAGTTTTCATCTCGGCCGTCCAAAATCCTGGATTTGGATTTGATCTGACTGAGACCATGACCAGTAGTTGCATAAAACTATTCTTCCTTCATCCCCACCCTCTGATCTATGTTAAGATCACCAAGTGGGGCCCTTGTGTGGTTTTACACACTGCCGACAGGGACGTTTTTATTCCTTGTTACTGCTGCTGCTGTTGTCTTCATTTTCTTGCTGCTGTTGTCTTCCTTATTTGCCGCTACTTGGTTTCTGCTGTTGATTGCTACTTCATCTGGGTTACTATTACTGCTGTTGTTGCTCCTTTTATTGTTTGCTGGATGGTTATTTTTTTCCTGTTTTCATCTGAGATTACTACTGCTGCTGGCTGTTAATTTCTTTATCATTGGTATTACTTCTTCTTGCTGCTGTTGCATCTCCTCTGGACATCTTTCTCCATCAGATCTTGGCTGCTGGTTGCTACTGTTGCACCACCTCTTGATTGTGTGTGCTTCTTACTAGTCTTTAGTAATGGAAAAACATGAGATAACCCTGGTTCGATTTGATGGAACAAATTATTCCTCATGGGCCTTCCAATTTCAAATTTACTTGGAAGGAAAAGAACTCTGGGCACACATTGATGGATCTGAACCTCAACCTGAGGAAGATGATAAGAAACTTTTAGCTTGGAAAACAAAGGATGCTAAAATCAAGACCTGGTTACTAGGCTCTGTTGAATCACATTTTATCCTTAACCATAAACCCTGCAAAAATGCCCGTGAAATGTGGGACTATCTTAAGAACATTTATCAACAAGGCAATGCTGCTCGTCAGTTTCAATTGGAACTTGAAATCTCTCAATTCACTCAGGAGTATTACAATGGCTTCCGCAGATTGTGGTCCGAATATGATGGGATTAAGTTTGCCACGGTATCTGCAGCACTTCTACCGGAATTACTTTCATTTCAGCAAAGTAGTCATCGGGATCAGCTTCTCATGAAATTTCGTCCGGAGTTTGCGACAGTTAGATCAAACTTGATGAGCAGGGCTACTATTCCCAGCTTGGATAACTGCCTTCAGGAACTTCTGCGGGAAGAACAACGTCTACCTACGAAAACTACTCTGGAACAATAGCGATCTACTGAGGCTCCATTTGCCTATGTTGCTACAACCAGACACCCTCCTTGGGACATCAGTAAAGTTCAGTGCCATAACTGTAAAAAAATATGATCACTATGCAAATCAATGCAAGGCAAAAATTTGCAGATATTGTAAGGCCATTGGTCATGTTATTAGCGAATGTCGGAAGAAGGCTCGCAATTCTACTTCCCGCAATTATGTGCAGTCAGGCCCTGGTACTTCCACTGTGACGTCAGCTCCTACTGCTTACACAGTGACCACTTCACCATATGCATCCTCTGACTTCAGTGGTTCTCTGCAGTATGATTCATCCTCACAGCCTGGTTTCTCATCGCAATCAACGTCTCCAGCCCTTCTAACCCCTAAGATGGTTAACCAAATGATCATCAATGCTTTGGCATCCATGAACATCGCAGGTACTGATTCCTCTCTTTTCAATACATGGTACTTAGATTCTAGTGCAAGTAACCATATGACCTCTTCACCCATAGCATTACAGAATGTTGTTCCTTATAATGGTCATCTCACTGTTCAAGCTGCCAACGGAGATCATCTCCCCATCACCTCTGTTGGTGATACCCCTGGCCCCTTACCCTTAACCAATGTTTTAGTTTCTCCTCATCTTGCTACCAATTTGGTTTTCGTGGGTCAACTTGTTGAAAATAATTGCAATGTCTCCTTTTCTTCTTCTGGCTGTGTTGTGCAGGACCAGGAGTAGGGGGAAGTGATCGCGAGGGGGCCTAAGCGTGGCAGACTTTTTTCCTTACCAATGTCTTCCGTTATTGAGAATAAAACTTTACATCAGTTATTTTATATTTTTATTCAGAATAATTCTCGATTGTGGCATAATAGACTTGGTCATCCAAATGCCTCTGCTTTGTCTACTTTATTTCAATCTGGATTATTAAATAAACCTTTTGACTCTGCTTCTTTTGAATGTGATGCTTGTAAATTAGGAAAGAGTAAAACTTTACCTTTTCCACACTCCACCACATGGAGCACTGCATGTTTTCACTTGATTCACAGTGATGTTTGGGGAATGGCTCTGACCCTTTCCCATAGTCATTTTAAGTACTTTGTAACATTCATTGATGACTACAGCAGATTTACTTGGATTTATTTATTACATTCGAAGTCTAATGTTCTTAATGCATTTAAATTTTTTATTAACTATGTTGAAAACCAATTCTCTAAATGCATTAAAACTTTGCGCTCAGACTCAGGGGGGGAGTATGTTTCCAAGGATTTTCAATTCTTTCTAAACAATAAAGGAATCATTTCTCAACATACCTGTCCGTAAACTCCACAACAAAATGGAGTCGCGGAATGGATAAACAGACATCTTCTTGATGTAACTAGAACTCTTCTGATTGAATCATCCGTTCCCTCTCGTTTTGGACTGAAGCTCTCACCACGGCTGTCTATCTCATTAACCGCCTTCCATCACCTACCATTGCTCATTTAACGCCTTAGTTTAAATTGTTTGGTCATCCTCCTGTGTTTGATCACCTGCATACCTTTGATTGTGTTTGCTTCGTTCATCTACCTCTCATAGAAAGAACGAAACTGACAGCACAATCTCGCAAGTGTGCTTTTTTGGGATATGCCACTAAACAAAAGGGTTTTGTTTGTTATGATCTCATTGGTCGTCGTATCAGGGTTTCTCGAAATGTTATTTTCTTTGAAAATCAATATTTCTTCCAAACTCACATGGACTGTCCTCATCCCTCTTCACCAGCTCTCTTGCCAGGTTTTTCGGATCAAACCTCTGTTACTAGGTTTAATCCTGCTTTTGTATACAACCGACGGGAGAAACCTCCCACTACAGATGGCCCTTCCCCTGATCCTCCACCGACAAATGGTTCCACAGCTACTCCTGCCTTACGTCGCTCCTCCAGATATTCTAGACCACCTGAGCGGTATGGATTTACCCATACTTCTTTGATGACCACCCTATCGTCTATCTCTATCCCAAGTACTTATTTGCAGGCTGTCCAACAATATAAGCTTCGTTTCTTATCATAAAAGGGAGGTATCTAACACTTGCCATATAACAGCGAATGACATCAGGAATCAGATGGGCTCTTGCTGAATGGGAGCAAGGAAGAGTAATATGTCTAACACTTGTACTTGCTTTCATTTTCTCATTGCCAACAAGATCAATGGTTTTCTTCTCAGGTTTTAGAAACCTAGAAGCTATTTGCTTCAACTAAGATGGTAATGTGGCACTGAAGAGGAGTGTCTGGACCTTGCTTACATCTTCAACTTTCCCAAGGATAAGTTCAACATCTTCAACAAAACTCATCCTCAACATGTCATCAGCCTCGTCAAGGACACGAAATCTCAATGACTTCAACTCAATAGTGTTCCTCTTTAGATGATCCTTTATACGCCCTGGGTTGCCAACTCCCTTGTCGGTAGAAGCACTACGACACTTGGTGGCCTTCTATAACCCATCTTCCTTGATTCCTTAGCGTGACCGTTAGTTATAGACTCCAAAATGGGTAAGACAAACAAACAATGTTTTACCCTGACCCGTCTGACCAAATCGCAACCCTTAAGAACAATCTCAAATGTCATGGCCTGAATCAGGAAAAGCGATTCGATCCCTTTCGACTTCAATTTCTCCCTCAGAGGCTCCGAAATCCTGAAATTCGACACCATGTTCGGATCCGCCTCCTTCTCATCCTTTCCATCAGTAGACACCTCTCCATCCTCAAATGAGGATGGAAGAGAGAGAGAGAGAGAGAGAGAGAGAGAGAGAGAGAGAGAGAGAGAGAGTTCTACTATTTCTTCTGCAAATGAGATAGAGAGAGAGTTGCAACCGCGGCAGGTCGGTGATGGAGCACTGAATGGACCAGAGATTGTCGGAGAAGGTGAGGGAGCGGAGGAAGCGGCAGCAGAGGCTGAGGTTGCAGAGGTCGCAGGGGAGGAGGGAGGTGGAGATGATGGAGAGTACGTCGTCACTCGTTTCGGGGAGGAAGAAGGGGACAATGGGGAAGTGGGGTTTCGGGACACTTTTATGGGGTTGAATGGTGCAACGACGTCGTCACTTATTTCGATCATTAATAAAAAAAAAGGAGTGGTCCCAAAGGACCACTTCCGTGCCATTTTTTGTTTAGTGGTCATCTTGAGTCATTTTTTAGGTAAAATCCTCTTTTTTTTATATATTGGCCTTCTATGGGAGATTTTATTGGTCCACCACTAGCTTAGATGATGTACCTTCATTTACCTTGGTTTGACTTTAGTTTTGCATTTCAGTATATTCATGACAAGATCTGTAGGATCTTACACCCCATTGAGCTACCTTTTATCCCAAAATCAATTGATGATGGGAAACGACACATCAATGGTTTTTATGGTGAGGGCGAGGGCTTGATCAGAATTATGACCGCTCAATAAACGAGGGTGGACGTTGACCTCAATAAAATCTTATAACAACTAAAATCTAACTCAAAATATCTATACTTAATCCTTTATACACAAATCTGAAATCCCATTCAAGCATCCTCCCTGCAAAGGCCAAAGGTACACCCAATGGTCACATGTGCCTCTTCCTTTCTCCAACTTCGCCTTGCCCTACATTTATTTGTAGGAAAATTCTATTGGCACACAGATTTTTTACTTTTCCCACACAAATTCTTTCTACATACATCACTATAATTTAAAAATTACATTAATTCTTTTCACACACATCAAAATTCCCCAAAGTACACATCTCTTCATTTTCCTGTTTCTTCCCACACACATCCTCCCTTAGATTATCTTAGATTGTCTTGTTTTCATGAAAACTAGTTATGGGGATAGATTCTCATTCAATGTAAGATTTTACAAAAAAATTCAACTGTTTTTTCATGCATTTGGGCTGATTTTCTTCCATCATCGCAAGGGTTTATCACCCAGAAATCGTGACTGTTAGGTCTCTGAGATGCCGAACAAAATGCATCTGTTCAGTACTGTAGTTCCAAACAAGAGTTGACTGTTCGGACCTGAGTATCCGAATAGTGTGTGAGGTCTACTGAAAACCAAGTGTTCGGACATTATCTGCCGAACATATGCCTTCTGTTCGGGTGTACAGTGCAAAACATATACATACCGTTCGGACCTGAAAGACCGTACATATCTGGACCTGCAACTCGTTCCAATCGAGAAAAAAATTAAAGAAAGTGGCATTTCCATTGCTGCTCTGACCGAAAGGCACCATTTGATTGTTGTTTTCTTCCTTTATTGCACTAGAAATTCTTTAGAAATAGAATGAAAAAAGATGAAGTACAAGAAAAAGGAAAGATGAAGTAAATGGATGAAGATGAGGTGCCCAAGAGTAGAAAATGGAGAAAGATGAGTTGCCCAATATGTTTTGAGTTTTTTTGGAAAGTGGAGAGTGAGATGGGTGGGGGGGAAGAAGAGATGGATGGGAAAGAAGAAGATGGGCTTGTGTGTGAAAAGAGGGGTAATGTATGTTTTGGTCATTTCATAAAGGGATAAAAACGTAATAAAAAAAAAATAAATTTCTTGTGTTGGAAAAGAAAACAACTTGTATGCCAATAGCAGCACTCTCATTTGTATTGATTGTTGACGCCCCTCTCCCTCTTGTGGTCCTCAGACATACCCAATCAATCATAGGCCCCAACAACCGACATTAAAAGAGCAATGACACATGGTGGTGAACCATCCACTAGGTTCAAACAAAGTAGCTATGCCATGACATGGTTGGAGCCTTTCATTACCAAATCTATCTTATGTTCTTGTTCTTGTCTTGCAAACCAACTGGCTAGAATTTCCAATGATTGGAGAATTAGATAGGTATGACCTGACGAGGCACTCAACTTGTTGATCTTTTGAGGGAATGGGTGATGGGCATTGAAAAGGAACCTTTGTTCAATATGTCCTTAGGTTTGTCCCAATGAAAAGGACATGCATGAGGTCCCCCATACAACTGGTTGATTGCAGACAAATCCTTCTCTGCTGAAATCTTGGGTTTAACAAATAGAAACTTGCGTCTCAAGAACCTATAGTGTCTGTCCTCTATAAAATAATTTGAAACTTGGTTTCTAAAATCTCTTTCAACAAGACGAGAAATTGGGAGAAGATATGTCGGAATTTTTTTATCAACTAAGAATTTTCAATACCCATATTGTAGAAATTTTCCTTTATTTATGGGGCAAGAAAAAAAAAAGGTAGTCGGTTGTCTAAATAAGAATCCATAGTCTTAAATGTTAGAAAAAAAAAATAAAATAAAATATAGTTGAGATGGATCGTGAGTTATGGGCCACGCTTTCCTTAAGACAATAACTGCCCCCATATTAAATTGGTGTTTGCAACCGGATTACCGATAAGTTTGCCTCCAAGATAAAATAGGCTAAGATCCTCTGTGTGTTGGATCATCTGAGCACTAGATTATTAATGAGTTGAGGGGCAAAGGATATAAGGTGGAGATGCATATGGGACATTGGCTTTCGTAAGAATTAAATTACTAGGTTGATGGCTTAGTATTCATTTTTCATCTTCTCTTTATTCAATTTCCATTAAAGAAAAGGTTATTTTGTGGTCATTTTTTTAATATTTACTTTTGGTTCTTCATTTTTAACCATGAATAAAAATGCAATTCTAGGCATTTAGTCATGGGCAGACCCATGTATTAGCTGGTGGGGCATGTAGCCCCCACATGATTTGGAAAAGGCCCATAAGGGCCCTTAAGACTTCGACCTTTCTCCGATCGAACTCTCTTCTCGTCCACTTTGAGCCCCATCATCACCCGAAAAAGCCCATAAAGGGGCCTTGGGACTTTGTATCTTCTCCAACTAGATCCTTTTTTCTTCTACTTCGAGTCTTCTCACGACCTCATTTTGACTCTGAGTTTTCTCCCACCCTCTAAACCCTTTCGAGATCGGCGCATCAGCACTGGTGGATCGCACTCTCTTAACTACTTACAATGATATAGTTTTAATTTTATGTACAACCATCTAAATTTTCTTGATAAGATAGGGTTCTTAATGGACTTAAGTCGGGCTATATGTGCTTGAACACAAGTCCCAATTAATATTATTTTCTCCTTATCGTTAGTCATCTAAAAGTTATTTTATACATGGACTATTTCAATTGACCATCATCAGCCCCCCACCCCCCCCCTCCCCGAACAAAAATCATGAGCCCGCCATTGGATTTAGTTACGTGAAATAACAATCTTCAGTTGCAGTGTTAATGGTGAGGGACTTGGGTGAGTGCGTGAGTATTTACTAGAGAAAGAAAAAAGACACGAGAAAGTAAGCCCCATAGTGGACACCCTTCTAATTTTACCTTTTTTTTTTTTTTGCTGACGCAGGGTGTCCCGGCCCTTTGGGCCACAGTAATCCCTGCGGGCCCAGGAGGCAAAGCCGGGTAAAAACCCCCTGTGGCCCCAGTGTGGTAGCGCGGGGATTCGAGCATACTTATATGCTTACGTTAATGTCCTCTTTTGTTACTTGATTCATCTTTCTCGTAACACAATTATCACCTTGCTCATGAAGTTGTTGGGGAATTAAGTCCCGTATTGACTGAAACTTCTAGTGTGACTAAGTATGAAGATGAGAGTATAACCATTTTCCATGTTCATTGTTGCTTAGAAGATAGTCCCATGTCAAATGAGAACAGCTCCTTACTCGAGTGGTAAGTAGTGACAGTTCTCACCTGACTGTCCAGGGTTCGAGTACTGGGTACACCACCTCTTCCCGCTTGTGCGGGCTCCATTCGCACTTGTGTGAGTTTTTTTCCTGTGTGTACAGGCTCCTTTCCCACTTGGATTGTCTTCCCGTGTGTGTGCGGGCCCTCAATTGAATCCCAGCCCCAGCCCCCTTGGCTGGGTTAAAAAAAAAAAAGTCACATGTCAAATGAGCACTTCAATATGAGTGTTATCTTTAATAAAGCATTGAAAACTTTTGTCTGTTTGAAATAAATCTGATTCAATTAGATCTGATTGGATATCCATGTTTGTTTAAAAAGAAGTTATTATTTTGTTACTTTTGAAAAAGATATATACAAGAAGTCTTAACCACTTTATTCATAAAATAAACTTACCAATTGACAAATTAGTTGAAAGTTGCTCATTGTGACAACCATTAAGTTGTTGGTTCAAAGTGAAAAGAGAGAGAGAAATTACATATTCCTAACATTTTAGAGTTAATTCACAAGGGAGAGGTAAGGAATGCAAACCCCACACCTCCTTTATCAGTCCCAACATTTTCATGTGTAACACATATGAAGCCCTACCCTTTAATTTGCTCTACTTTTGGAAGCTAGAATAAAGGTAAGATAATGATAATAAAATGCTTTATATTTAGTAATAAATACGGGGAAGAGTCTGACCTTGTCTTATCTTATTTTATGATTGATGAGACTAATTTTGGACCCATCACATTAACTTACAAAGATAGGAAAGATTCAGAATTGGCCAATAAAATAAATTAGTGCTTTCCAAGAGGCTCTAAGAAAAGAGAGACTTAAATGTGTAATAAGAAATTGAAAAAAAAATAATCTTCAATTCCTTTCAATTAGCTGTGGCATTTAATGGCCCAAGCATATATAGAGATGGGCATGGCTATGTCCAATTGTCCATGTCTCACGCCGGTCATTTGTTAGGTCATAAATAAATAACATGTGCCCTGTCCATGGTGTAAAGTGGGCCTTATTATTGCAAATATGTTTATTGTTCCCAAAAAAATATTTTTATGAAAGACTTGGATATTTTTAAGTTTATGATTTTTATATATGTTCAAAAAATGTTGCTGAAACTGAATTAATTATTATCAAATTATTTAAATAAATAATAAATATAAGGTAGCATTAGAAATTCCCTTTAGTTTTTATTTCTATTTTTTCACTCCTTTTTATATTATCAGATTTCCTTTCATGCTTTTTTTTTTTCTCCCATGTTTGTAAACACCGCAATATAAAAGTTAGTATTCTTTAATTTTAAGAAAATATTGTGATACTATCATAATATTTTTAAAATGTAGTTGACATCTATGATACTACCGCCTCTATAAGGATGCATCTTCACCATATATCCTTCTCTCCTTACCTCAAAGCCTTTACCCTTGTACTTCGATGTAGCTCATTTGATCGTGAGTTTCTTTGTATTCAATTCTTACCCATTCTATACAACTAAATCAACCCAAAATACAAAGATTCAAGTAAAAGCCACCTAAAGAGGCAAGCAAGAGAAAACAGATCATGGTAAGTAATGATCTATTAGCCAACTCTCTTTAGAGAAAATAACATTTTTTATGGAAGAGGTCAGCTTCGAAGTCTTCACTAGTGAGGAAAAAATGTTATTTTTTCATGCCTTTTCTCGGTGACAAAAATAAATGCACCTAACATATAAAAGTACTGCAAAAATGTTTTATCGTTTTTTTTTTTTTTTTTTTTTTGTATCGTATCATCGAGATGTTTGAACCAACAGGATTATTTCCTAATCCAGATCTTATGCCACTCCACCAACTCTAAGGTGAGTAAAGTATTGTATAGAAGTGGAAAGATGATTTCTCTTATGTAGAAATCCATGTGTGCAGGTACCTTTAAAATAGTCTTGATCAGGTAGAACTAGGGGGGCTAGCGGGGGCAACCCCAAACAACTTTTGAAAACCCCTTTTATAAAGAAACTTTTATAATTTTTTACATAGAGCCCCTCCAAGATTTCTGGAAATCCCCTTTTTCTTTAAAAAATCTTATTAATTGTGACCTTATGGCCTCTCCAAAATTTATAAACCCCCCTTTTTTCTTTAGAAAGTCTTATAATAGTTTACATATGGACTCCATAAATTTTCAAGAAAAAGCAACTACTACCTGCTTTGAAAATTACATGTATTTTTTATATGTGGTACCCCCAGGCCCCAATAATTCTTTTTCCACATTGTGGTCCACCCCAACGCCAAGAAGAATTCCTGGGCCCCCCTTGTCTTAACTACACTACAGCAAGGTGGAGTAGCATTAAAGTTTTCTACGTTCAAAGTAAAGAGCGTCATTATGTTGTCATCTTTGAAGTAGGGAGGGTGGGATGAGCGAAAGTACTAGGGCTGGTGAAATTTCACCTTCGTAGTGCCAAATATTCAATGTTAAAAATGAAATGTGAGATTTTGAATATTAGTTGGATGGAGTAAGCTTTAACCTATCACAATCCATGCATTTAATCCTAAAAGATGGCTAACAAAGAAATGGAGACAAGCAATTTATTACTAGAAGTGAGTCTCACCAAACAACTTTGATCACTACTTTTTTTTGGTAGATGGTCACTCCTTAATCACTGAGGTGGGGGGTGTAAGACTAAATAAAGAAGGAAAGTGAAGCCATGAGTCAATCTAAAATTGTGCATATAATACCCCAAGAAGATAGGGGCAAAAGAAAAATCTCACCTTTTAAATTTTTTTTTTTTTGTCATCCTATGTGTGTATGGTATTTTTTTGATAAAAAAATAATTATTGTCAATTTACTTCATCTGAGATTCAAACTCATAAACTCAAACACATTAGATAAAGCCGTAACCTATTGAGTTGCCATTTATAACAACGTCCCTAATTTATTGGATGAGAGGATTATGCAATACATAGAAGATTTCTTTAATTATCTAGCAACTCTTTTTGATCATTTGATACAATACCTCTTTCTTATAAAAATAAGTAAAATAAATTGAAATTCTTCAATAGATCGAAAGAGAATTTTAATTTTCAATATAAGGGACGGAGAAAGTAGAATTTCTCTCTTATAGAAATAAAAATACGTCAAAAGCGAATCCTCTCGTTGCAAAAGCCCACCTATTAAAAATAATAAAATAATAATAATGATAGTAATGAAGATGGTTATTGTTGAAATTTGGTGTGAGAATGCATTAACATCAAACGGGGACGTGCTTGGTGTTTGGATTTTATATATTATCAAGTGGCATGTATGTGGCCCAATGAAGAGCATGATCAAAAATCATTTGCTCCAAAAATATCTCTCTTCACCCTTTTGCCGCCTTTCGAGAACCAAACGCAAAGCACCAGATATTCTTCCGCTCTGTCATTCTCTCTCTCTCTCTCTCTGTCTCTCTTGCGATTCAGATACAAAAAATCCGATCTCTCTTCCTCTCTTCCTCAAGCATCAAAACACTCCAAGATAGTAGAAAGCGATCCGAGCAAGTCTCCAAAACTCAAGATCTTTCGTAAAAAGATCCCAAAACACGAACCAATAGGGGAATCGGCTTCTAATTCCATCGCGAACGAACAGCAAATCATTTCAGAAACCCTAGATCCAGCTCAAAGCTCGAGCCAGATTGCCGGAAAAGATAGATTTTTTTTAGGTTAGGTCCCTGGAAGCAGAAAACGGAAAAGATCGTCGGAAATCGGAAATCAAAGTGGCCATCGGATTAGGATCTTGAATCAAAGGCTTCATAGAATTTGAGGTGGTTTCAAAATTTCCCTTTTTGGGAGTTTTTGTGTGTTTGTTTTGCGATTCTGTGGTTTTTTTCTGATTTTGTTTGGTTTTGGTTTTGGTTGGAGAAGGTGGGGATCAGAGAGAGATGAAGATACAGTGCGATGTTTGTGAGAGGGCTGAAGCGTTGGTGCTATGCTGCGCCGACGAGGCGGCGCTGTGTTGGGATTGCGACCAGAAGGTGCACGCGGCCAATAAGCTGGCCGGGAAACACCAGCGGCTTCCCCTCTCTCATCCGTCTTCTCAGGCGCCCAAGTGCGATATCTGCCAGGTAAAAACTCTCCAAGCTCCATATGCAGTGCCTGCTAACGTGCGCATGTTTTTTTTTTTTTGTGTGTGTGTGTGGCTAACGTGCGCGCTAGGCTTTCTTTGTTTATATTTGATTGAGTGCTTTGGAGTTTATACTATCTAGATGAAATTTATTTCCCTCTGTGATTGAATTAGCTGCCTTTTTGCCTAACAAAAGGAAGAGAATCCAATGAAAAAACCTTTGGGCTTTTTTTTATTTTTATAAATAGTTTGCACATGTAACTTTTATTATAAGACAAGTTTGCTCAAGTTTGGATGCTGGATCCATTCCTGAATATGAGAGTCCAATAGGTAATGGGCTGGAACTTGGACAAGATTTTCCTGACTGGTTTTATCTTTCAAGTCTTGCCTTAACCAAAAGTGTTGAATGTATGTTATTAATTATGATGCTATATTTTAGTGTCACATTTTAGAGGGATAGTTGATTTTCCTCAGTAGAGGCCCTCTATTTTCCAAGGAAAAAGGAAAACACCTTTCAACTTAAAAAACATCAGTACATTTTCTTGTTATGCAAGGGCTACAGAGTCATTGAAGGAGATCAACTTCTAGCAATATGTGGATTAGTGATTTTAGATGTTCTTGGTAAGACCTAAGGGGTTGTTTGCCTTTTACACATTGGATAGGAAAATGGATTTTACATATTTAACATATGCAAATTATAGACATGTGAAACAGATTCTGTGTTTGTCAAAGTCACCATTTTCACATGAGTAAATGAGTGCATTCAACTGTGTTAGATGTGTTTGGATGTTTTGGACGTTTTCACAAACTTCTCAAATCCATGAAGATTTAACATATGACACACTAAATGTCTTGATGCTTATCATTAATATTGGAGTATTGAATGGTTCAAATCATGAACTCAGGCCCTCAAAAGTGTAGAAAATTAGATCTATAGGTTGAGTACTTTTGGGACTTTTTCACAAATTACTCAAGATTTATGAAGATTTAAGCTAATTAAAGGTCTTGGGGTTTATTACTTCAGTAAACAAACAATTTTGATTACAAATATAGGGACCACAGAGATTTTAGAAAAAGAGTGTTTGATGGGATTTGATCCAGTGACCAATTGCATAACCAAAATGCAATCACTGTGTGAAGCATGTACTGATGCCCTTTTGCAAGTGGGAGATGGAAAGAGTTTCACGCCTATTTAGGCGTGAAAATGGCCTTATTTACACCATTTTCACACCTTATTTACGCATCACATGCGTAAATGAGCATAAACAAATGTGATGATGCGTAACCGTTATGCATGCGAGTCATTTACATTTCCAAATGAGTGCAAACAAGCGACCCCTAAATAACTAATAGGAAAGTGATGGGCTGGCCAAGAACACGGTGGAAGAACCTGAAAGGAGAAAGCTTGACAATATACTGGCAAACATTATTGAGATAGAGATTTGATTTAAGATATGCATCCTAAAGAACAATTGGCTCAAACAACGAGTTCTATTATAAAGGTTTCCGGAGACCCGCTTTAGGAATTCACTTTAGAGGGAAGTGGCATTTAAATAAAGAGAAATGTAGTGGTGACATAGTTTGAAAAGAAGTGCTTGAGGTGTCCAAAGGAGAAGACATCAGAAAACCTAGATGTGAAATGGAGAAGTCAAAAGGCTATTGATGAAAAGAGAACTTCTTTTAATGATTGACTCAAAACAAGTTCTAGAATAGAACTTTCTTCAATCCTCCGAATAATATTTTTCATGGGCATGGGAATCTACAGTTAACACAATATAAGAAAAATCAAGAATGGTGTTTGAGCTGGTTTGTGCATGGGCATGAGACCAGAGATGCTTAGTACAAAGAATTGGAGTATTACTAGTACAAAAATAAAAAATAAAAAATAAAGAAGGGAGGCAAACAAAGACTTGAGCGTAAGTAGTCAAAAGTGACACTTTGGATTGTGAAATGACTTCATTGGTAGTCCTGAATAAGGATGAGTAAAAAGTAGAACGGACAAAATATATATTTATTCAAGAAGAAGGAAATAGACTTTAATATGAAGTCAATGGATAAGACTTTGCTAATGTAAGAACATGCATATAATTCCTACTTGGAGGTCAGCCAGTTGGCCTTGTATAGACCAGACCAATGCCTTAAATGTCCCTTCCCCTTTTCAAGTTATACTCCATAAATAACATGAAGTTGAGTTTAAAGGGAAAAACAGAACAGCAGGAGGGAGGTGGTTTCCTAATTCTGTTGGTGTTCTCCTTTGGGCATTTTGAGAGGTCCTTGAGTTTTTCTTTTTCCTTCTTTTTGGATGGTGTTCCTCCTTTTTGTTATTTTTCAAAGCTTTTCAGTATATTCCTTTTATACTGATAAGCCTTTGATTAATACAATTTACCATTAAAAGAAAAAAAAAAGAACAGCATGGATTTGAGAATGCTTTTTTATGTAAGAATGTGTGAGGTTTGAACTCCTCTACTTGTGGTCATGCAGGAGAAGTCTGGATATTTCTTCTGCTTGGAGGACAGGGCATTGCTTTGCAGGCAATGTGATGTATCGATACACACAGTGAGTCCTTATGTGTCATCCCACCAGCGGTTCCTTGTCACAGGTGTTAGGGTCGCCCCTCAACAGCACTCCAACACGACAGCCCCTGATTTGTTGAATTCTTCGACATCAAGTGCCAACTCAGTGGAAGTGCCCAATAAGAAATGCCCCATCTTGTCATCAGCTGGGGTGACCACTTCCGTTCACACTGGTGAACAGATGGTAGGTCTCCGACCCCATTGGCCATTGGATGAAATACTCACAAATGCAGAGTACAACAGTTGCTATGGGTTTTCAGAGCTTGGGTCATCCAGGATTAGCAGCCAATGATTTTTTTGCTTTTATGTTTACATCTTTACAGGAAGGAAAATAGCAATTTTCATTGGATTTGATTTGTTTTAGGGGGTCCTAGAAAATGTAACTTTCTCTTGGATACTTTCATATGGTTTCAATGTGTTATTAACCAGTTGGAAATTCTTTTAAAGAACCAGCTGGTGGGCAGGCAAAGGTGATGTTGGCCTTATTCTTAGTGGCGACCTGCCTATTTTCTTTTTCTACTAAATTCCTAGGCATTCATAGGAGAACGGGCTTATATGGAAGAGTTATTGAACAGATAGAGAGAGAAGATGGAGATCCAAAGGAGGCCATGAAATCAGTAAATTGCTACAATTTAAGTGATGAGATTTGATTTCCCACCACTTTTCTCGTCCCTTTTAGATCTATACCTTTGATCCTTCTAGCCTCTGATTGAAGCTCATCTTTAATGAATTTCTAGGAATTCATTAGAAACTAGGCAAAGAGGTCTGTACTGTTTGTTGGATGCCGAGCTCAGATGCAGATGAGGAGTGTATGCCTGGGAGCCCCGAGAAGATTGGTCATTTGCAGGTGAAAAGAGACTGTCTTGTTTTATCAGGTTCAGATGTAAAATTAGCTAATTGTTTGATGCAGGGGCAATTTAGTTGTAACATTGGCTGGGTGATCTTTCATCTCAGTTGACACTGATATTAATTTTGTGACTCGATACATTTAGCATGTCAACATGTACTGTTTTTACATTGGATGTTGGTTTCTGATACCCTTTTCCTTATTGTCCAGCTGATTGATCATCATAAGTGGAAACGTTTACATTCCCAACCCCCTTAGCTCATACCTTGTGGTAGAGAGCGAGCGTCCCGGTCGTCGCCGTGGGCGTAGTCTTAACCAGCCCAGCACTAGAAACTGGCCCCTGCAGCGCAAGCCGGGACTCTGCTGGGTACGAGTTTGATCTCTTGATTGGAGGCGGGAGACT
Organism: Litsea cubeba; assembly: GCA_012931725.1. Taxonomy (NCBI): domain Eukaryota; kingdom Viridiplantae; phylum Streptophyta; class Magnoliopsida; order Laurales; family Lauraceae; genus Litsea; species Litsea cubeba. Next base: position 23,256,911 of record CM022949.1, read on the forward strand.
CAAGTCTTTTGATTAGATTTCCGCTCCCCCTATGCTGGTTAAGTACTCAGCTGGCGACCGTCGCTTTACTGTTCCAAACTCTGTTGAGTGCTTTGTCCAGCAGTTAGCCTTCTGTCAAATTGGAACCATCCATTCTACCCTTTTTAGTCCTGATGGTATTCTATAGGTGGCTACCATGGCATTATTTGAGTGACTTTTCTGCCTATCGTAGGTGAACTCCATGATGTGTCTGTAGCAATAAATTCATCATTGATGAACCAAACGTTTCATTTATTTATGGGATAGGTTTTGTTTCTTATTTTACAAACCCAAAACACTTTTGTGATTGTAATGCATCCTGGTGAGCTTCACCTTTCAACCAAACTGTTCTAAGTTGTTGCCTCACTTTATTTGCCATATGGCCTTGCCGTTTTTCTGGTTTGATCCTTTCTACAAATAGAGAGCTATATCAACTGCTGGATTAACCAAAAAAAAAGTGATTAAAAATTAATTAATACCGATTCATGGTAAATCTTGTTTTGTTTTGTTTTTTTTGTTTGTGTGTGTGTAATGGATGATCTGATTTGTCCATTAGATGTACACTTTCCTTTCTTGTAATTGCATGAATTTCCAGTCCATCTGAAAATATATTCATCATCCTGATTGGAGGAACATAATTTAGTTACAATTTCAACTGTTGCAACCCAAAATTTCTTTCTGAAACGATTGAAATGAAGTTTGGAGTCGACACCAATGCAAGAAGGGGGAATTGAATCGGCAGTTTGGATGGTGGTTGCTCCTGTATAGAATAACCCTTCCTCTTTTTTTTTTATATGTTTTTCTGTGTTTGTTTTTTCTCTCCGGTCAAGATCATTCATTGTCATGAGATCACTCTTTTTTAACTTCATGCTTTGCAATCAAATTTTGAAGGTTTCTTCACCAGTTTTCCACAGGCCTGGAAAGCCCATGTTTGGGATCGTAGATATCTGAGGATTTGGGCCCTGGGAAATTCTCATTTTTGGGTATGTTCATGACCGACCCCTCCCGCCATGAGATTTGAAAATCCTCATTTTTACGAATGCTGATATTATTATTTTTAGCTATATATATATTTATGCATTGATATTGATGTGAATGAAGAGTGAGTGTGCTGAACATGAGAGCATACCCTTACAAGGTGAATTTTCTTCCATTGACATCCACATTATGGGGGGAATCTCCACATGCTGACAGTCCTGTAGGGGGGAATTTTTCATTATAACAAATGCCTGCAACTCCCAGATCTCTAAACTATGCTTGTGTTCCGACCATTCAAATGGGTGGGCAACTCTGAGTCAATCAAACCTAAAAGGAAAAGAGTACCCATAAAATGGACAAAAGCTCAGACTAAAAATCATGAAAATGTTTGATAGATCAAATAATTAGCCGACCTGGTCTTTGAGTCAATTGACCCATATCATCAAATATTTCCTAAATCCTAAAGGGTTATTAAGGTCAGATTTTGGCTAAAAACTGCATATCCCATTGGAGGGCCAACCGAATTCAAGTGAATGTCAAATTTAAGATGATGACATTTGAGGGTGTTAGATTGATCTCCAAGGCCAGATATGCCCACCTGGCTGGACCTTTCCCAACACATGACCGGCCAGATTTTGAGTTACTACTACCCAAACACCTAAATTCCAATCCATGATAGACACATGCACCTAACCCAAAACAGAAGACAAAACATCTCGAGACTCTCGTGGGAGATCTATGGAAATATATATAATCCTTCCCCTCTCACCCAACCATGGTGGACCCAAACATGCGGAAACACACATTATCAACTGCCCAATCATCATCTATCTACACTCACCATCACTAATAAATATTGACAACCACAACAATATCACTCATCACCAACCAAGTCCTTTTGCACCCATTTTTCTTTTCTAATGTAAAGAAATCAACCCTACAAAGTAGCCCCCTCCTGCAACCCGTTTCCTCACTGCCAATTGCCAAACTCTCCTTGAAATAATGAAAGGGATTCTCATAAAAAAATGACCACTGTGGTTTGCCTCATTTCTCTTGGACCTCGACCTTTTAAGGTTTTCTAGAGAGCAATTTGAGCTATCATATATTTTCTGCAAAGAAAAAACATCTTTTGACTAAGGGTTTTTTGAATTTTACAATTTTCTACCTCTGTTTGAACAAATAAATGACAATGATGCTCTTTCTAAAAACCCAAAACACAATTAAAATAAACCCTTTAAAGTTTAAACCCAAGTTAAGTCCCAATAATTGTCACAGATATTGACAAAATTATGAGAATATCTTGATAATATATGATATTTATCTAAAATGGTACTTTCTCAATAATGTGACAGTATTTTCAAAATATTGAAAAAATTAAAGAATTGTGAGAGAATATTTATTGAAAGTAGGAAAAATTACAGTATGAAAATGTTTTGAAAGTATCTTTTATCTATTTTGTATCATGTACTAATTTAATTTTTTAAAAATCAATGTGATTTCCTCTAAACTTTTTCAATAAAGACAATAGAATTTTTTTTCAAGACTATGATTTCCTAAGAACAATATTTGTGATGATGGATCCCAAGTAGGTCGCTAATGAGTGACCATAGCATCTTAAACCTCTGCAACTCCTGTGAACCTCTCTATTGGTTTTGGAAATATGACATTTGATATCGTTTGTGGAGTCTGATAATTTGGGAATTAACTATCTATAAAAGATCAAGTGGACATGACAAAGATGGTTAGCAAAGGTTGTAATCTAATAATTTGTTTCATATTCGTAGATAAAAGATAACAACATTTATTGTGTATGGATTTTTTATTTTTTATTTTTTATTTTTTTATGTTAACATGGTGGCTGTCTAACCCTTTCAACCCACCTTGAAAGTCGCAAAATTTTCAACATTGCAAATGCTAGAGCATTTCAAATGCTAGATGGTTGATGAAGATTTGAAATCCAGATGAACTCTCTATAGGGCCTGTTCTTTCTAGAATTTTGATGGGAATTTGTGGAGTTAAGCATTTATAGGCATGATATAATAGCTTCTCCCCTTGTCATGTGAAAAGATCATATTTCTTTGCTAGAATCTCAAATAGAGTCATATAAAAAGTATCAAATAACCATTGGAATTGTCAAGATTTTAACCTCCTTCCATTTGTAAATCCTACCTCCAAGAGTATGGGTGTTCATGGGCCGGGCTGAGTCATATCCTGGTCCAGTTCAACTTCTAACATATATATATATATATATATATCCAAGCCCAGCCCAATCCTGAATCGGACCTTAACTAGCTGGCTTAAGCCCGACCAGTCTGAAAATGAGTAAGCCCGGGCCCAGCCCGAGTTTACTTTATAAAAATAAAATTGGGATTTTTTGGTATGATTCTAAGGGCTAGGCTTGGGGCTATCTATCACTGAACCCAGGCCGGGCCCACCTATAAAACAGGCCTAAAGAAAATGTCTAAGCCCGACCCAAGTATGAAAACCTATGGCTCAAGCCCTGCCCAAAACGGGCTGGGCCCGGGCCGGCTTGATCCATGAACCCCCTATCCAGGATTATGATTTAGGAATTAGGAATTCAAACCCGGACAGCCTTTGAAAATTTTACAAGACATGAATTTCCTTACTGGTAATCAAAGAAGCCCTACAATTGTGACAAACTTGGACATGGTTGGACTCATGAGAGCTTGAGGGGGTTCTATTCTATGTGCTAATATATATAGGGAGTCTTAATTGGTGGGCTCAGCACTGACATAATCCAACATTTGGGTTCTTCTCTCTCTCTCTCTGCAGCAGACAAAATCGAATCTAAACCAGAGCTGCTGTTGCAGCTTCTTCTTCAACATCATTTCCAGGTCTCTTGTTTATTATCTAGAGTTGATTTTGAAGGAAGAAAGTACAGATGGCACTTCGATTCGATGTTCCACTCTCTTCTCCTCTCATCAACAATCTCCATTCCCACCCAAAATCCCACAGAGTTCTTCCTTTTCTGGCAAATCCCAATCCTCCTCCTCCACCATTTCTAAGATTACAACGTTCAATTCCAGGCAAGAATCTCTTCTCCTACAAAAATATCGTACTCTTTTATCTTAGCAATGAAAAAGGAAGAACCTTTTCCACTGAAAAAAAAACCAAACTTTTTGGTCAGATTCTGAAAGTTCACCTCTTTTTTTTTTTTTTTTTTTTTCGAAATGCTTTTTTGGGTGTTTTCCAGGCCATCAAGATGAGTTCAGGAGGAGAGTGAGAATTAATTGCTCCGTGGCAAAAACCCCAGAAAAGAATGAGGTTAGAAAAGTGGGGATAGGAGGGAAGTGGGATTCTCCATTCGGTTGAGTGTCTTATTGGGGTTATTGAAATCTCCAATTAAAATAAATTTGGGGTTTGTTTGTATTTTTATTTTGTGGTAGGTTTCTCAGATTGTGAAAGAGAAGAGCGTTTCAGTGGTTCTGTTGGCGGGAGGAAAAGGTAAAAGGATGGGGGTATGTGTTCTTTCCTTCATTTCTTTTCTTGAACAAGTATAGGATTTAAGGTTTGGAAAATCATTCATTTGATAATGGATGTTACGTCTTCTTGACACTATTGATAGAGAAAATTGAGGAAATATAGATAAATAGAATGGTTTGTGGACAACCCACATTCAATTTATGCAGTTTAAATGTCTGGACTGATCTTTGAAGCTGGTCACGTCAATGGTGTTGCCTGCCTGATGAGGAGGAAACTTGTTTTGATGGTAACATTAGCACTTCAGAGAAGAAATGATAGTATGAGAGATCCTTTAAAAGAAAACCAAACTGAGATTGCACAATTGGGATGGTTTGGATTGTCTAGTTGAAGTGACTGCTAGCCACTGTAGGTGCAGAAAATAATGACCCACAATAAGAGGGTGCCTTATAGGACTTATCCGAGAAGATGATGGCTGCTGGAAACGTCTGGATGCCGTCCGGAAGCCTGAAAGGGAATAGCAAACGGTCAGAGGACCCTGGCCTGGGCGGCGCAAGGCTCTCCGATGCCAAAGTCAGTGTATGAACTGGAACAATGGAAGGAGAGGAAGAGAAGCAGAGTAACGGCTCTGGTATGGAAGAAGTGGCGTACCTTAGATGGTGGCATGGGTCTCTATTTATAGAGTGTGGCACGTATCTTGGGAAGATATTGTGGTGTGGGTCCCATGATTTGACTCAGAAGTCATGATCAGCCCACATTGCATTAATTGTGGTCCAATCCAGCCCACTATGCATTAAATGCCCGTCGGGTCAGCCCACATCGCATTTAATGCACATCTTGTTGGGCCAGATCCTGTTGGGCGCCTTTGGCGGTAGGAGTACCAGCGGATCTGCCCTCGGGCCTTGCCCTGATGTGGCTTCAGCCACTGGATGGGATTCTGTCAGGGATCTGGCGAAGATCGTGGGCGGCTGGATGTCGCATCTGTCCCACCAGCGCGTATCCCTATCCCTCCACGTGCCTGACGACATGGGGGGATGAAGGGTACACGTGAATGGTCTTTCTTGCTTCGGCTTCTGTCTTGGCTTCTTCAGCCGGGATGGAGCTTTCCGCCGAGGTGGTGCCCGTGGTGGTTCAGCCGAGGCGGTGGTCCTTGCCGAGATGACGCCCGAGGTGGGCCAGTTCGGCGCTGAGGGCCTGGAGCTGTCTGACATCGGCCGGACCTCCTGTCCTGGTAGCCGGGGTGAGCCTGGTGCCACGTGGATGACGTGAGGACGGCACGTGAGAATGCTTGACCTCATCCAATGGCTGTGATTAACTTAATCTTGTGGTTCGGGAAATCTCCCCACACAATTGCCCCCTAGGTTTTGACCTCTGAAGTGTGCTAGCCTTTAGGGGTTAAAAGCTAGAAGAATCCATCTGGGGATACTGTGATCATTGCCTGGTGTCGCTTCGACTCTTTAAAGCAATAAATGCCCTGCCCTGTCCGCCTTTGGAACCGAGCTAACGGCTACACGCGTAGTTTCCGCGCCGACTGCGTTGTCCCATTGATTGACGGGCTGTCTCATTGATTGACGGGCACGGGCTTTGAAGTGTCTCTTCGAATTCGGAGGCGGTATTCAAATGAGGGTTTCCCCTTCTATAAATAGGGTCATCCCCTTCTTCTTCTTGCTTCTGACTCTGTTTCTTTTTGCAGAACGTGCAGAGGCTCCTAACCGTGGTGGGGAGGAGGGATAGGAGCGCTGCAAGGATGGCCCGCCTGGAGTCCGAGCGGGAGAAGTTGAAGAAGGAGCTCGACGAGCAGCGGAAGGGATTCGAGGAGCTCAAGGTAGCCAGTGCTGGAGAATCTGCTCGGCTGGCGTCGGCTCTGGCTGAGGTCGCCGAACTCTCATCTCGGGCCGACCACATGAAAGGCGAGCTCTGGGCGAGGAACAAGAAGGCCGCCGAATTGGAGTCCGAGCTGGCCAGGTTGAAGGCTGAGTCTACCGCTGAGGGGACGAGGCTGCGCGCTGAAACGACGAGGTTGAAGGCTGCGAACACTGAGCTTGAGAAAGAGGCCCAGTCCGCCTTCCAGGATGGGGTAGATCGAGCCACCGAGCTGTACGAGAAGCAGGTGGAGGAGATCACCGCCATCCTGTTCGAGGAGGGATGTCTGGCCGCACTGAGACGTGCGGGGGTCCCTGAAGATCACCCCGTCTATCAGGACTTGCCGAAGTATTCAGACCCGGATCCCGAGCCGAGCTCCGTACCTACAACTGACAGTGCCCCGGTCGAAGCCCCTGCGGTTGTCGACGCTCCAGCTGCCCCAGTCTTAAGCGATGCCCCAGCCGCCAGCGAGGCTTTAGCCGTGCCTCAGGGTGAGACTTCGGCTCCTGGTTCGGCTGAGGTGCCAGCCGAAGCCTTGTCTGCCAGCGACGCTCCAAGCGAGGTCCCTGTCTTGGCCGAAGCTTCTGGCCCCTTGGAGACGGTGATTGACCTGGTCGAGTCGCCGAGACCGGAGTAGCTTTACCTTATGGCTCTTTTTATAATACTTTTACTCTTGCCTTCAGCCTTGTAATCCCTTCCATTGTCAATGAAAAGACTTCTTCACTTGCGTATTTTTTTTTTTGCATTTGTCTTTTTTCCATCTCTGGATGTGCATTGAATGGTATTGAATGCCTTTACGGTGTAGCGTGGCCCTTGAGGTAGAAAGAGTCAAACTGTCATGCTGACACTCCGTATTCTCGAGACCATAAATAGCAACAAATAAGGTGGCGCAGCCGTCGAGGGAATCGGACGGATGTCTCCACGTGGCGCCATAGGGATCGCTGGTCAACAGCCGTGCATCCCCAGTGCGCGTGGGAGACTTCACCCTCATAACTTTCTTCGGAGACCGCGTCCTCCTCCTTCCTATAAATAGGGGTGGCAAGCTCGCCATGGGAGGCAAAATGAACAAGGTAGTAGAAATCATGTCTGGGAGGTGTCCGAAATTTCTTGATCCGGGAGGGGAAACCTGCACCGTTGGATGGCCATCCCCGAGGGGGGGAATGGCTGTCGTGGTCTGCGCGCCCTCTGAAAGAGATCCCCGTGGACCACGCGCTCTCTGAACGCGGGTCTACGGCCATCTGTCCCTGGCCAGGCAGAGTGAGGATGCGCTGCAGGGGGACGGTGGCGCCTTCTCGTCCGACACGGCCCTGTGCGCCCGTCGTACGGCAGGCGGGATTAGGCCTCGCTGGTCCGCGAGGTTTCTTCAAGCTTTGCCGCTCCCACTGCCACCGAGGGTGCGGCAGAGCCCAGCGGGGCCCAAGGTCTGCGACTGGAGGGGCTGTGCGATGCTTTGGTCTGACCAACCAGAGTGCATTGCTGCATAGCCCGGTGAAGTTCAGGATCGCTCAGGACCTCCATGAGCTCTCTGCCTGAAGAGTCAGCGACGCCTGAAGAGTCAGCGAAGATCAGAGTCTCCTAGTCTCTCTCCATTTTTTGTTTTTAGAGGACTGTGGTCCTCCTTTCTGTACTCTTCTTTCTGCTATGTAGTTCTTGTAACAGAGCAGTTCATAATAAATGAAAAGGAATTTTATGACTATCCAAACATTGTAACATTGTCGAATGCTTTTGAATTCCTTCTCTTTTCTGTGTATTGTCCTGGAATCACTCCATTGGTTATGGCTGTTAAAGCGTGAGCTCGGCAACGATCTTTGAGGGGTGTAAAAACCCAGATATTAGGAGTCCGGCCGAGTGTCTGAACTCGAGTCCTTCTCGATAGCCCAAGGCTAGGTGCTTTAGGAATCGACCGAGTCTGGACTCGAGGTCTCTTCCAGGGCGGAGGGCCCAATCTCGGCTGAGTAAGGACTCGAAGCCTTCTCCATAGCCCAAGGCTAGGAGCTTCAGGAATTGACCGAGTCTGGACTCGAGGTCTCTTCCAGGGCGGAGGGCCCAATCTCGGCTGAGTAAGGACTCGAAGCCTTCTCCATAGCCCAAGGCTAGGAGCTTTAGGAATTGACCGAGTCTGGACTCGAGGTCTCTTCCAGGGCGGAGGGCCCAATCTCGGCTGAGTAAGGACTCGAAGCCTTCTCCATAGCCCAAGGCTAGGAGCTTTAGGAATTGACCGAGTCTGGACTCGAGGTCTCTTCCAGGGCGGAGGGCCCAATCTCGGCTGAGTAAGGACTCGAAGCCTTCTCCATAGCCCAAGGCTAGGAGCTTTAGGAATCGACCGAGTCTGGACTCGAGGTCTCTTCCAGGGCGGAGGGCCCAATCTCGGCTGAGTAAGGACTCGAAGCCTTCTCCATAGCCCAAGGCTAGGAGCTTTAGGAATTGACCGAGTCTGGACTCGAGGTCTCTTCCAGGGCGGAGGGCCCAATCTCGGCTGAGTAAGGACTCGAAGCCTTCTCCATAGCCCAAGGCTAGGAGCTTTAGGAATCGACCGAGTCTGGACTCGAGGTCTCTTCCAGGGCGGAGGGCCCAATCTCGGCTGAGTAAGGACTCGAAGCCTTCTCCATAGCCCAAGGCTAGGAGCTTTAGGAATTGACCGAGTCTGGACTCGAGGTCTCTTCCAGGGCGGAGGGCCCAATCTCGGCTGAGTAAGGACTCGAAGCCTTCTCCATAGCCCAAGGCTAGGAGCTTTAGGAATTGACCGAGTCTGGACTCGAGGTCTCTTCCAGGGCGGAGGGCCCAATCTCGGCTGAGTAAGGACTCGAAGCCTTCTCCATAGCCCAAGGCTAGGAGCTTTAGGAATCGACCGAGTCTGGACTCGAGGTCTCTTCCAGGGCGGAGGGCCCAATCTCGGCTGAGTAAGGACTCGAAGCCTTCTCCATAGCCCAAGGCTAGGAGCTTTAGGAATTGACCGAGTCTGGACTCGAGGTCTCTTCCAGGGCGGAGGGCCCAATCTCGGCTGAGTAAGGACTCGAAGCCTTCTCCATAGCCCAAGGCTAGGAGCTTTAGGAATCGACCGAGTCTGGACTCGAGGTCTCTTCCAGGGCGGAGGGTCCAATCTCGGCTGAGTAAGGACTCGAAGCCTTCTCCATAGCCCAAGGCTAGGAGCTTTAGGAATCGACCGAGTCTGGACTCGAGGTCTCTTCCAGGGCGGAGGGCCCAATCTCGGCTGAGTAAGGACTCGAAGCCTTCTCCATAGCCCGAGGCTAGGAGCTTTAGGAATCGACCGAGTCTGGACTCGAGGTCTCTTCCAGGGCGGAGGGCCCAATTCGTCGAAATCAGTCAGAGCGATGACAAGTTGATGACAGGGTGAAAGCCGTTTTCATTGATTGAGATCCATTACATCCTTAGAAATAAAATTTCTTCAAGTGGGATGCATTCCACGGTCTCGGCAATGGCTTGCCATCCAAGCCTTCGAGCTTGTAGGCTGACTTTCCTGCCAGTGAAACTACTCTGAACGGGCCGTGCCAGTTCGGGGATAGCTTCCCTTCGTTTGGTTCTCTGTCAGCTGGCAGGGTCTTCTTTAAAACGAGCTCTCCCGTGGTGAACCTTCTTTCCTTGACATTTTGATTGTATGCCCTGGCTAACCGCTGCTGATAGTCGGTTAGTCTCAGGGCTGCAGCTTCTCGTCGTTCGTCCGCTAGCTCCAGCTCCATTGCCAGATTTGTCTCATTTCGGCCTTGGTCGACCAGCTCTGTCCTCAGGGTAGGAAGGCCGATTTCCAGGGGAATGACCGCCTCCATACCGTAGGCCAGAGAGAATGGTGTCGCCGAAGTGGACCTCCTTGGAGTTGTTCGATAGGCCCACAGCACGCTTGGAAGCTCTTCTGTCCATCTGCCCTTTGCTTTGTCCAGTCGCTTCTTCAGGCCGTCCAGGATCACTTTGTTGGAGATTTCTGCCTGGCCATTACTCTGCGGATATGCCGGGGTGGAGTAATGGTTTCTGATGCCATGTTCTTGGCAGAACTCTCTGAAGGATTTGGAATCGAACTGAGTCCCGTTATCTGAAATCAGGGTCCGGGGGATGCCGAACCTCGTGAGGATGTTTTTCCAGACGAAGTTCCTGGAGTCCCTGTCCGTGATGGAAGACAACGGTTCAGCCTCTATCCATTTGGTGAAGTAGTCCGTAGCCACTATCAGCCATTTTTTGTTTCCTGGAGCTCGGTGAAGGGGCCCCACAATGTCCAGGCCCCATTGAGCGAAGGGCCATGGACTGGAGAGGGGGCTCAGATCCTGTGCTGGCTGATGGAGGGAGTGGGAGAACTTCTGACATTTCTCGCATTTTCTGACGTAGACCTGGGCGTCCTTCTGCATGTAGGGCCACCAGTAACCCTGGCTGATTGCCCTGTAGGCCAATGAGCGGCCTCCTATATGGCTGCCGCAGATCCCTTCATGGGTCTCGTACAGGAAGTCGTCCACCTTGGACGGGTGGACGCATTGGAGGTACGGACCTGTGAAGGACTTCCTGTAGAGTTTGCCTTCTGGGGATAGCCAAAAGCGGGCTGCCTTGAGCCTGATCTTGTGGGCTTCAGTCTTGTCCTCGGGGAGCTGGTCATCCTTCAGGTAGGCAACGATTGGATCCATCCAGCTGGGGCCGAGGTCAGCACAGAGGACAAGCCGAGATGACTGGAGTTCTAGACTTGACCTTGATACTGACCCGACCTCGACGGTCCTCTTCTTTCCTGCTTCAACAGCGGAGGCCAGGTTTGCAAGCGCATCTGCGTGCGTGTTGGTATCTCGGGAGATCTGCCTGACCTCGGCTTTTTGGAATTGGGAGAGTAGCTTTTTTGCCAGGGCTAAGTAGGCCGCCATCCTGTCGTCCCTGGCCTGGTAGTCTCCAGCGAGCTGGCTAGTTACCAGTTGAGAATCGCTGAAGATTTCCAGGTGCTGGGCTCCGAGGACTCGGGCGCTGTTCAACCCTGCGATCAGTGCTTCGTACTCTGCCTCATTGTTCGTCGCTTTGAAGTCGAGGGTGAAAGCCTGCTCTATGACCAGTCCCTCTGGCGATTGGAGAACTATGCCGGCGCCAGCTCTCTTGGAGGTGGACGACCCGTCCACGAAGATCCTCCATGCCGAGGTGGGAGACTGCTGGACTTCTGTTTCTGCTGGCTCTTGCCCTGTGCCCCCCAGTGCCGTGCCGAGCTGGGTCTGAGCCTGGTTGGGGCAGGCGAATTCGACTATGAAGTCTGCCAGAATCTGGGCTTTGATTGCAGTTCGGGGACGGTACTGTATGTCATACTGCCCCAATTCAACTGCCCACTTTGATATGCGCCCTGAAAAGTCAGCTTTCTTGAACAAAGAACGGAGTGGGTGCTCCGTGATCACCACGATAGTGTGGGATTGAAAATAATGGGAGAGCTTGCGGGAGGCGGTGACAAGAGCCAACGCAAGCTTCTCCAACAATAGGTACCTGGTCTCGGCATCGAGCAGGGTCTTGCTCGTGTAATAGATCGGCTTTTGAACTCCCTCGTCCTCCCTGATGAGGACGGAGCTCACTGCGTGATCCGAGACCGCTAGATATAAATACAAAATCTCCCCCCAAGTCGGGGTGGAGAGTAATGGGGGTGACATCAAATAAGTTTTGAGTGCGGCCAATGCCTGGTCGCACTCGGGGGTCCATTGGAACTTCAAATTTTTTCTCAAAAGCTGGAAAAAGGGCCTGCACTTATCTGATGAGCGGCTGATGAAGCGATTGAGTGCGGCGGCCATTCCCGTAAGCTTTTGAACTTCCTTTGTGGTGGAGGGACTCTGGATGTCCTGGATGGCGGTGATCTGGTCCGGATTGGCCTCTATCCCCCTCCGCGTCACCAAGCTGCCGAGAAACTTGCCAGAGGCTACGCCGAAGGCGCACTTGGAAGCGTTGAGCTTGAGCTTGTAGGCGCGAAGGATGTCAAAGACTTGGTCGAGATCCGCCAGGTGGTCTCCGGAGCGCACAGATTTGACGACCATGTCGTCGATATACACCTCCACCGTTTGGCCGAGCTGGGCTTGGAACATCTTCGTGACGAGGCGCTGATAGGTTGCCCCCGCGTTCTTCAGCCCGAAAGGCATTACTTTATAGCAGTAAGTGCCGCGGGGGGTGATGAACGATGTTTTCTCCTCGTCAGGCTCATAAAGCGGGATCTGATGGTAGCCGCGGTAGGCGTCAAGAAAGCTCATCCGGTCGTGACCGGCGGGTGGCGTCAATCAGTTGGTCAATCTTCGGGAGGGGGAAACTGTCCTTAGGGCAAGCCCTGTTCAGGTCGGTGAAGTCTACGCACACCCTCCATTTTCCAGTTTTCTTCTTGACGACCACCGTGTTGGCCAGCCACACCGGGTACTGGACTTCCCGGATGGCCCCTGCTTTTAGCAGGTTGTCGACCTCTTCCACGACCGCATCTGTTTGCTGCAGCCCGGTTCTGCGGGCCCTCTGCACCACTGGCTTGTGGTCGGGGTCGACGTTGAGCTTGTGGCACATGACCTCTGGGTCGACCCCGGGCATCTCACTTGGGTTCCAAGCGAAGACGTCCACATTCTGCATCAAGAACCGAGAGAGTTCGGCCTTTTCTTCGTCCGACAGCTGAGTGCCGATCAGGAAGAATCGGTCTGGGTCCGCCGGGTCTAGCCTGACCTCGGCTAGGTCCTCGATGCTCTTCTTCTCAGGGTCCCGACCGATCTCATCGAGGCCCTTTTCGAATTCGGCCAGGTTAACGCGCTCTGGCTCCTTTACTGCTGGAACTGCGGCCAACACGCACTGCCTGGCCTGCTGCTGGTCTCCCTTTACTGTGACTACCTCCATCTTGCCTTCCTCGTTCTCATGGACGAATTTCAGCTTTTGATGGAAGGAAGAAGGAACTGCCTCTAGCTTGTGGAGCCACGTCCTGCCCAGAATGACATTGTAGGGGGAAGGGGCATCCACAACCAGAAAGTCGGCTGTCACGGAGGCTCCGCCAACTTGGGTTTCCAAGGTGATTCTACCCTTGGGGTAGACTGGTGTCGCGGACAACCCTAGTAGAGGTGCACGAACCTCCGTGAGGTCTGCTTCGGAGAGTTTCATCCGTTTGAAGCAGTCGTAGTAGAGGACCTCGGAGGAGCTGCCGGAGTCGACGAGGATCCTCTTCACGGTGAAGTCTCTCAACTTCATGGTGAGGAGCAGGGGGTCGTTGTGAGGGATTTGGACCCCCTCTAGATCTCGATCCGAGAACGAGATGGCTGGTTTGTCGCGGCGGGCTTTCTTGGATGCCGGGGCGAGGTCGGCTTTCATTACTTCTTTTCGTGCGAAGCCCGCCTGGCTTCGGCACGGGTTTGGGAGCTTCCCCGGGACGAGGAAGCGGGAGCGGAGGACGCCAGATGGATCACGTTGATGATCTTCTCTGAGTCCTCGCTGTCTAGAGCTGGGGCCGTGCTCTGGTGAACCCGGCCCTCGCTGCCGCCGGCATCACCCTCCTTGATGAACTCTGGAATGTGGCCATCTTTGGCCAGCTTCTCCAGGTACCACTGCAAAGTCCTGCACTCTCCGGTCCTGTGCCCGTTGCCCTTATGGAAGGCGCAGTAGAGCTTGCTCCGGGAGCCTTCGGTGGGTTCATTCTTCAGGGGCGGAGGGTACTTGAAGAACGGCTCGGACTTGATTTTGGCCAGGATGCGGTAGATCGGCTCCTTGAAGACGACGTTGACGCTCTGACCGGCGCTGGAGGGAGGTCTGGGCTTCCAATTGCCCCCAGACCTGGACGACGAAGGCTTCGCCGAACTGGAGGCCCAGTCCCGCTTGGGCTCCTGCTTCTGGGAGGGCCTCCCGCCTCTTTGCCGAGGCTGGCTATTCTTCTGTTCGGGCTCCGGATGCCCGTCCTGATCCTTAGCTCGGATCTCGTCTTCTTCCCGGGCGATGAAGCGCTTTACCCGGGACATTAACTCTGACATGGACTCTGGGGTATCCCCGGCCAAGTCCTTCCGCAGGTCGCTTGCCGGGGATCAGGGCGTGCTGGAAGGCGTAGATGGATATCCCCTCCCTTGCGCCCTCAATCTGGCCGTAGATCGCCCAGAACCGGTGGGTGAACTTGGCGAGAGTTTCGCCCTGCTTCATTCTCAGGGCGATGAGGTCCCCTTCCTTCTTGGGGACGACGGTGTATGCTTGGAACTTCTTCAGGAAGGAGAGCTGGAGCTCTTTCCAACTGGGAATCGACTGCTCTGGGAGAGAGCAAAACCACTTCAGGGGGAGGTCGCCCAAACTGGAGGAAAAGATCTTGCAGTTTAGGTGGCCCTCGTTTCCCCAGATAGACATCTTCTGGGAGAAGTGTCGGAGGTGTGCAGATGGGTCGGACAGTCCGTCGTAGGGGACGAACCGCGGGACGGAGAACTTCCTGGGCAACGGGGTGCGCTCGATCTCCTTGGTGAAGGGAGAGCCCCCGAGATCAGTGTGCCCGCAGAGCTGCTTCTGGTCCCGCATGTCCAGGTTGTGCTGGAGAGCCCGCCTGACACGTTTGTCGAACCACTCCTGCTCGTCGTCCTCCTCTGGAGTCTGAGCTCTGGACTTTCGCTTGGGGTGGCTCGGACTGCGATGGCTATGAGTTCGGCCATCGCGACTATGGTGACTCCGGCTGTTGCTCGAGCCTTCGTCACGAATCTGGCTCCGTTTCTGGTCCAGATGATGTCTGAGGTCCTCACGAGGAGGCTGGGCTGCCTTGCTGGGAGCGCCCTTCTTTTTCCCTTGGGGCTCAGAGATCTCCCTCAAGGAGGCAGTTTGCACTACCCTCAGCTGCTGCTGGAGCTCGCGAATCATCCGCTTTTGCTTCTGGAGTTGCTTCTGGAGGAGGGCAGCCTCGGGAACCTCTCTAGGGGGTTGAGCGTGGCGTGTTTCTCCCACGGCCACGGCTTTGTCCTTCCGAGGACGCTGATGCTGACGCTCATCGCGCTCGCGAGGCGGGATTTCGTCTGCTGAGGGTGAGGCCTCGTCTCCCCCTTGGAAAGGGATCTCGACAAAGAGTTGGGAGCCCAGGCGGCCCTCGCCTGCAGTCGTGCCATCCACCGCGCGGGGCTGCTCCTGAGGAGGGACTTCCGTTGGCGGTGGCGGCAGCGCGAGCGCTGCTCCTGAAGATTCTACGCCCTTCTTAGCTTTCGGAGGCATGGCTTCTGAAAGGGTGAGGTTAGGAAGATTGGGAAGGTTTTGAGTGGTTTGGATGGCTGGGATATTTCTTCCCCACAGACGGCGCCAATTGTAGGTGCAGAAAATTATGACCCACAATAAGAGGGTGCCTTATAGGACTTATCCGAGAAGATGATGGCTGCTGGAAACGTCTGGATGCCGTCCGGAAGCCTGAAAGGGAATAGCAAACGGTCAGAGGACCCTGGCCTGGGCGGCGCAAGGCTCTCCGATGCCAAAGTCAGTGTATGAACTGGAACAATGGAAGGAGAGGAAGAGAAGCAGAGTAACGGCTCTGGTATGGAAAAAATGGCGTACCTTAGATGGTGGCATGGATCTCTATTTATAGAGTGTGGCACGTATCTTGGGAAGATATTGTGGTGTGGGTCCCATGATTTGACTCAGAAGTCATGATCAGCCCACATTGCATTAATTGTGGTCCAATCCAGCCCACTATGCATTAAATGCCCGTCGGGTCAGCCCACATCGCATTTAATGCACATCTTGTTGGGCCAGATCCTGTTGGGCGCCTTTGGCGGTAGGAGTACCAGCGGATCTGCCCTCGGGCCTTGCCCTGATGTGGCTTCAGCCACTGGATGGGATTCTGTCAGGGATCTGGCGAAGATCGTGGGCGGCTGGATGTCGCATCTGTCCCACCAGCGCGTATCCCTATCCCTCCACGTGCCTGACGACATGGGGGGATGAAGGGTACACGTGAATGGTCTTTCTTGCTTCGGCTTCTGTCTTGGCTTCTTCAGCCGGGATGGAGCTTTCCGCCGAGGTGGTGCCCGTGGTGGTTCAGCCGAGGCGGTGGTCCTTGCCGAGATGACGCCCGAGGTGGGCCAGTTCGGCGCTGAGGGCCTGGAGCTGTCTGACATCGGCCGGACCTCCTGTCCTGGTAGCCGGGGTGAGCCTGGTGCCACGTGGATGACGTGAGGACGGCACGTGAGAATGCTTGACCTCATCCAGTGGCTGTGATTAACTTAATCTTGTGGTTCGGGAAATCTCCCCACACAGCCACCATATGCAATCTAACATGGGTCCCATTAAATGGATAGTTGTGATGGTTGGATTTTGTTTTCACGAATTGATCAAAACTACGCTTACTCTGAACATTGATTGGATGAATTGAGTCCTTTTTCCACTCTGATTTTGCAATGGGAGCCCATTGAAGAGCTTGAGAGAGACAGAGAGAGGATGATCATGCTCCCAGTATGATTGATTGGATTGTTAATTTATATCAAATGAACATTTACACTGTATTGTGCAATCACTTTGAACATATCTTATATGGGTTCTTCAGTGTGCCTATCCAATTGTTGGATCTTGCTATTTATAGACACCAATTCAAAATAAAGGAAAAAAAAAAAAATCAATACCTCGAGCTGTCTACTTGTTTCCACTACTTACCACTTCTTATAACTATGTGAACTAGTCTAGGCTAGCTATCATTTACATTTTGTTATGCTACCAATCGCGATTCTCTTTTCATTTTCCTCTCTCTCTCTCTCTCTATATATATATATATATCATGAAACTACCTAAGCAAAACAAGAAGTGATTCATTGAGCCTTGCTTGAGCAACATAGCAACATAATTCTATGTTAACATGACATGATGATTATGCCCCTTTGGTTTGGATAGTTATTCACGTGCACTTCAATGACCTCATTCTTTGTCTAATCACCTGCTAGATTCTGTTTGTCTGTTTATGCAATAGGCAAGCATGCCGAAGCAGTACCTCCCACTCTTTGGCCAACCAATTGCTTTGTATAGGTAAATGTTTTACACCCAATTTTTTATATGTTTATTTTCATTTTTACATGATACCCTGTCTGCGCTATGCATAAATCTCATGCACTGTTGTTCCCTTGCAGTTTCTACACTTTCTCTCGCATGATTGAAGTGAAGGAAATAGTTGTAGTGTGTGATCCATCCTACAAAGACATATTTGAAGGTTTGCATCTTCAACCACTCATTTTGATGCAACTTTTTTTTCCCTACCTTTTGGTTTACTTTCAGTTTTTCCCTTACATTGATTTTGTTGTTTCTACGGTTGCCTATCATCTTTTCTTTAAACTCTATAGTGAATAGATTTATCTACCTGGAAAGGACACTTCTTTTGCTTTAAGAATGTCTCTGAGACATAAAACACGATTATTGGACATGGCTGGCACTTGATCTCATATGATAACTGTTAGACTCTTCATAATCTAACAAGAGTTATTACAACCAAATACTTTCTTTCTCCAGATGCCAAAGCGGAGATCCATGTAGACCTTAAATTTGCTCTTCCTGGGAAGGAAAGACAGGATTCTGTGTTCAATGGATTTCAGGTGCATTCAAAATTTTTACCATGAGGTTGCTAATGAGAACACCCTTCCATATTTTCTTTGAATTGCCTTTAAACTTTATAAGTTGACTTCTATCTATTCTGATCTATTCTGCATTAGACTATTTGGATTTGCCCAATTTCTGGCTTGCTTTTGCTCTTTAAGCAAGTATAGTTTGAAGTTTTTTTATTGCTAAAGAGTTTTGTAGCCTGTCACTGCTTTATTTATAAAAATTGGGGCATTTAGTGTCCTGTATACCAAGTCTGGTAAACACGAATGGTGCTTTATGGACTATGAAAAGGAAAATGATTTTGATATTTTATTTACGACTTATGACATGAAATGGAAAATGATTTTGATATTTTAGTTATGACATTGTTTGGGTAAATGCAAGTTCTTATGGGTTTAACAAACAAAAGTATGATTTTTTACTGATTAGTCAAAAAGATTTGGAATATTTTTCTACAAATAATTTCAGTCCTAAAGATCTGCCAGCAATCCTTTTTCATGACCAATAAATGAAAAAAGATCTCTTATTTGTGCATTGTCTACTATTAGTAATTAATATTACACCATTCCATTTAGAGATGCAAGTTTAGAGCTCATATCTTTTCTATCACATTTTCTGATCCAAACTACTTAAAAAGGAAATTGATGCAAGCTCGGAGCTCGTTTGCATCCATGATTCAGCGAGGCCTTTGGTATTATCTGGAGATATTGAAAAGGTTGGCATTTTATTTAAGATTCCCAAGTTTTTAGAATCTTATTTTATACTTAATGTCTGTGGCAGCTCATTGTAGCCAATATATTAATATATCTCAAATGTAAACAATGATTGATATTTCTCTATATTGCTTCCTTGTTGCTAGGTGCTGAAAGATGGACTGATGAATGGTGCAGCTGTGCTTGGTGTTCCAGTTAAAGCAACAATCAAAGAGGTATATGAATATATTGTACCTGACGGCAATTTACTTCTATTTACACACCTGATGGAAGTGGAACAGAATGTTTTAATGTGCAAAATGCAAATTCCATCTGGTTTATTTGAACGTTTATTGTTTTGCAAAACACAGGATGTTTCTACGCTTTTATTTGCTACATAATGAATTGTTGGGGCACCTTCCTTTCCAAAAAAACTGTCATGCAACTTTACGTACCTATACCCTCTTTTAAAGTTTCAAGCCACCACAAAACGCCAAAAATTTTGTGCATTTGATAGCCTATTGAACAAACCATCCACTGGGCTGAAGATTGTACGATGTAATTATAATTGAACAAGTTCACATTGTTACATCTCATGCATTGATGATGAGAATTAGAAGACAAGATAAGTTTGTCGATAGCTGAGATCAATGTGTTTAGGATTAATCTTAGGATGTTCTCTCTCTCTTTTTTTTTTACAATTTTTTACATTTTTGTAATAAGAATTATAACAATAGGTATGGTCGCTATTCAAAAAAGTAAAAAGAAATGAAAGAGGTATGGTTCTTTTTGGGCATTCTTACTGAGGTTTTATATAATTAAATCAGTAGGTGCCAAGTTCAAGTTAAAACCATGTGTATATCTTGACTAAACAGTTGAAATAGGCAATGTTGTTTAACCCTACCTGGGTAGGACTGCTAACGTCAGCAGTACTTTCATTTGACATCAGCCTATAGCTATCTTGCCTTGAAAGCTATAGTGGCTTGAACTTTCTCTAATACCATGGAGGAATTTGAAGAGAAGTAATCTAGTTACTACATAGAATATCCGGTTAGTGGAGTGGTCTCATCTGGTATAGAGGATGCCTTCCTTAGGAAGTTCCTGTCTTTGCCGACTAGATGAACTTTCTCTGGATTTTACTAGGCGGAGCTGGTATTCCTCATTCCTCTTCTTTGTCATGCAGGCAAATAGCAAATCCTTCGTAGTGAGAACTCTGGACAGGAATACGCTTTGGGAAATGCAAACTCCTCAGGTTACTAGGCAAACACTTCCTTTTGGTTAAGTGGACATTCTTATGTTGAATATATTTTTATGGGAGATTGGTGAAATCCCACATCAATTTATTTATTGTTCAGGTCATCAAGCCTGATTTGCTTAGAAATGGTTTTGAGCTAGTGCAAAGGTATGAAACACTCCACGACATCCCATGAAAATGTTCGATCTTTGAATATTTCAAATAGGCAAGTAATGAGGAAAACCAAAAGTTTATTTGATTCCAAGCGATGCTCAACTATCATTATACTTTGGATTCTAATTTTACTGTTAGTGCTACACTTTAATTGAATTCACTGTAATATTATTGCACCTAAAAGCATTTAAACACATTGAAGTTTGAAGAGAGGTCAGTGGTTAAATTACCTTCAGATCCCTAGAAAGGTTAGGAGAAACCACTAGTTCAAATTATGGTAAATTTATTTTGCTGGCCCCAGATAGATGGCATAGTGCTTTAATGGTGATATTGATTGAAGTTTGTGATGATAATGATGAAGTTAGTGAAGAGAGGGAGAATAAGAACCACAAAGACTAGTGTTTTCATGCAAAACAAAACCTCTAGGAAAACTCAATCAGGTCATGCCCATCTCAGACCCAGATGAACCCAAACAGACCTGAGATGAGCCCAAGATTAAGTGCAGGCCCGGCCAATCCAAAGAGGGCCCAACAGACCCATCAGGCCCAGCCATGTCTAACCCAGGGCAGACCCAACAGTTTTCAGCTGAGCCAGGCCCAGCCGGTCCAAAGGGGCATCTCAACAAGGCCAGAAAGCCAAATTACATTCAAGGAAAGTCTGAAATCGGCTTGGATCAGTCTTCGTTAAGTTTATTTTGGTTTGCTATAGTTTAGAAAAGAATTGAATTGGGTTGGATACCCACCTGGGAGTTGGTGGAGTGGCATTCGGGGTGGGTTTGCTTCCCATGTCTTGTGTTCGAACTTCGAAACCAACCCAGATTTACTCCGTGTGCGTTTGTGTGGGTTTGGCGGGCGCCACTGGGGGGATTAGTCCTATTGGGTCAATCAAAGACCTCAGCGATACCCGTGTCATTAAAAAAAAAGAATTGGTTTGGATAAGTTAAAAGTGGGGAAATCGAGTTTTCTCTATTAAACTAGGAGTTACAGTAAGACAGTCAACTTGCTGTAAGCCTGTAAGTATTACTCCCATTTAGACCATTGTTTTCAAAATTGGCCGAGTCAACTCAGATTCGATAGTTGCTGAGTCAAGTCACCCCCCAAGTCACCTATTGGCCAAGTCCTATTGTTTTTTTATTGCTAAATGCACTTCGTATTTTTTCTATTAGAGAGTTGTGATAGGCTTATGGACATATTATACTGATTACAGAAGATCAAATCTAATAATATGAAAGAAGGAGATGAGAACTGGAAGAATGGAGAGAATGATCATTTTCTCTCATGGCTGACTAAGCTCCCTTTATATAAATATATTTAAGCCTATCTAAGGCTATCCCTTTGGATATGCTTGTTAGTATGGTACTCCTAATCTACATATAAACAAGTGTACATTCATATACAGTGGTGGTTTGAGAGACACCGAATTTTATATTCCTTCATACTCCCCCTCAAATTGATGTGGATCAACGAGCATCAATTTGGACATGACAAAGTGATGCCAATCTCAGGCGATAGCTTTGATGAAGACATCTGCAACTTGATGAGATGATGAGACACAAGGGAGCGAGGGAAGATTGTCTTAGAGCCTTTTCCGAATAAAGTGGCAGTCAATTTCAATTTGCTTTGTCTTCTCATGGAAGACAGGATTTTAAGCAACATAATTGTGAGATTTTGTGATGGGTCCGCAAAGAAGCAATCATCTAACAAACCAGATGGACTTGCTAAATGGACCACGAAAAATGCTAGGGTCATTTGTTGGATTCACTATTCAGTCTAACCATCTATTACTCAATCTTGAACTCTAAAAATGCAACCCCCTTATCCATGGAGATCTAAGCCTTCACAATGGAACCGATTACTTGAGGAAATATAACCTTATCGTGTCGTGGATCTGATACCATGACAATATGAGAGTAGGAGATGAAAATTGGAAGAATGGAGAGAATGATCATTTTCTCTCGTGACGACCAAGCTCCCTTTATATAGATATTTTTTAGCATATATAAGGCAATTACACCATTACAATCCCTTGATTAGGGATATTACAATCAATGAAATTAGTCTTCCTAGTTCCTACTCCTAGTCATCAATCCAAAAGGATATGCTCATTAGTATGGTACTCCTAATTTACATATAAACAAGCGTACATGTAAGCTGGGAGACTGAATTTTATGTTCCTTCACAAAAAGATACTTCATTTTGAAGATCGAAGCATTTGAAGATTGGGTGGTTCTATTCATCCATCTGAATGAAATATAATTTGGGTACCTATAACAATTTAAATTCATTGATGATAAATGAGATATAATGAATCTTAAAATCCAAGATTCATTGATGACTTGGTCCAAACTCCAAACTGGCCAAGTCCCCTGCGACTCGGCCAAGTTGGATCCTCAAGCCCCATTTTTAAAACCTTGAGTCGGACTTAATAGAGGTTAAAGATTTTGATTTTATGCAATATTCTTCTAGTTTTCTAGTTGTATTATTGAATAGAGTTAGGTTTGATAAGTGTGAGAATTGTCCCTGTAGCTCAGCCGGTTAAGGACACCAAACAAGCCCCCTTAGGCGGTGAGTGCATGAGTTCAAGTTCTCCCAAGCACAAATAAATAAATAAATAAATAAATAAATAAGGTAGGAGAATCTAAGTTTTCTCTATTAAGTGAGCTCTCCCCTTAAGTGAGCACTCTTGCGACTTCTGTCTCTATGACTCAGTTGATGTGGCCTTGTGGTCACAGCTACAAACTTGGTAGATTTCTTACTTTTTTTTTGTTACTTTTTTTGCATCCAATTTCATTTTGCACCTCCAACCTACTTTCTGTTTTTAGAGGATTTTATCTTATTACATATTGAATTTATGCACTGAATCACATGCCAAAAATCGAACTTAGTTTCTTAATAAGCCAACAATTTTTACATCTGCAACATAGAAAACAAGTTGTATAAAAGAGGTGCAGGTTTTCATTTTGAATCAGTATACTTTTTCATTTTGGTATAATTGAAGGGAAATATTCAAGTGCATCTATCCCTCACCCTATGGTGAGGGATAGATGCATAGGAATACTCCCCATAATTGAAACCTCAGAAACTGACACAATAACTTGATCCTTTTTACAGTAAAAGTCTTGAAGTCACTGATGATGTGTCCATTGTGGAGCACCTTAAGCATCCTGTCTACATCACAGAAGGATCTTACACAAACATCAAGGTAGTAAGTTCTCTACTTGCAGTCTGGGTTTTGACAAGGGTTGTGGGTTTTGCAGAACTTTGAACAATATACATAACACAAACATGAGCTTGTATTTGCATTGTTATATATTATTCCATGGAATTGATATGAATGTCTCCTTTATAATTTTTCTTTTGAGAAGGCAATGTTCCTTTCCATTTCAAGTTAATTTGTCATGCTGCTAATTTATCTAGTATTCCTTGCAGGTTACAACCCCAGATGATCTGTTACTTGCAGAGAGGATATTGAACATCGATGCAGGAGAGCCTTCGAAGTAACTCGCCCTTTTGCTTGACCAAAATATTTTTTGCTAGTTCATTGAATTTTTGGAAGAAATAAAAATAAAATCTCAGTTCATTGGAATGTTGGAATGTTGTGAAAGAGATCTGATGTGATAGTAAAGTTGAAATGATTCCTTCTTGAGGTCAACATCAAGCTTGAGGAGAAACCAGCTTGACACTTTTAACACCTGTACCGCACGGGGTTTCTGTGCTTGATATTGGGCTTTCCACCTTCTTGAGGCATCTTTTCTTGATAAATTAGCTCATTCATTGAGAACCTGGTTAGTAATAGTTAAATGAGCTGAAATCTGAGAAAGGTCTTTTACACCAGTTCTTTTTCCTATAAGGTGCTGACCAGCTTATTTCATCGTCATAAGGATTCATTTATCTCTAACAAAAGTCAATCCAAAAATGACTTAAGATTTATGAGGTATCTTAGAATTCTTTTTAATCCTTTAAATATAGTCATTTGAATCCTAAGAATGTATACCCTTACATTTTGCAAGTTGGGTGATATCCTGAAAACTGAAACAAGAAATGGAGAGAGAGAGAGAGAGAGAGAGAGAGAGAGAGAGAGAGAGAGAGAGAGGCAATTCTGATCTGTTGTGAAATCATGGTGGTCTACTTGATATATGGTTCACATTCATCGTAAACACGTATACTGCCAGATACGGGTATTGTGGCAAATCCCATTCTCAGATGTCTCATCCTGCAAAAAAATTCAGAATTTTCCAGTCTGTGCATGGAAACCTGTTTTCCTTCAGGCTTGCCCTTCTGAAGCTTTGGTATAGCATATAAGATCCCTCACATGAAATTTTTTTTTGCTACAGCGGGGATTTGAACTCGCATGCACACACACGTCCCTAACCTGCTGAGCTACACCCAGGGACGATCCCTCACATGAATTTGGTGCTTGTAGATATTAGATCATACTTCTTTGGCCAGTTAAATATTTGTTGGTTACCACAATTGCATCAGATTTTTAATGAAAAAGGCAGAGGTTGTGATCTACGGTCTCTTTGCAATTCAAGATTTCAATGATGGTAACACTGATGCTCCCCTAGCCTACTGAACTTTGGATCTGATGGCTATGAATCTACATGAAGTTTTAAAGTAATGGTGAGTTAGTTCATCATCACCCTCAGATTAACCTTATGCTATCAAGCTGGGGTCAGCTTAAATAATCTAGTAATAAACAAGCTATAATCATAGATTCCAACTTAATTGCCTTTTTTTTGGGTACCCCAGGCAATGGGGCTTTGGAGTGACTGGGACCCATGAGAGCACCTGCACGCGCGGGGAGAGAGCACTTGCATATGCAAGGGAGAAGTCCACGGATTGATCCCTGGTCATCTGAGTGAGAGGCAGGTTTCCTCGACCAACGGGGGGCAACCTCCGATTTTCCTAAATGTGCAACATGGAAAACGCTACATGATAAGCAAAAACGCCTTCTCTATATAATGTTTGTAAAGCATTGAATAAGCTGCCCTCTATATCAAATGTAGAGTGTCAAAGGCCTCACCATCACTTAGGATTGCTACATCCTCGCTAAATCACCGAAACTGTCACCACAAAACATGTCATTACCCTTCTATGTACTAAAGTGCATGTTTGTTTGGAAGAATTGTGAGAATTATTGTTTGGGAGAATTTTGAAAATTCCAAATGCTGCCTCCAAAGTAGAATTTCAAATGCTCAACCTCTTTCTATTTTAGGAATTCATGAAAGTGTTTTTTCATGTGGTTTGAAATTCTAAATTCTCACATCAAACAAAGTATTTGAAATGTTCTAGGGATAAGATCTCACATTATGCCGGGCATTTCTGACAAGGAATATTCCCACAACAAGCCCAATTCCTTGTCAATGCCTTTAACCGAACAAGCATAATGCCTATGATACTACCCAAAGCAGGCTGCAACGCACTTGCAACCGTGACAATACCGCTAGTCGACGGCGATGAGATACAAAGTCCCACCTGGCACCATATTAAGGTCATGTTTAGCAACCAAATTCTCTGGGAGAATTTTTTTGTGTTTGCTATATGCGGTGATATGCACCACTGATATCAATGTGAAATCCTTGGCTATACAACTTCTCCTATTCCAAGGCCAGCCAGGATTTCTCAGATATGCGGATTCCTCACATTTATCAAACGCGCTCTTTAATGTCATGTATATACAAATGGACAACTTAATTACTTCTTTGAGGCCATCTATCATAAATACCAACGGGTTCAGCAGAGCTTGACAGCCTGATGCCCATTTTGGGAGTGCATTTCAACAACCTAAGATTGGTTGGCACAAATTGTGGACGTGAAAATGTGATTTGAAGAACTTCAGAATTTATTTATTGCTATATATATCATCAAGCAAAACATCAATCCGTTGTAGTCTAGTTGGTTAGGATACTCGGCTCTCACCCGAGAGACCCGGGTTCAAGTCCCGGCAACGGAATATTTTTTATTTTTTTTCTGAACTCCATCTGCAATTATTTTTAGTATTTTTTTTCTTAACTCCATCTGCAATTATTTTTAGTACCGGGTTCAAGTCCCGGCAACGGAATATTTTTTATTTTTTTTCTTAACTCCATCTGCAATTATTTTTAGTATTTTTTTTCTTAACTCCATCTGCAATTATTTTTAGTACCGGGTTCAAGTCCCGGCAACGGAATATTTTTTATTTTTTTTCTTAACTCCATCTGCAATTATTTTTAGTATTTTTTTTCTTAACTCCATCTGCAATTATTTTTAGTACTCCATTTGTTGTTATTGACTCCAATATTTATGATTAACAGTCAAATTGGTGGCTTGGATTTGTCAAAGGTTCACATCAGTCTCAAATTGGTGGCTTGGATTTGTCACAGGTGGCCACTATCCAAGGTTGCAAAACTAATCTTATGAGGTGACATTAGATTTGGGATATAATTTTAGTCCTTATTACTATTCATCCTGCACTTGGATCAAGTTCTGTACTGGTAATTGAGTTTTGTTTGTTTGCAGGTCAAAGTTAGTTCGTAGTCATAATTATTGTTAATGCTAAATTCTACAGTGATAACATTGAGATTTGGTTGGGTACAAAAACAGTGGAAGGTATTCATTATCATGGCCAATCTGCATTACAGCACTGGAGCAATCACATTCCAAGGGTCTGTAAAATGTTCTTCTTTTGATCAAAAGCCTTTTGACCTTTTCCCCACCCTTCTAAATTGTTGTCTCAATCTTTTTGGTGGATTATACTTGTAAGATGTCATGATTCATATACCTCAAAAACAACCAAACAGAAGAAGAAATAATGTATGATGTGACCATACTAGGTCCATGCATGATTCTATCTTGCACTTATGAGGAGCATGAAGCTCCATGCTTTATAATAAAAAAAATTTGATGATCAATAAAAAAAAATTGATGATCATACTCCTGATGGGTCAGAATAACTTTCACTATCTTATACATGCATTAGCACTCAATAATCAGTCTTTCATTGGCTAGAATATGGATTTATTGGAATTTGGATGGTGTTGGCCTGGGACTTCTTAAATATACACAGGTCCTCAAGTTTTTTTTTTTTCCTGATACATGGTGCAAAAAATGACAAGTGATAGGTGTTAAGCACAAAGCCTAAGAACTTGCACAAAACCACAGATAACTAGATGTACAGGCATATAACAACAAATGTTACACAATGATTCAAGGCATGCCTGTAGCTCACCATTAAAGGAAGAAGATCACAGGTTGGGATCTCTGAGTGAGTTGTTGATTGATGTGATTGAACTGTGTATTCTGGTCCGGGTCTTTCCCCTCAACCTCTGATAATCTTTTCAAATGTCAGTAACTGGAGAAGGAATCTATCAAACTTGTATTGTATAACCATATGCATTCCTAATTCAGGGCAGCAGAGGTAGGTTAGAGTACGTCGCATTTTCCCACTCTTTTTTATTGTTTTCATTTGAGTGGACTACCTTTCCGTATGTATATAGGCTCTCTCTTGGGTCACAGCCCCTTGTTAGGGTACTAAAATTTTTTTTTTTATTAAAATAGAAATGAGTTGGAACTTGGGTAGAGTCAAATTTGGGCCAGGTTGATCTCAAATGTACTTATCTTAATCAAATGCGATCCATTTATTTATGGGGTTGTAAATGTTAATCCAAACACAACCGAAAAGTAAAAAGGGTCCAACCTATATTTTGAATTATCAGGTTGTTTGGCAGGTCATTATATAATTAGTTGGATAAATATCAGGTTAGTGTCAGATGGAAAGTATGAAGTCAACTCAAACTAGACTAATTAGTAATTCGGGTTGGGGTTTTTAAATTGGGCCCAACCAGAAAATAAAAAGGGTCAGCCCATACACTCAATTATCAGGTCAGGCACGGTTTTGGCCAGTCGGATTCGGAATTGCCATTGACAGGTTTATAACCAACTAAACCTTCTTAAGACAACTATTGGTAGAGTGTCAACTGTTAACCCTTTACTGTTGAAGGGTGTGTTTGTTGGACCTGAATATATTTGGTAAGGAATGTTGACAACTTGCAAAGAGAAGAAGCTACGGCAACACAATGTCAGAATCTTGATGATCACAATTCACAACATATCTGGCTGGAGGAAGAAGTCACACAAAGATCAAATCTAACAAGGAGATGCTAAGACAAAGTTGCTGCAGAATAGCCCCCAACAGGGAACATTTCTCTAATCATTCTACTTTTAGTCAAAGAATAAAATCACTCCCTTTTCATTAGTGGGGTGTCCACCTCTTTATAAACAAAGTAATCCCATTTTGGACTAATCTATATCTTCAACCTTCTTCTTAAGAAGGAAGACAGACACAGTCATCTCTATTTTGTCTTGTTGTGCAGGGGACCCACAACCATATGTTTTGGGCCTAATGTTTTTTCTGGGATCCAATCTGCTTTCTTCATAGTTGGGCCCAGCTGGGCTTTTAAACAAGCACTATGTCCAAATGGGTTCATTCAATGAGTTGTGCCTACCTGGCTATATCATATGGAATCTTTCTGAAGACAGGGACTATCCTGTTTCCTTGTGGGCCGGACAATGTAAACTTGGGCCCACCCATATTCTCAAATCAAGTGAAAGGCTAGCAGGTAATGGGCTGTAGAACACATGATCAACCCCATCACAAGCATAATAGGAATCTTTCCATGGCATGAACACAAAGTGGGCCGGGCCTATGAAGTTTCATTATTACCAAGCTTGTAAAAATCTGAAATCCTGACATGATGATGTCCAATTGAGTCAGTTTGACTCAACTAGCTTGAGATACTTCCATATGTCATTTGCTTTGTTAACATAAATAAATTGTCAATCATCACTTTTCTAAACAAGCCATAACTTGACAACTCACCTGAAGTGAGTCAACTCAGCCCAGTCACAGACTCAACAAGTTTCAAAACCATGATCCCTCACCCTATGTGGCCATGTACTTCTGCCAGTACAGTATTCTCTTTGAATCAAAAGATCTTGAAACTTTATTGGATTACTGTTAGATTTTGGACCTGAATTGGATGCCAGAGATGGTAGAGTGGGGGGAGCATGGTGTTAGAAACTGTAGGGGGGTACACATTGGACTAGAGAATTCTCGAACTCTCTCTAGGCTTTTGTAAGAGAATATAAAGCACATTTGAGATTGGGACTCTGCACTAGTGGTGGGGAATCAAAAGACCCTCTTTCTTCTACTCAAGTGGGCGTGGGACTATGTCAAGCTTCTTTTGCCCTCATTCCACACATGATATGATGATGCTGTGGAAGAATCCATGGGAAAAAAAGTAAAATCCCCAAGTCAAAACTATTGATGGCATGGGGCTGCCAATGGGAAGGGAGTTTGTTGCATGAGAACCCTATTCCAAGGATGGGATTCTCAGCCCACGAGCACTAACTTTCGTTGACTCTTGAGAATATTTGTTTAATATCCTGTAAAGTACCCAAAGTCCTCAAATGTATTATTTCATACAATGTCCTAACAATCAATTTCCTGATCAAAAGAGAGAATTATAATGAGGGTAATTGAGTATTTCCTTCCCCATGCTTAGAAGAGCATCCAATGCTTCTCTGTGTTTACCAAATTGTCCATTATACTTTCACAGATTGACTAAATCCACCTTTTCATATTGTTGGGGTAGTTTGCCTAAATGACTAAAATGTCCTCACCTTATCATTGAAATATATTCCTAAGCTTTTAGTCTTGGATATTATTATTTTTTTTATAATATAAACTGTATGTGATGTAGTTTGTGGGGCTCAATTGCCTCCTCCCTCACCCTCCCTTATTCACACATGCTATTCCTGTTTTAGCACTCAGCCTATTTTCACAAACATCCTTAAGTAAGCCACCATTGGATTGAAATAGTTATTGTTCATATATTCTTTCAAGATTCTCGAGAATTAGTAGGGCGTGACAAATTAATAGCCAAATGAGGCCCACAAGCTGGTCTGCATATAAGTAATATCCAAATATATTAAAATAAAAGTCTAATTTTATCTCAACCGATTAGGAACATGCGTGTAGTGGAACCAAAAAATTTGCTTTGGGGGCCATCGTGTTAAATTAAAATTTTTGGTGAGGCAAAAGAAGAAAATTGTTCCACCCCTAGACATGGGTGTGTGATTGAAGTACATGAGTTCGAGTCCTAAATATAATAAAATTAATAATAAATAAATAAAGGTCTAAATTATCTTGATGGATTTTCTCAAGAGCATGCATTAGTAACCTAAAACATGATTGATTATATTGCTTAATAATCATAATATAACAATGAGATCCTATTATTCTCTAAAAGAGTGAATGGTCCCCTTTCACCAATGGATAGGGGCACTTAGGTCATTCAAAATGAATGGGTGGATGTGTTTTTATTACAAACGATAAGGTTTCCGTTCCACTAATAGAAGATTTTGAAAATGCACTACCTTTTCCTTAATCCATTCAACGGTCCTAATCCAACCGTTTGGACATTAGAGAGAGAGAGAGAGAGGTGTTTGTTCTCTTATTCTCTTGGTATAAATCCATGCACCTTCCACTCTTCCCCTCTAATAATAAAAAGCAGCAGCAGCAGCAACTTCTAACACACATGAGAATGGGAGTGGACGTAAGGACCAAGCTCCGGCTAGCCCTTGGCTCAGTCAAGGACCATGCATCCATTGGCAAGGCCTTGATCTTCGGCCGAGAGCTCTTCTCCGACGTAGAGATCGCCGTCGTGCGGGCCACCGGCCACGACAACACGCCCATTGACGAGAGATACGTACATGAGATCCTCTTCCTAGTGTCCAATTCACCCACCTCTGTCGCCTTCCTTGCCCGAAGAATCTCTCGCCGGCTCAACAGGACCCAAGACTGGATCGTCGCCCTTAAGACCCTCCTTCTAGTCCACCGTCTCCTTCGAGGAGGCGACCGCAATTTTGAACAAGACCTTCGTAACACTTACCTATGTGGCTATCTCCATCTAAGTCTGCATTGCTTTCCAAGGAGCTCAGACAATTCAAACTCATTTCTGCACGATTACGCCGCCTTTCTAGAAGAAAGATTGGGGTGGGTCATTAACCAGGCTGGAAAGCTCGAGCCTATCTTAACCAACAGCTCCCAATTTCAGTTCTATGAAGAGAAATCAATGGAAACGGTCTTCTGTAGATTGCCCAGATGCCAGGAGTTCCTCGACCGGATAATGGACTGTTTGCCGTTTGATAGCATAGACTTCATCACTCAGGTCGCTCTAATCAATATCTTAAGAGAGAGTTTCCAAGTTTACATGAGCTTCAATGAAGGAATCACCGCTCTTGTTGATTCCTTCTTTGATTTTAAGAAGCCCGAAAGAGTGATCGCCCTTGAAATCTTTCGAAGAGCTTCTTACCAGAGCTGCAAGCTATCTGAGTTCTTCAACAATTGCAAGAGGATTACTGGTGCCAAGAACTTAGACTATCCATCAGTTAGAATCATCACAATGGAATGTGTTTCAACCATGGAAGAAGTCATGAGCTGTTCTCAAACATTTGGAAATGGTTCTTTCTCTGCTCTAACTGATTCGCCTTCTTCAATGATTTTCGATGTTGTAAAGCCGTCGGAAAAGGTGATAGATACAATTAGAGAAGAAAAAACAGGTGAAGAAGTCCTAGAGGAACCAGTAGGCATCTCAGATTCTCCATTTTCATGCAAATTGGAGACCAAGATTAGCAGTGTGTGGGTGGAGTTTGATGAAGAAGACACAAAAACTTCATGTTTATTCTTTGCAGGAATCGGCAACGCATCTCCGGGTTTTGCAGATGATTTGTGGTTTGATGGTCTTGAGATCAATCAGGGAAAACCTTTTGGTTATTATAACCCTTTCATCGATCCTATGGATATCAGCATGGAAATTTTATGAGAGTTTAGAAGCTTGGATTGTGATAGACTTGGGTGCACTTGTACTATGCTTCTTTCTGTTTCTAAGTTTTGGAGACCCTTTGTTTCCTTTTTTTGCTTTTTCCTTTTTGAAATACCATATTTGGGTTGTGTTAAGTCCTCCGCCGTATGTACCAGTTAGGCAAAGGAGGAGGTTTGAAGACACCATTGTGAAAAATCCCTAAACAGAATTTTGAGTATACTTTTGTATGGAAGTAGAATTTGACCTGCCCCACAAGGTGGGGAAAATGTTAAAGCAATAATGAAGATTGGGGGTGTGTGAATGGAAGGAGTCCTTGTGATTGATTCTATTGATTATTTGAGAATTCTCATCCATATTATTATTTTTTTACCTACTCATTGCTCAGGAATTCTGTGATACACTGAAACTCTCATTATAGTATAAGTGGACCATACACTCAGTAGTAGTTCTATTTATACATGCCACACATGAAAGGTACATCACTCCAGAGCTCAGACTAATCAATGTACATGGGGCTGACTACTGATGGACTTAATCACAATAAGAGGATGATGATCAATACTGGCTCTTTGGATGATCAAAGCTTGTGGAGAAGGAACCTGCAGTAATGCTCCAAAGGTAATGTTGATCAGATGATCCTATCTACTTGGTGGGCCATCAGAATGTGGAACTACTGCTTAATGAACATGGCCCACAATTCATATTGATAGAACAATCATAGCTGACTGTTTTCTTGTTGTCCAATTGGGTTTTGTCACACTTTGGCTGAGGGAGATTTGAGCTTCTTTTACAAAAACAGATGATATTAGCTTGCCCATAGTTTTGTTGAAGAAATAAAATTATATGAAGTTTGATCTGTTCATCACTGTCATTTCTAATCAGGATTTTGTTAACAAAAAAAAAAAAAAAATGATTCTCTTGCAGAAATGGAATCAGTCACCAATGGTGGAGATTGGTGCCATGGTGTGATTTTCCGATATGTAGAAGCAACTATAAAACAAGTGTGGTAATTTAGTGTTGAGATTAGATCAGCATTTTTGTAAAAAGCATTTCTTTTTTCCTTCTGGTTGGTCTTATAAAAATCTTGAAAGTTAAGATATGATGTGAGACAAGCATACATAGGACATGAACTAAGATGTGTACATTAATATCTTAAGAATAACAAGATATGATAGAAGTTGAGAAGAAATTTACAAAATCCGGGACGCATGGGTGTGGTAGTTTGAATCCCTTATAAAGTTTTTAAAAGAAAAATAGGGAAGAAGAAAAAGAAATTTATTGGTATGAAAATAAATTAATACATGATTAGTTTTTATGGGCGTTGGAACGCAAATCATGTTTTTTACTTACAATGAATTCCTCTACACATCATGGTCTGATTAGTGATTAGAAGGTTCAATTTTAGAGTATAGTTTCCATCATATGCAATTTGAGGGAAATGTGAGCTGATCAAGAAGCAGCTTCAAGTTTTTTTATAAGCAGGTCAATGAAATTGTAGAGTGAAAAGAGACGGAAAGTCTAGATCATTGATTGAGACTCTCCACTGGTTGAACTGAGGTTGACCTACTGACTCTCTTTCAGGTCCCAAGAACATAGGTAATTCTAATTGAGATGGGATCTTCACTGGTGAGTGGTGAAGAAAGGGCAGGCCCTTTGCTTCTAGAACCCAATTCGGGACATGTTTTAGGTCACGTTTGTGTACATCCATCGCTAACCCCCCCCCCCCCCCCCCAAAAAAAAAAAAAAAAAAAAAAGGAAAACGAAAAGCTTTTCCATGGAAAATCGACGAAGATTTAGCTCATTTTTTAAGTTTTTTTTCGAAAAAAAATAGCTGCACCAAATATAAATTTTAGTATAACAAAGAAAAGCCATTCCTCAACCCTCACTTTTCCTATGGAAATGGCCGCACAAACGATTAGAGGGAGATGTGATTCATCCCCCCAGGGTACTGACAAACTCTCATATGCAAAAACAGAAACAAACAAAGCCAATAAAAAAGATGCTGCAATGGGCCAAAGGAAGAACAAAAGGGAACAGACAAAGATTGAATGATCAAATATTTGAAACCAAAACGAAAGAGAAGCATCTAAGGTCTTAAATAACTCCAAAATGCCATCATCTCATCCCAAGTTTCTATCATTACATCATGAGTCACTCCAGAGAGTGCCATGCTTTTATCCTTTCTTATCTCTTTTAAATGAAAAAAAGGAGCCACCTGGATGCATGGCCGACGAGGGAGGCTACACATCTAGGGAATCTAATGTGACAGAAAAAGCTTCCTTTCGAAATGGTTATTGTGATAAATTTTAACTGTTACTAACGTCAGGATATTCAACACAAACCTTATGCTGACTGCTCTCATTGGCATAAGTTATTAAAAAAAAAAGAAGGGGCCTATTTATAAATACTAAAACCCCAAGAGCCTATTTACAAATTCTAAAAACTTTAAGGTGTATATACAAAAAGCTGAAGAAGATGCCTATTTATAAATACTAAAACCACATGAACCTATTTATAAATTCTAAAATTCATAAGGGGTATATACCAAAAGCTCAAAAAAAAAATCCTAAGCAAAAGGAAAAAAGTCCCCAGAATTGGTTTTATGTGGGCATACACAGTGTGCCCTAAAACTAAATCATGAGGTTGGACTGAGTATATATATGGGATGTGATCCAGTGAGAACTTTTTTATGGGGCCCACTAGGAGGTCCCATTTTAGAATGGGACCGGTGGGGATTGAAAGGTCTATATGGGACCACCCCGTATATCAAGTTTGGCCCCAAATTCCATGCTTCTAACCCCTTCATCCATGAAGGACAAGTCCAATCCATTCGTATGGGTATACACTCGATCCAACGGTCCAGTTCATTTGCATTGGTGCCAAACCTTGGAGCATGTGAGTATCAAAGGGGTCTATGTCCATTGTAAGGTTTGGATTAGGTGATAAGTGGCCCCACCCCATAGTTCTCACAGCGAGAACAGTTCTCTCCTTATTATTTCCATATATATATATATATATATATATATATATATTATGCACAGAAGGTAACTCAAAAGGCAAGATGAGGATGCCATAAAATGGTAACAAAACTCGTTAATTCCATCTCTGTAACTATCTGGGGGCAAAACTTGGCCTGGGTCCACCCCAGGCCAAAGACTGTCTAAGCCTGGACTGTTCACTATCGGGCCTGGGCCCAGACCAGTTGCAAACATATATATATATATATATATAGCCCCTTTTGTCAAAGATGTCGGCATGATTGGGCCTTTAAGAAAATATTGGCCTCGGCCCGACCCATTTAATAATCATGACAGGAAATTAGGCCCTGGTACAGCTCCAAAAAACAGTGCTTAAATCCAGCCCAATGCAAGCAGCATTTGGGTCGGGTGATGTTGGCACAGCCCATGGGCATCAGACACCCAAACCTTTATACAAATGCCAATAAAACACTAGATAACGTTACATTAATTTGGTTTTGTTCACTTTCTTATTTTTTTTAAGAAAATTGAAGACGAATATTCCTAACATTTTTTACGTTGTAGAAATATAAATAATATGGAAATATACAAAAATGAGAGATTTTAGCCATTCATGCCGGGTTTGCAGAGCCCACCTGAATGCATGTCAATCAATGGAGGGCATAGCGAAAGAAAGGTCCACCTAAGGCCTAGTTCAACCCTTAGATTTAGAGGGTGCCAAAAAGTTTGACAATAGAGCCCCATAAATGAGCTAACATTTTTTTTTTATTTTCTATTCCGATTTTTTTTTTAAGTTTCAAAAAAGAAGACTTTTGGCTCAAGTTTTTTTAAAAAAAGTAAGAATTGAGTATTTCAAAAATGTATAAAAGTTTTCCATAATTCTTTTAATCAACTCTCTCCATAATTTTTTTTTTGAAATGACAAAAATATCCTTATGTCTTTTTTTTTTAAATTATCTTTAATAAATCAGTAAAGAGAAATGATCAAGTGCAACCCAAATGACCTAGTGGGGCCTACTTCAACTATCTTTATTATGCATGTAATGTTAAAGAAAAGGAGATTCCAAATGACTTCAAAACTAGCTTCATTAAATGATTATAATCATCAACATCAAAATGGTCGGTTCTAAAGAGGAAAGAGGTTAAGACAAATTGTTATAAGGGAATGTTATTTTTGTCATTTCTAAAAAAAACTAATGATCGAAACAATTGAGAAAAACTTCTATACGTTTTTGAAATATTCAAATCTTCATTTACTTTTTTTTAAACGAGTCAAAAGTTTTTTACATTTTTTGAGAATTTCCTTTTTGTGTGTGTTTTCCACATTTTAAATCTAGCCCACAAAATTTCAGATGAGTGCCCCATTCATATCTTTGTAGCCATGTATTGCATGTTTAGGCCTTTAAAGGTGAAATCATTTATAGAGGATGAAACCGTTACATTACATTTGGTTTCCTAAACCATGATCTCAGGTCAGATGCAACATTACTTTCATTCATATCTCACAAATAGGATTAAAAACTTTTCAAGTAGAATTTGGGTAGAATTCTATATGCTTGCCGGACCTTGTCCCATATAACAAGAATTTAAGGAATCTTGACCTGGAGAATTTTCAAATGTCCCCAAATCTTATCAAAAATTCTATCCTGAAACCTCTAATGGCCAAAAAATTTCAAAGGCATGTGTCATTTAGAAGGCTAGCTTAGCTACTTTACAGCAACTTGGAATTTCATCAATAGGAGGAGAATTTGGGGAATTGGTGGGACAAGAGCTGACAAGCATTAGAATTTCTAAAGTCAAATTAGGCTGTCTGCAACTCCACATATTCTATATATATACAAACTCAAGGGCCAATGAGATGCAATATGCTAAAAAGATGGACCATATTCCTCATGTTCTATTAAAAAAACTCACGCCACAAGCAGTAACTAGTTATCAGAAAGTAAAGTTGTATGCATAAATGTTTCTCAATAATCACATGAAAACTCTTGAAATTCTACATATCTGGTACCGATTGTTGAATGTGAGGCCCAGCTCATAACTCCTGGAAAAAAGGATGGTAGAGCAATTCAAAATTTAAAGGCACTGTCCATCTACTCACTGGAATTTCCCAACTTGCAAAACTCTAGGACGGCAACGTAAAACGTGGGCTCATCTACAAATTCTGTTACTTCAAATGAATGGTCAGCTGCAACCTTCTCCAAAGTAGCCTTATCAGGCAAGGCAGAAGTTACCATGTCAGGATACTGTTGCAGATGTCTTGTTACAATTTCCCTACCCTGGGCATAACCGATGACCAGTCTTGCACCTACATGAGCTACCGTCAGAATCTCATAACTGTAAATTACAGAGAAATGATGCCCAATATAACAAATTCGCTTCTTGAATCAGTTATTATTTCTCTTTCTTTTCCTTCTTAATTAGGGGTCATTGAGCCACCTAGTTTTGTGTTCAAGGTGTATGATCCCATGTTCTCGCGAAGCCAACTCCAAATAGATGCGAGAAAGAGAATTGAGAAGGCCTATTATGATGATGGCGGTAACCATAGTTGCCTAGTTGTACTTAGCTAGTACCCAAATTGTGAACTAGTTCTTTCTAATAATCAACAGTTGGATTCACTCAATAATTTGACATTGATTCGATCTAGTTCGCTAATTGGATTGAACTTAGTCAATTATATTTGGAATTCCCATAATTCTATTTACTTTTCATGTCAAAGAACTTAAAGTGTATTTTAATCTGTTTACTAATAAAAATGCCTGACCCATAAATGGGGTCTGTTTAAAGAAAAATGAAACCTATCAAAAGCGGTTGGCCACACACACTTACCCAAGTCCCTCACCATTAGCAATACATCCAAGGATTGATCCCTCGGTTGTTCCTGTAGAAGGGAGGTACCTCACCAATTGAGCTACCAATGGATTGGCATTTAAGTGATTTCATAGACCATCACTTAAAATTTATAAAGTTTGATGACATCATTGAAGATTTTAGAAGTGGCGTACTCATGGAATATAACAATTGATTGAATTGAACCTAAGAAGCATGCAAATTGAATCAAACCGTATTTTGAACTAGAAAATTGAAGGTTCATCAAAGTCACTAAATTGGAACCACATTTTGGCTGAACTGAAAACATACTGAATGAACCTGTGCACCGAATTAAGGAACCATGATAGGAAGCAAATTCCAAATTGCTAACCAGACTATGATGTAGTCGACCTGTCAACTGGGTACCTGGGCATGGTACATTATCCAATGCTCTCAACTCTGGGATATGCTTATTTTCCTTGAATTGTGAATTTTGTACATGTGGCCTATGATTCAGTGATGATGACGAGACAACTTCTGTGATGGCCTTCTTGGTATAGCTACAATGATGATGATGAGAAGATCATCGTGATGGTCTTCTTATGGATAGCTTATGAGGACAAGATCGTAACAGTATGGATGAGCTAACACTGGCCTACATAACCTATGGCTACCCCCAACTAATACAAGGACCCACGCCAGTGGGGCCCACAACCTGTATCCAAGCCTAGGGGGGCTGGTGGTCTGCACCCAGGCATCCAATTTCTTTCTATTTTCTTTCTTCCTTCTTTGTTTTTTTCTTTTTTTCCCTCTTTCTAAATCCCCACTACCTTTTTTTCTCTCTTTCCAAGTCTCTTTTTCTATTCTCTCTTCTTCCTAACTGTCCTTTCTAATTCTCATCTTAAATGTCATTTTATTTATTTTTCCATGTGATTTCTTTCTGGTTACTATGCACAAAATGAATGTAGGTGGATGCGTGGTATAAAATCAGGAATGATAACATTAGAAATGAACGCTTTCGAGAGCATTTAGGGGTAGCATCAATAGGGGATAAAATTAGAAAAACCCATTTGAGATGGTTTGGGCATTGTCCAACCCACGCCGACAATGGTGCTGGTAAGGAAAATTTTGGCTATGAAGGTTGATGGCCCACCAAGGGGAAGGGGTAGGCCAAAGAGAACGTGGATGGAGGTAGTAAAAATAGATTTGAAGAAGTGCAACTTATATGGGGATTTAGCTCAAGATAGATTGGAATGGATAAATAGAATTCGTGTAGCCAGCCTTAACATAGTTGGGGCAAGGCTTTGATGATGATGATGATCATCATCATGATTTCTGGTTACTATTTTCCATATATGAACCTTCTATCTTTATTTATGGATATAATTACCATTCAAAAAAAATTATGGATATGATTAGAGTTTTGACGACGAGCTTTATGATTTGGATGAAAAGAAAACAATATAAATATCAATGTAAGGAGAAAAGAGAATCAACTTTTGTAATAATTCAGTGTTGCAGTTTTGAGTTGGACGTCCCTGGAAGATTTTGGGATGTGTAGTCCCAGAATAGTTAATTTACATGTGAAATTGAGTTGATTTTCCTTTTTAGTTTTTGTGGATGTTTGCTTTTGTTTGGTTTGACTAAACAAATCAAGCTTTGATAACTGGAACAACCCTCTTTTAGATGGTGGATCCTACACAGTTAATAGGTTGAACCTGCATCAGTTTGGTATTGTATTAGGGCAAATCGATCTACATCAATAGACTAGACCCAAAACTGGCCAAAATATGCAAATGGGGAGACCGCAGCCATCTAGCATTTTTTTTTTTTTTTTTTTATATCGCTGAGTGTGGATAATTGTTATTGATATGAAAGAAAAGGAAAAATGATCTTACATTGCCGTCAAGATGGTGTTGCTGACAGAACCTGATTTAACATGCGTGCAACTCACCTTTGAATGATGAAATTCACTCTTATCACATGCCTCCATATGAATAAACATGGGCCTGATTCCATTCCAATCAAAGTGAAGTGTACTGCTGGATTGATAATGTGTATATAACACATATCAAAGTGAAATCTAGCTAGTACTATGCAGAGGGGTCTCTATGATATTAGTGGGTTTGAATTGATAAAGAAAAGGCAACTCCCATACACATTTAACAAGATAATTTAGCTACAAAAAGACTATTACTCAGGGAAAAAAAAGTTGGTCGTTGTAGTTTAACTGTCTAGTTGGAGGTCATCCAGAAAGGAGTGGGTCAAATGGAACTCTAATGGATGTAAAACTAATACCACGGATCAGAGAATCTAGTGGCCCATATCAATAGCTAGCAAATAATTGAACATCTTGTGGCCCATCTGCATTGGGTCCCACATGATGAAAGTCCAATAAGCCTGTTCGTTTGCATTCAAGTACATAGCAACTCAATACATTAATTTTTTTCTTTTTAGTGTTAAAAAGGAACAACAAACGTGAATTTTCAAAAATGAGCATTCAATAACCTTTCTTTTTTATAAAAATTGAAGATGGGAAATAAATACCTAACCTTTGGTCTTTATTTTTTAACTACTTTAAAAAAAATCCCAATGTATTGAATTCCTATGTATTTTAATGGAAACAAAAAAAGCTTTAAATAGACTGCTAAACATGTCTTCTATATAGAATTCACATCAATTCCAGATTTTCAATTTTAGGGTTACTGATTCTGAACAGAAGATTCTCAACACTCGATTAAAAAAAAAAAAACCAGGAAATCAAGCAAACCCAAGAAAAAAAGCACTCAGTTCCGAGATTACCTGGCGAACAAAGCCTGGCCATAGCAGCGAAAATCTGATCAGTCGAAAAACCCAATCCAGGAAGATAGCAGATGAAGACCGCATCGAAATTCGCCCACTTCTGCGGCACCTCCACGATCCCACCCTGCCAGCACCTGACTCCGTCATCAAACTTCTCCTTAATCAGCGCCAACTCGAACAGAGACTCATGAACAACGAGCAGAAGCTCGAAGGGCTTCTTCCCCGAAGGCTCCACCGAACCCACCAACTGTTCGACGAAATGCTCGGTTCCATGAGAGACGAGAATCCTCGAACTGGGTCCGATTCGGGCGGCGGAGATGATTTGTGAGGTCTTGTGATTGCGCTCGGATGGAGAGTTTACGGAGTCTGAATCAACGAAAGACCAGTCCTTTTCGACGATTTCTTGGATTGGGATTGCAGAGACGGGGTCTTGGTTGGAGAGGGAGAGGCGTGGAATTCTGTTGTTTGGAGATGGGAGTGAGAGGATTGAGGGAGAGAGACTGGGGCTCTGGAGTAGTTGTTGGTGGGGTTTATGGAGAGGGAAGAAGAGGAGTTTTAGAGAGGTTTTGGTGGATGAGAGAGGGAAAGAGAGAGAGCTCATGGCTTTGGGTTTTGTTTGGCTATGGATCTTATTTGCCCATACACTTCTTACATGTCTCTACTATATTTGATGGTCTATCAATCAGAATAAAGAGACTGCATGTATTCTCTTTATTTCTTTGTCATATAAATGTTGGAGATGGATCACTCCAAATGCTACTCAGCATGTTTGGTGCTTGAGTTCAAATCTACTTGTGAAAGAAATAAATTTGAAAAAAAAAAAAAGAATAGAAAATGAGGGAATTAGATACAAGCTTTTTAGTTGGGCATTTCTATGCTTAATTCGAGAGGCAATTAATTTGATGTGTTGTTATAAGTTGAATGATATCCCTATTTTTAGGAGGGGAAAGTTGAAATCAATTTTCAAACCGAGTCCCCAGCCGTCTAATAGAAACCAATTCTAGAATCAAATCTAGATCATCTTATTGGAACCGGTCCAAAACCAACAATTAGGATCCAAACCGAGATTGGATCCAAAACCGAAACCATCATTTAGAAAATATTTCTGGTTCCAGGTCCAATATGGTTCTAGCTTAATACCGACTCGTTTGCATATCTATTTGTGGGGCCACAATATCTAAAACAGCTAAAATTATTAGGCCTATTATCTAAGGCCATAAAATAATAACAAAAAAAAAAAAAAAAAAAAAGGCCATCAGATAAACGGTGATGTTCCAATTCAAATAGTTTAATTTGTATTCAAATGGATGATTTCAATGTCCATTAGAACTGACTTTTAGAGATAACTGAACCAAAAAGACCCCTCCATCTAGCAACACCAACATATTGCAGAGAGGAGATGAATCCTCAATTAAAGGAGTGAAACTCGTCAATGGAGCTCGCTGCTCGCCTGTTGTAATATGAATCATTCAAAATAAACCCCCTCAAATCCTCAAATTGTAAGGGGTGTCCACAAATTTTGCCTTAATCCGAGTATTCTCCACGCTGCGTTGACTGTTTGACCAAAAAAAAAAAAAAAGTGATTAACACAGTCTGCACATATTCATTATCATGTTTTCATCAGACAGTGAACCCAATGGTGAGCCTCAGAGGATCCAAACTCCCGATGTGGTGCATTTCTAGAAAGTTTTTTGTAGGACATGAGGAAGATTAAAATCGAGACTCAAAATTCAAAAACCAACTAGACTCTCCACAGCCAAAAGGGAGGAGGATGAATATAATTAGATCTGGACAATAAGTAGAGTAGGGCCAATATCAAGCTCGTCAAGTTATTCTAACACTTAATTTAATAGTTAAAAGCTTAGTAGTTAGTGTATACATTCTTGTGATTAAATTCAATTGTGAATAAATTTTTCTACAGAAAAAGAAAGAAAAAAAAGGCAATTATATGTCAATCAACCAATGAAAGAAAAAAAAAACACAACAATATAAGACATTCACACTGTCAAGGCAGTGGCTCAGTTGATTTAAGCCTTGGGTTTGCTCCCAAGGTCTCAAGTTTGACTCCCACCTCTTGTGCAACACAGATTAAATGTGTTTCGCAGGGAATAGTCCTTGCTCATCACAATAAGGTTACTCAAAGGCCACTCTTTTGAGTAACTTCAACAACATCAACTTCAGCAGACATTTCTAGCCATCCAACCTAAAATGATCAGAATTAGCAGTCAAATTAAACAAGATAGAATTTAATAACGGCCCATGCAATTAACCTAGAATGTATTCAGATCAGATGGCTATAAATCCCAACAGATTGCCTTCATTCATATAGTTTAGTAATACATGAGATGCCATTCAAAAACATTTGGAAACAATTCTCTCTCTGCTATAAAGTGATTCGCATTCCACCATTTTCAATCTACCAAATAAGAGACCCGAACCTTGCCGCTCATCATAATATATGCAGCCACACTAGTAGTAATGTGATGCCTTTTTCACTCTTTGTACGGTAGTTTACATAACTGGTGTTATACTTAATAGCCCTCAACTCACAATAAGTTAATGAGGAAAATATTGGATGGTGCAGATTGTTTTAAATTAAACAAGAAAACAAAATGAATCTTACATATCCCCTCCAACTGCTCATGACTCCAAAAAGTTAAATAAATGCTCCTAATATCAGTCTGAAGAATTCCAGCGCCTGGAGATCATGAGCAGTGCAAAATATTTCAAAGCTGATAGGTTTTAATGTCTAAACTAAAATAATCTACCAGGTACATTGTTACTCATTTTGAAATTTGAACCCAGTGCAGTCACTGGATCTATTGGCCGTAGGATTACAGAGATGGTCAAATACAAGCAATTGCAACAGAAAGTCCAGACACAAGTAGCTGAAAACTTCACAGCTAAGATTTTGGACTAAATGAATATGAAACAACCAAACAGATTCAATAGCAAAGTTAATAAATAAGAACATATTCAAGGCACTACA
Organism: Litsea cubeba; assembly: GCA_012931725.1. Lineage (NCBI taxonomy): Eukaryota > Viridiplantae > Streptophyta > Magnoliopsida > Laurales > Lauraceae > Litsea > Litsea cubeba. The sequence goes on from CM022949.1 coordinate 23,300,255, forward strand.
TAGCTCATGGAGGACTTGTAAAGCTTGAGCACACTCACTTTGAACTACTCGAGTTCTTTCTAAATAGAGCATGAACAAATGATCACTTGGCATTAAGATTAAATTTACGTAAGTACAAATCTATAACAAATTTAAATCGATCAAGTTACTTTCAGATGGCAAGCAACCAAAGGTGATTATATAGTGATATTCAACTGTGGAATATTAAGTGTCACACACGCACACAAACACCACCGAGTTCCAGTGCCTAGAATAGAGCAAATTATCAATGAAGGTAAAGAAACCATAAAGATATCACACACAGACACCCACTTTCCTCTGCCCAGAATAGTGCAAAGATTATCAATGAAGGTAAGAAACCAAACAAGATATTCTAATCAGTTAACGCTAATTATACATCATTAATTTGCAAGAAAATGGCTCAAAACATTGAATAGAAAAATGTCTCAAAAATGAAATCCCTATTTGCAACTACTCTTTTGTTAATTACCTTCACACAACTTGCCCCATTTTTCAAACAGCGCCCAGATTTCCAAGCATATCTGTATGTACGGTCCCAACCCTTTCAATGACTTAACTAGACTCTTGCCCTCTTGTTGCTGCATGCCGGGCACTTGTACTGCTTGATATGCTCAGCCCTAGCAGGAGTGATCTTGACACACTTACCATGGAACCATCTCTCACATATGTCACAGCAGATCCAGAACTCATCTTCATTATAGTTCTCTCCACATGCTCCACAAAGTGTCTGCCCTTGTTCATCGCCCTCTTCTTCACCACCCTCTTCCTCATCTTTCGGTGGCTGCATCATGGATGCCTTCACATTAGATTCAGGGTGTTTGGCTTGCTGAGACAGTAGCACCAGAAACACAAAAATCAATTTTCAGCTAATGACCACATTTGAATCCATAACAGATGACAACAATTCATGGTTGTTACCATTTAACAGCTGTAGGAAAACTATGCAACATTCTCTGACAATATAATCAGGTTCATGTTTATTTATGGTTTTTAAGTAAAATTAGAAGGCAACTGAATGACCAGTAGCATCATAGAATATTGGAATCACTTTCTGGGACGACGCATAGAATTTCAAACATAAATTAACTAAAGTAACAATTTGAAAATGCTTAGGATAAGTTGGGGGGATTTGTTTAACTATGCTCTTCATTAGTATCTATATATAAGAACAAAGGAGATATACAAAATTGTACTAACTATCGTAGGATCAAACTTATGGGTCATACTATGAAGCAAGGATAAAAATAGCGGTAGCGGTGGGCCGCGCTACGAAGCGAGTGATACCTAGCGTAGCGGGGATACATAGCGGCGTAGCGGTGCATAGCGGCGTAGCGGTGCGATTTGAAAAAATCGCCCAAAAAATCTGAAAAAATTCAATAAAATCCAGAAAATTGTAAAATGAAAGAATATGTGGTTCTTTTGCAAAAATAAGTAAGAAAAGGGGGCGTAGTGGTGCCCTCAATATAGGAAGTCCTGTATCGCTGTATAAATAGCAAAAAATAGTAATGATTGGTTTTTTCACATGTATTCATGTTTCTTAGTCATACTAATTTGGTTGAGCCCTATTTCCTATTAGAGTAAAATTTTGCTAGAGCCTATCTTCAATTAGTGTGAAATTTGATTAGACTTTATTTTCAGTTAGTGTGAAAGTTGGCCATGGCCCTATTTCCAGTTAGAGTGAAATTTGATTGGTCTATATTTCTAATTAGAGTGAAATTTTATTGAGCTCATTTTCAAGTAGAGTGGAATTTGGCTAAGGTCTTGATTTCAATTATGTAATATTTGGCTAAGGCATGACTTTTTTATTTTTATATTTAGGCCCCATTGTGGAGCCTACCAATGGTTAAAGGCATTAAGTGCTTCAGGTTTTATTTTTTCTTGGAGGGTTCATTTAAATTTTATTTATACATTTCAAAGTGCCCATAAGTGGCCTCTAATGAAATAAAAGAGGGGGTCCATTTAATTTTTATTTATGCCTGTCAAACTGTCCATAAGTGCCCTCTAATGATTCAATAAAAGAGGGTTTGACACAAATCGAAAAATAAGAGGGGCTCCATCTAATTTTTGTTTAGAACTTAAATAGAGCCCATTAAGTGCCCCTCAATGAATTAAAATCAGGGCCAAAATTAAATAGGTTTAGGGGGTTGACACACACAAATCAAGAAATAAAAGAGGGGCTCCATTTAATTTTTGTTTAGAACTTCAATAGGGCCCATTAAGTACCCCCTAATTAAATTTTTGTTTAGAATTTCAATCGGGCCCATTAAGTGCTCGCAAATGAATTTAATTTTTGTTTAGAACTTCAATAGGGCCCTTTAAGTGCCCCAAATGAATTTAATTTTTGTTTAGAACTTCAATAGGGCCCTTTTAGTGTCCCAAAATGAATTTAATTTTTATTTAGAACTTCAATAGGCCCATTAAGTGGCCCCCAGTGAATTAAAACCAAGGCTTAGATTAAATAGGGTTTGGTGCCTCTTGCCTTTTCCAACACAAAGATTGACAAAAATCGAGAAGGGGAGAGGAAAAGACTGTGGAGCCCATAAATTACCTTAAATAAATCAGATGGAAGGGCCCATATGCTGCCCACTGCCCTATTTCGTGTGAAATGAAGATCAAGAGACAGCGGGAGAAGGGGGAAAGGAAAAGGAGGGAAAAGAAAAGGGAAAGGAAATGAAGAAGAAGAAGAAGAAGGAAGAGGAGGAGCACTTGCTGCTGCCGCCGCCGGCCACCGCTGCTTTCTACTGGTATGTTGTGCTCTATCTCACTCCCTTCCTTTCCTCATTTTTCCCCCTTCCTGTTTTCCTCCTCTTTTTTTTTTTTTTTTTTCCTTTCCTTTCTTCTTCCTTTTCCCTTACTGTTCACTATAGTGGCGCCACGGTAACGTGGCGGCCTGTATTAGCCGCTACGCCGCTACGGGTGCGATGCCCGATTTTTCCTAGATAGCGTGGCGGCAACAGCTGCCACGGCCAATATATCGGCCGCTACGCTACGTAGCGGCCGATATTTTCGCTATAAAGCTATGGCAGTGAGTTACCGAGTAAAAACTTAGCCAGAAGACCAAGATATTTGAAAACCAATTTTGGTTTTATGCCAAGGAGGTCCACTATGGAACCTATCTCTCACTCAGGCAATTAATGAAAATTATTGAGTGGAGAGGAAAAATTTGCATATGATCTTTCATTGATCTAGAAAAAGCTTGCGGCGGGGTATGTCGAGATTTAATTTGGTGGGTTTCAAATAAAAAGAATGTTACAAGAAGTTATATTGAAATTATTAAAGGCGAGTACAAAGAAGTGGTAATGAGTGTGAGAACTACCCGTGCAGAGACGTGAGTTCCTAGTGACCATAGGTTTGCATCTAGATCAGCCTTAAGCCCTTATCTCCTTGCACCGATTATGGATGTGTTAATTACTCATATTCAAGAGGAGGTACCTTGGTGTATGTTGTTTGCAGGTGATATAGTATTACTGGATGAATCAAGAGATGATGTAAATGCAAAACTCGAGAAATAACGAGAGGTTTTAGAACCCAAGGTCTTTAAAATAAACAGTATAAAGACAAATATATGAATTGCAACTTCAAATGGATGTACACAAAGAACTGAAACTAGTGTGAGAATTGAAGCCCAGGAGATTCCACAAAGATATTCATTCCGTTATATTGGCTCAATAATTAGTAAGGATGGGGAGATTGATGAAAAGTCGAGTATAAGATAAAAGCGGGATGGATGAAGTGGAGACTTACTTTTGGAGTTCTTTGTAACCGACAATTGCCAATAAGATTGAAGGAAAAGTTTTACAGGAGAGCGATTAGACCAGCTAAGACCTATGGAGCAAAATATTGGCCAATCAAGAAGCAACATATGCACAAAATGGAAGTATTAGAGATGAGAATGTTAAGGTGGATGTGTGGTAAAACTAGGAAGGATAAAATTAGAAATCAGCACTTTCGAGAGCATTTAGGGGTAGCACCAATAGTGAATATATTATAGAAACAAATTTGAGACGGTTTGAGCAATATGTCCAATGCAGGCCAGCAACGGCGCCGATAAGAAAAAGTTTGGCTATGCAGGTTAATGGCCCACCAAGGGATAGGGGTAGGCCAAAGAGAACATGGATGGAGGTACTAAAAATAAATATAAAGACGTGCAACTTATCTGAGGGTTCGGCTAAGGACGGATCGGAATGGAGAGAAACAGAATTCATGTAGCAAAACCCAGCATAGTTGGGACAAGGGCTTCCCCTCGTATTTAGACACCTTGGGCTGCCAATGGTTACGACTCCAAAGGCCTCAGGAATTCATGGTGAATGTGTGAAGATAACATCCATTACTGGGTCCCATCAGACCCCTTCCTTCTCTTTACATCACCTTACAGACCAATTTTATTCAGTTTGGTTGTCTAAACAGTTTCTAGTGTGAGAAATTTTTTAGAGTGCCATGAAATATCATATAGGTTTACACATCTTGCATCCATTTTACAAACTTACAAGAAAAGATCAAAGGAATATGAAGTGGTTGATGCTCAAATTAAAAAGAAGGAATTTGATATTCATATACAGTTCTAATGTGTGAGTAGAGCATTCGGACTCAACTGTTTTTGAGCTTGACTTGCTCTTGCTGCTACTGTTAGGGGTGGATGCCAGTTTTTTCTCTTTGTTTCTTAGCACTCCCAGTCACAATCTCATGTATGGTGGGAAGGTCATTGATCATGTGGAAGAGCTTCCTCCTGAAATTTATAGATCCAACCAATGCAAGTAAATATCAGCAATAATTCATAAACTACATGAAATTTAAGTATATTAATTGACAATTAATTTCTAAAGCAGAGTATTATGAATAGGAGCACCAACAAGTTCAGCAGTTTGTAGTCTACACTTACAATCCAGGAGATTATGACAGAAGCATGAAATAAAATCATAACACCGTACTATCACAATAAGTTTAAGAGAAAAATGGTATGTTTCCTCCGCAAACTGATGCCCAAGCAAAAAGAATCTTTTACCATCTCAAATGCAACATGAATACATAGCATTTAAGAGCCAATTCCAATGTATGGTTTTATGTAGATACTAGAAGTTATGTGCGTATGATATATTCATTTATACAGACACAAAAATAAATAAATGTATGCATCAAACCCAGACAGATCTTTGGAATCACGATGCCTTCATGAAAGAATATCAGTGCTATCGATTATTCCAAGGTTAAGAATCCAACTGAAGTTACTTTGCTTCGCTATGGAACAACAGGTTCTGATAATGTTAACAAGCACCGACTCAGGAGCCTCAGGAGAAAACGATATGCCATAAAATGGATAGAAAGATTACAGCTCATGGAAAAGATTGAGAAAATGCCCTTCTACCTACGATGGTAACCGAACTGCAAGTGCTAAAATCAAGGCTACAACATAAACATCTATTAAATGACAGTCACCCAATGCCCATGCAAAAGATTGAGAAAATATCCTTCTAGCTGTAACAGCAATCAAATTCTCAGGGCTAAAATCATTGACAGACATAGACATCCATAAATAGTTTTTATCACTTCTTAGCTCAATTTACATCCTCATTGCAGCATATGTTGCAATTGGAAAATCATGTGGCAGATCCATCAACTATGGAAGGTATTTAACTATTTATTCAAACAAGATGGTAATATTGAATCATTTTCCTCTTTTTTAATCAAAAGCCCTTCCTGGTTGCTACTCTTTCTGCTTATCCAAAGCTGTTTCCCACATTGGAATTGATCCTTCTCTATAAAGAAGAAAAATATGGCGCTTCCTGTTGAGCGTCAAGGAGAAACTTAGTATCTTTCTTCTTAATTTTATTCTTTCCAGACCTTCCAATTTCACAAATCCAGATCGGTCACAACAGTAGAGAATGTTAGGATATAAATATATATATATATATATATGGGAGGCGGTCCTATTTACGGTGCAGACCGCCTATTGGGGGCCCCTGTGAGACCCCACTGGTCATGGGACAAGAGGGACTGTAGAGAGAGAGAGAGAGAGAGAGAGAGAGAGGAGAGAGAGAGAGAGAGAGAGAGAGAGAGAGAGAGACCATTAGACGAAGCACCTCCAGTTGAAGGTATTGGTCTTAGTTCCTATTAATATTTTGGACTTTTCAAACGATACAACTATTCTGAAATATTTATTCATTGCACTGTGGAAGGGGAACACAAATATATGCCATAGCTATCTGCAAGCTTGTCTATAACACAAACCCAAACCATCTCACCAACTACCCAAGCCCGTGGAAAAGGGGGAAAAAAGAAAAAGAAAAGAAAATTACCTTTTTAAGTTGGTTTCCACACTTCTACATAAATCATCATCATCATCATAAAAGCCCAGCTATGGTGGGGGACTGGGGACACTTCTACATAAATACTATACAAAAATTTGCAAACAAAAGAGAATGATTTGATTCTCGCTTCACTTCCACATCTGTTCCTAGCAACAATTTTCCCATTACTTAAATCAATTTGTTCCCTATCAGTCTCTTTCTCCATCTCAAGGATCTTTTATTGTAACAGTGACCTTTGTTTCTCTCCCTAAGAACCTTGAAGAGGCTATCAGATGGTGAAATGGAAAATGAGATGACAGCTTTGGGAAAAGATACACTTCAAATTTAACATTTTACATCTGGGCGATGCAAATTTGTTGCTCTAATGTCCCAATATAAGGTTGTTCTTCTTCTTTTTTGTTGCTTAAATAATGTAAGTATTCTTGATGCAAGGCTAATGCATGACAACTGTAGGCCCGATATGATAATCTATTCAAAACCCAGCTGTGGGCCAAACTGTCACTAAATTAACATAATGAGGGTCCAAAAAACGCAGCCAATTATAGATCTTGGTGGAGACTAAAACTCAGCCTTACTGCAGCATGAACATCCAGCTCATTGAGACCCAAGGTCGAGCCTACTTGTAGTCCATTTAGAACAGTCAATTGGGCAGTACATGTGGCCCACCAATAATTCCATCTCACTATCCACATGGAAGCAAAATGGACATTCAAACTTCAATCAACAAGAAATTCGATGGCATATAAGTCACCCCTATCCAAATGGAAGCCAAATGGACATTCAAATTTCAATCATCAAGAAATTGGGTAGCATATATGTCACCTATCCAAATGGAAGCCAAATGGACATCCAAACTACAAACATCAAGACATTGGATGGCATATATCAGTATGGCATTTGGCAGTCAATGAGAGAATGGCAGTCAAGAAATAGCTATGGCATGGGTTCTATGATTTTATTTATTATACTTGCGTCATTTCTAATGCAACACATGGGCCAGTCCAAGGCCCATTGGGCCCAACCCATGGGTCAGTCCAAGGCCCATTGGACCATCTGTCCATCATGGGAGGTGCAGGTCCTCCTAGCCCTGCAGCATAGATAGTCTATGTGCATCCACTATTGTGAGACCCATTTCGCTTGTCATTAACCTAGCACATGCTAAATAAAGTTATAGTTGCAGTTACTTTCTTAAATTAAATGAGTTCTTTTCTCATTTACTTTTACTAGTAACTTTCATTAAAATTAGTGAGGTAGTACAAGAGAATGAGAGATATAATATATATATATATATATATATATATATACTGACAAGCTAACCACTAAAACAGGGAAAGAACTGAAAAATAAAAAACAACTAGAGAAAATCAAAAGAGAGGACAGCTTTCATTGGAAAAAATAAGCAAACTCTGGTGCAAAAATCCTTCCTTGGCAAGGCTATCGGCCCACTAATTGGCCAAGGGCTCGACATGACAAAACGAGGCATCTAAGAGCTTGGCCAAGTACAAGACCTTTTCCAGCATGTATGCCAGCATCCAAGGAGCCATGCAAAGACCTGCAAGCCATCAAATGACACATAACAAATCTCCTCCACAAGAAACCACAGAGGTTAAAACGAAGATCTTCTCGTAGACCCATCCACATGGCTAGCAATTTTGCCTTGTTCACCGCACAAACAAATGCCGAGCCCAAACAATAGAAGATTTGCATGGCATTCCCTCGAATGATTCCTCAAATTCTAGCGGTATCCGGAGTTCCAATTACAATTCCCTCAAAGTTTAATTTCAAACAACATAAAGAAAGAGGAGAACACGAAGTCTTATTCGGTACACGAATATGAGATGAAAAAAGCTATCTCCTTTTCATCATAACCACATCCAAAGAGATCACCCTTGAAACAAAGAATTGCGTGGGCTTCATCATATTCATACATGATCCCCCTTGAAACAAAGAATTATGTGGGCAGGCGCGCATGTGCTCGCAAGCTCTCACACTCGGAAAGAAAAACCTTTGGAAGAACTCATAGCCAAGTTTCACACCTCAAAATCTACCCTTGGAAGAACCCATAGTCAAGTTCCACACCTAAAAAAAGGCAAGAACGGACCCCACACACACACAAAGCTACCCTTAGAACCCATGGTCCCATAGCCAAGTTCCACACCTAAAAAAAAGTAGGAATGGACCAAGGAAAGACACAACAACAGTCAAATCAGCCAAGTGATGCACGACAAACTCATGGGCCCCCATGGGTCGACCCGCCAATGGGCCTAGCCCATCCATCTCGACCTGCCAATGGACCCAGCCTATTCATTTTATGCTATTTAATATTGCTTTAGTTTATTTTATAGTTTATGTTTTTTAATTAGATGTTTAAATCCTAGCCATCAACATGTTTGGATGGTCCAGATTAGTTCTAGGATTTCTTATTTTTTATATAATGATGTAAAGCCTCTTTGGCTCCTGTGATGGGTAGTTTGGCATTAGGCCAATTTTCAGGCGAAAGCCTAACCTACCCTCCACCATCCATATCTAGTTTCCCCATCTTTACCCGCCCCACATCTAGCACCCCGCTCTGCATCACCAAGGATAGACTTCCACAAGATCTATGCCACTTAACAATCGAGGGACAAATTATAGCAGTCTCTTCATCTGCAATAAGCATAAGCATTGACAATAATTCTTTTCCTCCAGTGGAGATCGTCCATAATAAGGACAAACCTGAAGGGCTAGCCACCAGATGTAAGTGAATAACAAAGGAAAGATATTTCCACCATCATTCTTACATATTATAAACCGGGGCGGTAAGTTATCATCTCATCATCCAAACTTATTTGAAACTGGTCCATGGTTGAGACTGCATCCCTAGCATCAGCCAGACAAAATGCCAACACAGTGGGATCAATATAGACCAAATGTAGATCAACCTTACCATAAACTTCCACAACAAATCAGTCTTATATTATTACCACTTCTTGGCAGAATATACACTCGACCTGACCATGAAGAAAATATTTGTTACACTTATAGCTCATCATCATTTGCTTCCTGGAAAGTAGATCTAAAACCGAGAGACCAGGCACTTGATGAGAAGAATTCTACGCACAAACCTGTTTTTGGTCTGATAATCAAAGGTGTATAATCAAAGGTGTCTTGTCACCACACCAACCATCCCCTAAAAGCAAACTCTATCCCCAACAAATATTTGAAACCTGAAGGACCCAAAACATTCTGAATGTTCAATATGGGAGCGAGATGCTGGAACCTCAATGCCTCTGGCATTTTCCTCATGTAACTTTTGGAGCAAGCAAGTTACAATTTAAAAAAGAGAGTAGTTGTCAGAAACACATCGCCTATCCTTGTAGTCTTGTACAGTGAGTAATTGTAAAACATCAATAAAATTTCTCATCAATGACAAAGAACCCATGGCACATTGGAAGGTGCTCATTATTGCAACCTTGAGGTTGTGGCTTTGAATCACGCCAATCAAAAAACCAACAAAACAAAATGTCTCACCATTCATCCACACACACACACACACACACACACAACACACACACAGACTCATAGTAACATATGGTGATACTAAAGCATGTATTTCTAATGTGTGTTTTGACACTATTAAAACTTACATCTAGCATACAAACTTGTTATTTCTAGAAAGAAAAGGAATATCATCATTTTTTTCAAATCAGAACATTATTCATTAGCACAAAAACTCTCTAATGATGATGACGACGAAGAAAGAAATGTTGTCATTTTGCAGTCTCTCTAAAGTGCATTAAAATCAAGAGGGTCTACAGGAGAAATAATTGTAAAAGGGCAGTGAAAAATAGACACAAATGAAATGACTATAAAAACTTGGAAAACAAAACATGCATAGCCAAATTGCCAACCAGGAAACATAGGAATAGCAATGGAAAATAAGACTGACTAGATAATTCATTTTTTTTATCAGTGAATATACTTCTTCTCCCCTCCTCTTCCTCTTGATCCCCGGTTGTTCTTGTGGAGAGGGAGATGACTCACCACTAAGCTATCAGTGGATTCGCAGATAAATATACTCCTTGACCGAATTCACAAGAATTTCATAGTTTTCCAATAAATTCATCGTGTCAAAATCAAAGACAAAAGAAGTGGTTGACATTGGACGATAGGTTTAGGCATATTTTTTATTTGTCAAACAAATCATATAATTTGGAATATTAGAAAATGATTTTCATTAGCAACTAAAATGAATGTATATATCAGAGTAAGACCCTTCAATGTCATACAGATCTTATATCAATGCTATATGATTATAGATAACAATACTAATGAATTCGTTCACCTATTTTCATATTACTTACGCCGCTAAAGCTAAGAAAGTAGACTCATTACAATGTTAATTGACAAACAGTTAAACCAATTTTTCATCACTATTTAGTATCTACCAGTTAGTACTTAGCACGCACATAGTACTTACTAGTTAGATATACAAAGACAAATATCTTAAAAAGACATCCCATATGGAAAAATGCATGAAGGAGCAAATATAAGCTCCAAACGTCCGCTGCGTATGGTTAAACTCATTCCTACCAAAGACACCTACATTTTCAATCATTGTGAGGCTTTTTTCTTACTTCAAAGGAAAAAACCCAGTTAAATAGGTTAGCATCAGCTTCAATTCTACATTTCAATCTTTGATTTGAAAATTTCTTTGAATTTTTTGTTATGTGCAAAACTCAAAATATGGGTTTGTCGGTTACTCAATAGGTGTGTATAGAGCATATCAAGCGTATCAGCAGATGCAAACTGATACTCATGAACATGATAACTTCAGAATATTAGAGTGAAGTCAGTAGCCATTATGGTCAATATTTATATAATATGCATTGGTCAAAGTATAAGAATTAGGAAAAGAGACATCTGAGGTCACAATTCTATAATGTAATATCAATTGAAAGAAACAAACATAAATTACCTGTCACTGCTGTTAAACCCAAAGCGCGCACCGAAATAGAAGGCAACAGCATATAACCATGCATCACTGTGAACAGCAACTAGTGTTATCCAATCTTTCTCCGGCATCCCATCACGAGCAAAATTTATTCCCAGTGCTGGCTCAGGAAGCTCTGGGGGAACCTCTTCAGCAGGCAGGTTGACTTCCCAAGTTTCATTGGGAAGTCCATATAAACACAGATTCTCTTTCTCTAGGAACACAGAAAAATCCTGTCTTCAGAAGCATTTTTGAGGGGACCAAAAAGGAATCTCTAAATAGACTACTGACTCAAACTCAACAAAAACATCACCTTGACTGAGCAATCAAACTTTATACCCTCAAATATTCAGCTGAGCCTCTATTACTTATCTATTATCATTCTGCATTTTTGCAACCATAGAGACTTTTGTATATATTATTGCTGCCATTACTATTCAGTAAAACTCTCTCTCTCTCTCTCTCTCTCTCTCTCTCTCTCTCTCTCTCTCTCTCTCTCTCTCTCTCTCTCTCTCTCTCTCTCTCTCTCTCTCTCTCTCTCTCTCTCTCTCTCTCTCTCTCTCTCTCTCTCTCTCTCCTTTTTTTTTCTTTTTCTTTTTTGGAGGTTATGAAAAGCATCAGCTCTTTTTTTTCCTTCTTGGGGCCATAGGATAAATGACTCGAGAAAGTCAGAAATGAGTATAGTCCTTGCAAACTCAATCCCTATACCTGCTCACCTAGTGGGAGGGACCTAGTACCCAGCATCTGTAACAGAGTCTATAGGCTAGAAAAAAGGCCCTTTAGGGCATGTTTGTATTATGCAATTGAATTCATAGAAATTCTAAGACTTCTGTTTCTAAAAGTGCTTAGAAACAAAGACGAATATCCAAGAAGAGTATCCAAAGCTGAAACCATTGAATAACTCAGTGGTAGAGGCATTTCACTTTCCAGGGATGGGAGGGGGTCGATCCCCGGTATCGAGGGTTAGTTCTGCAGGTACCACTCGTCCAATGTATCAAAAATAAAAGATGAATATCCGAAAAATGGCCATCAAATAATCTCCCCTTTAATAGATAATGAATAAAGGGGAAACAGGAAATGAATACGCAGCCACCACCCCAGTAATTAAGATCCTAGGAAAGTCAAGGTCTCATCTATATCTTTACCTTATATCCTTCATCTTCACCTCTAATAACCCTTTGTTGGAGCCCATTTGACCATGACTTTATATGCATACCCACACTTATTGTTCGAGTGGTTGGGAAGTCCAGTAATGAGCTGGAGGTCCTGGCTTCGAACCGTTTGAGGCTTTACCCGATACACGGTGCTAGTGGGTGATGTCGTGTATCCAGAGTTTTACCAATGATCAACCGCAAGGGGGGGTCGGCGGGTTCCTAGTCATAACAAAAAATAGGCCATTACTGTAAGTGATCTGGTTTTGGAAATAATACTGCTGTTACGGTCAGCAATGTGGCTTTTACAGTTAGAAAGGTTATCTAATGCATTATCATTGACAACAATGTGGAAAGTTATTACCACTTTCAACGCTATAAATATTCTGTATCTATCTTTCCAAAAGGGTTACTAATGATTAATTAGGTATCTTTCTAAATCACAAAGAAACGAATATCCAAGAGCTTGTACATGCTTCGGGCACAGCACGGCATCGGTTAGATGCTCGGCACCAATATTATGTTACATTGATAGTGATACTGATGCTAAATGGTGAATGTGTTTTATAAAATAAGCTAGTTTCCAACCATGACACTAATAAAACAAAGTCAACTTTTAAATTGTGGGAAAAATAAATAAATGGACTCCATCGTTCCACATAAGGGCTTTCAAGGTCTTCCAGGTCTAGATGGAGGTGGATTTCTAGTTTTTCTGATATGGGTTTTCTAAATGGGTTTTTCCGGCAAAGATTGAGTGGTGATTGGAGGAAGATTAAGGAGGGTTTTGTTGAGATAGAGGGCTCTACTTTGAGCTTCGATTTCATGAAACATGTCGCTGCTCCACAAAACAATGAAAAAAAAAGGAAAAAAAAAAAAAGTAGCCCAGGGGAACGCTTCCATTCATAGAGAGCTATTTGGCCCTTTGGGTTAATGGGGCATGTATGGGGGGTTTTCCAGTAAAATCCTCTAAATAAAACCATAAAAAAAAAAATCCCGCACAAGTTCCATCTTTTCTTGGAAAATGCTCCATAAAGACATACCCTACGATTCAGAACTAGCAACTTCAATGTCACTGCCTAAAACTTTCTTTTAGGACGTGGGTATCCCTGAGAGTTCTTCGGCCCAACTGAACTAATCCCCCGGGCACCACCATCTAAATCCACACAAGGTGGGTACGGCTAAAAATTTCTAAGCAACAATATCACGATTTTCATAGCAAGATTTTACACGAAACAAGAAATAAATTCAAGGCACACAATAAACAAGAACCAAAAAAAAACCCATACACAAAATCTCAAATGTAAATATGATAACAACAAGAAGAAGTAGAATAAGAAGAGTTACAAATCAAAACCCTAATATCTGCAAACCGAGTACTCACCAGGATCGCATTGGTTATAGAACTTCTGCACATCTGCAAAAAAAAAAAAAAAAAATCAAAACCAGAGATAAGACATAGAATCAAAACAAAGAAGAAGAAGAAGAAACTGGTTGATTCAAGGGGGATTAGAACAAACCAATAGTAAGAGCTTTGACCAATCCAGCCCTCCTGCCTTTGTAATCTTTGAAAACCTCCTCTACCGAGCGAGGATTGTACGCCATACCTCCTTCCATTCGCTACAGAAACGATTGAACAAATAAAAAACGGATCTTGAGATCTTCAATGGGGAAAAGGAAGAGAGAGATTGGAGATTAGGGTTTTTCTCGCCTTTCTGCTACAGTGATGGGAGAGAGAAAGTAGTCGTTGGAATCAGTTAGGGTTTTTCTTTTTTATAAACAACCGAACCAGAAGACTCTCTTTCCTTTCCAGACTTTCATTTATGCGGGGTAGAGAGAGAGAACGCTTTAAATGGAAACTACTCGTGGTGAGTTCTTGTGCCACAAGGATTCCGTGTTCCCTCGTTGTTTGTTTTTGTGTAAAAGCCTAAAAGGAAAAGATTTTGCTCTCTAGAATTTTAATTTTCAAAGGGAAAGAGGAATCTTGGATTCTTTAACTTTTATTTTTCGATGAGAAATACGTCACATAATGGACAAATCAAATAATTTTTCTCCTTATCACATAATCCTTTTGTCACATAAATGCACCAAAAGATTAACAATGGTGGGGTTTTATAAGAAAACGACATATTTATAACTTGTCCTCAGATGACATTAGTCATTTTTATACTTTAAAAGATAATTAATGAATAATGAGCCACATCTCAATCGACTTTACTTTTTTTTTTGGTTAAATGCCTATTAACGGCTCTACTCTACTTGATTCTCATCTCATTAAGGCAAGAGTTATATAATTCGATTTGCTAACCTAATATTTGCTAAATGCATGTACGTTTTATATAGGGTATGGCTATTCAAGAGAGTAATTTAATTTGTATAGAAAAAAATCAAGAAGTCAAGTTTCAATTCTTCATTAAAGAATAAAAAAAAAGAGTTACCTTTAGCAGCGGTTGGGGGTTTATTTCCCACTGCTAATGGTCATAAAAAATTTCTGCCTCAATTTCCACCAATATCTGTTATATGGTGTATATAAAGGAATGAACAATAGTTTTGTTGCAAAATAAAAAAATAAAAAAACTCTAACGGCGGAAAAAAAATTCTACTAAAGGTCATTTCACCCGCCACTAAAAGTCTTGTTTTTTTCTAGCCTTCTTAGATTTTGAGAAATATATAAAAAATAACCTAATCTTATTATATCTTTTCTTTTTTTTTTGCACTCATTTGGGCCCCCAAATTATGATTCAAACTATTCTATATTATCGTAGTAAATCTATGAGATTTTTTAAAAATACATGAAAAAATAAATATAAATAGCCTGATCCCACTTTATGGTTTTTCAGCACTCTTATTGGTCCCCAATTCATGATTTGAATCATTTAGTGTGCTTGATACTCATTATTTTCTTTTTCGAAAAATTTTAGGACATTGGAGCCTCTTATTGGTCCCCAATTCATGATTTGAATCATTTCCTTCATCTATAATCTGTCAGAGGAGATTTCTCTCCAAGTTCACCCTTCTCAAAATATGTTGAAAGTAGTCTTGGACAAGTCGGATTTGAACTGCTTTTGACACATATGAGATGAAAGATCAAATTCATATAACAGCTACTACAATGGAATAGGCACCATATCATTCACATGATGTTTTACATTGGACCAAACAACCTCTTAATTCTTGAAGTTTTTTAAAACACACTCTACTCACCGCACCACATAAATTCTTTATATAGAAAAATGTAAAAAGTAGATTTGAACAGGGCAGTGACACATTAGATTTGAACAGGGCAGTGACACATGGGAAACAAAATATCCAATACATGCTAGGATTGTTATATAGGAAAATAGAGCATATCATTTACATGAATTTTTTTATATAAAAAAAGCCCCTTTATTTATTTTTCACATAACCTCAAAAAGGCTATAATTTTCTTTTTTACTAAAATCCCCTTGACTTTAGCCCAAGCCTAGAAAAAGTAAGTAACCGTAAGATTTTTATTTTTGACCGATTTACCCTTGAAAAAAAAACTCAAATGACTTATCATCTTGAATTAAAAAAAAAAAAGACAGCCTCCCCCATTAAAAAAATTTAAATGCTTAAAGCAATTGCTAGGATTTTTATTTTATTTTTTAATTTAAGAAAATCCATGGTATTTCCCTCCCAGCCCTGAAGCCTTTGGCCTTGAGTTTGAGGCATACTTGATTCTGAACTAATCCCTACGGGTACATGCAAACTCTCCTATCTACATGCACCTAGTAAGACTATGGGAGGTGACCATCGAAGGTAGGTGTAGAATAAAGGCCTCTTCGCTTCACGAGGTGCAAAGTCCTCAGCAAGGATTATTTGAATGGCTTGATGTTACACATTTTCCTAATCTACATCTAACCATTTTCATCACCGTGCCTCCATTTGTCATCTTACATTACTTGAGCACCACTAAAAGTAACTTGAGTTGCTAACGTTTGCTAACGTTAAATAAAGGGCATTTCAGATTATTCTAAAGTCAAATCCACTAATGAGAAACCACTTTTAAAATAAAATCAAGCCATAAGACTTGATTAGTATTTTTATCAGAATTATATGGATTCTAATGATTGAGAATGCTGATAAAAATACTAATTAAGGCTTATATATGGCTTGATTTTTTTTTGAAAGTGGTTTCTTATTAGTGGATTTGACTTTAGATTTATCTGCTCTATTTTTTATTATATATTTATTTTAATATTTATAATTATGCTCCCTCGTAAGTATTTTTAATAATGTGTGTTTTAAAAAATCAATCTAGTAGTGGGTCAAACAAAAATTGAAAATAAATTTCTTCGAAAAGATCTTCCATAAGGCATACATTAGTAATCATACACATCTATTTTTAACTCTATTATACATATTTTCTTACTTCTATGTTTTTGAATTTTTCATTACTGGGAGTTGCAAAAAAAAAAAAAAACAACTTCCTTTCCGATTTGGGTACCTATTAATTATTGAATAAACAAAGAAAACTTTTTCTTTTAAAATTTATTTCTTATTTCACATTAAATGTACATTTTTATTATTTTTGATTTTCTAATTATTGAGCATTGATGCTAATAAAAATCTACTTAGTAGGTCCATACATTTAAGTTGAGATTATGAATAATAACTCCTAAGGTTTGATGTAGCTTAAGAATCCACCCCATCCAATTTAAGAATCAATTTAAATATTCTAGAATTACTAATTTCCTAGCTCGAATGTGAATTGGCCCAACTAGGAACTAGGTACACCATCCCTCAAAAGCATCACAAGAATCAAATTATCTCATAATTTCATAACAATGTAACTCTTTATATCTGATAAAACAAACCTTATACAATCTAAGAAAAAAGTAAATGAAAACAAAAGATCAATCTCAAACGACATCAACTCCTACAGTACTATTGATAGTCATCCCTCGACTGAAACAGATGATCATCTCCTTGGATAGTTCAGAACATTGGGTCTTTTTATTCAGCCAATCATGCACACAAGTATCATGGAAGATGTGCCTGCAACTGGCATGGGGAGAATTCGTCATGCATCTCCTTCTTCAAAATCCACTAAGCAAATTGCACTATCCGAATCAAGCTCGGTTCCCGCAGCAAAATATGGCTTGGAAGGAATTGGACATTGATCTACTTATATAATATCCATCCTGCCAGCCCCACTAAACAAATGATCTTGATCGGCGGAAACAAAGCGAGCAAAAACAGATGATCATGTGGGTGAATATATAGTATGAGAGCTAAAAAAAAAAAAAAAAGTAGGGAAGATGATAACACCGATATCACCAGGATGGAGTTTCTTATATATTCATTTATTATACAATATTCCAGGACAGTCTTTTACTATTCCAAAAAATATCCTACGTGGCACTGTGGCTAAAAGGGGCTAAAGTTGAACATAATTACAACTTTTGCCATAAAAAAAAAAAAAAGAGGAGAAGGACAATTGACTGCATGTGGAAGAGAGATGAGAAAGTAAGAGAGAGAAAATGAATGATGGAGAGGGGAATGAATGATGGAGAGGGGGGGCGGGAGGGGGGTTATGGGTTTATTTTTTCCTACTAATCTCAATCTCAGCCGTCCATCACACTTTTTTGTGGACCCTATTTTACTATTCATCGCACTGTTTTTATCAGAGAACTAAAATTCGAAAAATAAAAAAGCAGGGGAGCCGGATCCGATTTGGTTGGCCAGAGTGTTAAAAAAATTTAAAAGTTAAGAACATTAAAAAAATATTTTTTTTTTTGAAATCTGGAGTGTAAACTCTTAAATTATAAAAGTTAATAAAACAAAATACTAAAAACCCTAAACATTAAAGCATAAATCATATATAGTAAACATAAATAAAAAAATATTAACCTAAATCAGAAATTCTAAAAAGACTAAATCCTATAAAGTCGTAAACCCCAAATCCAAATAAGTTAATTAACGAAAAAACATTTATCGTGCCAACGGCACGGGTTACCGCTAGTCTTCGACATGAGAAGAAAGATATCACCAAGATCGGAGTTCTTATTCATCTGCTGTCTTTGATTTTTTTTATCTGCACACAGGAAGATACAAATAGCAAATAGTGAAGTGAGGTTAATTTGTAAAAGAGTAAGAGACAGAGAGACGGGTGATCAAAGACTTAAATTGATTGTTTGAAGCAAAAAAGAGAAACAAGAGTCTCTGATATCTTTATTGGTTTTTGAGATCAGTTTTTTCTGATTAGGGGGTGTTTGGATAAAAGAAGAACATAATATTACCAAATTTAAATATTATAAGATTTCATTATCACATAATAAAACAATGTCATATTACAATATTGTGTCACTTATGGTGTTTGGCAATTACTACAAATTTCAATATACCTTGAAGTGGCTGGCAATTTAACTGAAATAAGAAATGAATAGAGAAATCGGGATGATTGACCAAATGGGAACCTACTAACTAGTACTCATACTAGATTGATTTAATATTGGTAACCATGGTAGGGCCCATCTAATTAGAAAATCATTAGACGGAATGTTTAAAACCCACGAGTAATGTATTTTAATCAATGTGGGTCCACCAAATGTTAATAATTATAATGTAATAGATCCAATGGTGATTATAGCAGAGACCCCTGTCGAGTGTTAAACATCACTGAAAAATCTATTTATGAAAAATCAACGTGGGACCCATTTGATGTTAACAACCATATTAACCAAGCTAATTATAGTAATCACTAGGGAGGCATTAATATTGGCAATCATGGTAGAAATTGCCTAATGTGATATTTGTAGGACCCACCTAATGTTAGTAATTAATAAAGTAACTATGTAATTATGATAGGACTATGGGACCCACATAAAATTTATAAATACTAACGGGCCCATCTAAGATTGAGAGTCATAGTAGAATTCCTATAGAAACCATCAATATTAAAAAAATATAGTTGGCCACCATGGTAGGATTTTCTTATAAATTTCCACTCTTTTCCCATGTTTTGGTTAGTTTTCTTAACGAAATATTATTTTATACAACATATACTTGAATATTAGATTATGAAGGTTTTTATAAGAAAATGAGATATTGTAGGATACTTTCTAAGTTATCTAAACACCTAATTTTTAGGTGTATAGATTACATTATAAAGTATGAGATAATATAGCAAAATCTTTAGAAATATTTACTTTCCAAACACCCCCTAAGGTAGAATCTTGATGGCATTATAATTCCCAGTTAGAAATAGATTCTGATTGTGCAGACATTGAGACAAGATCCTCGATCTGTGGGGCCCACTTATTTTTAGAAACAGCTTTATGGATTACGGTTATGCTACATGGACTAACTCATTAATAAGCAATATGTTTTGACTTTTGAGTGCTCCGGATAGCTTTCTAACTGGGAACTCCTGTGTCAGGAGTCAGGATTCTGAAATCTCTCGTAAAAACATGAGGAGCATCAATCATCTTTCAAACAACAACTGTCCCATATGAACCCCGAAGGATATCTCAGTTAGCCTAGGATCACGATTTGCATTCGGAGGTTATGGGTTCGAAATTGCACTACCACATTGAGGCCACATGGAAATTTTATCCTACTTTCTCTCCTCAGCCCGTAGGATTATTTTGGCCCAAAAGGCTGAGAATCTTGCATTATAAGATGAAGGGAAAAAAAAAGAGAAAAGGAAAAAAAACTGTCCCACTTGTAGTTTGAAAAGAATATTTACTATTGGTGTTTTCTATTTCTGTGGTGTTAGTTTGAAACTAGGTTGGGTTTGTTGGTTTAAGAATGAGGTTCAGATGTTGCCAAGATTTGTTGGTTTGAAAGTGGATATGGGTAAGGTTGTAAATGAGTATTCGATTATCTAGAAGTTTCAACCAGTAAAAATCCGGGTCTAAAACTTATTTTAGGTCTCGATTCATAAACGGGTCTGGGTCCGAAACTCATTTTAGATTCCTATTGATAAACGGGTCCGATTCTGGATCCATATAGGTTCAGGCCTATTGACCCGGCATATGATTCTTTTATATTGAAAATTGTACCTTAAAATTATTTTTTTCTTTAGACAATTTTATATATATTAGAGGCAGTAGGCTTGATGTCCTATTATAAGTTGAGTGATATGCTTAGGTTGGAATAGGTGGATGGGTTTCGATCCGGGTCTTCCATCCCAATCCAGTCTGAATCAACCAAATATATTTTGAGTAAAAAAAAACAACCGTTCAATTGGGATTTTGGTTTTGGGTTGAGAAATTTGAAGTGAGAACATTGGCACATAATGTCTCCCCTTTTTCCCGCCACCAAAATCGTTCTTCAACCACCTCCACCTCCTCCTCGACTTTCAGTTTTCTCTCCCCCATCTCTTCCAACTCCATTACGCAAAAGAAGAGAAGAAGATCAAATCAAAACAACAAACAACACGAAGACGAAGACGAAGACGAAGACGAAGAAGAGATTCTGAAATGGCGTCGTCTTCATCATCATCATCACATTCACAAGCTTCGAAGACGGTCTGCGTCACGGGAGCCAACGGCTTCATCGGCTCGTGGCTCGTCCGAGCCCTCCTCGACAAGGGCTACTCCGTCCGCGGCACCTTCCAGCAGGGCACCGACACCTCCCACCTCCTCTCCCTCCCCGGCGCCTCCTCCCGCCTCTCCCTCTTCGAGGCCGACCTCCTCGACCCACACGCCATCCAGGCCGCCGTCACCGGCTCCTCCGGCGTCTTCCACGTGGCGTCCCCCTGCACGCTCGCCGGCTCGAGGGACCCACACCTGGAGCTCGTCCTTCCAGCCGTGCAGGGAACTCTGAACGTTCTGGAAGCTTCTAGAAGGGTCAAGGCGAGGCGAGTGGTCCTCACGTCGTCGATCTCGGCGCTCGTGCCGAACCCCGGGTGGCCGCACCGCTCCGCGCCGGTCGATGAGGGCTCGTGGACCGATCTCGACTACTGCAAGAGTCGACAGGTGGAATCACTGACTTTCATTTGGGTGGATTTCTGTTTCTAGGATTGCTGTTTTGATTGATTTTTTTAGCTCAGAAATGGTACCCAGTGTCGAAGACGATGGCGGAGAAGGCGGCCTGGGACTACTCGAAGAGGCACGGGATCGATATCGTCACCGTACATCCGTCCACATGTTTGGGTCCACTCCTGCAACAGGGCTTGAACGCCAGCTCCGCCGTGCTGCGCAACCTCTTACAAGGTCCCTTTTTTCTTCTTGTATTTTCTCTGTATCAGGAGCACTTTGGCTTTTGAAATAATATTTCAAAATTGGGTCTATGTTTTGGCTTGATATCATGGGCTCAATGAATCAAACTGATTTGGAAATTTCTTGTTTAATGTTGAATGTCTGTTGTTGGTGCTCTTATACCAATAATTAATCTTTTCTCATCAAATGTCCTCCACTGTTAGTACTGATCCATTACCAGAAATAGATTTTAGGGATAAATGCAGATTACCTGTACTTTGCACGTATTTTAGATTACCCGTATTTTTTACCAAACCTACCTATATTTTCAATCACAAAGCAAAAAGACTGAATGACGAAATTAGGCCTTTGTATATAACTCATGTCTTGCCCTTTTCCATCATTTTCGCCCTTTTTGGATTACGGTTAGGGCTCTTCGAAGAAGTGGGATTTTGGGAGAAAGAAACCACATCAGCCAGGTTCTTCAATCACTGCCTGCAAGAATCGATCAACAACGATTTTGGTATTGAGAACCCATCAAGAAGGTGGATCGATTTCAGCTTGCGGTTCTTCAAAGATGATGTGAATCTTGAGAAGATGATGTTGCAGTGGAAGAAGAAGAAGAGGAGGTTCCTGGGGGTGGGTTTGGGGTGATGAGATTTTGCACAGTCTCGCTCCATTCGCTGGTGGTTAGAGCAGAGACTGTGTTGCAATTCCTTCCATCTTCTTCTTCGTCGTCGTCGTCAAAGAGGCATCTTTCGAGCTCCTGCAACTGGTTCTTCATCTTCCCCTTCTCATCAGAGAATCAGCCGGACACTCTTGCAAAAGAGGGAGTTTCACATCGTCTTCCTTCCAATGAGAGATGAATTATAGGTTGACTTGCATTTTGTTTTGTTTCCTCTTTGTTGCGTTTTTTGATGGGCCGGCTTATCGGTATCTCTCTTGTACGGAGACTTTTGATGATATGGTTGCCAGTAAAAAAAAATCAGCGATTTATGAGGTACATAAAAAGTTTCAGTTCAGGGATTGTAGGTGACGTTAATTGTCACAAATTCTGAAAGCAAGTCATCTGCTAAAAGCTATAAGCTTTGGAAGAGTTCCTGGCCATGTGGTGGCAAGAGTTGCAAATCTATCTACTATGCATGTGCAGGCACAGGTGGTTTCAGTGAGGATTAATTAGGATGACTCTGCAGATCTTAACAGATGAAATTTACATTGGTTTGCATCAGAAATTGAGAATACAATCAACAGAAGCGAGGTGATTAAAACCCAAATTGAAAATAATTTATTCTGCTAATAACCTGTTCCACATAGGTTATTTTCTAGTACTGTGATCGCACTTTTACATACGTGGAGAGATGACACATCAATCCAATTCAAGGGTTTAATAACCTTCCACTCCAACAGTTTCTCATTATGATGAGGCTAGATCGTGCAGATATCTAATATGCTCGAAACCCCTTTGCAGTTGTGTCGAACTTCTCCCATGGCTGCCTCTAGAAAGGAAAAATTCCGGTAGCAATATCAACAATCAAAGCATTCGGGGCTCTCTTGATTGTTGATGCTACTGTTTTAAACAAGCCACAAAACCAATAAAACCCAAGGTAAGGAAATCAACCCAAACGACTACATTTCTCTATTAGAATCCGGTTCTATTGTTCTCCATTCACCTCTCTATTCACCTCTCTGCTGCATTTCACACGAAAATCTCCAAGACCCATTTTCAAACCTCAAAGCACCATCTTTTCTCAAATGGGTTTCTACAGTTTTCGTGGAAACACATCTGGGTTCATCAAAATCCAATCTTTTAGGTTCAAAATCCAAACTACAGGTTGAGAAGCAGAGTAGTTAAAAGAGAGGGTATCTTTCAAGGGACTTTGGAGGTGAAGCGATTAGGTTCATAAATTTTTTCTCCCAATGGGCAAATGAGTCTTTTTGGGCGAGTAATTTGCCGCCGTATGCACCAGACACCATTTATACGACATACGCCGTTAATACTAACAGAATCCGTGACTTTCGCATGTTAATTAAAACTATAGGTAGGTTTAGTACAAAAAACCAAAGTGCAGGGGGGTGGTCTGAAAAATGACCAAAGTCCAAGTAGGTATTTTGCATTTATCCCTAGATTTTATGTTTTCCTTGTTTATGGAATCTGAGGAGGCTGTTCCACAACTTAAAGAGTGTAATCTTATTTTTTTTTCCCTATTTATGCAAAAAAGAGAGAATTCCAACTCAAAGCATTCAAGGTCATCATGAACCCTCTCAGCAACCTTTATAAACTATGAAATTTAGTATTACATGTGTAAAAGAAAGGTGGCATCAATACTAGTCAATTAGTTCAGGGGGGATGGGGGATTCTATATATCTGAGTTCATTGCTCTTTTCCTAGGCAGGTTGATATTGTTTAAGTGAAGAAAGGAAGATACACATAAGAGATTGAGCAGACCAAACCTGGGCCAGGCCCTACATAAACCAGAGGCTTTAGAAACTACCAAAAATGGGCAGGGGGTTTTCATTTCATCACCAAAACACAGATTGTTGCATAATACCGAGGTACAATGTAGACCACTTTGGTGGTAGTTCAAAGCATTTGGACATTGGACTCTGAAGCTGATTCATGAGATCCTTTAATTCCTTAAGATGCTCTCTAAACATGATGAAGATGTACTAAAACCTTCTGCCACTTGATGATGCATGAAGAATCACCCTCCAGGATGAGAGGGTTGAGATGGAGCCTAGCCACTTCATGAACTCCAGTCAATAGCGGTTGCACTTCTCTTCTTAAGAGTTATAAAATCCAGGGGACCAGAAAAACTTCTTATTATCAAATTGTTGAATTCTCGAATGATGGTTCCCACAACAGCCATACCAAGTTTCCCTAGATCACTGTCAACAAAATTGAAAATTAAGCCTGAAAGCACCCTGGGGAGGCAGGGTCCACCTAGGAGCAGCAAGGGCCAGTGAATGGTAGTCATAGATGACCTTAATCCAGGCCCTGTTAAGTATAGAAGATAAAACTCCTGAATTTGTCTATAGATATCAAGGCCCATGAAATAGGTTGACTGCCTATATGACCTTCGCTGGATATTATCCTCCTCTACAAATTTCCAGTTTATAAATTATGGACCAATTTGGTATATGCTATGAAGCACATTAAGCCAATAACTCCTAATGAAGTAAGCAACTTGGCTATTATTTCAAAAAGGAGTAAGACAGTGATTTTATTTTATTTTATTCTTTCACAGGGTCAAAAGATACACAAGAATACCACTGGCTGGGCTGTGTTCATGTGAGAGATGTTGCAAATGCGCATGTGTTGCTGTTCGAGACACCATGTGCATCTGGAAGGTACCTCTGCACCAATGGAATTTACCAATTTAGGGATTTTGCAGAGACAGTTGCTAACCTGTGCCCAGAGTATCCTATACACAGGTAACTTCTTTTTCCATTTCTTGTTTTTCTTCTTATTCTACTTCTTCAAATATTGTAATGCAACAGGTGAGTGAAGAACAATAATCTCGTTTTTGTGAAAAGCAATTTGTATTATGGACATTTTTCATCTTAAACCATCTCGATCTCGTTCTAATATTAGGCCATAATTTATTTGGCTCTGAAATGCAATTTAGACAGTGATTTTTGGCATAGGCCCATATTGTGATAGTACCTTCTGTGACATATACTCGATTCATCTCTTCAATAATTGTGTTGCCTATTCAGTTATGTTCTTGTTGGAATTGTTCTTGACAGTTTCTCACTCACAAAGATCAGAATTTTAATTGCAGCTATTCCATTTTCTTTTTTTTTCTCTGAATTAAGAGCATGTTTGGCAGATGACTTGATGTCCTTCCAACAGTCCATGATCTGCTTTTGGTGTATATAACACTGGATCATTTGGTCATCTCGCGTTTGTTTCAAATATCCACATTTATCAGTCGCCAACTGATCATTTGTCTGTGAGTTCATTCTACTGTGCTCCAACAGTTGGTTCTATCATGGTATTGGGTATGATTTGACTGGTTGTTGTTTTGTCATGTTGTGTACTGCTACTAACCCTTCCATTTTGTCCTCAAGAGGAGTTGGATTCTTCCATACCTTCATTTAGCACATGAATTGCTTTATATTTAATTTTTCTATATGATTTATCAAATCCTTACAAGACAGTCACCAATGTGCCAGTTTCAGATATGTGGGCATGGAACTTGACATGACAGTGTACTCGTTTATGATAATTTTTATGTTACTATATAAGAAAATAAGAAATAGTTCATGAAGAGAAAAATATTCAAAAATTTGTGTTGAGGTTGAGGTAGATAAATACTTTGCCTTTTCTCACAAATACACAAATTCTGCCGAAAGATAAGGGTGGAGTTTTTTAAAGTTCTCTCTAAGACCTACGTATGTATGGAAAATGGGAATTATCTGATCAAGGGAATTATGCTTTAGAATTACCAAAATTTTTCCTTGAGATAAAGTATGCTTTAAAATTACCAAATTTTTTCCTCAAGATAAAGTTCGATAGGTTGATCATATTTTGCACAATCAATTTGAAGTGGGGGTGGGGTTGGCTTATCTGCGCCTTTATGCAGTTAAAAGTGGATTCTCTATTTCAATAGATCTCTTCATTTATACATTTGCTTTGGACCTTTTCATGATATCAGGCAGTTGAAATCTCACTCCTATACTAATGCAATTGAGCTGCATACATGATTGTGACAGGTTTGAGGAAGAAACCCAACCGGGTCTTATGGAATGTAAAGATGCAGCGATGAGGCTGATTGATCTTGGCCTGGTCTTCACACCAATTGAAGAGATCATCCAAGATGCAGTGGCAAGCTTGAAAGAGAAAGGTTTTGTGATGCAGTCTTATATGCAATAATACTCTTCTGGGATTTCACATTCTATGTATATAGCTAATAAATGCTGTAAATGCCCAAACAAGTCAGTTTATGTCATGGTTTATTTTGTTAATTTTTGCTTCATGCAATTAGCTTCAAGAAATTGGGTCCTTTTCTTCTAAGTTTTTTCTCGGTGTAATCCCTAGAGCTAATTATATTATCAACTTTGTTGTCTTTGGTATCGCCCTGTTATGCCTTTTGCAATGAATATATTAGAGATTGAATGATTGGATACAGTTTCAGTTCAATCTGTAATGTCCAAAATACGAGCCTTATGATATTTTGGATTGTACTGCATTAGTCTCTCATCGATTAGAGCGTTTGGTTACACGTGAAGAATCAAGGAGTCTGCAAATTCGAGGATTTCTCACTATCCGTGGAACATGGATTCCTCCTTGAGGATTTGTATGGGCAAGGATTTCATATCGAAATCGGCGCATATCGATGTGTATAGTTAATAAAGCTTTCCGTCAGTGTATGAATCTGTAAAAATGATTTCCAAATTCTATGGGGGGCTTAAAAATAATAAAAAAAATGCATATTTTCAGTGGCTAAGCTCCTTGGGAGTATACAATCGCCAAATGTTCCCTTTCCCAGTCAATCCAATCCCTTCATACTTGGTGATTTCACATTGCTTCCAACTTTTGTCATCGCAATAAATTTGTAATATATATTCATTAAACTTTGAGGACCTAAATCATAGGATTACGGTCATTTGGTGGGACTCATTGTGTATTCCTCTATTCCATGCCCATACTTTTAACTGTTGTCCCTCTTGGTTGTCATGCATCCTTGAGGTCTCCACTGGAAGTTAGCATTTCCGATGTATATGTTAAACATTAATCAATGTTCAAATAGTTATCATATAATGGACGCTTAGATTACAGTGGTCAATAATCTGACTCGAACAGGCAGAATTACATGGTGATATCTTTGATTAGTCATTCCTGGGTAGGATACAGAGGGGGCCGGGCCGGGCTGACCCAGGCATGGCTAGCCCATGGATTATATACCAGCATGGCTGTTTTGCATCCCTATTCCTGGGTTATACTCAAATGCCCAAGTTCTGCATGTGCAGCCTGACATTAGACTGTCTCTTACAAAAGCCAACTTTTTGAGCAATTTTTTTGTTAAGAAAAAGAGAAACTGGTTGATATTTCTTAGCACCCCATTAGATATTTATTTGCATGAAATGATTGGCATGAATCCTCAATTTTCTTTCCTGTCTCACTTTATTGAGCTAACATTTAACAATCATATTATCTAATATTGTAAAGGTTGTTTCACATCTTATCCCAACAAACAATTAAAAAAAAAAGTGAGGTTGTTTCATTTCAAAATTTTCTGGGTGGATTTTGTCTCGTCACACCACACTCAACGGACAACATTCAGACAGAAGCATCTAAGAAACAATCCAAAACTGAAATGACTCCTGGATCACATCATCATCTTATATATTATTCATGTTAAATGTTGGAGTGATGTGTATGGATAAGAAATGATTTAAGGAGCAGAAGGGCCCATAAAGGCATGATGATCATTGATTGTGGCCTGTGGGACCCAATGTCTCAGCGCCAGGTGGCGCCTCTCGCTGGCGGTCATGTGCTGGAGCATCTGCTGCTTCTTCAACATGGTGTGTGCCCCCCCCTAGCCAGGTAACTTCAGATAAGCTCTTTTTGATTGGTTGGAGCCTCTTTTTCTCCCCTCAAACCCCACTACCACTCCATGTGCTTTGGGTTCTTCCATCCTTGGCATCTGCTCTTTTACAAGGAAAGAATCTTTCTTTCCTCTGTGATGATAGAGATAGAGAGGCACGTGTAGTTCCAATCATGTTGGCTTGTCCTGAAATTCCATGTGCATTCCCTTTTAACTCTGCTCTCACATTCCTCTATATCTTCCTTTTTCATGTGTGGAGAAGGCGCATCAATTCACCATTGATGCTCCTTGTGCTAACATGAGCAGTTCTGGGTCATGCTCTCGCTCCTGGTAACTCTCTTTACAACCATTACTCCTACCTTGTGGTGTTTTATGATCTGTGTGTGTTGACAGAAATGCTGATTTTCTTTCTGGGTTGGTGTCCGAAGGTCCATCAGTGAGGACTCTTTGAGGAGGTACGTGTACTTTGCAAGTGAGAATTGTATACAGGAATTGCTTTCTGCTTCAGATCAGAGCCGAGCTGATACCAAGGATGCATGGAAGGTTCTTGCACTCGATGATGGCGTCGAGATATCGAAGCGAAGGTTGGGTTCGCTGCACATCTTTCGCAGCCGGTGGTTGCTTACATCAGTATCCCCCCAACAATTTATAACAGTTGCAAATGCCATTGATGCTGCAAAGGTTAACTTCAATTGAAACTTCATATCTCATGCATGATTCTTATAAGGGTTCTGCAGCATATTATTGCTCAGTAAGCATGTTTTCACAGTAGAGACAGTACAAGGAAAAACAAAACAAAAAAAATGATAAAGAAGGGCATTCAGGGTTGCATGGTGTTGGGGCTTTCATAATTTAGTATAACTATGGGTTAATTAGTTAGTTGTTAATTATCCTGATGAAAGATGATTGCATAGAAGCTACCAATGCATCATATTCTCCTTGAAATCCGAATTGTGGGGGTCAATGTTTGTGAAGGCCAAGCAGTAGAGGAAAAAAATCATCCGGATTCCTGACTCAGCCAACTCATTTTAGTAGGTCTTTGAGTTGGTCAAGTCAAATGAGTCTGACTGAGACTCAGCCAAACCCGTCCAAGTTACTCGCTCGGTCCATAGTCCCTACTCAAAAAAGAAAAAAATAAAGTTGGTCGGTCACATTTTGAGCTTTAGGAGCTTTTGGACCACCCATGATTATAGCAACCTAAATTTTTATTAGGCCCCAGGGCCCGCCCAGTCAGTTAAAAAACAAAGCCAGGGCAGATTCTCGCATTTGGGTAGGCCTCCATTTTCGACCACACTTTTTAGAGAATACATGGAAACTTCCATGTAACCAACTATGACCTTTCCTTGTATCTAAGGCTGCCTTGAAGAGCACGGGCAACCTCGAGCTCCTGCTCACACGAGGAAGTGCTTGGGCGGGGGTACAACGATGACGGTTAAGTTTTCACCATTCAAAATAAGTGCACGGTCAATCCAACAGTCCAGTTCATTTGGATAAATGTCAAATCATGAGATCGGTGACTATCAAGTGAGTCTTTGTTTGATGGCTCATTCAATTGGATCGTTAGGTGGGCCCCACTAGGCTTCTCGCATGTGAGTATGTGAGCTTAGGGGCCTGTTCACTTACTAGAATTCCTGACAGGAATTCAAGCTGTCTGGGAATTCAGAATTCCTGTCAGGAATTCTGTGTTTCATTACCAGAATTCCAACAGAATTCCTGGGCATTTGAAATTCCAAGCATTTTAAATTCAAAAAAACCCAGCATTTGAAAAACCACTTTAACAAGTAGGATTTGGAAATCTCACTTGGCACATAAATATGATTTGGAGCTCAGGTAAGAATTCAGGCCATGAATGAAACAACGAATTTGGAATTCCAGAATTTGGTAGCATTTCAAATATCAGGATTTAAATTCCCAGACAATTACCAG
Source organism: Litsea cubeba (assembly GCA_012931725.1). Classification (NCBI taxonomy): domain Eukaryota; kingdom Viridiplantae; phylum Streptophyta; class Magnoliopsida; order Laurales; family Lauraceae; genus Litsea; species Litsea cubeba. The sequence goes on from CM022949.1 coordinate 23,330,345, forward strand.
ACATGAATTCTATGAATTCTAGTAAAGAAACGGGCCCTAGGAGTGGTTTTTCCAAAGAGTTTTACTATAAAGATAAGGATTTGTTTCAATGTAAAAGAAACGTAAAGAAAACAAAGGCAAATAAAACTATCCACACTTTAAATTGGTAGGCAATTTTCTCCACTTCCTTTTTGCCTTATGCCAAGGGTTCCTAAAATGATTCAGTAAAGACACTCGTCTGACTATACTGGCGATAGAAAACCCACAATGATTTAAGTGATAAAAGGAAATGAATATGCTGGTAAGAAATATAGGTGTGTGTGTGCGAGAGTACATAAGTTTGAGTCATCAAAAAAATAAAAAAGTAAAGATATGGATATATGTCCCAGGGAGGTACGCTGCTGCTTATGGAATCGTCAGCCCTGCGTACAAATATTCAGGGGGGGGGCGGGGACGGGGGCGGGGGGATTCTTGTTCCAGGGATAGCAAGGAATCTTCAAATTTAGGATGTGTTTGTTTGAATGAGTTTTTAACTAAAATTCTGCATTGGGAATTCCATGTTCGGCTACTGAAATCTTAAACAATATTCAGCCTTCTGAAGTGTCACTTGATTTGAAAAACCTGTTAGGGACAGCATTATAGAATTAATAATACTGTCTAACAAGAACTCTCTAAATTCAAGTGAAACAAACGTCCCTTTTAGGGACAGTGAGATTCTTTGTGAAGTTCTTTCTCATCACAAACTTTTTTAATTTCCAACATTGATATAAAGAATTTTTTCCTTTTGTGGCAACAGCAATGGGATTCTGATCTAGTAGAAGCCAAGTACATAAAGGATCTCGACGACAATCTCAGCATCATCTGCCTCCGTTTCGGTGATGAAGCCAAGCCTCTCTTCAAGAACAGGGAATTCATCGTATATGAGCGTCGCGAAACCATGGACGATGGCACCCTGGTAACCAAAGATTAAACAGAAGAAAAGCACCATAAGCTAAACTACTCAAGTACTCTTTTCATTTCATTCATATGAACACAAGAGAATCTTGATTTCTGAGACTCTAGTAACCAACCAATATAGGTGGTCGCAGTGGCGTCGCTGCCCAAAGAGATTGCCGCCGGATTGCACCCGAAGCGGAGCGACTTGATCAGAGGGCTGCTGCTACAGTCAGGATGGGTGGTGGAGAAGCTTGCAAATGACTCCTGCATGGTCACCTACGTCGTTCAGGTGATGATCAACAACGACAACAACATAACCACTTCAATTTGATAAATTTTCATACATGGTCCATCTTCATTTGATAGTAGGCATCTAAGTGATTGATTACTAAGCATTCTGAGCCTGCTCTTGTCATCAAGGCCTAGCCCAGCGCATTTTGATGGGTTAACACACTGTTTGATAATTTAGTTACTCTACCAGACTCGACCCAGTCGACTGTGATCAACCATAGAACTCATGAGTATTTGGTAAAAATATCAGTCGTTAGCTAGGGATGAGTTTTGGTCAGACTTGGATTTACTTGTTTGGGACTAAATTAATCCATCAAAGGTAAAAATGAATACTTATGTCACGAGTCCGGATGGTTTGAGGTTTTTTTTCCACGGTGACTTTGAGTAGGCCAATCAAGGTCTCCACATCACCTCCGTGGGCAGCCTGCCATCCACGCGGGCTGCCTGACATACATCCGGGCAGGGGCTGTGCATGGTGACGTGACAGACTATGATTGGTCCACTCACGGTCACCATGAAGAAAATCGTAAGATGATCCTGATTCTTTATGTCACCCTAGAGCCTGAATTTTGGGTCAGCTTTGGATTATGCTAGCGGGTCAAATTACAATAAACCAGAACAGGTTAGGTTGGCAGATTGAGTTGCCGGACCCAGCAAATTAGGTCAGGTAAATCAAAATGTCAAGTTGAACCGCAACTTGCTGGGTTCAATTCTATTTGTGTTGGTGGGTCAAGTCAGGAATTGCCACCCCTAAGTGTAAGCACACTTTTTGGAACTCACATATATCACTTTGTTTCATTAATTTAACTTTCCAAGCTATCAGAGTTTCTAATCCATCAAAAACTCTTATTTTTTCCCCTTTCCTTCTGTTTTTCAGTTGGATCCTGCAGGATGGGTTCCCAAGTGCTTTGTTAATCGGCTCAACACAAAGCTGGTCATGATCATCGACAATCTTAAGAAATTAGCACAAGCTTGTCCTATCAACTCTTCCAAATGATAGTTATATTATATATATATGATGTCAAAGTAACTAATTGCAATAAGAATGATAATAAGCTAACAATTAGAGTTCCTAATTGTAATTATTATTGATAGCTAAAGAGATCTTTGTTTTCTCTTCTTCCCATTTCCTTTCTAGTCAGTTTGGAATGATGGACCAAGTGGTCGAAATTAGAAGCAATTGGTTGTTTGGAAGTTGGAACCGTTGGGACTAATAATTCTTTCCTATTACCTGTATTAGTTTGTGTTGCGAATTCCAAGGGGTGCTTTAAAAATTGGCATTTACAAATACAGAAAAAAGTTGGCCATTCCACATCCGGACCACCGACATGGGGGCCCATACAGGCTAGACTAGTTTTTTTTTTTTCTGAGAATATGGTCCAGCCCATACAGTGACAGGTCTGATGCTGATACTTTTTTTTTACCTCAGACTTTGGTCCAGCCCATACAGTGACAGGTCTGATGCTGATACTTTTTTTTTTTTTTACCTCAGACTTTGGTCCAGCCCATACAGTGATAGGTCTGATGTTGACACTTGAATCCATGATAAATCTGACCTAAATATCACTTATAGTAAACATGGAAGATTTTCAATAACAACTTCAGAATTGTCCAAAAATAAATGAGTTCGGTCCGGGATTCGATGTTACTAGCGTCTTTTAAAATAGTGTATTTAGGGTTGCAAATGGGTATCCGATTCTCCAATTATCCGGAAGCGCAAGAAATCGAAGAACTTCCATAGTAGGACAACAAAAAGTTACTTTATGTAGCCTACAACATGCTTGACTTGAAGGTAGAGGGAACTTCCATAGTAGGACAACAAAAATAATTAGCTCTTATTGAAATAAAAAAAATTCAAAATAAATGCCCTCCCAGTGTATGGGTTATCCATCAATAAATTTTACCTCAAGAAGAGAAAGTCCCCTAGTAAGATTGCCCATTTGATAGGAAATGTGATTAATGGATAGGCATGAGATTACGTTGATTATATTTTTAATCAAATAGTCAATGTCATGGTGGGGCAAAGTTTTATTAGGGAAAAATATGAGAATTCCTCATTCAGTGGACAACCATTTGTTTTGATAAATATTAATGAATTGATAATAATATATTAATTTCTTTTAGATTTGCCTCTCTTAAGATATTTCTATAAATATTTAAATTTCAATGCTATATTTTCATTTTTGAGCCCGGCTAGTTTTAAGGTTTGTTTGGGCACTACCACTGTTTTTATTGGCGGTAAATTCATATTTGCAACTTTTCCTTCTCTCTGAATGGAGGAAAAGTTGCTAATGCAGCTTTACCACTGCTATAAGAGGCGGTACAATCTATTTGCAACTTTTCATCCTCTTTAAGTGAAGTAAATCTTGCATTGACAGTGACCCGGTCCAAGGTAGAGGCTTAGGTTCACACAATGATGGATGGGCATATATAATTAACGTTTAAATGCAATAATATTAAATCACTACAAATACAAAATATATTGCTTGTTTGGTAAATTTACTTTACTTGTGAAGTGAAGTTAATGGGTTAATATAAGATAGAACAAAACTAAAGATTTGGTCAGATCAAAAGGTGAGAGAATAGTTTTTTTTTTTTTTTGGGGGAGTGGGGGGTGCTCATGGATCAAGCTGGGGCCCTTTGGGTCGGGCATGATGTTTAGCTTATAATAGATGGGTCGTGCTCAAATCTTTTTTATTTGGACTTAATGGTTGAGAGCCGGAATCCCCGCCCGGCCCAAATATACATATATATAATTATATATAAGGGAGAGAAGAGAGTAGGAACGGGGGGGGGGGGGGGGGGGGGGGGTCTGACAACTCACAAACGGTAATATGATCAGACCAGTTGAGCTGGCATACGTAAGACATGGTAAGAAACTCATTTTTTTGTGCTATAAGTCTAACATGGGTTGGGCTCGGGCTTCATTATTTCCATGTGGGCTAGGCTCACGCCAGCAACTTCAGGCCTGACTCGAGCTCGGGCTAGGCTTAGGCTTCTAGTTTAGAAGTCCGGCCATTTTGGACATTCCTCGGCCTAGCCTAGCCCGGTCCGCGAAAACCTGCTGTTTTTTTTTTCTTTTTTGTCATTCATGGGTGTGAGAATGTTTCTTTTTTACATATATATATAGGGTTTATATATAATTGTTTCATATGCAAATGTTACATGTGTGAGACACATTACCATGATTGCAAACTCACAATTTCACGGGAGCTTGGCTACATCCAATAGTTTTAGAAGTGCTCGTGCCTTTTACATGGATCTAAAAACCCACAGAGCTTTTGATAACAACATAAAAGCCTTAATTTGTATATTTGATATAAGAATATTGAACAATTCATACATGAATTAGGGGCCAACAAAGGTGCAAAGAAATCATATATATGGCGCTTGAGGCCATGGCCCGAGTCTCACTCCAACCACAGAGATATATACACAAGGTTGGATTTTTCACATCAACTATGTATCCACATATGATCGATCAAGATTATTATTATGGCTGGAGTGAGTCTGGTCCATTTTCTATGAAAAATAGGTTCGAGCTCATAATCACTTATATTTAAAAAAAAAAAAAAACTAAATCAACCACTACACAACACAATACCATTATGTAATTATTTATCAGGAAAAACTCAAAAGTAGTTAGATAGAGTGAGAACCCTAGCCACGTGGGTCATGCCAGTGCTAAGCATGAGTTATTGTGCTAGTTTATATTTATTGCAGTAACATGAAAATGACGCTGAGAGCTTACATATTAACATAAAAAAATTGGTTGAACCCTCCTTACTAGGGTTGCAAACGAGTATCCAATTATCCGATTACTCGGAAGTTCCGACCCGAAAAAAACCGAACCCGCTTCCCAATTTAGGTTTCGATTCATAAATGGGTCCGGGTCCGTAACCCAATTTAGGTTCTGATTGATAAACGAGTCTGATTCCTGGTCCATATAGGTTCCGACCCGTGGACCTGGCATATGAGTCTTTGATATTGTAAGATTTTATCTCAAAATAAGCTTTTTTTAGACATTTTTATGTATAATACTGGAGGTAGTAGACTTGATGCACTGTTATAAGTTGAATGATATGCTTCTTTTAAGAGAAAATAAAGATTAAAGAGAAATTAGAATCGATTTTGTAACTAGCTCCCGGTCCTTCAGGTGGATCCGGTTCTGAAACCAAATCTAGAGTTACCTATTGGAACCAGGTCTGGAACCAACAAAACAGGTTCCGAGTCAGAACCAGAACCGTTTTTTTTCTCTCTATAGTGATGCCACTAACCTGAGGGCGAGCCTTGGCGCAACGGTAGAGTTGCTCCTTTGGTGACCTCGAGGTCACGGGTTCGAGGCGTGGAAACAGCCTCTTTGCAAAAATGCAAGGGTAAGGCTGCGTACACATGCGCCCACCCTCCCCCTACCCCCGCTTAGCCGGGGAGCACTTTGTGCACCGGGTGAGTGATGCCACTAACCTGCACCTCCATGCCACATATCCCATATTCCACACACCCACCTTCCTTGATCAAATTGCTTCTATGGAAATTATTCATTATTGTTTTTATTGGGATATTCTCATATATTGCCATTTATTATCTCAATCATGTATTGTAGGGATATATCTTCTTGTATAATATTCTGATATTTAGGCTTGAGTTTAGGTCTACAGCTAAGGTGAGGCGTGAGTTTAGGCATGAGTTTAGGCTTGTGCTTGGAGTTTTCCTCTGCCTCATTTGTATAAATTACTGGGTCATATCAATTCAAGGCAAGCAATCTTTCTACCCTAATATCTATTCTTTCATGGTATCAGAGCGGTTAAGATACACGATTGATCACCATCATGCCTGGTGAAGAAGACGCTACACCACCTCCACCTTCCAGAAATGACCATACATCACCTTTTTTTCTTGGATCGCAGGACAGACCTGGCGATTTGATTACACCTGTTCGGCTTCGGAATGATAATTACGACGAATGGGCAAGATCTGTGCGTCTCGCTCTTCAATCTCGACGAAAATTCGGCTTCGTCGACGGCACGATTATGGAACCCAAGGCACCCTTCACGCAGGAGGATTGGCTCACCATTCACTCGATGCTTATATCTTGGCTGATGCATACTATTGATCCAGAGGTTAAGTCTACAATATCTTTTTATGATGATGCTAAACTTTTGTGGGATGAATTGAAGGCTCGTTTTTCTGTTACTAATGGCCCAAAAATACAACAATTGAAAACAGATATTGTTAAGTGTGAACAATTCAAAACTATGCCTGTTGCTACATATTTTGGGAAGCTTAAGGTTTTATGGGATGATTTAGCTAATCATGAACCAATTCTTGCTTGTAAGTGTGGAAAGTGTACCTGCAGTTTGGGTAAGGCGCACGAGAAGCGTCGTGACAATGAGCGTCTCCATCAATTTTTGATGGGTTTAAATTTTGAATATTATGCCCAACTACGATCTACTCTATTATCTCAAGAGCCTTTACCTTCCCTTGATCGTGTTTATCAACAAGTTACTCAGGAAGAACAAGTTCGTGGGATTACACGTGCCAAAGAATCTCCACCAGAGGTAGTGGGTTTTTCTGTGCGTCCGGAGGGACGGGGAAAAGGGAAACCAGAGAAGGTTGATAAGTCTGGGCTCATGTGTTCTCACTGTCATCGGTCCGGGCATGACATTGCAAACTGTTTTCAGCTTCTTGGATATCCAGAATGGTGGGGGGATAGACCTCGTACTCAAGGTGCACCGTTTCCTTGTGGCAAGGGGAATGGTGGTAGGGGTTCGGATAATTCACCAACAGCTGGGCGTGGCAGAGGTGCCACTGTTCGTGCTGTAGCGGTGGATGGCACCATGCCCACTTCTTTTACCACTTCTTCCAATACTCCGGTACCCCTTCCTAACATGAGTACGGAGCAATGGCAAGCCATTGCTGCCATGTTCGGTAACGTTCAACCATCTAGCAATCGTTTGCACGGTGAGTTCTCTAAAACTTCTTGGATTATTGATACTGGGGCCTCTAATCATGTGACGGGAGATATATCATACTTGTTTGATATCAAGCATGTTGTTGCGTGTCCCGTTGGACTTCCCGATGGACAGAAAATTGTTGCTACCACAGAAGGAAGTGTGATGCTTTCGGAAGGATTTTGTCTAAAAAATGTTCTTTATGTACCCACTTTACACTGCAACTTGATTTCGGTTTCACAACTTATTGACGACATGAACTGTTTTGTCCATTTTGCCTCAAATATGTGTGTTATACAGGACCTACGTTCGAGGACACTGATTGGAACGGGTGAACGGAGAGATGGACTTTACTACTACAGGCAACCGTCTACAGTGCAAGCTATTACAGTGGATGGTTCTCATTCTTCGGTAGAGCTTTGGCATCAACGACTTGGACATCCTTCGGAGAAAGTAGTAAAGTCATTGCCTTTTTTTCGTAACTCTAGATATAAATTAAATAAGCCTTGTGATGTGTGTCCTCGTGCAAAACAATCTAGGGATTCTTTCCCTATCAGTGATAATAAGGCTTCTCGGATTTTTGAGTTAGTTCATTGTGATTTATGGGGCCCTTACAATACGGTCTCCTCTTGTGGGGCTCGTTATTTTTTAACTATTGTGGATGATTTTTCCCGTGCTGTATGGGTTTATTTGCTGATTGATAAATTGGAGGTTTTTAATATGTTTATGTCATTTTTTGCCATGGTTGATCGACAATTTGGTCAAAAAATTAAAATTGTTCGAAGTGATAATGGGACGGAGTTTCACTGTTTAGAAAATTATTTCCTTGCCAATGGGATATTATTTCAAACCTCCTGTGTAGGGACTCCACAACAAAACGGCAGGGTTGAACGTAAGCACCGTCATATTTTATCTGTGGCAAGGGCCTTACTTTTTCAAGGTCATCTTCCTCGTTCTTTTTGGGGTGAATGTGTTTTGGCGGCAAGTCATTTGATCAATAGAACACCTTCTAGTGTTCTAAAGAATAAAACTCCTTACGAAGTCTTATTTAATACTTTGCCTGCCTTCGAAGAATTGCGTGTGATTGGTTCCTTATGTTATGCTCATAATCAACGTGCCAAGGGCGATAAATTTGCCAGTAGAAGCCGAAAATGTGTATTTGTTGGGTACCCTTTTGGTAAGAAAGGGTGGAGGCTTTTTGATCTAGAAACTAAATCTTTTTTTGTTTCTAGGGACGTTAAATTTTTTGAAAACAATTTCCCTTTTGCTGAAAAGGCTACTGCCATTAGTGTCTCTGATGTTAACTTTGGAAATATAAATTTGAGTGGAGATGATTGTTTTTTTGATGATCTTTTGGGAATGCCTGATTCGATCTCTACCCAAACTATCCAACAGCAGCCCACTAATCCTCCTCAACCTGAGCCCACATACACTACTCAATCTCAGCCCACACAAACTACCCAACCGGATCCCACACATATTCCCCAACCTGAGCACACATATGAATTCTCACCAGCCACCTCACAAGACCAAACACCTACTACTGATCCACCAACTGAAGCTTCTACTACCGAAACCCAACTGGGTCGTGGGTTACGAGATAAGCTCCCGTCAGTTCGGCTCCGTGACTATGTTGCCCACACTGTTTCCACAAAAAGTCCATCTACTCTCTCTCCAATTTCACCCGCGCCATCGGCATCCTCAGGTACGCCCTTTCCTATAGCACACTATATTAATTGCGACAAATTTTCTATGGGCCACCGGAAATTTCTTGCAGCTGTAACTGCAGGTTGTGAGCCGCAATCCTTTAAAGAAGCTATGAAAGATGCAGGTTGGCGTCATGCTATGAAAACAGAAATCCGTGCTTTGGAGAATAATGGTACTTGGACTATGGAAACATTACCACCTGGCAAGCGTGCTCTTGGTAGTCAATGGGTGTATAAGATCAAGTATAATTCCGACGGGAGCATTGAGAGGCTTAAAGCTCGTTTGGTTGTGTTTGGTAATCATCAGGTTGCAGGGATAGACTATAACGAGACATTTGCACCCGTTGCAAAGATGGTGACGGTTCGTGTCTTCTTAGCTATTGCAGCATCTAAAAATTGGGAGCTGCATCAGATGGACGTGCATAATGCTTTTTTGCACGGGGATCTCGATGAGGAGGTTTATATGAAACTTCCTCCTGGTTTTCAGTCAACTAATCCTGCTATGGTGTGTCGTCTTCGAAAATCATTATACGGTTTGAAGCAGGCACCTCGATGTTGGTTTGCCAAGCTTGTCACTGCTTTGAAAGAGTATGGTTTCTTACAATCATATGCTGATTATTCACTCTTTACTTTTGCTAAGGGCGAAATTCAAATAAATGTTTTGGTGTATGTTGACGATCTAATTATTTCTGGGAATGATTCCGCTGCTTTGACAATTTTTAAGACCTATTTGAGCTCTTGTTTCCATATGAAGGATCTCGGGGTCCTTAAATACTTTCTTGGTATCGAGGTGGCGCGTAGTCCCGAGGGCATTTTTCTTTGTCAACGAAAGTATTCTCTTGATATCATCTCTGAGACTGGGCTTTTGGGTGCCAAGCCTGTCTCCTTTCCCATTGAACAGAATCATCGGTTAGCTCATGCATCTGGGGATCCTTTGTCTAACTCAGAGTCTTATAGGCGCTTGATTGGTCGTCTAATTTACTTGTCTGTCACTCGCCCAGATTTGGCATACTCTGTTCATATCCTATCACAGTTTCTGCAGGAACCTAGACAAGAACATTGGGAGGCAGCCTTGCGCGTGGTCCGCTATTTGAAGGGCTCTCCTGGACAGGGCATCTTACTACGAGCTGATAGCTCTCTCTCTTTAACAGGTTGGTGTGATTCAGATTGGGCCGCATGCCCTCTTACTCGTCGTTCTCTCACAGGTTGGCTTGTGTTTCTTGGTCATTCTCCGATTTCTTGGAAAACCAAGAAACAACACACAGTCGCTCGTTCTTCAGCAGAAGCCGAATACCGCTCTATGGCTTCTATTACTTGTGAGTTGAAATGGTTGAAGGGCCTTCTTTTGAGCTTGGGCATTGCCCATCCTGCTGCTATTGGTCTATATTGTGACAGTCAATCGGCTTTACATATTGCTCAGAATCCTGTTTTCCATGAACGAACAAAGCACATTGAAGCTGATTGTCATTTTGTTCGTGATGCTCTCCAGGATGGTACCATTCTTCCGTCTTATGTTCCTACTACGGTTCAATTGGCTGACATTTTTACCAAGCCCTTGGGTACGCGACAATTTGAGTTCCTCCTCTCCAAGTTGGGCATTCTTGATCCACATGCTCCACCTTGAGGGGGGGTATTGGGATATTCTCATATATTGCCATTTATTATCTCAATCATGTATTGTAGGGATATATCTTCTTGTATAATATTCTGATATTTAGGCTTGAGTTTAGGTCTACAGCTAAGGTGAGGCGTGAGTTTAGGCATGAGTTTAGGCTTGTGCTTGGAGTTTTCCTCTGCCTCATTTGTATAAATTACTGGGTCATATCAATTCAAGGCAAGCAATCTTTCTACCCTAATATCTATTCTTTCAGTTTTACTAACATGCTTTAAATAAGAAGGGTGACACTAATGATAGAACCATAGCTATCACAAGTATGATACCTGAATAACATCAAAGGAAGAAAACTTGTACCACTAAGTGCAACCTTTTCAATGGTGATTAGCTCTGCATATATGTTACTCTTGTTAAGGGCTCACCAGTCATGACCAGATTAACAGTACATGTGATTAGCTATCGTAATCTCTCTCCCTGCCCTATCAATAATCCATGTAACTTCTTCTCCTTATCACTGTAACGAATTGCTCTAATAACAATCTAGTTGAAAGTAATAAGAAGCTAGTTTTCTCACACTGAAACTTGGTATAAGAGTTTTGGTGGAGAGAAAAAAAGTCACATAATCAACTAAGGTTGGCAACTAAATTCTGATGGAAAAGATTTCCGCTTTTCATAAAATCTTTCCAAATCCTCAATTCAGGTCCGACCTCCCCCATAAATTTTGAAAAGGTACTTTTACCATATGGGATATAAAAGACCATGAATACCTCAACATGGTGCTAACCAAAACTATATCCCAAATGTGGGTACTATACATGGGACCCCAATTTTTCTTTCCAATTCTACCCATTTTATGTGATATTGCACAATCTATGCGACATCGCACAAATTGTTCGATCTCCCTCTTATATTTCCCTCCGTTCCCATCTCTTAAAGCACCTCCTTCTTTTTTTCCTTCGATCTTCCCGTTTCTACTACTTTCTCAATCATTAAAAATATTCCCAAAAAGTATAGTCTTTCATTCTCTTCACCTAAAGATGGACCACAAAGTTTTACAAGGTATTGATATTGTGGATCCATCCCTTGTCCTCAGGGTGAAGTTAGCACAACAGGACCTTTTTTAACGATAGAGAAAGTAGTAGGAACGAAGAAAGTCGTGGGAAGAAATGGAGGCTTAGTGCTTTAAGAGATGGGAACGGAGTAAAACATAAAAGGAAAATCGATTATTTTCACCTTTAGTTGTGCAATATCGCACAAAATGGGTAGAATTGAAAAAAGAATTTAGGGTCCCATGCATAGCACTCATATTTGGAATATAGTTTTGGTCAACACCATTTGGAGGAATTCATTGTCTTTTATATCCCGTATGGTAAAAATCCCTTTTGAAAATACACTCACTTCTATTGATTTTCATGCTGAAACCGATTTTTCTCTGCTTATATGCATTGATAGGAACCTCTATTAATCTGACTGTGAGATCCTCATTTATATAAAATTTCAGCGACGAGTTCTTATTATAGGGGCAATGACGAATCCACAATTTTGTAGATTTCTTATGGATTCCTCAACTGTTACCAAACGTGCTCTAAAAATGTCCGTGAAAGAGATCTTTAGTAGAAAATGTCAACCGGGACAAGTTCTAGCCACAATACTTCCAATGGAATACCAAGCCAAGGATGCCAAATACTACACATGATAAGGGAAAGTGGTTACATATGATAAGGCGAAATGGTTTCATGGAATGCCGATAGGAAACAGGAAGAGTTGCAACAACTTATTACGGCTAGCTGCACACCTGTAGTGTTGTTGATCTGGTCATGATCATGAGCCCTTAACAACTATCATACTACTACAATAAAAAATGGGTCCTCAATGAGACCCACAGTGGGCCCCACGAGGTGAGTTGGATAGCCATTGTCAACAAATGTAACGTTGATCCTAGCAATTTTTAAGGGGTTTTAAAGGAATATTAATCCCTCCTAAACTCGGATTCCACAAGATATAATGATAAAACCCCTCAAAATGTCAGCAGAAAACCATTGAGATCTGTGTTCACATACAAGTCAACCAAGACTTTTCAAACATTGACTAAACAATGTGCATAAAAAAAGGAGCCTTTTTGGACCCTGCGTCGTCTACTGTATTCCACTCTTCAATCTTCCTACATGAAAATTCCATCATCCCAGAATCAGTTAAAGAGAGAGAGATAGATGGCGACTACAGAAGAAGAAGAAGGGAATCCAAGAAACCATCAGAGAAACAACCACATCAGATCCAACCTCAAAATCCTCCTACTTCTCGTGTCCACCAACCTCCTCACTTTCTACATTTTCACTTCTCCTTCTTCATCATTCTTCAACTTCTCCCAATACACCAAGCACTTTTCTGCTGTCCGCAGTGAAGATGATGCAAACTCCCTCCTCCTCAAAGACCTCAATGCCACCCGAGCCCGTCTCCTCACCACCGAATCCAAACTTGCCACTGCCAACAACCTCCTCTCCGCCCTCCTCTCCGAGCTCAACCGCCGCTTCAATGACACCACCTCCACCTCCTCCGACTGGAACGCTGAAGACCACCTCACCACCGAGCTCAAACTATCATTGGGACCCCACAAGCTTCCCCTCGGCAGGAACCCCAACTCCGGCTCCGATGAGATATACTCACCGGTCGGTGCCGCCTGCCGCCAGTTCCAGGACGAGCTGAACCGCTACATGACGTATGACGTCGGAGGCGAGTGTCCATCGGACGACATGCTGGCGCAGCGGCTGATGCTGAAAGGCTGCGAGCCGCTGCCCCGCCGCCGCTGCCACCCCAAGTCACCCGCCGGCTATATAGAGCCAGCGCCGCTTCCAGCGAGCCTCTGGTCGACGCCACCCGACACGAGCATAGTGTGGGACCCTTACACGTGCAAGAGCTACAAATGCTTGATCGATCGGAAGACCAGGAGGGAGTTCAAGGACTGCAAGGACTGCTTCGACTTGGAGGGGAGGGAGAAGCAGCGGTGGCTGGCGACGAGAGGCGTCGACTACGGCATCGACGACGTACTGGCCACGAAGCCGCCCGGCACGGTGCGTATCGGGCTCGATATCGGAGGGGGTACAGGCACGTTCGCGGCGAGGATGAGGGAGCGTAACGTAACGGTGGTGACAAGCACAATGAATCTGGACGGTCCGTTCAACAGCTTCGTGGCGGCGAGGGGGCTGGTGCCGGTGCACGTGAGCGTGGCGCAGCGGCTGCCGTTTTTTGAGGGTACGTTGGATATCGTGCATTCCATGCACGTGCTCAGCAACTGGATTCCGGATATGGTGTTGGAGTTTGCTCTCTATGACGTGTATAGGGTGCTTAGGCCCGGTGGGATTTTCTGGCTCGACCGGTTCTTCTGTTTGGGTTCGCAGTTGAATGAGACGTACGTGCCCTTGATCCAAAGGGTGGGGTTCAGGAAGGTGAGGTGGGATGTTGGGAGGAAGCTAGATAGAGGAATAGAGATGGATGAATGGTATCTCTCTGCTCTATTGGAGAGACCCATGACCTGACCTGACCTGACCTGACCTGAATAAGAAATAAATGGGTTGTGGCCCTGTGGGTGAGGTGAAGCTGTTGTCAATGTATGATGCAAAGGAAAGAGGAGAATGACTGACTGACTAGATGTTGACGGGTATTTTGTTTGGGTATTATGGAATGAGTTAGTAGTGGGTCACAGCAAAGTCAAACATGTTGTTCTGTACTTGGGTTAAATAAATTAAATACAAGTTGTTTGAATAGAAGAAGAGATTGGCAGCAACAATCTAGAGATGGCAGTGGGTTAGGTTTAGAGAGGGACCCACCTTGACCTGCTTCTATTTAGGTCGGTCATATGGGTTTCTAGATTCTGCCCCGACTCGTGTTCAGGGTAGATTCATGTTTCTGTTGTGGCCATCGTCCCTATAAGTGGCTTAATTTTTCTTTCATTTGTGTAATACTCAGTGACCTTTATATTTTGAAGTTTCACTTGTATAAGCAATGGTGAGCAAGTTCTCTACGTAAGAGCTCATAGTCTGGCAAAGTACTCTCAACCAGCCTCACCCTCATTTGTCTCTCTCTCTCTCTCTCTCTCTCTCTCTCTCTCTCTCTCTCTCACACACACACACAGACACACACCCCCCTCTTCACCTGAGGCTAGCAATCATTACAGTCTACCTAGTAATTATAAAGAAGTCTCAACTTAATAACTTCAACCAAACTAGTTCATACAAATACAATGAATCAGAAATGCAGCCAAATGTGCCATACCCCGGACAAGGTCTGCCAAGGAACCAGGTTGAGGAAATAAGATGATGTATGGTACACCCTATATATATATATATATAGAGCTATATATATATATATATATATATAACAACAAAGAGCGATTGAAATTCAACTGGTTTGCCAATGTTTTTCACATAGTAAGCAATTTTAAAATTAAATTTTATCAACATAGTTTCCTAATTCTACCAGATCCATGGCTTTAAAATTAAATTGTTACATGACAATTGACAACCAAGACGCCTAGATGCACACAAAAAAAAAAAAAAAAAATTGGACCAACACTTGATTCCCTCACATCAAAAAGTATATAGTTCTGATTTTGTTCACCAATCAAATATCATCTTTAACCTGTCTACTCTTATGAAAAGTTGCTCCCAAAAACCAGGAGCTACATGAACTAAACATGCACTGATTTTTACATAAAGGTGCAAACAATATAAATGTGCTTTCCATTGATTTAGGGGAAATGAACACACTCAACAGGTACTTGTATTTCCAAGAATCTGCCCTCTCTCTCTCTCTCTCAACATATTTTGTCAATCAAGGACTGCACCGAGCTAGTTTCACTACAGAACTGTACAAAAAACAACAACCAACAACGATGGAACTTGGCAAAGCATATCAACAATGACTTAAAATTGCCCATATAGACAGGAAGCATGACTTTAGAATCAATGATACATGAATGGATGAGAATTGCATTCCTTAGGTAATAAACAGTACTAATGATCCTCATTTCATGTTGTAAGCCCAACCATGCTTGTCCAAATATGCTTGGACCGCTTCCTTGATAGCTAGGTTTGGCATCAATTGGCGTTGGTCAAGCGGATCACGTGTCACTGGGTCAAACTTCCCTACCTATTTTTTCAATCAAAACAGACATTAATATCAAAACATCAAATAAACAGATATTAGGTGACAGGCTATAATATTACTTAAAAATGTCACTGCATTACTGTAAGTCACCTTCTCGAGATGATGAATGATCTCTGCCCTCTCATATGTGATCCCACTTGGAGTGATGACAGGATCCCGGAAGACATCAAGCGTAAGTTTGCAGCATAGGTAATCAGGCACCTAAAGTTTCAATTAGTCCCACTCACATTGAGAACAAAATAGAGAAGAGATCTATTGAAATTGAGGATCTGATGCCGGAGGTCTTACCTCAGTTGGTGTGTCGGCCTCTGCAGCTTTCATGAACACTTCTTCCAGAGATTCCAACTCTTCCATATAGGGATTTGCAGCTTCATCAGAGCCATCTCCCATTTGAGAGATTTTGCACAAATGTTTCTCTATT
The DNA here is from genome assembly GCA_012931725.1 of Litsea cubeba. Lineage (NCBI taxonomy): Eukaryota > Viridiplantae > Streptophyta > Magnoliopsida > Laurales > Lauraceae > Litsea > Litsea cubeba. Next base: position 23,346,407 of record CM022949.1, read on the forward strand.
ATTGCGTTTTCACACACTTCTCTGACATACAAACAGTTATAAAATGAACAATATGAGAGACTGTTTAAGAACAAAATTGGAACAATTAATTGTGGCATCTTTCTGACACCAGACTGAACTTGTTAATAAAAAAAGATGCACGCACATACCTCAAAGCTCGACGCTTCTGCTCTCGCCTACCAGATGCATCTTGCCATTCAAGGTACTTTGCTTTGGCAAGCTCCTGCCATATCTCCTCCACAATGTAGCTTTTGCGATTTGCACCCCTCCCAAGATCCAATGCCTATGTGTGGAACTTCTATACACTTCAATAATCTACTTCGAAATTGATGACAACTAAGCTTTAAATGTTAACAAAGCAGGGTGATAATAACAAGCTATACAGTTAAATGGAACCACAAAAATGACATTCCATCAGATTCTGAGATATTTGCAAATGACATGGGATAAAATTTTGATTATTCTAGTTTCTGACCGACATAAGTTGGGTAGATTGATTTGTAAGGTTATGCTGCTATGGATAATAAGGGATCTAAATACATGGTTGTAAAAACTAGCCAAGTCCAAGTCGACTCAGAATTGGCACTTGCCAAGTCAAGTCAATGTCTTTTCTCTCTGTTTTCAATTGGGCCATATAGAAGGCTTAAAAAAAATCTTTTCCCACAACTATCTCGGAGAAATAAACTTTGAGAGGCTTCTGGAGGGGCCCTTTTAAATTGATTTTAGAAGATTAAACCACATTTTGTGGAAGAACTATTATCATTAAAAGATTGAATGCACTAATCAGCCAACCGAGTGAAAAACAAATGAGAGAAGGTATTTATACTTAAAATTCATTGATAATAACTAAAACATGATGAGTCCTAAAATTATAAATTTACAGGATATCATTTTTATAAAAAAAAAATACAATTTTTTCAAGATTTTTTTTAAGGCTTTTGGGCTTTATGGTTTGACGAGGTCTGACTCAGCGGAGTTGTCTCGACTTGAGGGTGACCGGTGCCACCCACTGAGTCCAATTTTCAATGCTCAGTTAAATAGAAGGGTGCACATGGGATTGGGACAAAATCATATAGGTAATGCAAATTGTTCTGAGAACGTAGCCCCTGAAAGCAGCTTTTTGGAAGCAGAAACCTTCTTGGAGAGGATATTTCATAGTGACATACCCTAATTCTAAATTTCATACTTTTTGCAAGCTTCTTTACAATTTAGTTCCATTGCATCATATTACACTGCTTACAAATCACATTGCAAGCTCTTTCTGCAACACCGCATGATGAACATAAGATTTCAGACATGGAAAATAATTTGAAAGGCACAAAACATACAAACAACCACAGAACCACTGTATTCAATTGTGTTGAAAACTCAAAACAAACGCAATGGGAGCACTGGATTTGACTTGTCCATAAAAAATCATGACATAACCAAACAACACTACCATACTATGAATAACATGACTCATGAGAGATTACCTTTTTCCCTCAGCAAAGGAGGAATGCAAGGTCATCATGGTCAGCAAATAAAAAATCATGTATTGTGATGCCAGAATAAATACAAGTACTGAGCACAAGAAAAACTAAGTAAAGATTGGATAACTCAAAAAAGGAGAAAAGCAGATTGGCAGAAGAAAGTATCGGAAGGCATATTTGCAGCAGTCTACAGTAAGGGGACTTTCACATCTCAGTATAAGGACAATATCCACACCAACTACAAAATTAATTGATTAGCATAAATCCAGGCACAGACACCAAATTATAGTTGAGGACCATACTAACTAACCATTATAGCTCAGTCTTTCCTTTTGTCGGTACGTATAACAGGCAATATAAACATAATTTGAGATCAACAGGAAACGCACATAACGAAGGACTCACTTGAGACAACAAAAGGCTAATGTTCAGTATTCCCTTTTGTTGGAAAACTTAACAGACAATAAACACAGTTTCAAATAAACAGGTTACACGTCAGAAAGGACCACACAAATTACATATGCACCTTTGAAGGTGACTAATGATTTTCTTTTTGAAGTCCATGAAAGGAAAAAAAAAGGTATCTTATTAGCTGAAAAATTGTTATAGACATTTCCTTACCCTCTCTAATTGCTTTACCCCTTCACTATATTCTTGCCTCTGAAGTAATGCAAGTCCAAGCATATAGTGTGCCTGCCAAACATTCCACATTTACTTCTTGGTCACATGCAATTAAGCAACAGGTACCATATTTGACATAAAATATAATAAATAACTAAAGTGATGCCTGTGTCATGTGGTGATGGTCAGCTAGAGTGCTAAAACAAAATGCATAAAGCAAGACGCCTTGTGAAAAATCAAAATAGTTTCTATAAGACCAATTTGATGCCTTCATGAGAAACACCTAGAACTGTTTCCTACCAGCAGCCATGGTGAGATACAACAAGAAACATCTTTCCATCAGGCACGTAAAGTCATAACCTCTAGCATGTCCGCATATTGATAATGAAAAGGTCTTTAAGATTAAAGTACTTTTCAATTGTTGCCAAAGCGTTGAGTTTCACTTTCAACCAGTAACGTGAGTACCTCTACCATGTTCGTAAATAGTAAATGTGAAGAAGACACAAAATGATTGTGGTGCTGTATTCCATCCAAATACTCCATTTAGAGAAAAAAAAATGGATACGCCACAAGTTCATCCTATAATTAGCAAAACTCACATAAAGCTTTCCAGAATCATACAGAAATCAGCTAGGTTTAAATTTGCGTTAAAATAACAACGAATAACCTATTTCGATCAGTGCTCAATAATGAGTTAATGGCCTCATCCATATTCCCACAAAATCAAAAAGGACTCCAGCCACTGATGGTTTGACATTCAATGTATTTGAGGTGCAAAATGTAGAGTTCATTCATAACTCTCTGTAAAGAAGTCTTCACGTGCATTTCCCTTGTGCTAACATGGAACTCTTTGGTTCACTTCTAACACTACGATAACTTTACTTAATCTCTAGGTCTAACTATGACTCATTAGAAGTTGGAATTATATATATATATATATATATATATATAAAAATAAGGAAAAAGTAACTTTAACTTCCAGAAAGATGAGCTGGATGTGTGGACCCTCAATTAGGCATGTCACTTAAGTAATGAAGAAGTGGGGAAGAAAGAGATTGGGGGGGGGGGGTTGTTGTTGATGCGGGATTGGGCTGGTTGACCATATAAGTCCTTGGCCAAATGGGCCTACAATTGTGCTGCATCAGTCAGGCATGGAAGAGGCTAGATATCAATAGTGCACCAGGATGAGGTGTGCGAACACTGTGTCCAGCGTGGTCTACTTATAAGATTAGTTGAGTGTTTGCATGATGCATTACTCGGCAAGTGGTTGTGAGGTCTTGGAAAAATGACCCTGAAGGCCAAGGTGGAAGATTCTGCCTCCTGGCCATAGAAATGCAGGAGAGTGGACCAATATTTTTTAAATCTGAGATGTTTGATCAGAATAGTAACTTAAGTTTGGAAAGGGGGATAGAATTTGTTTCTAGACACACAGGTACGTTGAAGATGCTTCATTGTTCTCTTCAAGGTAGAAGATTCATCATCTGCTCTTCATAGAACCTATTGATGTTGAAGGAAATCAACTCATGGAAATGCTTCATTAATAACAGGAGATGTATGTGCCTTGCTACAAAGTTGACAATGGAGAATGGACTGGTTAGCTACTAGTGTGTTCATTGTTAAACCATTGTATTCCTCTCCGAGGGAGGGAAGGTTAGTCCTTTGGCCCACCATTGGACTATTTGTGCTCCCTTGAGATAATAATATTCAGCTGAGTTGCTCTTCAGTATAAATTTTGACAATGCATCAACTTGAGATTAGGAAAAGAATCCTTGGAATGGGTGCCTCCTTCATGTTACCTTGAGAGTTGAGACTAGGAAGAGAATCTTTGGGAATGGGTGCTCCCTTTGTGTTAGTGATGCAGAAAGCGACAGTCATCTCAATATTTGCATGGCACGGAATGTTTAGAACGTGAAGCACCTAGGCCCACCATTTTTTTTATTTTTTTTGAATGAATAGGTCCACCAGTTTTTGGTTATGCTTGTGCTTGCTTTGAAAAGAGGCAAAGAATTTGCAGATGTTGTTGCTTTTAGCAGTATAGCTGCTATTTTATCCCTATGAAAAGAGCAAAAAGAGAGATGCATTGAAAAGAGGGCAGCAGGTTTGGCAACTTTGATCTTGTGTAGATGTAGAGTTATATTGTAGGCATTAGCATTGAAGCAATTTGAGGAGGTTTCAGTCAAGCTTCTTGAGAGAAGTTGGTTTCAGGTAGTAGACAGTTGCAGCGCTAACAGTTCTTGTTTCCTTGAGGTGGCCTCCTCCTTTGGGAGACCAACTTTGATGCCACTGCAGTCGGGAACCTATATGGGGTTATGAGCATTATCCACAACTTCAATCATGTGGAGGTTTTGTGTAGCTGTCCATGCCTATCTGTTTTTCAGATAATTAATGATGTGCAGTTGTTGGCTCTGTTGAATAGGGTTCAAGAGGTGGAAAGATCGAAGCTTAAGCTGCTGATTATTATTATTGTCTTTCAAAAAAAAAAAGTTGCTGGTTATTGAAGCTGATTCATCCTACCTCACTAAAACTGATAGTAATGAAATGAGATTGACACTAGAGAATGCAGTCAAAGCATAAATGTTTAAAATTTAAAAGACATCAAAAGTTTTTTTCAACAAATTAAAAGAAAGTACTATTTGCATTTTTCTAGCTGCTAAACGGGAAAAGTTGAAATGCACCAGCACCAAGATGATGTAGGTTCACCAATGGAAACAGAGCCATACCATCATCCATAAACCCCCATTCTGCTAAGAGGTCAACAATAATGTTACAAAAGCACGAAACAAGATGATATGGTGCCCCCCCCCCCCCCCCCCCCCCCCCCGATAACCAAATGATACCATCATCATCATGATCATCCAAGCTTTCCAATCATAGCACAAAAACAACAACACCATTACTTAAAGATTGAAGAAACAGCAACCATATTTCTTACATAGAACAGACGGACTTGTGGCACAAGCAGATAGGTATAAAATTTAGATGAAGGGGACAACTAATCACAGCATAGCACAGTCAAAAGAAATTTTCCATTTACAATGAGTAACAAACGGTAAAACCTCACTTCCACATTCAACAAATTGTTAAGAAAAAAAAAAACTCTCAAAATCAATTCCAGAAAAACCCCAGTTCAGATTTTAGCTATTCAAATCGAGAAACAAAACATCAAGTTCTGAACCAAAAGGCACACATAGAAAAATTGAAGAAACATGGAACCTAATTGGAGAAAGGGGAAAGAAAACCTAAACAGAAACCATATGAATCCATCCAACATGAATCCTTTCAACTCCATTGCAGAAAAAAAAAAAAAACCCAATTCAAATTACCTCTAATAAAATTGAGAAACATAGAAGAGCAATCGATACCTTTACGGAACTGCTGTCCAGCTCGAGCGCTTTCCTGCAATCTTCTTCAACCTTAGTCCAATCACTGCAAAAACCCAACATTAAAAGGAAGAAACAGAAAACCCATTTCAATCAACAGCAGCAAATCCAAACCAAATGGGCGGAAGAAGAAAAGGGTCTCACTCACTCTCGCTTCCGAAAGCAGAGCGCCCGATTCGTCCAATAAACGGCCACTTTTGGGCAAAAAGTATTTGCCTAGCAAACCCTGATATAAAAAACGAGAAACCCATCAAAAAACAAACAAACAAACAACAACAACAACAAGAAATGAACGAAATCGACAGAGAGAAAGAGAGAAACGATAGAAAAAGATGATTTCCGTAATGGGGTTTTTTTCTAACCTCTGTGTAAGCATCGATGGCGGCCCCGAATTTGCTCTTTGCGAAGAAGGTTTTGCCGAGTTGTCTCAGATTCTCCGCTTGTTCGGCTGCGGTCGCCACTGCTGGCGCCATTCGATCGATTCAAATGCGTTGATCGATTCGAATCGGTTGTTGAAATATCGTTTCTGGTTTTGGGATTCTTGTAGCCCTCGAGAGGAGAAACCAAAGCAGCAAAGAGAGAGATGCAGAGGTAAAAGACAGCTTTACGTCGAAGGAAATCAACGTATTTCCCTCTGCTGTACAAGGAAAACGAGTTGGGAAATTGGCAACTCATTTGGGAACTCGTTCCTTTGTAACTCACCGATTCTTTGATTATCATTTTTTTTTTTTTTTTTATCTTTTTTTGGGTACGCCCGTTGTATTTGACCCGACAGGACTAATTTCCTAATGCACCTAACAACACATGTGCGTATTCGAACACAATATGGAACGTCAACAAAGCAATACCTTAGTTGGTATTGAATTTTTGACTTCATTGCCACAAATCAAATGATAGTCTGGCTCTTAAATTTAAACTGCTCGAAATTCATGCCCCACAAAGTTCTATTTATTGAACTGATTTTACTTATTTTTAAAAATAATGGTTAAAATAAAAATTAGAGAATGAGAAGTTATGTGTTTTATATATGATCAATCTAAATTAGAATGTGAATGGATAAGAAAGAGATTTGAGTTGCATGTTGGGGCGGTTGATTCAAGTGGTTTAAAATTCCAAAGGGGGTCTTGATGATGGATTGACAGTGATGGATTTTGGCTACGAGAGGACTTGTTAGATGAGGATAAGGAAGACAATAATTAAAATGGAAAGGTAGTTGGCAAAAAAACGACTTGTTCTTATTTTAATAAGGAGACTAGTTGATGTTGTTTCTAAAATAATCCATTCACTTGTAAAATATTAATGACTAGGCCTTTTTTTTTCTTTTTCTATCAGTGGTTTCCAATCCTTTGGGCTATACTAATCCCTCTGGGCTAAGAGATAAACCAGGTAAACATCCATGTGGCCCCAAGACGGGAAAAATGGAGAACTGGGAGTCGATACCAAGATCTCTAACTCTGGAAGATGGAGAAACTATAGTCATGACCAGTCGGCCAATCCCTTGGGGTCATTGTTGGGGTCATTGGATGCTCGTAAAAACACTATTAGCCAACCAAATGCATTATAAGTATTAACCTAACATTTCTACTTAATGTAAAAAAAAAAAAAAAAAAAAAGCAACAGCAGCATTAGTCTTAACCTAACATGTTTGATGTATTGATAACATTTGATAACATAGGAACTCGCCGATCCTCCTTCAGTTGATCATTGATAAACCTATGGATATATAGAACCACTCACTAGCCCTATGTATCGGTTAAGGCCTTAAATGAATTCAAATGTAATATCTCCAGGTTAAAACTGGACTTCCTAACCACAAGAACATTTTAAGTGTGTGTAACATTTTAAGTGTGGGCATATTTCATGTGAGAAAGCAAAATTAAAAATTAGTACCCATTGATCTACCGTCTAATTAAGCCCAAAATAGATTTAAAAATTACATGATTCTACATAAAAAGTGATCTTTAAAGGTGGACGATGAAGGATTTAGCTGCGGTTTTTTTCCACAACTAAAGTTTCCTCCACTAAACCTGCCATTTTAGGGTTGAAATGAAGATATGACCTTAACTTTTTTATGATTTGATCTACTATATATAGTGATGGCTAGATATTCATTTTCCATTTTCATTAGATTCATTTTCCATTGAAGCTAGGAGGGTATCTTAATTTGATGGTCATTTTTCGATTTCATTTTTAAACACTTCTTGAAATACAAGTCTTGAAATCTCTATTTGATTACCTGAAGGAAAAAAAAAAAAAAAAGCCTTAGCAATCAAAGTAACTAATTCCATTGGCCACATCCGGCTTATATGGCTGTAAACAAGCCAAATTAACTTGAGCTAGAGCTCGACTGCCTAATTCACAGCTTGAGCTCGGCTTTGTCCTCACCTTGTCGAGCCCAATTAAGCACGATCTCAATTATAAAATAAAGAGGGGCCGGGTCATTAAGCCTTGGCTTGGCGATCAACTTGTCTTCCTTTCTTTCATTTATGTATATTAATTAACAAACAAGTCGAGCCTGGGCCTAAGGCCCTAAGCTCATATATACTGTTAAATGAGCATCAAATAGAATATCATAATCTGACTTAGAGAGCTCTTGTTGACGGAAGTCTGCAAAGACCTTGGGTCCAAAACCTACCTTAAAAAACTCTCATGTGAATTCTCATTAAGATTGTCCGAGTTGGGTGAATATTTCAAAGACCAAACTGAAAAGTACGTCCCAGTCTACAATATAATCAAAGCTCTTGCATGACTAAACTTGTCCTTGACTTGTTTTAGTCATCCAATTAATTTCAGGGGCTTCAAACCGTTACTACCAGTTACTGTATAATTGCCTCAAGTACCCAAGTTATATATAAATATATATATATCAATACCGCCAATTCAGATCCAATAAAAAAAAGTAATAAGTTGGATCCATGCACAAAACTCAAGTCTACGTACGTACGTACGTACTCCAATTTCCTCTTACATCCATATATAGAGAACTCACAACTACAACTCAATAATTATTTCAGAAACTCACAAGTACTACATCTCATTATCTCAGACTAATCTCCTGCAGAGAGTATCATGCAAGGAAAGGAAGGAGATAACTCCATTATTTTTGTCTTAGAAGCTATAGATTTCTAAGATAGAAATCACTCTAACGAAGACGATATAAAGCTCGAATTCCATTAATGTCGTCTTGGCCTAGATTTACCTTCTTTTGACCAGGAGGGATGGAAGGGAACATAATAGCATTTTGATCCTGCGAGTGACCAAGTCCAAGCAGATGGCCAATCTCATGCACAGCGACTGATTCGACGTCGAAGGCATTCGCAGTGGAAGAAGGGTTAATAGCCCAGTTCTCATCGGCGTCGTAGTGGAACCATCCAATTGTGGGTTGATATGCATGTGCAAGTACCCCACCACGACCATCAAATGGTGCATTATCTCCATGACCTCTGCTAAAGAATCCGATCTTGATGTCTGCAGAAGCTAAATTTTGGGTCTCCTCAAATGTGAAATGGCTCACAGCGCTCCATTTATTGAACGCGCTTTTGCAAATGGTTCTATGGTTTTCTAGGCTAATGACTTGAACACCTTGGAGGAAGCCATAGGTGAGACGAGTCTTGGAAGGAGGCCATCTTGGATAATTAGGAAAGAAGGAATAAAGATGGCGTCCCTTGCCGGACCGCATGGAAGACTTTCCATGGATAATATCAGCCACCCCGCACCGGGCCTTCATCATCTGCTCGCCGGTGGCAACGTCGAGCTCGCCGGTGACATTGAGGTGGTAGTTGCGCTGGTAGGACTTGATGGCCAGCTCGAGCTGTTCGTCGAAGGAATCATTGTCGGCACCAACATTTTTGTGGGAATTGGTGTTGGTGATGTTGGTGGAATGGCGAGGAAGGTATCCAAAATGCTCAAGATATTTTTTGAGTTTGTGTATACCTTTAACAGTCTCACCCTTGTGACACCCCTCTAGGTTTTTAATGAATTCGAAAGCTTGATGGGGGTGGTGGGGGTGGGGGTGGGGGGGAGGGGGGGAGGGAGGAGAACGGGACTCAATAAGGAGAGGAAAGAGGAATAAGGTGAGAGGGAGAAGAACCCAACCTTTGGATGCCATTAATATTTTTATTTCCCTCTTCACCAAGACAAAAGGTTTTTGTGTTGCCTTTGATGATCTAACTGGAACATGGATCCCCTATTTATAGATCTTGAGACATTTGAGACATTAGAGAGAGAGAGAGAGAGAGAGAGAGGATGTTTTGTAACTCTTGTAAGCGAGGGATCCATATATGCGCGTCGTCTACGTACATCTCCACGCAAGTCATGCACAAAGGGCTAGGATCAAGTCTTCCACCAAAGTCATGACATGACTAGTTTGCTATTCATTAAAGCATCCTGCTAGCCCTCTAATTTCTATTTTAAAATGTGGACCGTGGATCATTGCATTTATCTGTTAATTTGATGGGGACATCTTAAACTTGAGTACTCTTTGGATCAAACACGCGTCGAGTTCCCATTGGTGATAGGGTGGGGCCACCACTTTACTGTTTTCCCTCACCAACACGGCAATAGCTAATGGTCAAAATCCAAGCTTCTATTGGAAACCAATTTTTTCCATACAATAGTGACTAGACCCGTCAAATACGAAAGGTTTTGGCCGATTCTAGTTCTACCCATGTTTCATGTGTGTACTCGATTACTATGTTATTTGATGTGTAATGGAACTCCATTTGGACCATTTCTCAGTTCTCACCGAAATGTTTTTTTGGCCGAGAGGTAAAGGTTTGGGCTTCAACTATTGTAGTGTCCCGAGGCTTACACACCTCTATGGAGGCCCCTCTTTAGAGTGCTAGGGTCCCAGCCCCCACTAAGCTGGGATTAAAAAAAAAAAAAAAATCTATTGTAGTGTCCCAAGTCCCAACTTTGTTGAAAAATCTTCATTTGACCAAGTCCTCTTTTTTCGAAAGAAAGTTTGGGCCCACTTTGAAGTTTCCTTGTATCTTTCAGACTTCTACGTGTTGTTTGGGAGTGGCCGCCCCGTTTACTTGCATGTCTTGTAGAGAGCCGTAAGATTGTCTTGGGTTCACTACAGGATCTTTTGCTTTTAGCGGCGGATTTTGCTGCCGCTGAAAGCTTTAGCAGCAAAAAGAATTCCGTCCGATTTCCGCCGCTAAAACCCATTATTAGCGACAAAATAAACCGCCCCTATTTAAATATAATCCGCCTCAAATGGAGGAATTAGCGGCGGTTACTTTTTTTTTTATCAGCCGCAAACCTTCTTTTTCGAAAAAAAAAAAAAAAGAAAGAAAAAAGGCTGTATTTTAACATCAATATTATATGCCATATTCGTAAATGCTTTAATTTAAAAGGGAATCAAATTTTTTTATTCATCAGGCCAGTCATTGGATTTTCTATGGAGCTAAAATCACAATTAATGGTGATGGTTCAAATGAATTAAAGTGGGTTAAAAAGAATTGCTGCATCTTCAACGATATTGAATTGTCTGGACTTCAATTTTGACTCACTCGTTTACACCCTAATCTGAGATCCTCGTGAACTGATTCTGGTCTCCTGAAGTTCATGCGACCCAACTGTAAGTCTGTTTGCTCCGCACCTTGTATATGTGTGGAATGGAAGAGAGCCGTTGAGGGCAGGGAGACCTGTGAGAGAGAGGTAAAGTTGCTATGTAGTTCTTTCACGAGCTTACTAACGTATGTGTTCCGGTGTTGGCTTAAAGTTAAAACGACAACTCCTATAACCTAGAAAAAGAATGGGGGCTTTGGCCGGAGGTCCGGGTAGCAGCCAAAGGTCTCTCTCACAATGTTTATATTTAAAATGTCTAATTTGCCCCTTCCTTCATTGTCGCCTTATCCATATAACGCCAGCCAATACCACAATTACAATTACAACTTTCGAATGACCACCGAAGCTTGTAGTGCTACAATAAACCAAAAGGATGATGTGATGTTGACTTGAAACGAAGTGCAGAGAAAAATGTTGAAAATATGTTCTGTCTTTTCCTCTAGCTACTAGCTATTACTCCACTTGTACTTTGGCTATCTCTTCTTCTTGATTTTGCATGATGGGTGGGCTGTAGCTCAAAGAGATGTGATATTAGAAATGGAGGAGACTTGCATAAATACATGGAACGATCAAAACTGCTCTGGTACCAAGTTCTCCATTTTTCTTTCTTGTCAATAAAGATTGGGTGTGATTGAAGAAGAAAGACGTGTAGCAGGGCTTGAACGTCGTCATATCTACAAGGAACGATCAAACCTGATCTGGTACCAAGTTCTCCATTTCTTTTCTTGTCATCAAAGATTGGGTGTGGTTGAAAAGAAAGATGTGTTGCGGGGCTTGAACGTCGTCAGATCTATCTACTAGCAACGGAGAGAAGCAGAACCACCGGAATTCACCATCATCGTTGGCCTTACCGGAGAAGAAAGGCAGCGGGGCCTGGGGATTTCTGAGTTTTTGTAAAGTTTGAGTTTTTGACAAATTTATCTGAGTTTTTGTGAAATTTATCTGAATTTTTATCAAATTTATCTGAGTTCTGGACAAATCTATCTGAGTTTTTGGCTATTTATCTGAGTTCTAAACAAATCTATCTGAGTTTTTGGAAAATTTATTTGAATTTTTGAAAAATATAGCCGAGCTTCTGACAAATTTGTCTCCATTTTGAAAATTTTAACTAAATTTTTGAACGGGTATTTCTATATTTTTGGTAAATTTATTTGTATTTTATTAGACCTCGCTTACCCACCGAAGTTAGATCTGCAATCTGCTTCCAAAATGATGGATCTGCAATCTGCTTCACAGATGATGGATCTGCAATCTGCTAGCAAGAAGATCTGTCTTCACAAATAGATCAAGTTGAAATGATCTTCGCGGTGTGAAACTGCAATCTTCTTAAAAAATGATGGATCTGCAATATATTTCACGTACGATTGATCTAAAATCTACTAGCAAGAAGATCTTTCTTCACAATTAGACCGAGTTTAAATGATTTCTCTCAGAAGTTTTCTAGCGCCAGATTCAATATTAACAACGAATGCAGTTTGAAATTAAAAAAAAAAAAGATTTGCGCTGAATTGCAGGGGCATATCAGTAACAAACGATCACTAATGATCTAAATTAGAGGCTAACTAATCCTGACATGTGTATGGACCGTTGCATTACATGTTGCGACAGTTACAGGGGCATTTTAGTCCTGAAAAATAAAAACATATGCATGTATGGACCTAAGGCTGTAAAAAGTCTAGCTGAGTGGACCAGAGGCCTTAACAAGTTTTTGCTTGGACTGGAGGCTGGATATAATCCACTATAGAGACCTATCGCTAATTTTGCCAAAAAGAACAGGGCCAAGGGTATGATAACTGCATATGATTTGCAATTCTCGCATCATAAACTCTTGACGGTAAATAGTGGTGGAGTCAAGATTTTCTTATTGGTGGGTAGAATAGACAGTAGATCAATAATATTTTATTTTTATTAATTTATTATTAGTTATTGAAAAAAACTCTCACGTCATCAATTCTGAGTTGGGATTTTCTTTAGGGAGAAGGGGCTAGAGAAGAGGTAGCTAGATCAATAATATTTTATATTTATTAAGTTTTTTAAAAGGATTTTACCGTAAAAAACCTGATAGATAACCATTGCTCTGGAAAGGACCCGGTCGTTCGAGCTGCACAATTTCAGCCCCTCCTGCCATTAAAATTTTTTTTTTTTGCTAGTCTAGGCCGAGCAACATTCACATTCGCCCAGACTATCGTCGCCATGTGCCGCTACGTTTTCAATTCTTTCTCACCCACTTTTTCTATTTCTTCTTCTTCCCATTTGTTTGTATTATTTTTCTTCAAAAAAAATATATCATTGGATCAACACACCTCACCATTCTAGGACATGTCATCTCTAGAGGCTACAATGACAAGTATGTGTGGATATATAAGGATGAAATCATAGTTATAATAAGATACACCAACACGAAAGAGATATACTCGACTCATTAATTATTTGATTTCTCCTCTTGTATTTGCGATCTTTTATCCAAAGAACAGTAAGAAAGGTTTGTTCCCGACACACTTTCTTTAATTGATAGTATTCAAAGTGTATCATTTTAAGAATTGAAGACATTTTTTTTTTACCAAGAACGGCAAAACGAAGGGAGTTCTAGGTTTTAAAAAAACCACGCACAGCGATGCTAGCGTCACTCACGTTAGACACAAGCGATTCTAGTGTCGCTCCCCTCCTACTTTAAAAAAAAAAAAAAATCGCATGAGACGCCGTTTGTATCGCCTGAACTACGGGGTCCTTTTTTGTGCAATGGCCAAGTAACGGGATTTTGCCCGTAAAGTCTTCTATTATTAATTATTTAAAATAATCTATTTCATAGTTTTTTTTTAATAATATCTAAATAAAAACCTTAAATTTGAAACTTCCCAACTTTTCCCAAGACATAATTTCTCATAACTTTGTGAGGCCAGTTAAAAATACAAAAATAGTTTGGCGCACTTAACAAAGTCAAACCGCTAAAAATAATTATTTTTTTCTTGTTTTAGCATTGAGAGTTGTATTTCAATCTAATAAAACAAAGATCCGTGCCGAATTGTTGAAATAGAAAACAATCTGCCCAAGAATTAATTAATAAAAACTCATTGATTAGTTACTTGTGATTATTTGATAAGCAACAATTCTGCAACAGGCATGGATGTTTGTGTGGGACAGCTAAATTCATTCACTTGGTTGTGAAAAGATGAAGGTAGAGAGGTAAATAATAAGATTATACGAGGTGAAGAGTTTTGATTGTCTTAGTGCGCCTCACTCATGCTTCCTGTTGGTGGTGCATAACTCTACGTGGAGCCCACCTATTGAATATCTTAATCCCTTAGAATAAGCTCTCTACCCTTAGGTGGGTATTCCTAAATTTTACTCCAACAATAGTTGTTCCCGTCATAAGATTGAGCACATGATTAAGAATGTCATATGGACAATCTTACAGTGAGACCAACTTCTATTGGCAAAGAATTGGAATCACCCTATTTAAAAAGAGGAACTTCATTTTTAAAAATTTAAATTTTCAATAGATGGTCTCCACTATGTACTTCCACTTCTCTCATGGTAGCATGAGAAATGCTCGAACTTGAGAGTTGTAAACCAGCCGCACCCCCAAGTCTGATGAGTGTGGAAATGGGATTAGTTTCAACTCATTATGGTAGGAAGGAGTAAAAAGTTGATCATAGGTAGCCCAAGTGGACCCCAAACCAAACAATAAAGTCTGATTAGTGCTGAAATGGGGTAAGTCGTCTAAACTGATAATGGTAGAGGTGTGAAAGTTTGATCATAGGTCAGCCCAAGTGGAACCCAAACTCCACGCAACACTTGCATGATAGCTAATGCATATTATTCTCATTTCTCATACCTTGAGTTTGTGAACATGAACTACACGGTGGAAACATTCAGACGGTTCTTTATCTTTTCTCCACATCCTGGTGTAACCTAATCTTTTTTATAGATCGGCACACCCTACTGTTTTGGTTAGATGTCATTATTCTTCTAATCCAAGAAAGAATACTCTTGTTTGTCTCTGTTGTATAGAATTGATACTGTGTACAGAGTGGAGGAATCAATCATCCCATGATATGGTAGGGGTCTTATGGGCTGGTCCTGAACTTAAAAAAACTGATACTTTGAATAGGCCCAGCCCGTGCGACTCAAACTCCAGGCCTAAAGGAAATCTGCGGCCCGTTGACACTTGACAGCCCTAAACTTAATTAGTCTCATCCAGAATCCGTTTATGATTTTGCAACTACCTCTCTCTATCAGATTGTATCATTCTCCAATGAAATGGTATTGAAGCATGTAAAATCAAAAGGGGGAACCTTGATAACAGATGGCCCACTAAATGGTACACTTGGGTCAATTCTAGGCCAATCCAACTAATGGAACCATTGCTTTAAAACTCGTTTCGACTCTCCTCAGCCCTCACCCGGACAAGTTGACTCAACTGAACAAATTGATTAGATCTAAACGAAATCAAGGTTAGGTAGTGTTTTTTCAAGCCCTCCCCACAACCTACCGTTGAACTCTATATCTGACCCTAATTGGTGGAGTTTTCATGAATACCACATTAAAAAAAAAAACTAAAATACCAATTCTATAAATATCCAAAAAAAAAAAGTTACTACATGTCACTTTAAAAATGTGAAAAATCAAAATATTGAAGTCCAAAAAAAAAAAAAAAAAACTTAGGTCCCAGTTTCTAATAATCAAAGCTCTTATATATATTAGTAAACTAAATCTTATATTGTTTGAGTCAACCAGTTCCAAGGGGCATCAAGCCAGCAATTATATTATTCAAATACTGCCAGATTAAGATTCTTTAATTATTTTTTCCATCTCTCTCAATGATGCCTTAAATCAATATGGAGAAACATAATCCATGTACCCGATCACTCCAATGTATTTTAACGAGGCCTAATTTGATGACGACAACGACGACGACGACTTCAATTCTATCTCACGCACCTGAGTTATATTTTCATACTTAATTAAATTTTATTCCATAGTCCTTATAAAACAAAACCCGATTCTGATAACTGGAGTTAATCCAAACAGTTAAAAAAAAAAAGAGGATAGTAAGCCTGACACATACAAGAAAATCAAAGTCTACTACAATTTCCTCTTACTTTTACTCAGAAAAATCACAACTACATCTCATTATTTCAGACTAATATCCTTACAAGATCATGCAAGGAAAGGAAGGATATAACTCCATTATTTTCCTCTAAGAAGCTACATATATCTAAGATAGTACATAGCATTCTAACGACGAGAACTATATAAAGCTCGAATTCCATTTATATCATCTTGGCCTAGATTCACCTTCCTCGTACCAGCAGCAATGGCGGGGAACATAATAGCATTTTGATCCTCTGAGTGACCAAGTCCAAGCAGATGGCCAATCTCATGCACAGTGACCGATTCAACGTCGAAGGCACTTGTAGTTGAAGGGTTAATAGCCCAGTTCTCTTCGGCATCGTAATGGAACAATCCATGTGTGGGTGCAAATGCATGTGCAAGCACCCCACCTGCACCATCAAATGGCGCACCATCACCATGACCTCTGCTAAAGAATCCGATCTTGATATCGGCAGAATCTACATTTTGGATCTCCTCAAATGTGAAATGGCTCACAGCTCTCCATTTATCAAAAGCGCTTGTGCAAATGGATTTAAGGTTTTGGGGGTCAATGACCTGAACACCTGGGAGGAAGCCATAGGTGAGATGGGTCTTGGAAGAAGGCCATTTTGGAGAATTATCAAAGAAGGTATAAAGATGGCGTCCTTTGCCTGACTGCATCGAACTCTTTCCACTGATAATGTCTGCCACCCCGCACCGGGGCTTCATCATCTGCTCGGCGGTAGCAACGTCGAGCTCGCCGGTGACGTTGAGATGGTAGTTGAGTTGGTAAGTCTTGATGGCCAACTCAAGCATTTCGTCGAAGGAATCGTCGTCAGCACCGGCATTTTTGTGGGTGTTGGTGTTGGTGATGTTGGCGGAATGGTGAGGAAGGTATCCAAATTTCTCAAGATATTGCCTGAGTTTGTGTAGGCCCTTAACAGTCTCACCCTTGTGGCACCCCTCTAAGTTTTTAATGAATTCGAAAGGTTGATGATGCTTGTGGGGGTGGTGGGGAAGTGAAGAGGGAGGCGAGCGGGATTCAATGAGGAGAGGAAAGAGGAATAAGGTGAGAGGGAGAAGAACCCAACCTTTGGATGCCATTAGCAGTGATAAGCAACTTAACCAAGAAAAAAGGGGCTGTTAATAGGCCAATGGTAGTGATAAACAACTTATTTTTGTGTTCTCTTTGATGAACTAAACACAAGAGGGATCCCCTATTTATAGATAGCTTGAAATGTGTTGTTCTTGTGTGTGTGTGAAAGAGAGAGAGAGTCCATGCAAGTCATGCAGAAGTACTCGGTCCAAGTCTCCCACGAAGTCATATATACCAATATTAATTTGTGACTTATTAAACCATATTCCTAGCCATCTGATTTCTAATTTAGAATTTGGACCGTACGTGGACCATTTCATTTTATTGGTTGACTTTGATGGGGACATCTTAAACTTTAGCCTTTTAAGATCATACAATGTGTCGGTGGACTCCCACTTTAAACAGCTTTTCCTTGCCATCACTGCAATACCTATGGACTATGGTCCTCACGGGAGCCCTGTGGCCAACTGCTAAAGTCTAGCCGTGTTGGAAATTTTTAATGTTTTTCATGATATAATTAAACGTCTGTACTCTTTAGGAAATCTAATCCAGGACCCGTCAAATACGTCAAGGTGTTGGCCTGATTCTACCCAATTTTCTTGTGTTTCTCTGTTACTGTAAACTTTGTTTAGAAATCGTGATATGACCATGTTCTCTTTTGCAAAAGGAAGTTTATAGGCCCACCTTAAAGTTTCCTTGCATCTTCTGCATACTTCTGCCATGATTTTTGTTCGGGTGTGACTGCCTCCCTTGCATGTCTTCATTAGCAAGGGGGGATGGGAAGGTCTATGTTTAAACCAAGGGAGAGCCATCTGATCATCTTTGTCCTTGATCGATTTCATGGACTCAAAAGTCAAAATACAACTTAAGAACCTTTGAAAAGGGGGTAAGGGGATAAATGCAAACCATTTATAATTTTCCACATCATAAATATTATTCCAACAGTGAGTAAAAGTCTGAAAAGTGTAAAAATGGGGTTAAGTTTCAATTAATTAATGATGCTAGTAGGTGTGAAGGGTTGATCAAAGTACTCCAGGCTACTAGTTGTATAATAGCAAAGGTTTAAAAAAATGATCTATGGATCCAACTTTTGCACATTATTCACAAACCTTAGGTTTGTGAGCATTAACTAGTTACCAAGGCTATTAATTTGATGGACTACTATGAATAGGTGGAGATGGCAATGGTCGGGTTTAAACGGAGACCCACCCCAACCCACTCCTATTAAGAGCGGGGTTCGGCAGTGAGTTAAGCGCTTTTGAAGCAGATATAGGCTGTTAGACTATAACCCGAGTCACATTTGGAGCATTTAGGTTTTGGGTGTAGCAAAGATGGAAAAAGGGAGCGCATACTATTCTTTAGGTCATGGGTTTGATTCCGATCGAACATAGTGGGTGAGTGTGTAAGAAAAACGAATCACCTGTAGAAAATTCGACCCAACCCAACCTGTACCAATCACTTGGGAGTTTAGCATTACAAAACATAAACCCGTCTCAAGGCAGGTTAGATATATGGTGTAGAGAAAGTGCAACTCAGGTCAGATTCAAGTCGGCCTAAACATATCATAACATTGTCTGTGGGTCTCCTTGAATGTTGTGGGTCAAGCCTTCCCTTATTATCCATCTAAGATGGGCCTCACTAAATCAATGGTTTACAACAGTACGTCTATATGCTATACAGCAGAAACTAGGCCTTGAGGATCATAGGAGCTGTTGAGTCATGTAAGATAATAGAAGTTGCTGCCGAGCTGTACCAAAATGCCTCCCTAATAGGAGCACATGTCATCCCAAGCCAAGTAAAAATAAAAACACTATTACTCATAATAATAACAATCAATAGCAATAATAGTAGTAGAGGCCCTTGGGTCAAAGCCAAGACTTGGCTTTGTTTTGGGAAAGACTTGAGATAGATCAGGCCAACCAATAAAGACTTGGTGGCAAGTTCTACCAATTAATATTGTGAATGAACGTGAGGAAGATGTGCACAATTTTCTCCCAAGTCATATTCTAAATCTTTTATCTACACGACATGCTACATGGTATGGCTCAGGAAAGTGAAATAGAAGCGCTTTTAGTAAAGGTCAAAAGACAAGGCATCATTCACATTGAAATGCAGGGTCTAAATAGTAGCATTTTCACCTCCGTTGTCTGATGCATCAATGTGCAAATACTTGCATTGAAACTTCAGTAGTATGGATGGGCAATAAATGGGGTAGGAATTGAGGTGCTTCAATTGCTTCAAATGATTTGCCCACCATGCATTGAACTTTTATTAAGAATGGTATGGATGATGGCCAGGTTGTTGATATGGAAATTTGAAGCATGATCCTCTCCCAAATTTCACAATATCATTTTGTTAAAATTCTCTAACTGAATATTTTTTTTCAAACATATCTAATCAAATTAAACTCTATTTCAAATATATCAGAGTTTCCAAAACACATCCTTAATTTTTAGCTGTGCAGGTCCACAATATTAAGAAAGGGATAGAGGATGAAATAAGTACCTTCCATACCAAATAATTTTCCAAAACAAACACCCATAAATGCTAATTATTGAGTTCTCTTAAACCAACAATTTGCACAAAGAGAATTCAGCTTTCCTAACCCACATGCACTCCATCCTTGTAACTGTCCCCCTAATGAATTTCTCATTGTGTAAAAACCCTTCAAAGGATGAAACCAGTGTAGCTACCAAATGGCTTGTTGACAATTGTCTTGCATATAAACAACACTGGATGAACCACACCTGATTCAATCTTAACAACAAATAAATAACGGCCATGTTTTCATTCTTTAATCTTATTGTGCTTCGTAAATCTCAATTGATTTTAAATTTTGTGTTTTCTACTTTTCAACTTCTCACAAAGAAAGTTTTCCAATACTAGTTCTGACATTATGTCATTCTGATTGTGGTTTTATAATAAGAATCTCTTAGACCACTCTCCAAATGTACTTTTACATTAATTAGCTCAATTATATTTTTTAACATGATTTAATTTTATATTTTTTCCTTAGCATTATGGGCACCATTTCCTCAGGGGCATTTTTGTAGAAGAGGAACTCTTAGGACACGTTTGTGCTATGCATTTTCAGCGGAAAAAGAATGAAAAGCCGCTCAGATTTCTCTTTCGCAACCTTTGGTGTAGCATATACTTATGCAAAAACCCATTAAAAACTAACATAATTTTCTCACTTTCCCAGAAATCAGAGTCAAACAAGCCCATAGGTAGGGGTGCTCACAGGCCAAGCCAGCCCGGTCCTGATCCAAACCCAATCCGATTTGGGGCCGGTTTGGACATATAAATTAGGCCCGATTAGTATTTAGGCCAGCTCGGATAAAGTGATAGAAAGCCCAAATCCCAGTCCGGCCCGCCTATCCTAATGAATGCTTGTAATTTAGCGTATATTTCCCAAAGAATTGATGGAAAACCAAATTCGGCCCGGCCCAATTGACTAAATGGGCGGGCTTGGAACTGAATTTGATGGCCCATGCATGTTGGGCATAGGCCTATCTTTTTAAAGTCGGTCCAGGCCTGGATACGCCTCAGACAGGCCTGGCCCATGGACACCCCTACCCATAGAAAACATGCTTGGGCAGAATAGAAAAGCCGTAAACCCATAGGAAAGGAAACATGGCTTTTCTCTTCCACGGACATACACAAACATATTTATGTTAAAAATAAAAACATATATTTACATTTCAAATATCAAATTTCTTCCCATTTCACTAGTTTTTTTAATTTATCTAGTATTTTAATTCAAACACCTTTGTTCTCAATTGTTATACTCTATTTAATATTTATACTTTTATATGCTTTTCATTTTACCTTTTTGTTTCACCCTTTCCACAATTCTTTGTAGATTTTGGTGTATTTCATCTATTAGCAACATTTTGCTCATACCGTCAGTTTCATCCATGATATTCATATCTATGAAAAAAAATCATCACGTGTAAACATGCTTATTTTTTAGGATCTGAATCTTACCAGCTTATTTTTTTATAATGTTCAAAAAGCAAATAGACTATCTTGTTTTTCTAAAATTTTTCTCACTCTTGTTAAGCGATCAAATTGTGATCTTAACCATAATAAGATTTTCATTTAACGAATAAACACCAAAGTGTGAAAATGGAATGCAGACAAACACCATAACATCAACATGTTTAATATATGTAAGTTTTAATATGTAAGACATGTAAATTTGATTCATACATCTCATGAATATAAAACAAAAGGAGTTTGTTTGAAAGATAAGAGTAAATATGAGAAGGCAAGAACAGAGTCCAGACTATCAAAATCCAGGTTGAGAATAAAACTGACAAACAATGCTGACTGACTCAAAACAGTTTTGAGTGGAGAAGAAACTTAGTGTCTATTTTGTAGAGTGGTTCAATGATCAGGATGGTTCAAGTATATCTATTTTAGCCATCTTTTTCTCCAGGAAAAAAAGTGTGTATGAGAGAGAGAGAGAGAGAGAGAGAGAGAGAGAGAGAGAGAGAGAGTATCTATTTTAGCAATCTTTTTCTCCAGGAAAAAAAGTGTGTATGAGAGAGAGAGAGAGAGAGAGAGAGAGATTTCAACACCTTTCAACTAGTTGTATACGCCATTATTAATAATGTAATGAGGGAAAGTTTCCAATTGAGAGCGCATCGTCAAGATACCTCCAACTCTGACCCAGACCAGAAACAAAGTTGGATTCACATTTTTTTTCATACTTTCACTCTCAATCTTCCTGGTACACATATCTTATTTTCTTTAAGAACTTGAAATCCCTATTAAGACATTTGTTTCCCATGATTCATATATAAACTATCCCAGCAGTTCCCCACTTTTAATTGGTGGCTGCAGAAGAGATTAAGCTTGTGGCTAAAAGACTCGCAACGAGAGCGAGCAACTTGAGAGCACTGGTATCCAGTGCCTCAACCAAATCAAGTCCCTAGCAGAGAAACAACAAACTCCGTTGTCCAGAAACTGCACGCCATGTACATTAATACTAGTGATACTTATTTTGGTGCTCAAGTAAAACCAAAGCGATAAATAACTTATGGTTTTACAGCATCTGGCTGCCCATCTGGCATGGCAGCAAGGAAAGCCGGTAGTTTACTATATGCTTCACCGAGACGGCATAGGAGAGGAAACTCAGTCTGCAAGAACAAGAGCACAGGCACCGTTAGGGAGACAGACACGTCGGTACTTGGTATGCCACATGAAGATAAGGTAAGCATCAAAACACACCAACAAAAACAATCGATCGTATTACAGGTACAATAGTAACATGTAGGAACATCTAGGACATGTTATCAAAAAAACATTTAAAAATTCCAACTCATCTCATGTCTTTTGATAAAATATAAGGATTATCATCTTACTTAGTTGACATCTAGAATGTTTAATGAAAAGCACTACAAATTTCTAACTCATGTCAGGTAAAATGTTGATTATTAGCTTAGTGATTGTAGATAGAAACTGATATCTCGGCTCCACAGTGTGGGGGTGGCAACATGTGCCCCCCAGAGGGGGTGTGGGTTTTGAGCATGGGCCTCCATGCTAGCAGAGCAAGGAGATCTCTTATATGTTCCCCATATGAAGTGAGGCTCCAAAGACAAGCTGCCTTGGTAGCACCCAAGTAAGCCCATTCTTATGAGACCTTCAATTTTGAATGTAAACAGGCTAAGCCAATCCAATCTAGACCAAGCTTGAGCTATGGTCAAGGTTGACAAGCTCAGCTCAAGCGCAACTTGACCATCCTTTTCAGAGAGAGAGAGAGAGAGAGAGAGAGAGAGAGAGAGAGAGAGTACTATAATATAATACTATATACTAAACATATAATATTATGGATAATAACTATACAAAACATGTATGTAATAAAAACATCACATAAGCCCAACCGAACAGGGTTACAAGCAGGCTCATCTTGTTGACATCTATAAATTAAAAGATAAAATAAAATCTAAATCCTCATTGTTACATGGTTAGGATGTTGCTCATTAAGTTAGAGAAGTATTTATGAAGAAAAAATTGAAAAATAAAAATAAAAAAATTTAGGAGAAACCATACGTTAAGTCAAATGCTTCAATCATATCTCATTCATTATTTTATCTTTAAAACCTCCCGAAAGTCCCACAAATTCTTAAGAAGTTTCATCAATCACTAGATAACCTATCAAAAATAGAAACAAAAAAATTACTAATATTAACCATTTGGTCATGGTTGTGGGCATAACAGGCAATTTCCTGAATTGTAAAATTCGATAAAGCATGTATCAAATCATAAGATTCATGCCCTAAATTTAAGATTTACCTATAAATGGGATTTCCTTGTATAGATACAAATCGTTTTCTTTACAGTTTGTATCAAAATATAGGATCCGGTGTATATAGGCATGTCAAACGGGTCGGACCGGGCCGGCATGGCCTGCTCCAACCTCGGCCCGGCCCACCAGGGAAATACCCTAGCACGGCACGACCCGGGCTGGAGCGGGCCGGGTCGTGCCGGGGCCGACATGCCAAGCGGGCCTCCTTCATATTTTTTCCTTTTTTTTTCTTATCAATATTAAAAATAAAAATTAGAAAACAAGCATGGAGAATGACAAAGATATTTAAGTGGTTCGGTCAAACTCGACCGACTCATGTTTAAATAAATAATATTAATTCAACAAAAAATCCTTTTAATAAGCCTTATTCTCTCACATAAATTTCTATTTATTATGGCTAGGGCTGTATATATATGGGTTGGTTGGGACCTAATATCTGATTGGACACATTCCAAAGAGACACCTATGTGTCCAAAGAGACACCTATCAGTCCAAGATGAGATCCATGGTCTGAGGCACAAGTGAATAGACCAAACTATACTTAGAGCTGATTATGTTTTAATGGGATAATATAATCATAATAAAACCAAACCAAACCAAGCCTTTTCCCACTAGGTGGGGTCGGCTATATGGATTTGACGACGCCAATCAAATCTGTTTAGAGTCATGTCCTCCATTAGATCCATGGCGGCAAGATCATGTTTAATAGTTTCTTTCCAACTTTTCTTAGGTCTCCCCCTCCATCTCCTACTCCTGACAATCTTCATGCTTTCACACCTTTTAACAGGTGCCTCCGTTGGACGCCTTCTAACATGGCCGAACCGTCTCAGTCGATTTTCTCTCATTTTATCTCCAATCGGTGCTATTCCTACTTTGCCCCTAATCTCCTCATTCCTAATCCTATCTTTCCTTGTGATCCCGCACACCCATCTTAGCATTCTCATCTCCGCAACTTCCATCTTCTTGACATGATTATGCTTTACTGCCCAACACTATGATCCATATAACAACGCTGGTCGTACCGCCACCTTATAATACTTACCTTTAACCTTAAGGAAAACTTTCCGATCACACAAGACCCCCGAAGCACTCCTCCATTTGGTCCACCCGGCCTGAATCCTGTGACTTACATCAGTATCAATCCCTCCATCTTGTTGCACCATAGATCCAAGGTACCTAAAGTTTTTTTTCTTTACAATCTTTTGTGTGCCCAAACTTACTTCTATGTTACCAGGTGTCCTACTTTGACTAAACTTGCATTCCATATATTCCGTTTTGCATCGACTTAGCCTAAACCCTTTTGTCTTTAATGTTTTCCGCCACAATTCTAGTTTAGCATTCACTCATTCTCTCGTCTCATCCACTAAAACAATGTCATTTGCAAATAGTATACACTACGGCACCTCATCCTGGATATGTCTTGTAATCTCATCCATAACTAGGGCAAACAAGTACGGACTTAACGCTGAGCCTTGGTGTAGACCAATCGTGATAGGAAACTCCTTAGTTTCGCCGCCAGTCGTCCTTATAAATGTCACAACTCTATCATACATATCCTTTATCGCCTCAATATATGCGACACACACTCTTTTCTTTTCCATAACTCTCCAAAGAATCTCCCTAGGAACCCGGTCATAGGCCTTCTCCAAGTCAATGAACACCATATGTAAATCTCTAACCTTCTCTGTACTGTTCCATTAACCTCCTCAGGAGAAAGATAGCCTTCATGGTTGATCTCCCAGGCATGAAACCAAATTGATTCTCTGAAACGTTTGTTGTTCTTCTTAGTCTTCTCTCAATAACTCTCTCCCATAATTTAATCGTATGGCTCATCAATTTAATCACGCGGTAGTTCGCACAGTTCTGAATATCTCCTTTGTTTTTGTATATGGGTATAAGAATACTTTTCCTCCATGCATTAGGCATCTTCTTGCTCTTTAGCACTACATTAAAAAGCTTTGTCAACCAACTAATGCCATCCTCCCCCAAGCACCTCCAGACCTCAATGGGGATACCATCTGGCCCAACCGCTTTTCTATTCTTCATTCTTTTCAATACTTATTTAACTTCTTCCCTACTGATTCTCCTATAGAACATATGATTTGCTTCTTCTCTAGAAATGGTAAGCTGCTCCAATTGCATGTCACTACTACTGCTTTCATTAAATAACTTGTAAAAGTAGCTCTTCCAACGCTCCTTTATCTCCTCTTCCTTTACTAATACATTTTCATCCTCATCCTTACTGCATTTAACTTGGTTTAAGACTTTAAGTCCTTAATCCGCCGATCTCTGGTTTAGCAAGCTTGAAATCTCTCTTTCGCCTTCATTAGTGTTAAGTCGCCTATATAGCTCCTCAAATGCATTTGCCTTGGCCTCACTAACTGCCTTTTTTGTTTCTCTTTTTGCTTCTTTATACCTCTCCAAGTTCGCTTCATTTCGATCATTTCGCCAAGTTTTAAAGCACTTTCTTTTAACTCTTATCTTGTCTTGGACGGCTTTGCTCCACCACCATGCCTCTTTCTGCACCAGAACACCCCATTTGGATTCTCCTAAGAATAAAAATAAATATATTTAATGGGATAATATAATCATAATAAAAGTAAAAGTAACATTATATATATTTTTTGGATTACTATTATAAGTTTATAACTATTGACCGGGCCAAAGAAGAATATTAGAAAGGGATGTAATTTGGGTCAATAAATCTAGGTTTGGTTTCAATTAGACCCAAGTTCCCAACCTATTTTCCAAGCTTACCTGGCCAAACAAAGCCATCTAGTGATGTTTGGTAGGTGACAAAATAAAAAATGCACGGAAGAAGTTTGAGTTCTATTTGAGCCCAATTTCCACAGTGATTTTGTCACCATGGGCCCACCTGTTATATAATGATTGACATCCTTTGTATTTTTTTTTTTTTTGGTAAATAAAACTTTGATTAAAAGAAAAAGAATGGGAGGGTTAGAGTATTTATAGACTTTGTAAAATTGAAAATGACACAAAATACCCCTATATGACCGTTTTATGGGGGGGGGGGGGGGGGTAAAATGGATAATTTTTAAAAAAATAGCCATTTTTTGGTGTGCCTAACGGGCCAAGCCTGTCGATCATGGCGGGCTGCAAGGGGCAGCCCACGTGCCAGACGGGCAGGACCAAACGGGCCCAGACACCTCAGCCCGACACGGGCCGTGCTGTTGACCGGGCCGTGGCCGTTGAGGCCCGGTGATGCAGCAGCAATACCATATCATTGCAACAAGACTCGTGGGCCACATGTGGGACCCATGAAATTCTAATTTTAATTAGTTTTATTTTAGTAAGAGTATAATTAGGATTAGTTTCTAATTATTATTTGGTTTCCTAGTTTGGTTGTTTTCTTAGGCCTTAAGTTTCTTTTCTTATAAATATGACATTGTAGAGATTGGTAATCTCAGAGAGAATTGAATTAATAGAAGATTTATCGTTGAAGACTGTTTCTTCCTCATGTGATTGTTCCCTGGGAACCCTAATTGTGCCCTAGCACTTGCATCCTAACCCTAGGACTGCATCAATTGGTATCAGAGCCCAACGATCCCCATCGTTGGCGTGATTACCCTTATCCTTTCTTCCAATCCCCCTGCAATCCGAAAACCCTTCCAGAACCTCTCTGCCACCTCTCCACTGCCCCTTCAGCAAAAAAAAAAAAGAACCCAACGTCCCAGACACCTTACCCATCTCGCCAATCCAACTCCCGTAACCCATACTACTCCCTATCGAACCCACCCACTACCCAGATCCATCGTACCCACTCCCGCAGATCCCGGCCATAACCCTGTCGAAGCCCAAATCTGCCATTCCACCGAAATCACCAACCCAGCCCAAAAGCCGCAGAATCTCCAAACCCAAACCATCGGAACCCTCTTCCCTGCACTCTTCCCCTTCTTCGGCCTTATCCCAACCACCGAATAAATACAAAAAAAAAAAAAACCCCTTGCAACTTCGCCCCCCCCCCCCCCCCTGCAACCCTCGGCCGTCCCACTTCCCTATCTCGGAAACGCCCAGCCCACTTCCCAACCTCCACCTTCGTTCGACCAAACCCAATCCCAGACGACCCGCCCCAATCAGTAAACTAGCCACCTTCAGCGAATCAGTGCCTCTGCGTCGAAACCCTGCCACACCAGCATCCAAAAACTCCTGCCCCTCTCCAACGCAGAACCCTTCTGCCGAATCTCGGAACCCCAACCCAGACAAAAAAACAAAAACAAGAGAGAGAGGGAGAGAAAGAAAGAGCAGAAATAACTAAGAATAACAGAGAATAAAGAGTCGTCCTTGGGAAAGAAGTGTGTACCTTGGACCACGATCGTCCAGCAGCAAGCGCATCCTCGTCGCTGATCGCGGGTCGCCGGTCATCACCTCCGTCTTCCTCGGCGACTGATCGGAGCAGTCCCGCCCTTTATTCTGCATCTCTGCCGTCGTCGCACTCTGCCGCGACTCCCGCCGCTAGCGCCAGCTTCAGCTCCAACGCCTTCTCTTCATCTGCGTCGAAGCACACCAGCAAGAAAAACTGAGAAAGGGGTTCCTCCTTTTTCTACGTCCTCTCTTTGCACAGCGAATGAGGCCAAGCCTCTGGGAACATCTGTGGGTCTCCCTTCAGGTCAGGTTCAGGTTAAGTTGACCCAGTTTGACCCGAGTGCAGAACGGCCTATTCTCAGTGGCATAAATTTTAACTCGACGGTCGGGTCTTCTTTTCGCGGTATCAGACTCATCCAACGTCCGATTTCCGATCCGTTTTCGCCAGCGTGATCGTGGAGAGCAGATCTACACATCAGGTCAGTCAGCAATTTTCAATTTGCATTAAACAAAAATGCCTCCAAAGAAGCAGGTTGACGCGGAATCTTCCTCTCACAATGATGATGATTTGAGGGGAACCGTTGCGCAATTATCGATAACTGTTAATCAACTATCCGCAACGATGGTTCAAATGCAAGTGCAAATGCAAGCGACTCTGGAAAGGATTGAAACCCGATTAACCAATTTGGAAACTAATCGGCGTGTTGATAATCATCGCGATGATGGAGGACCTCATCGAAATCTACGAGACCCACATGTAGTCAACGTTGATCGTGATTTGGGTATTAAACTTGTGATTCCCGAATATGATGGGAAATTGAACCCAGATGAATTCTTGGATTGGTTAGTGTGCGTTGAAAATATTTTTGCGCATAAACCAATGACGGATGGTCATAAGATTACACTGGTGGCAACTCGATTTCGCAATTATGCCGCGATATGGTGGGCCGAGTTGCAAAAGAAGAGACGATACCAACAAATTGACCCTGTTGACACGTGGGCTGAAACGAAAATTTTGTTAAAGCAAAAATTCTTGCCTGTCAATTACTCCAGAGATCTACGTTTACGTTTTCAATACTTGAAACAAGGATCTAAGCCAGTTGTTGAGTATTCTGAGGAGTTTATGACCATGCAAGCTCATTGTGGTTTGAATGAAGATGAGGATGTATTAGTTGACAGATACTTTAATGGGCTAACACTTGACATACAAGATATTCTCACATTCAAGCATTTTGAGAATGTTGATAAGATTGTTCAGCATGCTATCAAAGCTGAGGGAATTGCACATCATCAAGCCAGAAAACTTAATGCCTCTAAATGGGTTATGCAGAAGAATTCTTCACTTACAGGTTCTGAACCGAGTGATTCATCGGAGAAAGATTTCACCAAACCCGAAGGTCAAAATAGGATCACCTGCTTTAATTGTCACCAACAAGGACATCGTGCAAGGGAATGTCCCAAACGTATCCACTTGATTGAGAATGAAAGTGATGAGAAGGATGTCCCAGATGATCCTAAAGAAACAGAGGTTGCAACTGACACAGACGAATTAGAGATTTACAATGCAGTTGACGGTGAATCTCTCTTGGTCATCACCGATGCTCCATCAACTACTGCGACGAAGTGGTTGCGAGAAAATATTTTTCGCTCCAAAGGAACAGTCAATGATCATGAATGCATGGTAGTCATTGATGGAGGCAGTTGTCAAAATATTATATCCCAAGCTTTTGTGGATCGCTTACAGCTGAAAGTTCGGAAGCATCATCGTCCTTATTTTGCTAGATGGTTAATGACAGGTGATGAAGTGCAAGTCCGATATGCATGTCCAGTTACTTTTTCCATTGGTGCAGCTTATACAAATACAGTTTGGTGTAATGTGGTACCCATGGATAGTTGTGATATCTTATTGGGTCGTCCGTGGATGTATGACAAAAATGGAACTAATGGCATGCGTGACAACACATACACATTCATGCATGGTGAAACGCAAGTTACACTCCGTCCTATGAAGCCGACACCACCAAAGCAAGGGTCATGTTCTCGTCTCACCAAGGATGCGCTTCATGTGCATACTATCTATAGAAGTAACATCAAGAAGAAGAGCCGAGTTCGAGGTCGAACTCTTTTCCAACCTGGGGAGAATGATGCAGTAGCAATACCATATCATTGCAACAAGACTCGTGGGCCACATGTGGGACCCATGAAATTCTAATTTTAATTAGTTTTATTTTAGTAAGAGTATAATTAGGATTAGTTTCTAATTATTATTTGGTTTCCTAGTTTGGTTGTTTTCTTAGGCCTTAAGTTTCTTTTCTTATAAATATGACATTGTAGAGATTGGTAATCTCAGAGAGAATTGAATTAATAGAAGATTTATCGTTGAAGACTGTTTCTTCCTCGTGTGATTGTTCCCTGGGAACCCTAATTGTGCCCTAGCACTTGCATCCTAACCCTAGGACTGCATCACCCGGCCCGGCCCATTTGACATCCCTAGGTGTATATATATACATCTATTAACAGGAAAGACAGTTTTTGGATTTTTTATTAGGAATTCTTTTTCTTTTTTCTTTTTTCTTTTTTACTTAATTCAGCCAACAAGAATAGTCCACGTCTACAATCTTAAGTCTTTTTGAGACTTAGACGGTACACCCCCAATGCAAGGCATCATTTTTAAAGGACATAAAACATACTCGCCAAAGACAAGTCTTTATTAGATGAAGAGAACAGGAATACTCACGCCAGTCAGTACTCAGTGGATTGCCGTTAGAAGAGATTATTAAACAATTACGTCAATGAGGTCACAACCAACGTGCTTTGTGATATTTATCTCATGGTAGGAGAGTAATAATGCACTGCACAATGCACTGCTGATAGTAATAATTGATGGTAGGAGAGTTCAAAAACAGAACCGAATATGGTGCATTGTGGAGAAGACATATATATATATATATATATATATATGGAAATATTCATGTGTCGTTCCCATTCTTGTTTCTCACTCAGAAGATTAAAAAAAAAAAACTTCAATCAAGAGATTGTTAATAATAAAAGGAATTGCACAGAAAACAAAAGGCATATGACATAAAAGTAACCAACACTATCGATGTGATCAAAAACCTACAGAGAATATCATTGGATTGAAGAATTGGAGGGACATTACCATATCAACTTTAAACCGATTAATTGCTGCATGAATTTGAGGGGCCAAAAACAAATCCGCCTGCAAGTAGCAAGCACCCATTTACATCAAATTTCATTTGAGGTCCTACGTAAGGAAAAAAAAATAGAAATTTTCAAATTGAGAGGGAAAAAATTTTCAAAATTGCTTTAGACCACGCCACACGATGCTAAACAAATGGTTAGGCAATAGAAATGTGGATTTCAATGTCTCGGTATCTGAGTAGAAACAAAGGCAGAAATAACAAACAAAAGATCTTCAGCATTCCAAACAAATTTCAAGACAGATGATCAGATTAATGTCCTCATCTGTTCATGATTCAGCAAAGGCCACCAAGTCGGTTGCCACATGAACCAGACCAGGTAAAGCTTGTCCAAGCCCATCCTGTTTCCTATCAGGCCTGACATTCAGGTCAGCATATAGAAGACGGAATAGGGATCTGGTTGGGCTTTTACCCAGAACATGTCCCAGACAGCCACTCAACCAATAGAACCCTAGCCCAGCCCATAGCCCTAGAAACTGAGCCCCAATCCAACCCAAATGAGATAAGGTGGAGTCATGCTGAGCAGCCTTGCGCCACCCTATACCAAAGGCAAAGGGCTGCAGTACCTTCAACATGGATAAAATAGCCAGCTCAAATTTAAAATGTAGCATTCCAAGGTCATGAAGTCAGACAGCATATAAAGATAAAACAACTATGAAGAAAAAGACAAGTTAAGAAAGAACAAACCAGGAACACATCATCTCCTGTGGCATATCTTCCAGAGAAAGGTTTTAGCAGCTTCTCAAGAGCTGAAACAGAGAGAAAATTGCCAGACTTGTTAGACCCATATGTTTAGAAAAACAAGGTGGATTCATGGAAGTAAAAGAAAAGAAGGCAATTATGAGTTACAACTTATAACTATTAATGTAGGAAGAGCAAAATAGGATCTAAAGGATGTCTCCGATGGGCCATTCATGAATTAGGAATGCCCAAAATAACCTAATTTGGCAATACTGGCCACTAATTTAAGGGCCAAAAAGATTTAATAGTTTGAATTTTGTGTCATGAACGAATAACACTTAAATCAAAATAAGATTTAGGGGCTTGTGAATTCATAAGGAAGGTTGGATTTGATACAACATTTAGCATTGGACAGAGGCCTACTCACAGCAGAGGTGCTTAGACAGCTTAGTCCATATGTCCATATAGCATTGTTCAGGAGCATGCTCCTATTTTAGAAATCATGCTCCCACTTGCATCATCTGCACAGTGGGCCTACTATTGATAAATCCAACCACTCTTATCACCCTAGCACCCAACGAACCGGCACAAGGCCCAAATTTCTCTAAAATGAAAGTTGCATTTCAAATGGATCACATGTAAAAGCAAGTGATTAATTCTGAACTCTGATAGGGAGGTAATTGAATGGTTTACAAGTAATCAATCGACAGTGGGACTCCCTTTGACTGGAGTGAGATTTGGACTAATGCCAATTCATGGGTGGGGGAAGGATGATAGGGTGATTAGTAGGTTCATACATCAATGGTGAACCCACTGTACATATTTTTGCAAAATGGGAACATTCTCCCACTCGCACAAGTGGAAGAAATTAATTTCTGCGTCTATACAAAAACACTTCCTAAAACTTCTAGCAGTAGAGGAACTCAAATGCATGCCAGAAAAAGATATAACAAATAGTGATCCTTAAGCATAAAATATTATCTTCAATTGGTGTTCCATCATGCCATCTTTTTCCGGCAAACATCTCTTTCTGTGACCATATTATGTGTGCATTTGATCACTTGAAAAGGGTATGTACAGAGTTTCATTATGCAACACACAAAATAATTTGACTATTATTGCATCAAGGTACGCAACCTAATGAAGAATCATTAAGAAATAAGCCTATGCCGTGAATTGTGAGACTAGAATTAGCGAAGGCTCATACAGTAACAGAAGCTTGCCTGCAAATCCCTTTGTAATGTGATACTGAGCCCATACAAGTTTCTCGTCAGAGTTGATTTTTTGCCCAATGTAGTTCTGTATGCAAAAGAGAAATCATAATCGGTTTAAAGAATGTCAAGCAAAACTCATCATGGAGTTAAAAAATATAGTAGCAACAATCCTACTCAGATCTTACCAGGATTGAAAGATTCTGAAAAGGTTGTATGCTCGAACAGACAATATTTGCAGCCTAGACAAAAGTAATAATATCCACAATGAATTATCATTCTGAAATATGGATGCAAAAGTGCTTCCAAAATATATTGCAAGAGCCAACAAAATCCAAGCTTAAAAGGAGGGAGAATGAATCCCAAAGGGAATTTGCACACAGCTTTTTATTGCAAAAATCCAACCACAGCCAAACCTATATTGTTCTCAAGAACTTTTTGGTATCGGAAAAAAAAATTGGAATTTTTTAAAATTTGGCTATTTAAAGATCAGAGTATTTTTAAAATTTGGATTTTTTTACTAAGAATATTATCGGGAAAATGTTGCAGAAAATAATAATAATGTGTTATCTTCTAACCAATCAGAATATAAACCAAGCACCATGGTTTTGTCATCACTTAGGAAGATCTGCTTCAGAAAGCAGAGACATGAGAAGAAATTTTAGCACCCTAAGGAAATTAAACACAAATTTTTTCCTCTTTGGAAAGGGCATTGTAAAAATCACTAGTCTAGACACTATGAAAGTTAATGTCTATGTATTTTTCTAATGGCCAACTTCAATGCTAGAAACTTGTCTTGTCGTCAGTGCCACAATCACCGCATGCCTCAGCTTGAATGAAATATGAAATCCTCCTTCTAGGTTTTTTCTCCTTTTTCTTTTTGTTTTTAAGTTGTAACTTACATTAATCAATTTGACAACTGTCAAAATGCCCTAATAAATTGGCAATTGGAACTCTCTCTCTATATATGTGTGTGTGTGTACCCTCAAGAAAAAAAAAAAACGTAAGGGAAGGTTCCCAGCAATCTAATCAAACAAGCCTTCCAGATGTAGCCAAGATAATCTCAGTGTCGGTAACAACCTCTGACTGTGGCCTTATAAAGAAGCGCTACTGGCACTTGAATGGAGGTCAACTTGAGAAATCTTAACAAAAAAAAAAAGTATCCCTTCGATTAGGAGGGTTTCAAGATTTTCAAATGACATATTTTCCCAAGATTAGGCTTTTCATTTTTCATTTTCTTGCGAAATTATTCACACTTGCTTTCCCATTTGTTAAATGAAGCATCTCATCATCTGAGAAAAATCCCACATGACATTGCTACTGATCAAGAATGGATAGTTGTTTATCTCACATTCCACTAAATACAAGGCTTTCTTAAATTAAGTCAGTATGGACAGCAAAAACCAGCCCAAAAAACAAATAACAAAAAATGTATTTTCCTATGCTACTCCATTTTGCAATATATTTAAAAGTTGTTATTTAATTTTCAGTAACCATAAAAAGAATAATCACCTTTGAATGGTAAAAGAAATTAGAATAAAAAAATATCTATACAATGAAACAAGGCATCTTAATAATAATACAAAAAATATATATGTTTTGACTTTTGCCTTTTGTTTTGTCTCTCAGTTTAGCAATAACAAATCGTTGCTCTTTTATGAGCCGCGTCAAAACATCTTTTGACTCACCTAAGCCTTGAGTGAATAAAGGCACAAGTCATGAATTAAACCATAAGCTCATTTGGTACCAAAAAGAAGCATCACTCTATGTCTAGAACCCATACACCTAGAGTCATGAGTTTCTCATCATCAGATATCAAAAGAGAAGCATTGCTATGAGTGTAACTCATGCAACAAGGTTTAACACGTACTCCATGTAAAATTGTGAATATCATACACATTTAGAGGCCACAATGGTCACAAAAGTATAGCAGTACAGGTTAAACATAAAGACTAATGATCTCTCTCTCTCTCTCTCTCTCTCTCTCTCTCTCTCTCTCTCTCTCTCTCTCTCTCTCTCTCTCTCTCTCTCTCTCTCTCTCTCTCTCTCTCTCTCTCTCTCTCTCACACACACACACACAAATCTTATTGTTGTACCAGAACCATAACACAACACAACTACAAAGAGCATCACAATACTCCATTCTCTAAAGTCGTGCAACTGCATTTAGTGTCCTTCCAGTGGGGACTTTGCACAATTTGCTAGAAGGCATCAAGCCGGAAATGGTACGTTGGTCCACATGTATGGGCACCTTGGTAACTGCTGGACTCAAATGATGCTCCAAATGTGCATTTTTGAGTAATGGGCACTCCAAACTTCAAATAATAATAATAACAACAATAAAATAAATTAATAGCCGCAGTGTCTCATACTGTCATACCCATGTTGGACACATGTCTTGACACACACCAAAAATTCAAATATCAAAATCTCCAAGTTCCCAATGCAATCAACTTGGAATAAGGACACTGTTCTCATGTAGATGCATTAGCATCACAGTATTACCTGGAAATTTATTGCTTTTCTATGAAGATCTTGAGGCAAGAGTGGATGCTGAGGGTGCTTCTCCTCCAAATACTGAACAAAGCAAAGTTTAAAAAAGTAAAAAATAATATAAACTATGAATGTTTTTGTGAGAGAAACTTTTCTGAGTAAGAGAAGTAAACTACCATATATTCTCTGGTTTAAGAGTGACGGAATAAAAAAAAAACAAACAGTAAAAAAATATTAAGAAAAAGAGATTAGCCACTGACCATTATAATGGCTAGAGACTCTGTAATCACTATATCCCCATCAACCAGTGCTGGAACCTGATTAAGAGGGTTCAGCTTTGCAAACTCTACAATTCAAGCATGGGAAAAATGCTTAGGTCTCAAGCCAAACAACTAGATCTGGAGCACTACATCTAATCAATAAACAACAGATTCATGTCCCATCTTTCCATCTGAAGGTTTAAGAAAGCTAGTTCAAATGATGAGAATCAAGAAAAATAGCAAAAGCATGTATATTAAAATCTTAACCCACATAGACGAGGCCCACTACAACTACCTAGTATTAAAGGTGTGCATGCCGTGTTATATATAATATAAGCACATGAACACTTAAGCATGTGCTAGACACATGAGTCCATAAATATGAAGATATTTGTGTATTGCTGCACAACACTGTAACTATATATGGATTTGTATTTTGTCAAGTTAAATACAATCAAACCCCATGGCCTGTTGACCTCAACCAGTTCAAACTTCAAACTCATATATACTGACATGCAGACATGTGTGAACTATCTGAACATAAGCCATACGGTTCAAACTTCCGAGACTGGTATGATATGAAAAACGAAAATGGTCCAAGCTCCCAAAAGATCCTGTTGCTCAGGTATACCTTTTTCAATCCCACCCAGTCCAAGCTCCCAAAAGATCCTGTTGCTCAGGTATACCTTTTTCAATCTCACCCCCTATTTTAGTATGTATTTTGCATATACCCACCCCATATTTGGTGATGCCATGGGCACATCATTGGTACATCTTTTACAGTTGCGCCGCAGTGTGTGGCAACAACGCCTATCTTGAAATATGTATTTATTTGCTCATTTGGATCATGTAGGTTTACTGTTTCCGTACTTGCAGTTAAGTATCCAAGTAACTATTTATTTACGTGATTAAGGATCTCCTCACCTGGGCTGAACTGCTCTCCTTTTAAAAGGTTCACTGCCTTGTACTCGTATTTCAGCTCTTCCAAAAACATAATACAAACAACTTCAAATGTTAGATCCAAGAGTAAACCAGTGATAACATAAAAAAAAAAGAAGGGGGTCTTTGATCAGAAATCTGTTGAACCAAAGAAGTAATTCTACTCTCTCAGGCAAGTAGGCAATCAGGACCACTCAAAAAACAGGATGACCACAAACCATCTTTTACAATATACACATTGGCAGTTCATCATGAGATGATTAAGATCATGATTTTCCAAAGGCTTATTTTCAAGTCTAATTCACAGACATTTATTTTAACCTATCTGGCAGCAAGTACCATAGGAATTTATAAACATGCTCACTTTTTTAGGGATGCCAAAGCAATGAATGCTATAATTTGTAGGAAAGGCAAATCTTACTCTATCTAATTGGTTTGTAAAATTCATGTATCCGCTTCATGGGTAGAGGTTTTATCATGCACAGCTATCTATATGTGGCCCCACTCTTTAGTCCAAATACCAACACCTCCACATGTGGGCCCCAGCTC
Organism: Litsea cubeba; assembly: GCA_012931725.1. NCBI lineage: Eukaryota > Viridiplantae > Streptophyta > Magnoliopsida > Laurales > Lauraceae > Litsea > Litsea cubeba. The sequence goes on from CM022949.1 coordinate 23,383,634, forward strand.
ATTCAAGGGTGGGGTATCCACACTACCACAGATTGCCCCCAACAAACTCAATTTTTCAAGGGTAGGGATGCAAACTTCTCCACTTGGTGGTGTTTTCTCCTGTAATTCTCCCTAGTAAACACCACCCAATCGTCAATGAAAATTGGGGTTTCTCCAAATTCACCCTCTTGGCCAATCCCACATCCAAAACTCCATGTTAGAGAGAGACAGAGGGGTATATAGGTTTATATGAACAAATTCCACACAATCGACATAGAAAACGAAGAAAAGGAGCAACCTTTAAGATTCAATGCAATCCGAACGCGCCATGAGCACGAGCTCCGAAAGTACGAATAGAGCTGCAGCTTCGATTCGCTTGGAATCACCTGCGAGACCCAAAGGAAGCAAGAGATCGATATAAAAAAAACCCAAATCGAGAATGAGATAGAAATGAAGAGGAGAATACCGTAGCATCGGAAGTCATAGAGGTGAGGAATTTCTATCTGCAACTGATATAATCTTTTACAGATGGGAGTGACTTTCAGTTTCACAGGCCTATCTAGTTATATGGTAGAGTGTTAAGACTGCACCATTGGCGCTAGGTGTCATACATGATGTATGGATGAAGTGATGGAAGTCTGATCAAACGGTGGACCATGGGTTGGAAAGAATAGATGGAAACATTCTAAAGTATATCATGGTAATGGATGCTTATACAAAAGAAAATTGAACATAATCTATGGTCATATCCATTGAATATTTTCTTATGTTTTCTGATCTCAGACCGGGAAATCTAGTATATGTAAATGTTTGTGTGGTTGGCTGTCCATTATTGTCACTGATGAAGTGTGAGGGCACTATTTACTGTCCAATTCATGATTGTTTTTTGGGACCCCGGCTAAGGCCGCAGGACCCATTGAACCCGCACCAGTGGGATGGGTGAGGGAAAGAGACCTCGGTTGAGTAAGAAAATTCTAAGGTAGCGTTTGGTTCGCTGTAATGAAAATCGGAATGGAATGCTCATTCCAACGGAATACCGCGTTTGGTTCACAAAAAGTGATGGAATGACCATTACATCCGGAATCATCATTCCTTTATATAAGGGAATCAATAGCGGACCCATGATTTTTATTTGAGGGGGGCTAACGATGGTCAATTGAAAATGTCAAATATTAACCTATAAAAACCCACAAACCTAAAGCATGATTAGCACATCAAATCCTTAATTTCTATCATGTTTAAACACTTTGAACGTGAGAAGTACTACATAGTTCTTGATTTAATTTTCTATTACCATGAATAAACACTCATCTAACTTAATAGAGAACCTGAATCAACATTAAAAGCATATGTTGAGCATAATAGAAACAAAACTACTACAATGAACATGCTTTTACTAATCCCATTGAGGTTAACAATGGCATTTAATGCATTCAATAAGCAAAGGTCATAAAATTGACAACTAGTAATTAGCATGACACAGGAGGACAAAAGGGTCTCTAATCACAACTTCAATAAAATTAGAAATTGGGCAGTGGTTGATTGTGCAACGACTGTAATCATCCATTGCATGTAATCCCACACGCTTGGCCATTGCAACCAGCCTATATGAGCAGTCTATCCACTTTTTGGTCCTACTTCCCATTTCACATGGATTTCGATTGTGAGCATCTTTTCTCTAATGAGGTTCAGCAAAAGACATCCATTGAGGGAGCAAAGGGTCACAAAAGAGGAGAAATTGTGCATACATGCTGATGTTGGTGACGGAGACCAATTTGAGGACGTTTTGAAAGATGGAGAGAGAGAGACCAAGAAAAACTGATTTGGGGAAGGGGAGGGGACTTGACGGGCTCTTTAAGTGGGGGTTGGTCCAGACGCCCTTATTGCCCTTTTGGGCTTTCTTTAAATTAGGAGGGGGCTTGACCCACTCTTTAAGTGGGGGTTGGGCCAGAACCACTTTATTGCCCAAAGGGCCTTCTTAAAGTTGGGAGGGGGCTTTAGCCCCCAAATCCCTAAACATGGGTCCGCCCCTGGAGGGAATCATCGTTCTATTGGAGAGGGAAAGGAATAGCAATGACCATTACCTCCGCAATCATCATTCCTTTATGTGAGGGAATCATCATTCCATTGGGGAGGGGAAGGAATGACCATTCCATTCCTTTCTAACTTTTCGTTGAGACCAAAATACCCTTGTTTCACATCTACCACTATTGTGTGGGCCCCACCTATATAATAATAATATAATATATACATTATTATTATTATTATATTAAGATTATCAAAGAGAAGAACTTGTGTGGGCCCCACCTATATAATAATATAATCTATACATTATTATTATTATTATAAAGAACAAAATGACATAAGTTGTGTGGGCCCCACTTAGATAATAATAATATAATCTATATATTATTATTACCCTTCAAAAAGAGAAGAACTTGGGCCTCACTTATATAATAATAATAAGATTATAAAAGAGAAGAACTTGTGTGGGCCTCACCTATATAATAATAATATAATATATTATTATTATTATTATTATAATATTAAGATTATCAAAGAGAAGAACTTGTGTGGGCCCCACTTATATAATAATAATATAATATATACATTATTATTAAGAACAAAATGACATAACTTGAGTGTAGTACTGTAACTTTGATTGAGCCAAAGATAAAAATCTAACAATGGTATTTTGGTCAGTCTTATGCAAATTTTATTCCATTTCGGGACTCATTCCAGCGTACCAAACGCAGGAACATGAATCAAGATTTTATTACTGGGTTGATTCCTCGGCGTACCAAACGCTGTAATGGAAATGACTATTCCTACCTCATTCCATTCCCGCCTATAACCATTCCAGCGAACAAAACGCTACCTAAAATGAGGCGAGAGGGCGCTCGTATGAGAAAAGGTGGCATACTCAAGGTTGATTATTAAGCAGCGAGGTGAGAATTGACCCTATTATAATACATTAAGTTAGGAGGTTTTGGCTTCAATTTTGACCGTCAGTTATAATTTAGACTTATAATTTAGACTGATGGTTATGTAACTACTCATGTAACTACCCACTCATTTTTCCATCAAACCACTCTTTTTTCGGTTGTTCCTATATAACTTTATTATTTTTGCTGTAATTTCTCTATTTTTATTTTATCCAACTTGTCTTATGGTAAGAGGTAATTTTTTTTAATATGTGATTATTTATTTTGCAAGAGATACCGTGCTAAGCACGGGTTATTGAGTTAGTCTTTTTATTAAGATAAGACGTTATTATCCGAATTCATGAAAATTGAGGTTTGCTTTTGGACCATTTAATCTTGAAGTTATTGATTTGGTTGTGTAACAAACAAAATTCACAATGAATGGATTTATGCTTGAGAGAGAGAGAAAGAGGGAGTCCTAAATCCTATTCTTGCCCCTTCCACTTGCCTATGCAACTAGAGGCACTTGCCTATGCAACTAGAGGATTTGTCCAAAGTAAACTTTTATGTTCCAAAAGAACGGAGTGATGCATTCAACCCCTCTCATGAAAAACTGAAATCCTCTCTGTAGAAAGGAAGCCAAATTTTATCTTTTTTTTCAATAAATGTGTAGCACTCAACAATATAATAAAATAGCAGGCCTTACGGAAAATTAAAATAAATTTCCACTTTTTGCCAGAAATGTGTAACACCAAACAATAGAACAGTATACTCCATGAAAAATTAAAACAATTTTACTTCTCTATTATGTAGCCCTTTCATCACACAAGTGCATCGTAAGGTCACAATTAGCAATCCAATTCTTTAGGATTCTTCACATAAATTCTCGAGTTGGAAAGTCCACGTTTGGCGGTTGTAACTTTGAAGTATTTATGCGAATGAAAATTCTCATTTTTGAGGATTTTCAAGTTTGACTCTTCCGATTGATTTGTAAATCAGATTTACAAACAATATTTTACTTTTTTTCAAGTATATACATTGATGAGCAGGGCAATTGATGTGAAGTCCTTATTTATCTTCAATGGGAAATTCTTACTTCAGGAGGAGGGGGCAGATTGACATATAAGGGACTGGAGATTCAGCCCCCACCCAACCTGAAAAGGCCCATAAGGGCTATGGGGCCCATTTGGCACAGTCTCCCTCTCACTTTCTTCAACTTCAAAGAAATGGTAAAACCCTCTCTCCATCTCCCTAAAAAAAAGTCTTCAAATCAATAGAAATTAAGTGATCGTTTGAATGATTTTAATTTATTATGCAAATTAAGTGATCATTTGAATGACATTCTTTATGATTCTGAAGTTATTCTTTCGATATAATTTCTATATTTATGGTATATTTTTGTAAATATTAGAGATTTTTTGTAAACATTAGAGTCGAGTAGGAAATGGACCTTTGATCATCATCATCCCCCGTCAAACCATCATCCCCCATCAAACCAAAATCTTAGGTCCGCCACTGCTCAAGAATAATTAAGAAATCCTCAAATATGTAGATTCCCCATAATTCTTTCTCCTATGATGAAATATACCCTAAATAAAAAATTAAAAAAAGGCCCTTATCCCCTTCCATATGTAAAATTCTCTTTACATTTATTGGGACTAATGTTCATGCTTATATATATCTCATGGTCCTAAAACTTAGGCAACCCATACATAGCACCAAATGGCCAAATCTAGCCCAATATAAGCATCCCAAAGCTGAAATAATGGCTGGCTCATGGCCACCGTTTTATCTGCCATTCATCAAAGCATACTTGATGAACGGTTATAATTCACCGATAATCTAACTGAGATGGCCCACCAGGTGATTCATCTTCCTCCTCAGTGGAAATGGAGAACCAGAACCGTTTCATTGGCTCTCTGTTGCTCTGGAAACGTGTGAATCAAACAGAAAGTCGAACACAGAGAAGAGATGCAGAAAGCGATAAAGCAACAGCGAGCGAATTGCTCTGAGAAATCGAAGTAGAAGAAGCTGCTGCCATGAGATGAAAGCGTTCTTCTTCTCAACTTCTCCTTATCGATGCTCTTACTACTCTTCCCCTGTAATGGCCAGGAACAAGAAGTACGAAAAGCAAAAGGTCTCTCCTTTCCACCTTCTCTTCTTCTCATTGGAATTCTCTCTGTTTTAATCCTGTTTTTTTTTTCGGTTAGATTATCTCCGGATGTCGAGTAGAAGATGGGTTTTCTTCACGTGCATCGAATTCCTCAGTTTGAGGCAAATCTTGGGTTCCTGCTACTTTTTCTCAGCTTTTAGCGAACGAGTTCGCACGCTAATGTTTTCCTGAGCGTTGTTTCAAAAAGAGCGAAGTGGGTTTCTTGGGGGGATTCTTTAGTTGATAGAAAGGGGAATTCTGGCCTCAATATGACCTTGATTGCATCCCAAGTGGCGGGAAACTCATTGGTGCAGACACCATCAGTTGTTCGGTTTCTACTTCTATTGTTAGTTTGAATTAGCTAATGAGAGAAGATGGGTTCTTCATATTGTTTGAAATCTCCAATTTGAGGCAAATCTTGGGTTTTTTTTTCCCTCAGCTTCTAGAGATTATATGTGACAACACTTCATCATTGCCTTTTTAATGGTGCCTTATGTCAAAGGCGGTGGAGTGGGTCTTGTAAGGAAATTACTTTAGGTCTTTTACTTAGACCACAAGTCCTTACCTTTCCATTAATTGTGGTCATCATAGGAATTCCGTTTTCATAGGATACATGCTATCTATTAATCATATAAGGTTTCCTAAAGAGATATATTCCATAACAAACTCTACCTTGATGGACGGTTGAGATTAAAACTAATGGAATTCTAATTGGAATATAATTGGTCCTCTCTCCGCCTATAAAAAGAGTCTTTACTCCATCATAAAGACTCACTCACAAAATTCAACACATTAAGGCTTATAGGCAAGGAGAGAGAAACTAAAGTTATTCCCTAAAGTTTTCTTGGGCGGATCTCAACATCAACATCAGACAGCAGGATCGGAAAGCTCTCTGCATCAAGATGTCTGGAGGTAATATTTAATTAAATCCTACTAGTGATAATCATGTTGTTCTCGATCTTAGGGTTCATGTTAATAATAGACTAACATGTGGTATCAGAGCATGGTTATTGGAGAACACATGATCGTCCATTAATTAGGATAATTATGCATTGCCATAATCGGCAAAATTAGATCCGTACAATTGGTGGGCCATTCATTCATCCTCAATCCGTAAGTATGAGGCCCTATAATGTCTGACCATATGTCAATAAAAAAAAAAAAAAATTATGTTGATATGGCTCATCCGTCCACACATCTTTCCTCTAAATTCATTATTCACAATCTGGTGGAGGACTCTGGAGAGGCTCCGCGGCCATTAGAATTGATGATGGGGTGACGGTTTTCACTGCGGTGGAGCCCTTGGCTGCTTATCTTGCTTATATTCTATAGAATTACCAGGTCCGTGGTTTTGATTTGTTAAAGATTATATTCTACCTCATTGTCTAAAGTTTTTTTTTTCTAAAAAAGAGCCTTAAGGGGCTGCAATTGCCTCTGAGAGAAGGATAGATCATTTCTACAATATGAGTGTCAGTTTTTTCTAAGTCCTCTTTCATTCAAGTTATTTCTTTCATCGAGGAGAATCAAGTATGTTCTATAGAATTATTTTATTTGTTGAAGGAGAATCAAGTTTATGTTAGTTTTAAATGGAAATGTATGTCCGAAGGTAGAAACATCTCCATCAGACTCGGATTAAATTTGAATATTCTTGTTTTAGGGAATTATATGCGTGTGATGGTACAATGAGTGTAATTGTTTTGGCATAATTTCATATAAAACCTATTGCCATTTTTATCTCATCTCCAACCTTGGACTGAATGGAAAGTCACACCCTTTTTGGTAAACAAAGATACTCATGAAACTTTTTTTGTGCTGAAACATAATCCCCATTGGGGACAATATTGAAATGCACTCCTATTATGGTAAAATAATATTTTTCTCATGTATATTTACTTGAAAAAAAAAAAAAAAAAAAAGAAAGCCGGAGGACTGCCCTCCGGGGTTCGGCCATCTTTATCAGTATGTTTCATATAACGAATGATCAATTATGTCCACATGTAATATATAATGTTATCTATTCATATTAAGCTAATTTTGATCATCAAAGTTGTATGCTTATGGTTAGGTCTCACTACAGTGACCCTAACAATTAAATACTGATATTTGGCCTTATTACTACCATCATAATGTTTACTTTTTCCATTATTCAAGCGCATGAAGAATTTAGTCGCCCACAGGCGGATTATAATCATACGTTTGAATAATAATTAAGGAGTGTTTGTTCATACATGGACCAAAGATATCCACAGATATCTTACTTGTTCTAATTAAAAGTAACATCACTCAATTACAGCACCTTGAATATGATGACCTTAGATGGTATAATGTGTAGAAATTATGGTGACTACCCACAGGAGCACCTAAATTTCTTTTTGTCATATATATTCATATATTATGCATGTGTTGTCTTATTTTAATTAAAGCCTTCTTGTTATATCTCTATTGCAGTTATTGTACCCACTAATCTGAATTCATATGCTACCTCCGTCACTAAACTCAATGGAACCAACTTCTCCGAATGGAAAGAGCAAGTTGAGTTCACATTGGGGGTACTTGAACTGGATATGGCTCTTCGTAAAGATAAGCCGGCTCCACTCACTGCCACAAGTAACGCTGAGGAAAAGACCCTCTTTAATGCTTGGGAGAGGTCTGACAGACTAAGCACTATGTTTTTGCGAATGACTATTGATGCTAACATCAAAACATCCCTTCCTACACCTGAGAATGCTAAGGACTTTATGAAAGCCATTGAAGATAGGTTTAAGACTGCAGACAAATCCCTTGCTGGGAAACTAATGGCAGATCTTACAACCATGAAGTTTGATGGCACTCGCTCAATGCATCAGCATGTCATTGAGATGACCAACCTTGCTGCTAAACTAAAGAATTTGGGACTATCCGTGGATGATGCTTTTCTCGTCCAATTTATCCTAAACAGTTTACCTCCTCAGTACGGGCCTTTCCAAATTCACTACAACACTATTACGGAAAAGTGGACAGTGAATGAATTGGCCAACAAACTGGTTCAAGAGGAGGCCAGGCTGAATCAACAAGGTATTAAAGTAGCTCATCTCGTTCAAGGAGCTGGAAACAAAGCTGGGAAAAAGAAAAATTCAGGCCAGAAAAGGGCACCACCCAAATCTAATGAGGCCGGTCAGAACCCCAAGAAGAAAAAGAAGGAAAACTTATGCAAATTTTGCAAGAAACCTGGACATTTTCAGGCAGACTGCATTAAACGTAAAGAATGGTTCGAAAAGAAAGGTAACCCTCTGGGTTTCGTAAGTTATTTCGAATCACATCTTACTTATGTTTCTTCTGATACTTGGTGGATCGACACTGGTGCTAATGTTCATGTTTCCAATTCAATGCAGGGATTCCTTACGATCCAAACCATAAACCCAAGTGAGAATTTCCTTTTTATGGGCAACAAAGACAAAGCTCCAGTTGAAGCCATTGGCACTTTTCGTCTTGTTTTAGATAGCGGTTATCAGTTAGACTTATGTCAAACTCTTTATGTTCCGTCTATTTCCCGTAATTTGGTTTCTGTAAGCGCACTTGATAAAGATGGTTACTCGTTTGAATTAGGAAATGGTAATTTCAGTTTACTTAAGAATTCTAGTCGTATTGGTTCTGGAATTTTATTTGATGGGCTATACAAGTTTCATCTTAATGATCAAATTGCTGAAACCCATCTTACCCTGCATTCTAAGGAAACCAAACGAAAGTCATCTAAAAATGACTCTTATTTCTTGTGGCATAAAAGACTGGGTCACATATCCAGTGAAAGAATCAAACGATTAGTAAAAGATGGTGTCCTTCCGGATCTAGATTTTACTAATATTAAGGCATGTGTGGATTGTATTAAAGGTAAATCAACAAAACACACAAAGAAAGGAGCCACAAGAAGTACTCAGCTTCTTGAAATAATTCATACAGACATTTGCGGACCCTTTGATGTTCTAACCCTTGGGGGAGAAAAGTACTTCATTACCTTTATTGATGATTACTCACGTTATTGTTATTTATACTTGTTGCATGACAAATCTCAGTCTGTGAATGCTGTACAAGTTTTCATTATTGAAGTCGAAAGGCAACTAGATAAAAAAGTGAAAATCATAAGGTCAGATAGAGGTGGTGAATTTTATGGTAGGTATGACGAAACAGGACAACATCCTGGACCTTTTGCAAAACTTCTCCAAAAGCTTGGAATTGTTGCCCAATACACAACGCCTGGTTCTCTATGGCAGAATGGTGTAGCTGAAAGGAGAAATCGTACATATATGGAAATGGTTAGATCCATGATGAGTCATGCTAACTTACCTATATCCTTGTGGATGGATGCTCTACGCACAGCTGTTTATATCTTAAACAGGGTTCCCAGTAAGGCAGTTCCAAAAACACCCTTTGAACTGTGGAAAGGATGGAAACCTAGTTTAAGACATCTCCAAATTTGGGGTTGTCCAGCTGAGGCTAGAGTCTATAATCCACATGAAAAGAAATTGGACCTTAAAACGATCAGTGGTTACTTTATAGGTTACCCAGAAAAGTCCAAAGGATTTAGGATTTACTACCCTAACCATAGTACGAGAATTGTTGAAACCGGTAATGCTAGATTCTTTGAGAATGACGAAATCAGCGGGAGTAATAAAACTCAAGATGTGATCATTCAGGAAATCAGGGTACCTATCCCTTTACCCTCTATTCCGAAAGATGTTGGAAATCATCCCGTTGTTGAACCATTTAACAATGAGGAAAACCCAATCAATGATCAACAACCCCATCATGAGATTGTCGCCAATGAACATATGGAAGAAACACCAGAGGAACCAGCATTACGAAGGTCTCAAAGACAAAGGAGATCAGCTATTTCCGATGATTATATGCTTTACCAAGTAGAATCTGCAGAAGGGACAATTAAAGACCCGGTTTCTTATTCACAAGCCATTAAGGATGTTAATTCTAGTAAATGGATTGATGCCATGACGGATGAATTGAAATCTATGGATGAAAATCAAGTATGGGAAGTTGTTCAATTGCCTCCAGGACACAAACCAGTTGGCTGTAAATGGGTCTTTAAGACCAAACGCGACTGCAAAGGCAATATTGAACGACATAAAGCCAGACTTGTTGCCAAAGGTTTTAATCAGAAAGAAGGCATTGATTATACTGAGACCTTTTCCCCTGTGTCCAGGAAGGATTCTCTTAGAATTATCATGGCATTAGTAGCTCACTATGACCTCGAGTTACATCAAATGGATGTGAAAACTGCCTTTCTTAATGGAGACTTAGAAGAAGAAGTCTACATGCGTCAACCTGAAGGCTTCATAATTGAAGGTCAGGAAGACATGGTCTGCAAACTTAAGAAATCAATATATGGACTGAAACAAGCTTCGAGGCAATGGTACCTAAAGTTTCATGAAATCATTACTGCCTTCAATTTCACAGAAAACATGGTTGACCCTTGCATATACCTCAAGATTAGTGGGAGTAAGTTCATATTTTTGGTTCTGTATGTTGATGACATACTATTGGCTAGTAGCGACCTTGGTTTATTACATGCTACAAAGGATTATCTCTTTAAGAATTTTGAAATGAAAGATATGGGTGAGGCTTCCTATGTGATAGGAATCGAAATATTCCGTGATTGGTCACTTGGTATTTTGGGGTTGTCTCAGAAAGCATATATTGACAAAGTTTTAGAGAGATTTGGCATGATGACATGTTCCTCTAGTCCTGTTCCACTGCATAAAGGAGACAAACTTGATCTTACGTAGTGTCCACAGAACGAATTGGAACGTAAAGAAATGGAAAAATATCCTTATGCTTCTCTAGTAGGGAGTCTGATGCATGCACAGGTCTGTACAAGACCTGACATTAGTCATGCTGTTGGCATGCTGGGTAGATTTCAAAGCAACCCAGGAATCGCTCATTGGAAAGCTGCAAAGAAAGTACTGAGATACCTCAAGGGAACAAGAAATTATATGCTCACATACAGAAAATCAAGTCACCTACAGGTGACTGGTTATTCCGATTCAGACTTTGCTGGATGTCCTGACACCAGACTTTGCACTCTTGGTTATGTGTATCTTTTATGTGGAGGTGCAATATCATGGAAAAGTCAGAAATCAAAGTTACTTTACACATCCACCATGATGGCTGAATATGTGGCATGTTATGAGGCTGCAATTCAAGGAACATGGTTGCGTAACTTTATCTCTTAGTTTGGAGCTTTGAGTTTCATCTTTAAGCCATTAACTCTTTACTGTGACAATGAAGCTGCAACCTTCTTCTCCAAGCATGACAGGATATCTAAGGGAGCCAAACACATGGACCTTAAATATCTATCACTGAAGCAAGATGTGAGATTACAGAAATTTGTAATAGAGTCCATACGTACAGATTTCATGGTTGCAGACATATTCACGAAAGGACTACCTCCAAAGACCTTCTAGGGTCATACTGAAAGCATGGGTCTTGTAGATAGTTCTTGATTATTATTTTCTGCCTTATATTTCTCTGCTTGTATTGGACATTTATTGAGCTCTTAATGCATATCTACATCTGTCATTTCTGTTTTTCCATTGTGTACATATTTATGTTTGGATGAATAATAAATAGAAACAGTCTTTAACCAAAGACATTATGAGACCATTACGTCAATCTCTTATTATGGTCTAGTTATGCAGGTTGTAAATGACGTAGTACATGGAAGTAAGCATATTGCAAAATAATGTGTGCACGCCATGACTCTCATTCACAACCGAATTAGCTAAGACACTTATGATAACCGACTAAAGAAGTATTTAGCATATAATGCGCGCCTTATGATTCCTAATATGAAAACATTAATGGATCTTCCTATTGACCAAGTGGGAGACTGTAAGGAAATTACTTTAGGTCTTTTACTTAGACCACAAGTCCTTACCTTTCCATTAATTGTGGTCATCATAGGAATTCCGTTTTCATAGGATACATGCTATCTATTAATCATATAAGGTTTCCTAAAGAGATATATTCCATAACAAACTCTACCTTGATGGACGGTTGAGATTAAAACTAATGGAATTCTAATTGGAATATAATTGGTCCTCTCTCCGCCTATAAAAAGAGTCTTTACTCCATCATAAAGACTCACTCACAAAATTCAACACATTAAGGCTTATAGGCAAGGAGAGAGAAACTAAAGTTATTCCCTGAAGTTTTCTTGGGCGGATCTCAACATCAACATCAGACAGCAGGATCGGAAAGCTCTCTGCATCAAGATGTCTAGAGGTAATATTTAATTAAATCCTACTAGTGATAATCATGTTGTTCTCGATCTTAGGGTTCATGTTAATAATAGACTAACAGGTCTTTGATTCTCTTCTGGTTGATAGAATGGGAAACTCCGACCTCAACATGGTCGCGCTGGCATCCCAAGTTCCTGTGGACTCTTTGCTGCAAATAACAGTTATTTGATTCTATGTCTGTTCTTAGTTTGAGTTAGTGGAGGAGAGAAGTGTTTCTCAATTGCTCATAGTCATAAAAGCATCTGTAGTAGGATAAATTAATAGCCTTTTTGTAGTTAGTTAGCTGTCCCAGACAATGATTTTCCACTTCATTGAAGATGTCCATGTGAGACTTGCTTGTAGAATGATCCTCTTTTAATTGATTTCAACTGTGATTAGTATGGTAATCGGGCTCAGCTCATGAAGAATGTGGATACAGTTGCATGTAAAACAACAAATTCATTGGACAGGGGCATTTTTCGTATATGCAGATTCTTTAGGTTACTGAGTTCAACCCTTTTCATTCTGGAGATGCTATTGCACATTGTGCTTAGAAATGACATATTTAGTGAATTATACTTATGGAATTGCTTTACGTCAGCCTTTGACAATGTGTGTATGAAAAAAGCTGCATATAAAACAACCCATATGTTGGATCGTGGAATTTCTTATTTACTGAACTATCTCGGATGGTCAATTCACACCTTCTAGTAGATGCTGTTCTGTACTCAAGTTGGAGACCCTTCTACCCCTTTTTAAATCCTTCAAGCGTGTTCCGAAAATAAGGGAGCCACCTCCAGGGTTGTCACAACTGCCCTTTTCGGGTTCAGGTTCAGGTTCCTTGTACCATGAAAAACCGGTTTGTTCTCACCTTTTTTTCCCATGAATGGACATTGGAATGATTTTATCAATATTTTCGATGTCATATTTTTGTACTTGTCTTTACTGCGCTACCTGCTTGCTTTAAAAATAAGGTAATAGAAAAGAATTATTGAAGTAAAATAGATGAGAAAGCATAGGATATTGTATGGTGTCTTGGTTTATCGAATTCAATAAATAATGTTGTTATTGAATATTGACTGTTGCTAAGATTTTCATCAACAATTGATCTGGAGTCTTACAGGCGTGCTATTTCCAGGGTAATGATCCTCCAAGAATTACATCAAATGTTAAGCAGAACTTGCAGTTTCTAAGGTTGTGGAAGGTATGCTGCCTACCAGTTTGATTAAATTTGATTTTTTCCAGTATCTTTACCTAGGTACCTAATAATTTAGATTCTTTTTTTTTTTCAGGAGTTCCAAAAGAAAAATGCAAGCACACCAAAGCCTGCTACCAGTTACCGCAGAAGGAAGGTACAAAAAGAGGTTCTTCCAGAAGACGAAGAGCTATATGAGGATCCTACCACAACCCTTTACTAGTTAGTATAGCTTTTCTGTACCTTCTTTTCTTGGTTTTCTAATGTCATGTTCATGGTCACTACGTGTACTCTTGCTCACTTTTTGTTGTGCAGTACACACCAGGGTCTCGACACTGCAGTTCCTGTTTTGCTTGTTGATGGATACACAATGTGTGTGGCTATTGGGCAAAGCTAAAGAATTATTTTATGAAAGGGAGGCTTGATATTGCTCGTCAAAAGCTTATTGATGAATTGATAACATTCAGTGTGTTAAAAGGTATGCCCTGTAAAGATAACAGGCATTTTTAAAATAGGCCCTGGCCCATCCAGGCCCATGTATAATCTTTCTTTGTTTAGATTGCATCAATTAGATCAATTAGCTTTATTCTCTCCCTGTATAGCTGATTTCTTTCCTCTTCTTTCTTTGTATAGATTAGGAGATATTCTTTGATTATTCTAATTTGTATACTTAGCTTGTTTAGAGCCTTAATTGAGGCACAATCTAATTATAAATACAAACAGTCGATCCTCCATTGAGGTACGACCTTCTCCCACATTGTTCTGTGCTCCTTCTTCTTCTCTTCCACATAATCTCACATGGTATCAGAGCCTTAATTGCCTTCTCTCTTTGATTCAGTCACTTGGATCTTCTTCCCGGAGTGTCTGATCATCCCTAATAGTGTCTGATCATCCCTGATCAAGACGTGGCCCACTTCGGATCATTTTCAACATCTCTCACGATCACCTCCATCTTGGTCGACCAGCATCACTGGTATTTATGAGCATTTTTCTGGATTTTTTCTCCCATCAGAGGTAAGGTTTCCAGCAACATTTGTGATATTACTATTTCTTGCCTCTGTTTTCATCAAAACCGTCCAAATTTGTGGATTTTGATCCGATTTGAGTGAAACTTTGGCCTGGAGTTGCGAAAATAACTCATCCTTCCATTCCATACCCCTGATCGGGCCGCGATCAACTACTCAGATCTCACAAGGAGATCGACTGACTGTCGAACCATGTCGACATTGACGTATTCACGTCTGTTTGCCGCTGTTCTTCTCTTTTATCACTATGGCCCACCTGTGATGATCACAAAATTAACAACGATCATTCCCAACTTGGTCGACTGATTATTCTGGGAATTGTAGTGATTTTTTTCTGGATTTTTGGCATCATCTTTGTGGTAGTTTTCACCTCTTCTTCATCCGACTATTTTCTCAGAAAGTTTTCATCAGATCCGTCCAGTATTGCGGATTTTCATTAGATTTGTATGAAACTTGATCTGAAAGTCACTCAGAAGTATCAATCAGAGGTCTGTGTTCCTTGATCAAAGATTTGATCACTTTGTGGGCCCCACGTGTTCACTCCAGTAGCCAAAAAGGGGTCGTCAGCCTATTTTATACCATTTTTTTCCTGTTTTGGGTTCTTCTGCTCCAGCAACAGATCTGAACCATATTTCAGATTTCTTTGGCTGTTTCTTTTCATCTGATTGCTGTCCCATCCTCCCTTTTCTCTTTCTGGGCGTGGCTAAGTGCAGATCAGTTTCTTTCTGCGTGGTTGAGTGAAGAACAGCAGTACTGCTTACTGTTTTCTGGCTTATCTTTTCCTGGTTGAGTACAGAACACCACTACTGCTTGCTGACTTTCTGGTTTATCTTTTCTTGTGACTCTTTCTCCTGTTTTGTGATCATGGAAAAATATGATGTTATCCCTGTTAAGTTTAATGGGCAAAATTATATGGCCTGGTCCTTCCATTTGAAAAACTTTGTCGAAGGACAAGGGCTCTTTGCTTATCTTGATGGAACAGTAACTAAGCCTCCTACTTCAAGTACATCGGATTCCAAAGCCTTAGCCACCTGGTCCAAGGAAAATGCTAAAGTAATTACTTGGATACTCAACTCTATTGATTCCTCCTTGGCCGTGGCTCTTCAAGCCTATACTACAGCAGCAGATATGTGGGCTCATCTTAAGAAGATCTACCATCAAACCAACAAAGCCCGGAAATTTCACTTGGATAGTGAAATTGCAAAATTTACTCAAGGGGATAGATCGGTGCAAGAATACTTTAATGGCTTCCTCACCTTATGGACTGAACGAGACTCCATGTTGATTCAGACAGTCTCTACTGGTTTTCTCTCCGAGGCTCTTAAACTTCAAGAGGAAACTCACATTAGCCAATTCCTTATGAATCTACGGCCAGAATTTGAATCAGTTCGGTCTGCCCTCATGAACCGAGAACAGTCTGCTAATCTTGATACCTGCTTTCAAGAAGTACTACGCGAAGAACTTCGTCTCATCTCCCAGCGGACTATTCTTGAAGAACCGAAGGCTCTCCTTGCACCCCTTCCAGCTGACTCTGCTCTTCTGGCAACCCCCAATCTGAAGCTCACTCAATGCTATGAATGCAAAGGATTTGGTCATATTGCCAAGAATTGCCGCAAGAAGTTGGTTTGCCGCTACTGCAAGAGGTCTGGTCATCTTATTGATGACTGCCGGAGCCTCCAGCGACGGAATGAGGGGCAGCTTAAGAAGCCTCCCGTCAATCTGCCAAGACAGAATATTCCTTCAGCATTCCAGGCTCAAGCACCATCATCTGATGCAGGCAGCACTTCATCTGGGGCCGTATCCATGACTCCTACTCAAATTCAAGAACTGATTCGGAGCACGGTTACTTCTGCATATGCATCTATGGGCATATCTGGTGGTCGGTATCAAACTCACTTTCATATAGCATCTCCTGCTGTTCATTCATCTGCTTATCTTTCTTCCCCTATTACCTCTTCCACATGGTTTTTAGATTCAGGAGCCTCCAATCACATGACATCTGTAGAACATAGCTTTACAGATTCCCACCCTTATCTTGGAAATGAGAAAATAACCACTGCTAATGGTGATCAACTTCTCATTTTAGGAGTTGGTACCATTACTTTATCTAGTGTTTCTGGCCAGTCCATCACTCTTCCCAAAGTTTACTTTGTTCCCAACTTATCAGTCAATCTTCTTTCTGTAGGACAACTTATAGATGATGGCTATCTTGTTCACTTTTCTTCCTCTGGTTGTGTTATACAGGTGCGACAAACTGGGAAGGTGATCGCGACGGGGAGTAAACATGGGCGCCTATTCTTGCTAGATACTGGACATCAATCTTTCTTTACTTCTTCTCCTAATTTCAATAAATTGTGGACTGTTTGGCATAAACGTCTTGGTCATGTGAACAATGCAAATTTGCTTTCCCTGTTTAAATTTGGTTATTTGGATTCTACTATGGATAATAAAATGCTGTCTTCTTTATCTCAATCTAAGTGTGAAACTTGTTGCTTAAGTAAAAGTCATATTTTGCCTTTTCCTATTCATAATGCTCGTGCCTTGGCATCATTTGACATCATTCATTCAGACGTTTGGGGAATTGCTCCTACCTTGAGTAGGACTGGATTTAAATACTATGTGACTTTTATTGATGACCATTCTCGTCATACTTGGATTTACTTTATGCGCATGAAATCTGAAGTCTTCTCCATCTTTCAAACATTTTATAACATGGTCCAAACCCAATTTCAGAAAGCAATAAAAATTCTTAGATCAGATTCTGGTGGAGAATACATGTCTCATGAATTCTCTGCCTTCCTTTCTGATAAAGGAATTATACACCAAAAATCTTGTCCACATACTCCTCAGCAAAATGGGGTTGCGGAAAGAAAGAACAGACATATTCTTGAAACTGTTCGTACTTTGTTGATTGCATCCTTAGTTCCTCCTAAGTTTTGGTGTGATGCTGCACAGACTGCTGTGTATCTTATCAACCGACTTCCTAGCTCTGTTCTAGGCAAGACTACTCCTTACGGAGTTCTCTTTGGTCAAACTCCTTCATACTCTCACTTACGTGTTTTTGGTTGCCTGTGTTTTGTTCATCTTCCTCCTACTGAGCGCACAAAGTTATCTCCACAAGCTGCTAAATGCATTTTTTTAGGTTACAGTAATGAACACAAAGGTTTTTTGTGTTATGATCAATTGGAAAAAACGCATGCGCATCTCTCGTAATGTTATTTTCTTGGAAAATATTCCCTTCTTTTCTTTACATTTGGATAGTCATCCTATTGCTGTCTCCTATCTGCCACAATTCTCAGAGTCTACTTCTCCATCACCTCCTCTCAAAGTCTATGTACGGCAGAACAAGGTCTCTCCTCTGGCGACTCCCTCTCCTGATCCTCTCCCAGCGCCGCATACTGAGTCTTCAGGTAATGATAATTCTTCTAGCACCATTTCTCTGCAACGATCTAGTCGTCTTTCTGTTGCCCCTAACCGCTATGGATTTCCTGCTCTTCTTACTTCCTTGGATAGTACGCCTATACCCACCTCATATTCACAGGCCTCAAAGATTGCTTACTGGCAGGATGCTATGACTGAGGAATTAGTTGCTCTTGAAGCAAACCAAACATGGGAATTGGTACCGGCCCCGGATGGAGCCTCTGTGATTGGCAGCAAATGGATATACTCCATCAAAGTTCATGCTGATGGGACACTTGATCGCTACAAAGCCAGATTGGTTGCACAGGGTTATAAGCAGGAATATGGAATTGACTATGAGGAAACATTTGCTCCAGTGGCGAAAATGACCACAGTTCGTACTCTTCTTTGTGTCGCGGCAGCCCGCAATTGGCCTCTATGGCAAATGGACGTCAAGAATGCCTTTTTACATGGGGACTTGCGAGAGACTGTTTATTTAAAACCTCCTCCAGGTTATGCTTGTCCTTCAAAGCATGTGTGCAAATTGAAGAAAGCTCTTTATGGACTTAAACAAGCTCCCAGGGCTTGGTTCGATAAGTTCCGGGCAGCAATCCTTCAGGCCGGATTTCGTCAAAGTCACTCTGATAGTTCCCTCTTTCTGCGATGGACATCGAAGGGCTACACATTCCTCTTAGTCTATGTTGATGATATGATTATCAGTGGTAATGATAATGCAGGCATTACTGATCTCAAACACCACCTTACTCGCCACTTCAGAATGAAGGATCTTGGTCCTCTCACCTACTTTCTGGGGCTTGAGTTTATGCGTAACAAATCAGGCATTAGGGTTCTTCAGCGCAAATATGCGACAGATTTGATCACATCGGCCAGGCTTGATGATGCTCTCCCTTTTGATACGCCTCTGGAATTGAACAGCAAAATCAGTTCTGCTGATGGCACTCCCCTGGATGATCCATCTGTTTTCCGGCGGATCGTTGGTAGTTTGCTCTACCTAACTATGACTCGGCCGGATATTTCTCATGCAGTTCATACGGTTAGCCAATTTGTTAGCAATCCCCACAAACCACATCTTGCTGCTGCGTTACGCATCCTTCGCTATGTTAAAGGAACTCTTCATCATGGCCTCTTCTTCCCTTCTAATACTTCTCTGCAATTATCAGCTTATGCTGATGCTGACTGGGCTGGCTGTCCGGACTCTCGGAGGTCTACCACTGGCTGGTGTATGTTTCTTGGAAAATCTGTGATTTCATGGAAGTGCAAGAAACAAACCACCGTATCAAAGTCTTCTGCTGAAGCAGAATATCGGGCGATGTCATCCGCCAGTGCTGAAATTATCTGGCTCCGCCGCCTTCTATGTGAATTCGGTGTTATTGTTGGTCGTTCCACCCCTCTCCATGGGGATAATACCAGTGCTACCAGAATTGCCAACAACCCAGTTTTCCATGAAAGAACAAAGCACATTGAGATTGACTGTCACTTCATCCGTCAACATGTTGTTACTGAGAAGATAACTCTGCCTCATGTTTCTTCGTTTAACCAGTTGGCGGGATATCTTCACCAAAGCTCTTCCCAAACTGCGTCATCAAGATCTAACTAGCAAATTGATATTTTCAGCCTTACCACATCAATTTGAGGGGGAGTGTAGAAGATAACAGGCCTTTTTAAAATAGGCCCTGGCCCATCCAGGCCCATGTATAATCTTTCTTTGTTTAGATTGTATCAATTAGATCAATTAGCTTTATTCTCTCCCTGTATAGCTGATTTCTTTCCTCTTCTTTCTTTGTATAGATTAGGAGATATTCTTTGATTATTCTAATTTGTATACTTAGCTTGTTTAGAGCCTTAATTGAGGCACAATCTAATTATAAATACAAACAGTCGATCCTCCATTGAGGTACGACCTTCTCCCATATTGTTCTGTGCTCCTTCTTCTTCTCTTCCACATAATCTCACATGCCCTTCTGCATTAAATGTTGGGTCAGCTACATGATTTTTGTTTCTCCATTCCAGTCTATTTGGCCCAGGATAGATTGGAATGTGAAGCAGAATCCATGTAGCTGATCCCAACATAGTTGAGGCAAGGCTTTGATGATAATAATGATGATTATCAAAAGTGAGGAGTGAGAAGCAGCACAATCTTAGAGAGGAAGCAGTTTTACTTACTTTTACAATGGACACATTCATTGTTCAAGTGTAAACACATCATTGTTTCCTATTAGAAAAATAATGGTTGACAAACGATTCAAAAAAACAAATGGTCCACATTTATCTGTGTTATGATGATCATGATCATGATCATGATCAGAAGTGATGAGTGAGGGGGAGCCCAACCTTAGAGTAGAAAAAAAAAGTATTTACCCTTACAATGGCCACATTCATTGTTCAAGTGTAAACAGATCATTGTTTCCTGTTGGAAAAATAATGGTCAACATGTACCTTTGTGTTGCGTCAGCTTTTAAGTGCATTCTTTTCAGCAGTGTCGCCACCAAGCAGGGCGATGCCTTTCTTCTCTCGTAGTCTGTTGGGTATCCTTTTTTGTGCTAGCTGAAAGAGCATTGGTGTTTGGGTTTGAAAAAAGTAAAAAGAAATACAATCCCACATAGTGCAGTTTACATTTCTGTGCCGGCTCAAAAAGACAAAAGGCATGGTTTCCTTCTAAAATCCTACCCACTGCTGGATTTGGGAATTGGGATACACCAGTACAAATTCTTAACTTCTCTTCTAAATTAATGTCTCCTTTTACCCTTTGCTCATGTATTGCTTTATTGAATGCATTGCTTGTTATCACTTCTACTCAACATATCCTTCTATTTTCTGTTTGCATCTTCTCATTGTAAAATGTAATTTTGTTATCTTGACCACACAAGTGCTACTTTCATTCTCTTGGTTATTCCTTTGACTTAGGTGACCAAATAAAAGAAATTTTTTTATCATTCTGAACAAAATATTTGCAGCTTGATGTGTATCCTTATTGAATTCCTAGCGAAATTCAAGGTAGTTTTCATTAGCAGTTCACATTCAGAGAGAGAAATAAATTATATTAGTAACATTGTATTTTTCATGGTAACGACTAAAACATTTTTTGTATAAAATATTTTGGTAAATATATAATGCCTCAGGTTTTTTTTTTTCTTTTCCATGTATTTTCACGATACCAACACTTCATGTTTTATGCAAATTTATAGAGGTAAAAGTGGTGGTGGTCTTCGATGCCATGATGTCTGGACTCCCTACACACAAGGAAAACTTTGCCGGGTATGATACAGGGAACGCAACTTCTCTTTGTTTTGTAGTTTTTCAGTCTTTGTTAGTTTATTAATTACATGTAGCTTTGCATTATCATTTGGAACAACAGCATTAGAAATGTAGGAGAGCTCATGTTTCCAAATCCCTTTTTGCTAATTGGAGCTTTTGTATACCCTGCCTCTTTTTCTTGTGAAATAATAGATACAATGTTTAAAGAAGGTTAACTTACCCTATATTACTCTCAAGCTGACTGCCTCCCTTGCATGTCTTCATCAGCAAGGGGGGATGGGAAGGTCTATGTCTAAACCAAGGGAGAGCCATCTGATCATCTTTGTCCTTGATTTCATGGACTCAAAGTCAAAATACAACTTAAGAACCTTTGAAAAGGGGGTAAGGGGACAAATACATACCATTTACAATTTTCCACATCATAAATATTATTCCAACAGTGAGTAAAAGTCTGACAAGTGTTAAAATGGGGGTAAGTTTCAATTAATTAATGATGCTAGTAGGTGTGAAGGGTTGATCAAAGTACTCCAGGCTACTAGTTGTATAATAGCAAAGGTATAAAAAAATGATCTATGGATCCAACTTTTGCACATTATTCACAAACCTTGGGTTTGTGAGCATGAACTAGTTACTAAGGCTATTAATTTGATGGACTACTATGAATAGGTAGAGATGGCAATGGTCGGGTTTAAACGGAGACCCACCCCAACCCAATCCTATTAAGAGCGGGTTCGGCAGTGATTTAATCGCTTTTGAAGCAGATATAGGCTGTTAGACTATAACCCGAGTCACATTTGGAGCATTTAGCTAGGTTTTGGGTGTAGCAAAGATGGAAAAAGGGAGTGCATACTATTCTTTAGGTCATGGGTTTAATTCCTATCAAACATAGTGTGTGTGTGTGTGTAAGAAAAACGAATCGCCTGTAGAAAATTCGACCCAACATAACCTATACCAATCACTTGGGAGTTTAGCATTACAAAACATAAACTCGTCTCAAGGCAGGTTAGGTATATGGGGTAGAGAAAGTGCAACTCAAGTCAGATTCAAGTCGGCCTAAACATATTATAACATTGTCTGTGGGTCCCCTTGAATGTTGTGGGTCAAGCCTTCTAAGATGGGCCTACTCACTAAATCAATGGTTTACAACAGTCGATATGCTATACAGCAGAAACTAGGCCTTGAGGATCATAGGAGCTGTTGAGTCAAGTAAGATACTAGAAGCTGCTGCCGAGCTGTACCAAAATGCCTTCCTCATAGGAGCACATGTCCTCCCAAGCCAAGTAAAAATAAAAACACTATTACTCATAATAATAACAATCAATAGCAATAATAGTAGTAGAGGCCGTTGTGTCAATGAAGCCAAGACTTGGCTTTGTTTTGGGAAAGACTTGAGATAGAGGCCAACCAATAAAGACCAATTCTTTTTGCAATTGGCTTGGTGGCAAGTTCTACCAATTAATATTGTGAATGAACGTGAGGAAGATTCAAGTCATATTCTAAAGCTTTTAATGGGAATATGACCTACTTTATCTACATGACATGCTACATGGTATGGCACACTTGGGAAATTGAAATAGAAGGGCTTTTAGTAAGGTAAAAAGACAAGGCATCATTCACATTGAAATGCAGGGTCTAAATAGTAGCATTTTCACCTCCATTGTCTGATGCATCAATGTGCAAATACTAGCATTGAAACTTCAGTAGTATGGGTGGGCAATAAATGGGGTAGGAATTGAGGTGCTTCAATTGCTTCAAATGATTTGCCCACCATGCATTGAACTTTTAAGAATGGTATGGATGATGGCCAGGTTGTTGATATGGAAATTTGAAGCATGATCCTCTCCCAAATTTCACAATATCATTTTGTTAAAATTCTCTAACTGAATATTTTTTTTCAAACATATCTAATCAAATTAAACTCTATTTCAAATATATCAGAGTTTCCAAAACACATCCTTAATTTTTAGCTTTGCAGGTCCACAATATTAAGAAAGGGATAGAGGATGAAATAAGTACCTTCCATACCAAATAATTTTCCAAAACAAACACCCATAAATGCTAATTATTGAGTTCTCTTAAACCAACAATTTGCACAAAGAGAATTCAGCTTTCCTAACCCAAATGCACTCCATCCTTGTAACTGTCCCCCTAATGAATTTCTCATTGTGTAAAAACCCTTCAAAGGATGAAACCAGAGTAGCTACCATGTCTTGCATATAAACAACACTGGATGAACCACACCTGGTTCAATCTTAACAACAAATAAATAACGGCCATGTTTTCATTCTTTAATCTTATTTTGCTTCGTAAATCTCAATTGATTTTAAATTTTGTGTTTTCTACTTTTCAACTTCTTTCCCAGCACAAAGAAAGTTTTCCAATTATATCATTCTGATTGTGGTTTTATAATAAGAATCTCTTAGACCACTCTCCAAATGTACTTTTACATTAATTAGCTCAATTATATTTTTTAACATGATTTAAATTTATATTTCTTCTTTAGCATTATGGGCACCATTTCCTCATGGGCATTTTTGTAGAAGAGGAACTCTTATTTCCACTCCATTTTTTTTCCGCAGGGACATTTCTTTCCGCTCCATATTATTGTTCCTTATTTGATGCAGCCTGATTCTACATGAAACGTCCCATTTCCATGGACTTTTACTACGTACACTACACAAACAATCCTTAAAGGTCACAAAATTTCTCTCTATGCGAAAAAAGATTAAGGACACGTTTGTGCAATGCATTTTCAGCGGAAAAAGAATGAAAAGCCGCTCAGATTTCTCTTTCGCAACCTTTGGTGCAGCATATACTTATGCAAAAACCCATTAAAAACTAACATAATTTTCTCACTTTCCCAAAAATCAGAGTCAAACCAGCCCATAGGTAGGGGTGCTCACAGGCCAGGCCAGCTCGGATAAAGTGATAGAAAGCCCAACGCCCAGTCCGGCCCGCCTAGCCTAATGAATGTTTGTAATTTAGCGTATATTTCCCAAAGAATTGATGGAAAACCAGATTCGGCCCGGTCCAGTTGACTAAATGGGCGGGCTTGGAACTGAATTTGATGGCCCATGCATGTTGGGCATAGGCCTATCTTTTTAAAGTCGGTCCGGGCCTGGACACGCCTCAAACAGGCCCAGCCCATGGACACCCCTACCCATAGAAAACATGCTTGGGCAGAATAGAAAAGCCGTAAACCCATAGGAAAGGAAACATGGCTTTCCTCTTCCGCGGACGTGCACAAACATATTTATGTTAAAAATGAAAAAAAATATTTACATTTCAAATATCAAATTTCTTCCCATTTCACTAGTTTTTTAATTTATCTAGTATTTTAATTCAAACACTTTTGTTCTCAATTGTTATACTATATTTATACTTTTATATGCTTTTCATTTTACCTTTTTGTTTCACCTTTCCACAGTTCTTCGTAGATTTTGGTGTATTTCATCTATTAGCAACATTTTGCACATATAACCTTCACTCATATGAAAGAATTGTCAATACCATACGTTTCTTCCATGATATTCATATCTATGAAAAAAAATCATCACGAGTCAACATGCTTCTTTTGTTTTTCTAAATTTTTTTCTCACTCTTGTTAAGTGATCAAATTGTGATCTTAACCATAATAAGAATTTCATTTAACGAATAAACTCCAAAGTGTGAAAATGGAATGCAGACAAACACCATAACATGTTTAATATATGTAAGTTTTAATATGTAAGACATGTAAATTTGATTCATACATCTCATGAATATAAAAACAAAAGGACTTTGTTTGAAAGATAGAATAAATATGAGAAGGCAAGAACAGAGTCCAGACTATCAAAATCAAGGTTGAGAAAAAAACTGACAAACAATGCTGACTGACTTAGTGTCTATTTTGTAGAGTGGTTCAATGATCAGGATGGTTCAAGTATATCTATTTTAGCCATCTTTTTCTCCAGGAAAAAAAGTGTGTGTGTGTGTGTGTGTGTGTGTGAGAGAGAGAGAGAGAGAGAGAGAGAGAGAGAGAGAGAGAGAGAGAGAGAAATTTCAACTCCTTTCAACTAGTTGTATACGCCATTATTAATAATGTAATGAGGGAAAGTTTCCAATTGAGAGCGCATTGTCAAGATACCTCCAACTCTGACCCAGACCAGAAACAAAGTTGGATTCACATTTTTTTCATACTGTCACTCTCAATCTTCCTGGTACACATATCTTATTTTCTTTAAGAACTTGAAATCCCTATTAAGACATTTTTTTCCCCTGATTCATATATAAACTATCCCAGCAGTTCCCCACTTTTAATTGGTGGCTGCAGAAGAGAAAACCACCGATTGAAAGAGATGACATTTAACATATACTAGATTAAGCTTGTGGCTAAAAGACTTGCAACGAGAGCGAGCAACTTGAGAGCACTGGTATCCAGTGCCTCAACCAAATCAAGTCCCTAGCAGAGAAACAACAAACTCCGTTGTCCAGAAACTGCACACCATGTACATTAATACTAGTGATACTTATTTTGGTGTTCAAGTAAAACCAAAGCGATAAATAACTTATGGTTTTACAGCATCTGGCTGCGCATCTTGCATAGCAGCAAGGAAAGCCGGTAGTTTACTATATGCTTCATCGAGACGGCATAGGAGAGGAAACTCAGTCTGCAAGAACAAGAGCACAGGCACCGTTAGGGAGACCGACATGTCGGTACTTGGTATGCCACATGAAGATAAGGTAAGCATCAAAACACACCAAGAAAAACAATTGATAGTACTACAGGTACAATAGTAACATGTAGCAGATTCAGGAGTAGGAACATCTAGGACATGTTATCAAAAAAAACATTTAAAAATTCCAACTCATCTCATGTCTTTTGATAAAATATAACGATTATCATCTTACTTAGTTGACATCTAGAATGTTTAATGAAAAGCACTACAAATTTCTAACTCATGTCTAGTAAAATGTTGATTATTAGCTTAGTGGTTCTAGATAGAAACTGATATCTCGGCTCCACAGTGAAGGGGTGGCAACATGTGCCCCCCAGAGGTGGTGTGGGTTTTGAGAATGGGCCTCCACGCTAGCAGAGCAAGGAGATCTCTTATATGTTCCTCATATGAAGTGAGGCTCCAAAGGCAAGCTGCCTTGGTAGCACCCAAGTAAGCCCATTCTTATGAGACCTTCAATTTTGAATGTAAACAGGCTAAGCCAATCCAATCTAGACCAAGCTTGAGCTATGGTCAAGGTTGACAAGCTCAGCTCAAGCGCAACTTGACCATCCTTTTCCAAGCTCAAGCTCAATTATAAATGATCCAAATCATGTTAAGTTTGAGCTCTGCTTGAATCCCCACACCAAGAATCCCACACGAGAGAGAGAGAGAGAGAGAGAGAGAGAGAGAGAGAGTACTATAATATAATACTATATACTAAACATATAATATTATGGATAATAACTATACAAAACATGTATGTAATAAAAACATCACATAAGCCCAATCGAACAGGGTTACAAGCAGGCTCATCTTGTTGACATCTATAAATTAAAAGATAAAATAAAATCCAAATCATCATTGTTACATGGTTAGGAATTAGGATGTTATTCATTAAGTTAGAGAAGTATTTATGAATAAAAAATTGAAAAATAAAAATAAAAAAAAATATTGGAGAAACCATACGTTAAGTCAAATGCTTCAATCATATCTCATTCATTATTTTATCTTTAAAACCTCCCGAAGTCCCAAAATTCTTAAGAAGTTTCATCAATCACTAGAGAATCTATTAAAAATAGAAACAAAAAAAATTACTAATATTAACCATTTGGTCATGGTTGTGGGCATACAGGCAATTTCCTGAATTTTAAAATTCGATAAAGCATGTATCAAATCATAAGATTCATGCCCTAAATTTTAAGATTTACCTATAAATGGGATTTCCTTGTATAGATACAAATCGTTTTCTTTACGGTTTGTATCAAAATATAGGATCCCGTGTATATATATACATCTATTAACAGGAAAGATAGTTTTTGGATTTTTTTATTAGGAATTCTTTCTCTGTTTTTTTTTTTACTTAATTCAGCCAACAAGAATAGTCCACGTCTACAATCTCAAGTCTTTTTGAGACTTAGACAGTACCTTTCACCCCCAATGCAAGGCATCATCTAAGGACAGAAAACATACTCACCAAAGACAAACAAGTCCCTATTAGATGAAGAGAAAAGGAATACTCATGCCAGTCAGTACTCAGTGAATTGCCTTTAGAAGAGATTATTAAACAATTACGTCAATGAGGTCACAACCAACGTGCTTTGTGATATTTATCTCATGGTAGGAGAGTTCAAAAATAGAACCGAATATGGTGCATTGTGGAGAAGACACACACATGCATATATATATATATATATATATATATATATATATACCGTTCCCGTTCTTGTTTCTCACTCAGAAGGTAAAAAAAAAACTTCAATCAAGAGGTTGTTAATAATAAAAGGAATTGCACAGAAAACAGATGTGATGGGATTTGACAAAAACCTACAGAGAATATCATTGGATTGAAGAAATGTAGGGACATTACCATATCAACTTTAAACCAATTAATTGCTGCATGAATTTGAGGGGCCAAAAACAAATCCGCCTGCAAGTAGCAAGCACCCATTTACATCAAATTTCATTTGAGATCCTACGTAAGAAAAAAAAATAGAAATTTTCAAATTGAGAGGGAAAATTTTTTCAAAATTGCTTTAGACCACGCCACACCATGCTAAACAAATGGTTAGGCAATAGAAATGTGGATTACAATGTCTCGGTAAAGCTTGTCCAAGCCCATCCTGTTTACTATCAGGCCTGACATTCAGGTCAGCATATAGAAGGCGGAATAGGGATCTGGTTGGGCTTTTACCCAGAACATGTCCCAGACTGACAGCCACTCAACCGATAGAACCCTAGCCCAGCCCATAGCCCTAGAAACTGAGCCCCAATCCAACCCAAATGAGATGAGGTGGAGTCATGCTGAGCAGCCTTGTGCCACCCTATACCAAAGGCAAAGGGCTGCAGTACCTTCAACATGGATAAAATAGCCAGCTCAAATTTAAAATGTAGCATTCCAAGGTCATGAAGGCAGACAGCATAAAAAGATAAAACAACTATGAAGAAAAAGACAAGTTAAGAAAGAACAAACCAGGAACACATCATCTCCTGTGGCATATCTTCCAGAGAAGGGTTTTAGCAGCTTCTCAAGAGCTGAAACACAGAGAAAATTGCCAGACTTGTTAGACCCATATGTTTAGAAAGGCAAGGTGGATTCATGGAAGTAAGAGAAAAGAAGGCAATTATGAGTTACAACTTACAACTATTAATGTAGGAAGAGCAAAATAGGATCTAAAGGATGTCTCCGATGGGCCATTCATGAATTAGGAATGCCCAAAATAACCTAATTTGGCAATACCAGCCACTAATTTAAGGGCCATAAAGATTTAATAGTTTGAATTTTGTGTGATGAATGAATAACACTTGAATCAAAATAAGATTTAGGGAATTAGAGGCTTGTGAATTCATAAGGGATGTTGGATTTGATACAACATTTAGCATTGGACAGAGGCCTACTCACAGCAGAGGTGCTTAGACAGCTTAGTCCATATGTCCATATAGCGTTGCTCAGGAGCATGCTCCTATTTTAGAAATCATGCTCCCATTTTCATCATCTGCACAGTGGGCCTACTATTCATAAATCCAACCACTCTTACCACCCTAGCACCCAACAAATCGGCACAAGGCCCAAATTTCTCTACAATGAAAGTTGCATTTCAAATGGATCACATGTAAAAGCAAGTGATTAATTCTGATCTCTGATAGGGACATAATTGAATGGTTTATAAGTAATCAATTCGACAGTGGGACTACCTTTGACTGGAGTGAGATTTGGACCAATGCCAATTCATGGGTGGGGGAAGGATGATAGGGTGATTAGTAGGTTCATGCATCAATGGTGAACCCACTGTAAATATTTTTGCAAAATGGGAACATTCTCCCACTCGCACAAGTGAAAGAAATTAATTTCTGCTTGTATACAAAAACTTCCTACAACTTCTAGCAGTAAAGGAACTCAAATGCATGCCAGAAAAAGATATAACAAATAGTGATCCTTAAGCATAAAATATTCTCTTCAATTGGTGTTCCATCACGCCATCTTTTTCCTGCAAACATCTCTTTCTGTGACCATATTATGTGTGCATTTGATCACTTGAAAAGGTTATGTACAGAGTTTCATTCTGCAACACACAAAATCATTTGATTATTATTGCATCAAGGTAGGCAACCTAATGAAGAATCATTAAGAAATTAAGCCTATGCCATGAATCGTGAGAATAGAATTAGCTAAGGCTCATACAGTAACAGAAGCTTGCCTGCAAATCCCTTTGTAATGTGATACTGAGTCCATACAAGCTTCTCGTCAGAGTTGATTTTTTGCCCAATGTAGTTCTGTATGGAAAAGAGAAATCATAATAGGTTTAAAGAATGTCAAGCAAAACTCATCATGGAGTTCAAAAATATAGTAGCAACAATCCTACTCAGATCTTACCAGGATTGAAAGATTCTGAAAAGGTTGTATGCTTGAACAGACAATATTTGCAGCCTAGACAAAAGTAATAATATCCACAATGAATTATCATTCTGAAATATGGATGCAAAAGTGCTTCCAAAATAAATTGCAAGAGCCAACAAAATCCAAGCTTAAAAGGAGCAAGAATGAATCCCAAAGGGAATTTGCACACAACTTTTTATTGCAAAAAATCAACCACAGCCGAACCTATATTGTTCTCAAGAACTTTTTTGTATCGGAAAAAAAAAATTGGAATTTTTAAAAATTTGGCTATTTGAAGATCAGAGTATTTTTAAAATTTGGATTTTTTTACTTAGGATATTATCGGGAAAATGTCGCAGAAAATAATAATAATGTGTCATCTTCTAACCAATCAGATTATAATCCAAGCACCATGGGTTTGTTGTCACTTAGGAATATCTGCTTCGGAAAGCAGAGACATGAGAAGAAGTTTTAGCATCCTAAGGAAATTAAACACAATTTTTTTCTCTTTGGAAAGGGCATTGTCAAAATCACTAGCCTAGACACTATGAAGTTATTGTTTATGTATTTTTCTAATGACAAACTTCAATGGCTACCACCCTCCTGAAAGCACAGAAAGGAATAAAGAAAGATAAATTCTAAAGACATGTACGTCATTCAAAAGCAACGGGAAAAAATTATTTGCAGAATTTTACTTAGTAAGGCCAAATTTCTAGCAATTATTATTAGCATGAAGCCCCTGTGCATCGCACAGGTTAAGTCCTGAATAATATATTAAAACTAATATCCCATTTTTATAAATCTATTTATAACAAACTAATTAAAAAATTCAAATCAACCAAAAAATTATGAAAACCAAACCTTTAATCGCTTAATCCACGTCAGCATACACAAAATAAAGGATTCATATGCATTTATGCTCATTTTGAATACTAAATAAAAACTTTAAAAATAACCATAATTTATAAAGTTGGAAGGCATCCCTTTGAATTGGGTTACATCCACACAAATGGGCCCAAGAGACATTTTATTGAAAAGGCACATATTTAGCATATTTAGCCCAAGAGACACCTTTTATTGAAAAGGCATATTTTATGTGTTTTTGAAAGGACACATCCACAAATGGGCCCCAATAAGCTGATGTGGCTTCTCCTAAGGCCAAAATTGAAGGTTTTTTTTAGGATTTTTTTGAGGTTTTTTTTCAACCAACATTCAGCTTTAAAGAGAAAGAATGTCTACCAAATCCAACATAAAATGAAAAGGTAAAGCGGAGAGAGAGAGACCCAACAAGACATACATCCTACAAAAAGCACCACTCCAAAGTCCAGATCCACAAAGCAAATTAATCATCAGTTGTAAGAGCAAGATCAGAAAGACTGGAGAATCATACAAAATTTCCCTAATCTTCCGTTGCATAGATCATAAAAACTCCAAATCTTCTCATGCTACGAATAAATTCATAAGCCAAAAATCAAAGAAAAATATCAAAACCTAGGGGGGGGGGGGGGGCGCGCGACATTTTGGATTTTCCCGCCACTGGATGTAGCCAAGATAATCTCAGTGTCCGTAACAACCTCTTACTGTGGCCTTATAAAGAAGCGCTACTGGCACTTGAATGGAGGTCAACTTGAGAAATCTTAACAAAAAAAAAAAGTTATCCCTTCGATTGGAGGGTTTCAAAATTTTTAAATGACATATTTTTCCAAGATTAGGCTTTTCTTTTTCATTTTCTTGCAAAATTATTCACACTTGCTTTCATTTGTTAAATGAAGCATCTCATCAACTGAGAAAAATTGCTACTGACAGATTTTTCCCACGTGACATTGCTACTGATCAAGAAGGGAGAGTTGTTTATCTCACATTCCACTAAATAGAAGGCTTTCTTAAATTAAGTCAGTATGGACAGCAATAACCAGCGCAAAAAAAAAAAAAAATGTATTTTCTTATCCTACTCCATTTTGCAATATATTTAAAAGTTGGTATTTAATTTTCAGTAACAATAAAAAGAATAATCACCTTTGAATGGTAAAAGGAATTAGAATAAAAAAAATATATCTATACAATGAAACAAGGCATCTTAATAAAAATACAAAAAATATATATGTTTTGATTTTTGCCTTTTGTTTTGTCTCTTAGTTTAGCAATAACAAATTGTTGCTCTTTTATGAGCCGCGTCAAAACATCTTTTGACTCGCCTAAGCCTTGAGTGAATAATACAGCTTAGCACAAGTCATGAATTTTTTTCAAACATGTAAACCATAAGCTCATTTGGTACCAAAAAGAAGCATCAATCTTGCTATGTCTAGAACCCATACACCTAGAGTCATGAGTTTCTCATCATTAGATATCAAAAGAGAAGCATTGCTATGAGTGTTGTGACGCCCCGGAGTCCCACATCGACTATAGAGAGGAAAGTGATTGAGATTATATGTAGAGCTTACACCCTTACTTAGCATGAGGCCTTTTGATGGGTTGAGGCCAGTGGGCCAAAGCGGACAATATCATGCATGGATAAGGGGTGGGGCGTTACAAATGGTATCAGAGCCGACTTTCGACTAGTTCGAGTGTGGGTCCCCCTGACGTGGTCCCTGTGCAGCCTTTAAGGGGGGTGGAATGTGACGCTTAGCATGAGGCCTTTTGATGGGTTGAGGCCCATCAGAAACAAAACCGTAACTCATGCAACAAGGTTTAACACGTACTCCATGTAAAATTGTGAATATACTACACATTTAGAGGCCACAATGGTCCCAAAAGTATAGCAGTACAGGTTAAACATAAAGATTAAAGACTAATGATCTCTCTCTCACACACACACAAATCTTATTGTTGTACCAGAACCATAACACAACACAACTACAAAGAGCATCACAATACTCCATTCTCTAAAGTCGTGCAACTGCATTTAGTGTCCTTCCAGTGGGGACTTTGCACAATTTGCTAGAAGGCATCAAGCCGGAAATGGTACATTGGTCCACATGTATGGGCACATTGGTAACTGCTGGACTCAAATGATGCTCCAAATGTGCATTTTTGAGTAATGGGCACTCCAAACTTCAAATAATAATAATAACAACAATAAAATAAATAAATAGCCGCAGTGTCTCATACTGTCATACCCATGTTAATTGGACACATGTCTTGACACACACCAAAAATTCAAATATTAAAATCTCCAAGTTCCCAATGCAATCAACTTTTAATAAGGACGCTGTTCTCATGTAGATGCATTAGCATCACAGTATTACCTGGAAATTTATTGCTTTTCTATGAAGATCTTGAGGCAAGAGTGGATGCTGAGGGTGCTTCTCCTCCAAATACTGACCAAAGCAAATTTTAGAAAGTAAAAAATAATATAAACTATGAATGTTTTTGAGAGAAAATTTTCTGAGTAAGAGAAGTAAACTACCATATATTCTCTGGTTTAAGAGTGACGGAATAATAAAAACACAAACAGTAAAAAAAAATATTAAGAAAAAGAGATTAGCCACTGACCATTATAATGGCTAGAGAGTCTGTAATCACTATATCCCCGTCAACCAGTACTGGGACCAGATTAAGAGGGTTCAGCTTTGCAAACTCTACAATTCAAGCATGGGAAAAATGCTTAGATCTCAAGCCACATATTCTTATCAAATAAACAACTAGATCCGGAGCACTACATCTAATCAATAAACAACATATTCATGTCCCATCTTTCCATCTGAAGGTTTAAGAAAGCTAGTTCAAATGATGAGCATCAAGAAAAAAAGCACAAGCATGTATATTAAAATCTTACCCACATATACGAGGCCCACCACAACTACCTAGTATTAAAATCTTACCCACATATACGAGGTTCCATTTCCCCTTTGCGGAAATCAAGTCCCTAGCTTCTCAAGGTTTTGTCGAGTTTAGGCATGTTCGAAGGTCGGCAAATGCAATGCTAAACTCTCTAGCAAAACAAGGGGTAGATAAGGTTATTCCCTTGATTGCTTATACCATGTAATTGTCTTTCTTTGTTCTTTGGATATAAAGCTCTTATATCTGTTGTTGGTGGTGTGTTGTATTTTTATTTGCCTTTCTTTTTAATATAATGTTTCAGTTACCGTTCAAAAAAAAAAAAAAGATAAAGGTGCGCATGCCGTGTTATATATAATATAAGCACATGAATCCATAAATATGAAGATATTTGTGTATTGCTGCATTACACTGTTACTATATACGGATTTGTATTTTGTCAAGTTAAATACAATCAAACCCCATGGCCTGTTGACCTCAACCAGTTCAAACTTCAAACTCATATATACTTACATGCAGACATGTGTGAACTATCTGAACAAAAGCCATAAGGTTCAAACTTCCGACACTGGTATGATATGAAAAACGAACATGGTCCAAGCTCCCAAAAGATCCTGTTGCTCAGGTATGCCTAGAGGTGTCAATCTGGGCCAGGCCACCCAAGCCCGGCCCGGGCACGGCCTGAAATTTCCATGCCTGGCCGGCCCGTCATAAAATCTAGGCCGTGCTGGGCCCAGCCTGCCAGGCCCGAGGTACGGCCCGGCCAGGCACGTCTTAAAAACTGTGCCATGCTGGGCCTAGGCCCCGGAGCCCGCGGGTGGCCCGGCCGGTGCCTAACGGCTATATTTTCAGAAAAATTGTCCCCACCCCCCAAAAAAACAGCTATATTGGGATTTTTTACTTTTTAAACCCCCCCCCCCCCCCCCCCCCCCCCCCCAAACAACTATAAATGGTCAATTGGGGGCGTATTAGTGTCTTTTGATCATTTTTTACCATTACACCCCCCCCAACTGCTATAAAACGGTCATATGAGGGGGGTATTTTATGTCATTTTATTAAGAATTCTATAAATAGTCATCATTCCTCTCATTTCTCTACACATCTACTCTCTCATTTCTCATACTCCCTCTAAAGCTCTAAGCTCTCTTAAGTCTCATTCTAAAGTCTAAGCTCTCTCTACAAAGTTTTCTAAGAAGTGAGGGTGACTTCTCTAAAGTGGATGATTCAACTAAGAAGGACTTCTCCATTAGCTCTCTCCTCTCTTATAAAGGTATTTATTATCTTTAATTTTGAGTTTTCTTTAGCAATAATATACATAGTAATATTATATATTAAGTCTCATATTCTCCCATTTTCTATATAAATTATCACAAAAAACACATTATATATATATATTTTTTAAGTTTTTTTTTAAATCTTTTATTTAGAAAAATGGCTGGACCATCACAACCTTTCAACCTTGACTTCTTTCTAAATGAGGAAGATCCTGCATTTATTAATTTAGACCAAAACCAATGGACAGAAGTAGAAAGCAATAATCCCCAACATCCTACAACCTGAAAAAAGAAGAGAAAAATAAGATTTACTTCTCCTGTATGGGCTCATTTTGCTAAAGTTACTGTCCCATGTTCCAAAGGAGGAACAGTGGAGAAGGCACAATGTAAATATTGCAAAGATCTCCTCAGTGGCAAATCATCAAACGGCACTGGCCACCATACTAGACACATGAAATCGTGTTTGTTGAAACACACTCCCAACACTAGCGATGGGGAAAGTAAGGGGAGGTCCGGGAGGATGATTCAAACTCAACTTTCTCAAACAAACTCATCTGGTGGTTTAGGAGTTTCCAACTATGACTCTAATAATGCTAGATATCAACTTATTAAGTATATAATATCTAGTCAGCAACCATTTATACTTTCCGAAGAACGATGTTTTGAAAGATTTTTAAGGTCTGCCTTTTATCCTGGATGGCAAAAAATATCTAGAAATACTGCTAGAAAGGATGCAATAAAGACTTTTTTGAAAGAAAAATAGAATTTAAAAAATATTTTTGCAAATATACCTGGAAAAGTGGCTTTAACTTCAGATTTATGGACCTCTAAATAAAATCTGGGGTATATTGCAATCACATCACATTATATTGATAGTGATTGGGCAATGCAGAAAAGAATGATAGCATTTTCTATGCTAGAATTCCCACACACTGGTGCTAGGATAGGGTCCACCATCCTTGAAAAACTTAGAGAATATAAAATTGAAAATAAAATAATTTCTATAACTTTAGATAATGCAAGCACTAACAACGTCGCAGCAGATTTATTAAAACAATCGATTCAACTTGATTTAAATGAAAATCTATTTCATAATAGGTGTGCATGTCACGTCATAAATCTTATCGTACAAGTAGGGGTGAAATTAATTAGAGATGATTTAGATACTATTAAATGGATTGTAGGATACATTTTTTGTTCTCCCTCGCGAAGACAAGGGTGGAAGAACATATGGGTAAATTTGAATCTATATCCAAAGAAAATATCATATGATATAAAGCATAGATGGAATTTTACCTATAAAATGTTAAAAGAATCATGAGCCTATAAAATGGCACTAAATCAATATTGTCAACTTTATTTGGACGTGAAAATATTTTTATAAGTGATGATAAACGGACTCTCTTGAGATAATAAGAGATTTTTTAGAAGTTTTTCGTGATGCAACATTGTTTTTTTCCGGGGTATATTATCACACGTGCAATCAAGCTTTAGTCTATTTTTATGAAATAAGTCTTACTTTTACAAAGTATAGAGATTTTCAAAATTTTCAAGTTATGTGTGTACAATGGAGGAAAAGTTTTCACAATATCGGAGATTAGCTCCTTTAACATCTTGTATAGCTGCTGTATTAGACCCTAGACTGAAATTACAAGGTGTAGAAACCCTTCTTAATGAAATAAACTTTAATATGAATACAACTAATATAAATGACATAGCAACAATTAAAGCAGATTTAGAAATACTTTTTTTGGAATATGCTACCCGATTAGGTAGATCCATAGCACCCACGGTCCCAACAGGCCCTCCCCAAGTACATAAAGGAAAAAAGAAAGCCATTTGGAGTATTATGAAGAAATCTCAGGGAAGTAACTCATCTTCTTCCGGAGGATCTTACAACCTTAATGAATTAACAATGTACCTAGGGAGCGATTCTGTTACAATAGAGATGATGAAGAAGATGATTTTGATATTTTGGCATGGTGGAAATCATTTGAAACTAAGTTTCCCGTGCTTTCCGCCATAGCCCGTGATATATTAACAATATCAGCATCTACAGTTGCATCAGAGCAGGCATTTAGTGCAAGTGGGCGCCTTATTGACCCTAGGGGGACTATGCTTCAAGATAGAACCCGTTGAGACCAGTATGTGCTTGCGGGATTGGTACCAAGCAGAGGATAGGGAACAACACCTCGATAATGATGATATCGAGATAGAAGACGAGCTAGCGACGTTACAGATATCGTAGTATAATTTTTTTTAGAATGTATAATAGGCTTTTAACTTGTAATTTATTTTTTAGAATATATCATAGGTTTTTAAAGTTGTAATTCTTTTTTCATTTATCACAAAGGTTTGAATTTCATTATATATATTAATCCAGGTTCAAACTTCAAACTTGTGATTTTTTTGAACTTTTGTAACTTAAATTTCAAGGAAATATAATTTATTTGATGTATTTTTTCAAAACATAATTAGTGTTATTCTACTTGTTTATCTTTTTTAATTTTTTTATTTTAATCAAAATGGTCCAAGAATTTAAAAAACTCAAAAAAAAAAAATTTGTGGGCCGCCTACGGGCGGCACGGCCAGGGCCGTGCTGGGCGGACCCCAGAACAATCGGGCTCGGCCTGGCACGGCCCGTAAAATATCACGGGCCGGGCCTTAATCCGGCACGGCCCGGCCTGGATTGACACCTCTAGGTATACCTTTTTCAATCCCACCCAGTCCAAGCTCCTAAAAGATCCTGTTGCTCAGGTATACCCTTTTCAATCTCACCCCCTATTTTAGTATGTATTTTGCATATACCCACCGCATATTTGGTGATGCCATGGGTACATCATTGGTACATCTTTTGTGTCGCAGTGTGTGGGAACAACGCCTATCTTGAAATATGTATTTATTTGCTCAATTGGATCATGTAGGTTTACTGTTTCCGTACTTGCAGTTAAGTATCCAAGTAACAATTTATTTACGTGATTAAGGATCTCCTCACCTGGGCTGAACTGCTCTCCTTTTAAAAGGTTCACTGCCTTGTACTCGCATTTCAGCTCTTCCAAAAACATAATACAAACAACTTCAAATGTTAGATCCAAGAGTAAACCAGTGATAACATAAAAAAAAAGGGTCTTTGAACAGAAATCTGTTGAACCAAAGAAGTAATTCTACTCTCTCAGGCAAGTAGGCAATCAGGACCACTCAAAAAACAGGATGACCACAAACCATCTTTTACAATATACACATTGGCAGTTCATCATGAGATGATTAAGATCATGATTTTCCAAAGGCTTATTTTCAAGTCTAATTCACAGACATTTATTTTAACCTATCTGGCAGCAAGTACCTTGTAGGAAAGGCAAATCTTACTCTATCTAATTGGTTTGTAAAATTCATGTATCCACTTCATGGGTAGAGGTTGTTAGGTTTATGGGTTTTGGGTTTTGGCTCGTTTTTGTAGGCCCAATGCATTTGTATTAGGGTTGAGGGGTAATTTAGTATTTGTCTAAAAACTATATATTATCTCTTTTGGTTGTAACCCTAGTGTAGGGAAAATCTAAGAAGAAGACGAGCTTTGTCCGTGGACGTAGGTGTGAAATCACCGAACCACGTAAATCTGTGTTCTCTTCTGTGTGGTTTGTTTTGATTGCTTGTTGATCGCACGCTTCCGCACACACGATCACAACAAATTGGTATCAGAGCTTTGTTGTGATACGCGATCAACGACGAAGATCGGATTTGATTCAGCAGAAGGCTCGATCTCACACACTGAAGTCGCTCTCTGTTTTGGAACAGGGATCTTGCAGATTGGAGAGAAGATCTAGACTTTGGTTTTGAAAAACCCATCGCATAAGTGGAACAAGGATCCAGATTTTTTGATAATCTGGACTTTTGTAGCCTGGACATAATCAGATCAGGCCAGCCGTCGGCGAGATCAAGGTGGGCCACACAGATTGTTGTGGTTTTTGGCTGTCGCTGCGCAGAGGAGAACATAGTTCTCGATTTGGACTCGCTGCAGAGGAGAAACGAGAGGATCTCGGCCGTGAAGTCATCTTCAGTCGCCGGAGTTCGCCCGCGGCCTGAGCCATTCGCACGTTGCCAGGGAAGAAGAGCAGCATTGCTGCTCTCGTCGTTGTGCAGAAACCGAAGCCAGAGAAGATCTGGACTGAATCGTTCTGCGAGGAGGATCATAGTCTCTGCACACCGGATTTGCAGAGAAGAAGACGCAGCAGGCCGCGCGCAGATCTTCGCTGGAGAAGAGGACCACCATCGCCGGAGAAGACCCCACTGGCTATCGTTACGCAAGTCGTCGTTTGCTGCTGGAAAAGGAGATAATCCCTGAGATCAAATTGTACCAGCCGTCGTCACGCTGCTCTCGCCGGAAAGAAGCAGAGGTGCTGCCTGTTGGTGTTCTGCGTACAGAACAGATTCGAATAAGAAGACGACCTTGCATTGAGTTGATTACAGGCCGGTCTTGTGATTTGAATCCGCTGCCGCCCGTCGCCATCTTCGCCGGAACTTGACCGGAGAAGGAGGACTGCCGGCCACTGCCCGTCGCTGCCATCGTTGGTGGTGATTCGTCGTCGTCGAGGAAGAGAGTGACAAGAGACTCGTTCTGTTACAGAACCCAGAGCCAGTGGAGAAGACGATCTGTTCAGGTCGGTTTCAGGCTCCAGGTCAGGTCTCGGGTCAGTTCGACCTGACCCACTTCGAAGAAGCCCAGTTCAACAGCCGCTGACGTCATCCTGACGTCACCTGTACGGTCAAGACAGATTTGACCAATTGGACGGCCAGAATTGATTTGGGAGTTTTGGAGGCATCCGGACTCAGTATTGAGCTCTGTTTTTTTTTTGTTGGATTCGTATCGACTAGATCTACGATTTGAACGAAGTGGATTGTTAGTTTGACAGACAGAAATAAAATGGCAAGCTCATCATCGGCAAAGACCACCATCTCGAATGCAAAATTCGAAGTCGAGAAATTTGATGGTACCAATAACTTTGGTATGTGGCAATGTGAGGTTAGAGATGTTCTAAGCCAACAAGAGTTGGAAATTGCTCTAGAGGATAAACCCAAAGAGATGGAAGATAAGGAATGGCAGCAGATCAATCGTCAGGCATGTAGTACCATCAGATTATGTCTCGCGAAGGATCAGAAATACTCAGTGGTGAAAGAAACTTCTGCAAAAGAGTTGTGACAGAAATTGGAGGAAAAGTATATGACCAAGAGCTTGGAGAATCGGATCTATTTGAAGAAGAAACTTTTCCGCTTCGAGTATCGTCAAGGTATTTCTATGACTAAACATCTCGATGATTTTAATAAGATTATTGCTGATTTGATGAACATTGATGTGAAAGTTGATGATGAGGATAAGGCATTACTTCTTCTGAATTCGCTTCCCGATAGTTATGATCATTTTACTCACACTTTGATCAACGGAAAGACTGAAGTTAAATATGATGTTGTGTCTGCTGCTTTGATGAATAATGAATATCGGAAGAAGGACAAACAGGCCCACAGGGATTCATCATCTGA
The DNA here is from genome assembly GCA_012931725.1 of Litsea cubeba. NCBI lineage: Eukaryota > Viridiplantae > Streptophyta > Magnoliopsida > Laurales > Lauraceae > Litsea > Litsea cubeba. The sequence continues at coordinate 23,424,006 of CM022949.1, forward strand.
TGCATTGACAATAAGAGGCAGATCAGATGATAGAACATCTGGTAGTAAATCTCGTTCTAAATCGAGAGGAAAATCAAAACCACCTGCAAAAGATGAATGTGCGTTTTGTCGCAAAAAGGGACATTGGAAGAAGGATTGTCCAAAGTTGAAAAACAAGGGCAAAGATAAATCTGATGCAAACATTGGACACGATGGAGATGATGATTCTGAATTTAATTTGACTGTTTCTTCATTGGTATGCCATTCTGACGAATGGATTTTAGACTCGGGTTGTACCTATCATATGTGTCCCAACAGGGAATGGTTTTCCAGCTTTCAAGAGTTGAATGGTGGAACAGTTTTGATGGGCAATGATAGTGCTTGCAAAACAAAAGGGATAGGAAAAATCCGTTTGAAGATGCATAATGGAGCAGTTCGAATTTTGACAGATGTTCGGTATGTACCGGATTTGAAGAAGAATCTTATCTCATTGGGTGCTTTAGACTCCAAAGACTTCAAAATTACCATGGAAGGTGGAGTTCTAAAAGTTGTTTACGGTGCACTTGTGTTGATGAAGGGTGTCCGAAGAGGTAATCTATATTTCTTGCAAGGGAGTACAGTTATAGGTGGAGCAGCAACAGTATCTGATAGCTCAAATGAGACTGTTACAGACACTACCAGATTGTGGCACATGCGTCTAGGGCATGCTGGGGAGAGAGCATTGCAGGGTTTGGTTAAGCAAGGCTTATTGCGAGGTGCAAAGACCTGCAAGTTGGGATTTTGTGAACATTGTGTTTTTGGCAAGCAGACAAAAGTGAAGTTTGGCACCGCGATCCATAGCACTCAAGGAACACTAAACTATGTTCATTCGGATGTATGGGGTCCTACATCTTTGGGAGGTATGCACTACTTTGTTACATTCGTTGATGACTTCTCCAGAAGAGTATGGGTGTACATCATGAAGCACAAGGATGAAGTCTTGAATGTGTTCTTGAAGTGGAAGAAAATGATTGAAACACAGACTGGCAGAAAGATCAAAAGGCTTAGGTCAGATAACGGTGGAGAGTACAAGTCTGATCCGTTCTTGAAAGTATGTCAGGATGAGGGGATCGTGAGGCATTTCACAGTTAGTGGGACTCCGCAACAGAATGGGATAGTAGAACGCATGAACCGCACTATATTGGAGAAAGTCGGTGTATGTTGTCTAATTCTGGATTAGGCAAAGCTTTTTGGGGTGAGGCAGTTGCTTATGCTTGTTATCTCATCAATAGGTTGCCTTCTGCTGTGATCGAGGGTAAAACACCCATTGAGGTATGGTCTGGAAAACCCGCTACTGATTATGATAAATTGCATATGTTTGGTTGTCCTGCTTATTACCATGTCACAGAGAGTAAGTTAGATCCAAGGGCCAAGAAAGCTATATTCTTGGATTTCAGCAGTGATGTGAAAGGATACCGGCTATGGTGTCCAAATTCAAAGAAACTTGTTCTTAGTAGGGATGTGACTTTTGATGAAGCTGCTATGTGTAAACAGAACAAGCAAAATGGCTCTCAGGAGGAGAGCAAGACCAATGGTACATCGAAGCAGGTGGAGTTTGATGTCGTCCCCGTTGATTTAGATGGTGATGATACATATGAGGAGGAGACTCCAGCTCAAGAGCCTCTACAAGAGCAAGAAGAAGAAGATTCTATTGCAGGCAGTAGACCAAAAAGGAATATTCGAAAACCTCAACGGTTCACTGACATGGTGGCATATGCACTTCCAATGGTTGAAGAATCAGTTCGTACCACCTACAAAGAAGCAAAGGGGCATTTGGAAAACGCAGGTATGCTGACTAAGGTGGTGACTAAGGTCAAGTTTAAGGACTTGATCAACATTCTGCGATTTTGAACACCTTCGGGTGTATGGCGCCTACGGGTGCATTTGGAGGCGTGTGATTGCATGCCAAGGTGGAAAATATCGTGGCCTGCAAATCTCGCCAAGGTGGAGATTTGTTAGGTTTATGGGTTTTGGGTTTTGGCTCATTTTGTAGGCCCAATGCATTTGTATTATTGTTGAGGGGTAATTTATTATTTGTCTAAAAACTATATATTATCTCTTTTGGTTGTAACCCTAGTGTGGGGAAAATCTAAGAAGAAGACGAGCTTTGTCCGTGGACGTAGGTGTGAAATCACCGAACCACGTAAATCTGTGTTCTCTTCTGTGCGGTTTGTTTTGATTGCTTGTTGATCGCACGCTTCCGCACACACGATCACAACAGATGTTTTATCATGCACAGCTATCTATATGTGGCCCCACTCTTTAGTCCACATACCAACACCTCCACATGTGGGCCCCAGCTCATTCAAGGGTGGGGTATCCCCACTACCACAGATTGCCCCCAACAAACTCATGTTTTCAAGGGTAGGGATGCAAACTTCTCCACTTGGTGGTGTTTTCTCCTCGAATTCTCCCTAGTAAACACCACCCAATCGTCAATGAAAGTTGGGGTTTCTCCAAATTCACCCTCTTGGCCAATCCCACATCCAAAACTCCATGTTAGAGAGAGATAGTGGGGTATATAGGTTTATATGAACAAATTCCACACAATCGACATAGAAAACGAAGAAAAGGAGCAACCTTTAAGATTCAATGCAAACCGAACGCGCAATGAGCACGAGCTCCGACAGGCCGAATAGAGCTGCAGCTTCGATTCGCTTGGAATCGCCTGCGAGACCCAAAGGAAGTAAGAGATCGATAAAAAAAAAAAAACCCAAATCGAGAATGAGATAGAAATGAAGAGGAGAATACCGTAGCATCGGAAGCCATGGAGGCGAGGAAATTCTCTGCAACTGATATAATCTTTTACAGATGGATGGAGTGACTTTCAGTTTCACAGGCGTATCTATTTATATATGGTAAAGTTAGACTGCGCCAAGTGGCTGCTGCTGGTGGGCTAGAGTGTCATGCATGATGTATTTATGAAGTGATGAAAGTCTGATCAAACGGTGGGCCATGGGTTGGAAAGAATAGGTGGAAACATTCTAAAGTATATCATGGTCATGGATGCTTATACAAAAGAAAATTGAAGATAATCTATGGTCACATCCATTGAATATTTTCTTATGTTTTCTGATGTCAGACCAGGAAATCTAGTATATGTGAATATGTGTGTGGTTGGCTGTCCATTCTTGTCACTGATGAAGTGTGAGGGCACTATTTACTGTCCAATTCATGAATGTTTTTTGTGACCCCAGCTAAGGCCGCCAGGACCCATTGAACCCACACCAGTGAGATGGGTGAGGGAAAGAGACTTCGGTTGAGTAAGGAAACCCTAAAATAAGGTGAGAGGGCGCTCGTTTGAGAAAATGTGGCATACTCAAGGTTGAATATTAAGCAGCAAGGTGAGAATTGATCCTATTATAATATATTAAGTTAGGAGGTTTTGGCTTCAATTTTGACCGTCGGTTATAATTTAGACCGATGGTTATGTAACTACTCATGCAACTATCCACTCATTATCAAACCACTTTGTTTTCAGTTGTTCCTATATAACTTTATTATTTTTGCTCTAATTTCTCTATTTTTATTTTATCCAACTTGTCTTATGGTAAGAGGTAATTTTTTTTAATATGTGATTATTTATTTTGCAAGAGATACCGTGCTAAGCACGGGTTATTGAGTTAGTCTTTTTATTAAGATAAGACGTTATTATCCGAATTCATGAAAATTGAGGTTTGCTTTTGGACCATTTAATCTTGAAGTTATTGATTTGGTTGTGTAACAAACAAAATTCACAATGAATGGATTTATGCTTGAGATAAAGAGAAAGAGGGAGTCCTAAATCCTATTCTTGCCCCTTCCACTTGCCCATGCAACTAGAGGATTTGTCCAAAGTAAACTTTTATGTTAACAAAAAAAAAAAGGAGTGATGCATTCAACCCCGCTCATGAAAAACTGAAATCCTCTCTGTAGAAAGGAAGCCAAATTATATCTTTCTTTCTTTTTTTTGCAATAAACGTGTAGCACCCAACAATATAATAAAATAGCAGGCCTTACGGAAAATTAAAATAAATTTCTATTTTTTGCCAGAAATGTGCAACACCAAACAATAGAAGAGTATACTCCATGAAAAATTAAAACAATTTTACTTCTATATTCTAAAGCCCTTTCATCACACAAGTGCACTGTAAGGTCACAATTAGCAATCAATTTCTTTAGGATTCTTAACCCCGAGGGGTAGCACAGCTGGCCTAGGACCACAGTTTGCACCCGGAGGTTGTGGGCTCGAAACTGCACTACCACACACTGGAGACCTAGCTTTTTCTCTTGGGCTCGTAGGGATTATTCTGGCCCAAAGGGTTAGGAAGCTTGCGTTATATAAAAAAAAAGAATTTTTTTAGGATAATTCACATATATTCTCAATTTGGAAAGTCCACGTTTGGCGGTTGTAACTTTGAAGGATTTCAGCTAATGGAAATTCTCATTTTTGAGGATTTTTAAGTCTGACGCTTTCGATTGATTTGAAAATCAGATTTACAAACAATATTTTACTTTTTTTCAAGTATATACATTGATGAGCACGGCAATTGATGTGAAGTCCTTATTTATCTTCAGTGAGAAATTTTTACTTCAAGAGGAGGGGCGGATTGACATATAAGGGACTGGGGATTCAGCCCCCACCCAACCTGAAAAGGCCCATAGGAGCTATGAGGCCCATTTGGCACAGTCCCCCCTTTAAAAACCCATCGAGCCCCTCTCCCTTTCTTCAACTTCAAAGAAATGGTAAAACCCTTTCTCCATCTCCCTAAAAAAAAGTCCTCAAATCAATAGAAATTAAGTGATCATTTGAATAGTTTTAATTTATTATGCAAATTAAGTGACCATTTGAATGTAATTCTTTATGAATCTGAAGTTATTCTTTCTATATAATTTCTAGATTTATGGTATATTTTTGTAAATATTAGAGATTTTTTGTAAACATTAGAGTCGAGTAGGAAATTGACCTTTGATCATCATCATCCCCCCGTCAAACCAAAATCTTGGGTCCGCCAGTGTTCATGAATAATTAAAGAATCCTCAAATACGTAGATTCCCACAATTCTTTCTCCTATGATGAAATTATATACCCTAAATAAAAATAAGAGGAATTTATCTGAAAAAGGACCTTAGATGGTCACTAGACGAAAAAGGGGACACTAGTTTATATGCTACGAAACCGGTATTCCCGCCAAAAAATATATTTTTTTTGCTTATTTTCTACAAGCGACGACGTCGTCATAGATTAACACAGTAATTTTCGCATTACCTTCTGTGAAGCAACGACGTCGTCAGATATTAAAGCACACTTTCTTCCACTAGCTTCTGTGAAGCAACGACGTCGTCAGATATTAAAGCAATCTTTCTTTCACTAGCTTCTGTGAAGCAACGACGTCGTCAGATATTAAAGCAATCTTTCTTCCACTAGCTTCTGTGAAGCAACGACGTCGTCAGATATTAAAGCACACTTTCTTCCACTAGCTTCTATGAAGCAACGACGTCGTCAGATATTAGAGCACACTTATATCTTCTGTGTTGCAACGATGTCGTCACTGGCCATTGAAATCGAAAAAAATGATGTGTGTATTGGTTTTATGTGCGAGCGCAATACAAGACATGGACACACAAGCTTCGTTTCTTGCCATAAAAAAGCACATAACTTGGCATTCAAATATTCATATTAATCAATCCTCATCAATATAAAATGTTGATCTTTCAAAATCATCAATCTACATAAAAAGTCACAATCATCAATAGCCTTACAGAATAAGTTGGTTGGTACGAAATAAACCCCAACTCTTTCTTCATTACAAAATATTAAACATCACTCCACAGCTGAAGCATCTCGAATTGTATCATCTCCACTAGTATCTGTTTGGCCTTCTAGGGTACCAAGTTGTTTGTTGTGAAACAGAAACACACAGAAGTAAATCTCACAGAATAGAAAATGTTTCCCTTCTAAATATATACTACACATGTTGACTGCACAATAGTGGATCGATCAGATCCACTTTTTCTAGGCTGGCCACCTTCTTTCACCTCTTTTGTATTGGTGTCCCTCGTCAGATTCATATTTAGCTTATCCTCCCTTTCCGTAGCTTCTCGAGTTTTCCTCTCAGAATCCAAAGCTCCTTTATGTGCTTCATCCACTCTTCTTGAGGCCACGAGTCTTGCCTGTATCAAAATAATAGCAATATTATACCATTTACCAGAACTAGCTCATTGAATTCCAACAAAAAATGAAGGGAAACAGAAGATTCATTTGCAAACAGGTTATGATTTTAAAATACCAGATCACCAATTCACCTAATGAACACGAAAATAGTAAAGAATAACATCAAGCACTGCTTGTCAATAACATCAGGCACTTGCAAGCAAACTGTAATTAGGGAAAATGTTAATAGGTTTGAGAGAGAGATATCTCTGATGCCCATTCCCACATGACAGAAGTGAAGAAAACAGAGGGAGAGACTTATCCATTTTCAGTCCTGCAAGTTCAGTCCTCATTCTAATAATGCAGAATTTGATAGTCAGGTCAAATAAGACCATGTTGGATGGGTTCTATCTAACTTTTCAAAATACAGCGGTATCATTTTAATCTTCAACACCACAAAAAACAAACACAATCTAAGGGAAAAAAAAAAAAAACAAACAACAACAACAGGGTCTAATATAATCACAATAATATCTCTCAATCCATAACCATATCACTCAATCCATAACTATATCAAATTTCCTTCAATCATCTATCCAATCAAATCAAATCCAGCTGAAACCTAAATCTCCAAGACAAACTGAATTTCTCATTTCTCCAAACAAATAAATCATCAATTGAAATAAGAAATCTAAGAAAAAGAGGAGCAGCAGATGATTGAAGATCAAAAAGGTGAAAAGAATCTATCTACTCACTTCATCTCTGCTGGATATCTAAAAATCAAACCACTAGATCTTCGACCGTGGCGATGTACGGAGTTGGTAAGTTCCATAAAATAGAAATTGAATCATGCAGAGAGGAGAACGGATAGGAAGCATCCCGCCAAACAAACAAGTCTACGGGATGGATGGATGAAGCCGGAAGTTTCAACGAAGAAGAACAAGGAAGGAGGGAGGAGCGTGCACGACACAGAGTCCGGCCACCTCTGGTCGTGTCGGAGCAGGTGCGCTCGCATCCCATCACAGAAGGTCGGGTCGCCATCCCTAGTAGCAGTTGCAGCAAAGAAAATTGGAGACGAAAGATAGGGTTTCGAAATCGGGAGACTTGGGGGATTTCATTCTGTCCATGTTGCACACAAACATGGGTTTTCCGTGATAGCACAGATACACGCTATGGATTCCTATCAGATGGTTTTTACCAAACGTGCTGAAAGAGATGGGTTTGGGGGGGGGGGGTTTCGTCGGAGATGATGGTGGCCGGCGGTGATGGTGCCGGTTGTGGTCGCGGACTGCGACAGGGAGCTCCGGGAGCATGGTTGGGTGAGGGAGAGATAAGTGAGAAAAATGAGAGATGGTAGAAGAGAGGAGCTCAGTCATGGTGATGGCAACGGCGTTGTCCGACGACGGCGAGGGAGCAAGGAGAGGGAGTGGAGAATGAGAGAGAGAGTGATGAGCGGAAGAGAATGAGAGGGATGAGGGCTGCTGTGTTGTGGAGAGGGGTAAAGGGGAGTGGTCTAAAAGAGGGAATGGGGGAAAACGATGGGAGGAAGATGGGAAAATAGGGAAAATAATGTTTCAGATTCGACGACGTCGTCACTTTTTTCGATCATTAATAAAAAAAACGGAAGTGGTCCCAGAGGACCACTTCCGTGCCATATTTACTAGTAGCCCATTTTTTGTTTAGTGACCATTTTGGGTCCTTTTTTAGGTAAAATCCTCTAAAAATAAATAAAAAGCCCTTATCCCCTTCCATATGTAAAATTCTATTTTCTCTTTATATTTATTGGGACTAATGTTCAGGCTTATATATATCTCATGATCCTAAAACTTAGGCAACCCATACATAGCACCAAATGGCCAAAGGGAAATTCTATATGCACCACCATTTTTGATGAATACACCCACTTTTAAGTTTTTTTTTAATTACTAAATTGCCCTCCAGTGAAATGACGAACTAGCCCTTTACCATCAACCTCCTCCTCTCCTCTTCCTTTCGTTCTTTCACAGTGGGGGAGCCGTTGTCATCTCCTATTCCTCCTCTTTTTATTCTTCATTATCCCTTTCATCAATTGTTTCGTAACCGTTCCCTCGCACTCATTCATGCCCGTTTATGTTCATCTCTTTCCTCATCATCTTCTTCAACCATTTAAAAGTATCCTTAAGTCTCATAAGAATCTTCAACCCTTGAAAGTACTCATCTCCCCGGGGCACATTGTCTACTGAAAGCAGGCATTTTCAACATGGACAAGCAACTGTCAATCTACCAAGAGGAGGTATATTCTCCAAGTCCGTTTCCAGCTCGTTAATTATTTTGTTTCCGCGATATGCTCGGTATTCCAGAACCGTGCAAAATCACACTGCACGGCACATTTTAACTGTGCAATAGTATTTTGCACGGTCACAATAAACCGTGCAAAATAAACTTGCACGGTAATATTAAACCGTGCAAAAAAATAATGTACAGCTATAATTTGCCGTGCAGTGTGATTTTGCACGGTCCTACAGGACCGTGCACTAATAAACTAATAATTTTGGGATCATATTTTCAGGAGATTGATTCAACTGGTGCAAGTCAGTGTTTTCTTGATTTTACTAATGTCTTCACCACTGAAACGATATTCAGAAGCTGAGATGATCTAATCCAATGGACACGGGATGTCGGAAAGAAACATGGCTTGGTGATTGTAATCAAAACTTCGGATGCTGGTGGAGATGGCAGGAAACCGAGAATAGTTTTATCATGTGAGAGAAGTGGTAGTTACAGGGCTTCATCGAAGATATACGAAAAGAAGAATCCTAACAAGGCAACTGGAACGAAGAAGTGTAATTGCCCATTTGCTTTGAAGGGTCGAAAGTTGCCTAGTGACGATGATTGGATGTTAGTAGTGGTTTGTGGGATACACAATCATCCAAACGCACAACATCTCGAAGGGCACTCGTTCGCTGGGAGGCTTTCTACGGAAGAGATTAATGTTTTGATTGATATGTCTAAGAGTCTGGTGAAGCCAAGGAACATCCTTCGAACACTGCAGGAGAGGAATGTGCACAACACCACTACGATGAAGAGTATCTACAATGCTCGTCAGAAGTTTAGGGTGACAGAGATGACCGGTCGATCACAGATGCAGCAACTTATGATGCATTTTGATAAGAACAAGTACATTGAGTATCACACTAGCAATGATGATACAGATGCAATCTTAGACTTATTCTGGGCACATCCGTCATCTATTCAACTATTACGTGCATTTTCAGAAGTTTTGATAATGGATTCCACGTACAAGACCAATAGATATCGACTTCCATTGCTTGAGATTGTTGGTATTACATCTACCCAATTGACGTTCTCCATTGCTTTTGTTTACCTTCATTCAGAGAGGGAGGCCAATTATAAATGGGCAATGGAGAGGCTTAAGGATGTAATGGATGGATGCATTATGCCACGTGTGATTGTCACAGATAGAGATTTAGCGCTCATGAATGCAATCAAAGTTGTATATCCGAATGCAGCAAACTTATTATGCAGGTGGCATATATCTAGGAACATCTTGGCAAACTGTAAGAAGTTCTTTGAGACCAACGACAGATGGGATGCTTTTATCTCTTGTTGGAACATGTTGGTACTCTCTCCAACTGAAAGTGACTATATTCAACTTCTAAGTGCTTTGGAACGGAATTTTTGTGGGTATCCACATGCTGTTGATTATGTGAAGAACTCGTGGTTGAATAAGCATAAGGAACAATTCGTGTCTGTTTGGACGGATCAGAATATGCATTTTGGCAACTGCACCACTAACAGGGCTGAGAGTGCACACGCAATATTAAAGAGACATCTTGGTACATCGAGCTGTAGTTTTGATTCGTCCTGGCAGGTTATCCATTCCCTGCTTCAGTTGTTATTTACTGAAATAAAGGCTTCTTTTGAAAAGAGTTTGAACATCGTGCAACATAAATTCAAACCGGCACTATTCCGTGAACTGAGAGGATTTGTATCAAGGAGTGCTTTGGATATAGTATTAAATGAGTCGCTAAGAGCTGCTGATATTGGTTCGGATTTGAATGCATGTGGGTGCGTTGTACGACGGACCCATGGTCTACCATGTGCACATGAAATTGGAGAATGTATAAGAGAAGGGTCTCATATACCACTAACATGTGTACATCAATTTTGGCGGAAGCTCAATTTAGATCCCACTAAGGTGAACAAAGCCCCTGAGTTGACCACAACTTCTGAGTTCGACTTGATCGATAAGAAATTTCGGGGAAGTGATGAGGCTGGAAAAATTCAACTACTGAAAAAATTGAGAGAAATAGCAAGTCCAGAATGTACACCTCTGATTGAACCGGACATTAAATTGAATACTCGCGGTCGGTCATCATTGAAGAAAAAGAAGTTCGATCGGTCTACGACTCGTGAGCCGTCTGCATTCGAATACGCAGTAGGGGTGAAAGAGAGTGGACGACTTAAATTAAGTAGTACATCTGTTAAGAAGAAGAGTGAGAAGATTAGTGTCCGTCGAACTCGATCATGTGCATTTTCGCAATCGCTCCCACAGCCTTTGGGACCCTACATCCATAATGTCAAGGATGTCGCAGCGGATGGTAACTGTGGATTCAGATCTATAGCAGGCCTTCTTGGCATGGGCGAGGACAGTTGGAGACAGGTTAGATTGGACTTGAGCACTGAATTGCAGAGGCATCAACAATATTATGCATTGATATATGGAGGAGATGACCGGGTTGGAGAGCTGTACTACGCGTTGTCTTACTTCGAAAACAATCCAGGATTCGATCGTTGGATGACAATGCCGGACATGGGTCACTTGATATCTTCGTATTATAAAGTCGTATTGGTCCTGCTTTCATTGCAGCAATGCCTGACTTTCTTGCCTTTGTTATCACCCCCGATTCCAACAAGTGATCACAAAATCATCGCGATTGGTTTCGTCAATGGAAACCATTTCGTTCAGGTATTCATGAAGCCAGAAGCACCCATGCCACCTATTGCAACAAATTGGCATAGACACCATCACCCTGATGCAGATGGATGGCAGACCCCATATGCAAATCGCATTGAGCAATTCAGAGACATTTTGGGAAATAGTGTAGCAACACAAGAGTCGGTTAATCTTGACAGCGATTGATTATATAAAATGATTCTCATTTGATGTAACCATATAAATTATATAATGTAACTCTTTTCGATGTAACCGTTTGCTTGTCATTTGATGTAACAATTTGATTATCATTTGATGTAACTCACACCGATATGAAAAAGTGATGTAAAACATGGTCTGCAACGCCAACATGTAATGGCTTGTCAGAATCTGCACGGCTAACAGATACTGTGCAATCTTTGTTATGCACGGCCAACATGTGCCGTGCAGACCATATTATGTCCGGAACATAATAGCCGTGCAGACCATGTTATGCACGGCACATAATAGCCGTGCAGACCATGTTATGCACGGCTATTAACGGCCGAGCATACTGTGCAATACACGTTAATTATATTTTGTGCTGACATATGTCCTTTTCATTCCATTTTGCCTAATCTTTCTTTTACACAAATATAGACTATAAGAGTAATTAAAATATTAAAATTCAGCCATCATACTAGACATCTCAAAAAGAAAGAACTTGAATTCATCATTATATATGTAAAAGTGATCCTTTACATAATTGCCTTAAAAAAAAGTGGCTTATAATTCGCCAAGTTCCAAAATAAATTACAAAATCCCATGACACAATCATAAAATCCAAAAACAGCAACTCTCCTTAAGGACGCGTACGTCGTCGGTACGTCACCGGCAAGCCATCCAAGATCTCCAGAGTGGTCTGTATTGCCCGGTAGTAAAAATCAGCAGATTGACCAGGCTGTGCAATCGTAGCACGAAGATTATCACTCGCTCGGCGGATCTGTAAGAAATCATTATACATGTTAATAATTAAGAGAATTATAACTTTTAAAATGGATGCATAATGTTAGAATTGCAATTTCAAACGCTCACCACTCTTGGAGTCGGGTCATCTTGATCCTCATGAGGATGATAATGGGAGTGCCGTTCAGGGTTCTGTACCCGAGGACGTGAAATCCTAACAAACCACTCCATGTAGTCGGGTGAGCACTCCCATGCATATTGTACTCGATGGCCACGGTGTGCTAGTGATAATACATGATCCTCCCAAGACTCCCAATACTGATCAAGGAATCTATAGGAGACCTTGTATTGTCCGGCAGTAGATCCTCGAGACGCACGAAGGGGCGCAAGCGGTGCTGGTGGGATGGTTTGAACATACCCAAATTGACGAAGAACCCTCTGTGGGTGGTAGGGTTCAATGACATCCATTGCTCTCAAGCAACCACAGAAGAAAGAACTCTGTTGGAATGGATGCTGAGCTCTGGCACCGGTATACGGATCCCAAGCAACCTATGTCAAGAAGTAATTGAAACAACTCATTAATATTCTAACAAATAAATATAGATCATAAAAAAAACTTAAAATAAATAGAAACAAATCTATTGGATGCTCACCTCACTAGGATGTAAGTCGTCCAGCCTCTCCCGCAACAACTTTACGTTCTCCCTTCCAATCCCGGAATCCTGGCCAGGATTCCAGCGAGCCGCATGAGGCATTGCAGCCGTAAACCCCCATGCTGCAGGAGGACGGACAAATGGGAAGTGCTCGTACACCCAAGACTGCAAGAGTTAGAGTTTTTAATTATATGATTAAAAATAATATATAAATAATAGTACAGAGATAGGCAAATGGAAACTTTAATCAAAGAGTTATGCACATTTACCGTGAGGAGTGTCAGGTACCCAGCAATCTGTCTGACATCTGCCCTCGTAGCGGTCCCCAATTGGCGATAAAGATATGCAAGTGCGGCAGCTCCCCATGCATAATGACGGACTTGTCCCAAGTCCATCAGTAAAGATAGGTACGCAATGGGGACTCTGGTGGACGACTTATCAGTGAAAATTGTGCAGCCTAACAGAAATAGAAGATAGCCTCTAACTGCACAATCTACCTGCTCAACAGACGACCGAGGACCCACACTACTGCACACTCGCTTGATCCAGGCCAGCCTCACTACCCCACCACGAGCCACTTGAAGTTCAGCAGACACGGTCGCTCTATCCACGCCTAGTCCAGCCTCAAGTAAATCTACCTGCTCGGTAAATCCCATACTGGTCGATGCGTGGACAGGCAATCCCGTTACTGGGATGCCGAGGAGAGTACCCACATCGTCTAAGGTGATCGTCATCTCACCTAATGGCATGTGGAAGGTGTTTGTCTCGGGCTGCCACCTCTCAACGAAACTGGATATCAAAGGGGCGGAAGTATATCGGTACGATATTGACTTAAGGCCAGCCAATCCAGACTCTTCTAAAATCGCACGAAATCGAGGAACTTCGATATCGGCCCCATCCCCGGGCCGAGGTATGTACCAATCCTTCAACCCTCGCCAATGATTGATACACTTAAGCGGCTCACGTTCCTGCACATTAAAAGTTTTAAACTTAATTAATATATGTTATTATAGACTTCAACACATATTATTTGAAAAACAAATAATTCACAAATTAAAAAAAAGCAAGATTACCTCCCCGTCCCATATGGGTATGGCCACGTGCGTCCTGACACTAGGGAGGACCGATAAATCAACCGGACCACCGGGGATAGGATCCTCCCCTGCCGCCGCTGGGGGAGGACTGGATGGCTGTTCATCATGGCCTGATGGATGATCATCCCTTGCTGCCGCTGCAGCAGAAGTGGACGGCTGTGCCTCCTCCTCCTCTGAGGAATCATGCTCTGATGAATCCTCCTCAGATGAATCATCCTCTGACTCCTCTGACGAATCTGGGAGTGGATCCTGTCGCATTTTTCGTCTTCGTTCAGATGTCGTTGGTCGTTGACGACCGGCACTCGAACTACTAGTATGCAAACCTCGGCGACGTGGCGGTCTTGGCACACCGATCTTCGTCCTCACTCTAGATGGCTCGCTAGAAGAACTAGCCCGTCCACCTATTGAAAGTGAGCTGCCACCGCGACGAGCAGGTCTTCTAGGCATTTTCTAATCTGTTCAAAATAAAAAACAAATATTGTTAAAACATTGTAAATTTGTTCTGCACGGCATACTATTAATGTGCAATCTCATATCTGCACGGCCAATGTTAGCCGTGCATATTTAATTTGCACGGCATATCGACACCGTGCAAATAATATATGCACGGTTATCATTGGCCGTGCATATAGTAAATGCACGGTGTCGATATGCCGTGCAAAATTAACCTGCACCCTTCTGGTTTGCCGAGCACCCCGCGAACCAGAAGAAGAAAACAAATGGGAAGGAAAAATTTGGAGTTCGAAACTCCCATCCATATCATGCATTACGGAATCCACATACAATCTAAATAGGTGAAAATACAATCTAAATGCATAAATTGCAACCTAAACGCATACATTATAACCTAAAAAGAAGGTGAAAATAATTGGAAAGTTTAACGAAGAAGAAGAAGAAGAAGAAGATGACCTTACCTTGTTTGTACAAGAAGATGAAGAAGGTGATGAGAGCAAAAGAGAAGAAGATGTAGGAGAGACGTCGGAATTACTCAGCTTCTGCCGTGCCAATTTTGAAAAACGAGGACGAGGGAATGGAAATGAAGACGAGGGAATGGAGAAGGAGAGGGCTGGGCAGTTTCGGTATTTTGGTGGGTGTGCTAAGCAAATAGGTTTTAAACATAAAATGGCTGTGGTGAGTTCAGAATGTGGGTATATTCATCAAAACTGGTGGTGCATATAGAATTTCCCATGGCCAAATCAAGCCCAATATAAGCACCCCTGAAAGCTGAAATTGAATGGCTCATGGCCACCGTTTTGTCCGCCATTCATCAAAGCATACTTGATGAACGGTTATAATTCACCCATAATCTAACTGAGATGGCCCACCAGGAGATTCATCTTCCTCCTCAGTGGAAATGGAGAACCAGAACCGTTTCATTGGCTCTCTGTTGCTCTGGAAACGTGTGAATCAGACAGAAAGTCGAACACAGAGAAGAGATGCAGAAAGCGATAAAGCAACAGCGAGCGAATTGCTCTGAGAAATCGAAGTAGAAGAAGCTGCTGCCATGAGATGAAAGCGTTCTTCTTCTCAACTTCTCCTTATCGATGCTCTTACTACTCTTCCCCTGTAATTGCCAGGAACAAAAAGTACGAAAAGCAAAAGGTCTCTCCTTTCCACCTTCTCTTCTTCTCATTGGAATTCTCTCTGTTTTAATCCTGTTTTTTTTCGGTTAGATTATCTCCAGATGTCGAGTAGAAGATGGGTTTTCTTCACGTGCATCGAATTCCTCAGTTTGAGGCAAATCTTGGGTTCCTGCTGCTTTTTCTCTGCTTTTAGCGAACGAGTTCGCACGCTAATGTTTTCCTGCGCTAGTGGGTTTTTTTGGGGGATTCTTTAGTTGATTGAAAGGGGAATTCTGGCCTCAATATGACCTTGATTGCATCCCAAGTGGCGGGAAACTCATTGGTGCAGACACCATCAGTTGTTCGGTTTCTACTTCTATTGTTAGTTTGAATTAGCTAATGAGAGAAGATGGGTTTTCTTCATATTGTTTGAAATCTCCAATTTGAAGCAAATCTTGTTTTTTTTTTTTTTCCCTCAGCATCTAGTAGAGATTATATGTTACAACACCTCATCATTGCCTTTTTAATGGTGCCTTATGTCAAAGGCGGTGGAGTGGGTCTTTGATTCTCTTCTGGTTGATAGAATGGGAAACTCCGACCTCAACATGGTCGCGCTGGCATCCCAAGTTCCTGTGGACTCTTTGCTGCAAATAACAGTTATTTGATTCTATGTCTGTTCTTAGTTTGAGTTAGTGGAGGAGAGAAGTGTTTCTCAATTGCTCATAGTCATAAAAGCATCTGTAGTCGGAGAATAGCCTTTTTGTAGTTAGTTAACTGTCCCAGACAATGATTTTCTACTTCATTGAAGATGTCCATGCCAGACAATGATTTTCTACTTCATTGAAGATGTCCATGTGAGACTTGCTTGTAGAATGATCCTCTTTTAATTGATTTCAACTGTGATTAGTATGGTAATCGGGCTCAGCTCATGAAGAATGTGGATACAGTTGCATGTAAAACAACAAATTCATTGGACGGGCATTTTTCGTATATGCAGATTCTTTAGGTTACTGAATTCAGCCCTTTTCATTCTGGAGATGCTATTGCACATTGTGCTTAGAAATGACATATTTAGTGAATTATACTTATGGAATTGCTTTATGTCAGCCTGTGACAATGTGTGTATGAAAAAAGCTGCATATAAAACAACCCATATGTTGGATCGTGGAATTTCTTATTTACTGAACTATCTCGGATGGTCAATTCACACCTTCTAGTAGATGCTGTTCTGTACTCAAGTTGGAGACCCTTCTACCCCTTTTTAAATCCTTCAAGCCTGTTCCGAAAATAAGGGAGCCACCTCCAGGGTTGTCACAACTGCCCTTTTCAGGTTCAGGTTCAGGTTCCTTGTACCATGAAAAACCAGTTTGTTCTCACCTTTTTTTTCCCATGAATGGACGTTGGAATGATTTTATCAATATTTTCGATGTCACATTTTTGTACTTGTCTTTACTGCGCTACCTGCTTGCTTTAAAAAAAAAAAGGTAATAGAAAAGAATTATTAAAGTAAAATAGATGAGAAAGCAAAGGATATTGTATGGTGTCTTGGTTTATCGAATTCAATAAATAATGTTGTTATTGAATATTGACTGTTGCTAAGTTTTTCATCAACAATTGATCTGGAGTCTTACAGGCGTGCTATTTCCAGGGTAATGATCCTCCAAGAATTACATCGAATGTTAAGCAGAACTTGCAGTTTCTAAAGTTGTGGAAGGTATGCTGCCTACCAGTTTGATTAAATTTGATTTTTTCCATTAGATACCTAATAAGTTAGATTCTTTTTTTTTTTCAGGAGTTCCAAAAGAAAAATGCAAGCACACCAAAGCCTGCTACCAGTTATCGCAGAAGGAAGGTACAAAAAGAGGTTCTTCCAGAAGACGAAGAGCTATATGAGGATCCTACCACAACCCTTTACTAGTTAGTATAGCTTTTCTGTACCTTCTTTTCTTGGTTTTCTGATGTTATGTTCATGGTCACTACGTGTACTCTTGCTCACTTTTTGTTGTGCAGTACACACCAGGGTCTCGACACTGCAGTTCCTGTTTTGCTTGTTGATGGATACAATGTGTGTGGCTACTGGGCAAAGCTAAAGAAACATTTTATGAAAGGGAGGCTTGATATTGCTCGTCAAAAGCTTATTGATGAATTGATAACATTCAGTGTGCTAAAAGGTATGCCCTTCTGCATTAAATGTTGACTGGACTTGAATTTTGTTTGCTGTTCATGATACTTGCTCTTTGCTTAGTTCTCTCTCTAATGTTTTCCCCCTCGCTCCTCACTTTAGATCATCATCTGCACCATCATCATCTTCAAAGCTTGTCCCAACTATGTTGGGGTCAGCTATTTGATTTTTGTTTCTCCATTCCAGTCTATTTGGCCCAGGATAGACTGGAATGTGAAGCAGAATCCATGTAGCTGACCCCAACATAGTTGGGGCAAGGCTTTGATGATGATGATGATGATTATCAGAAGTGAGGAGTGAGAAGGAGCACAATCTTAGAGAGGAAGCAGTTTTACTTACTTTTACAATGGACGCATTCATTGTTCAAGTGTAAACACATCATTGTTTCCTATTAGAAAAGTAATGGTTGACATATGATTCAAAAAAACAAATGGTCGACATGTATCTGTGTTATGATGATCATGATCAGAAGTGATGAGTGAGGGGGAGCCCAGCCTTAGAGTAGAAAAAAAATGTATTTACCCTTACAATGGCCACATTCATTGTTCAAGTATAAACAGATTATTGTTTCCTGTTGGAAAAATAATGGTCAACATGTACCTTTGTGTTGCATCAGCTTTTAAGTGCATTCTTTTCAGCAGTGTCGCTACCAAGCAGGGCGATGCCTTTCTTTTTTCAAAGTCAGTTGGGTATCCTTTTTTGTGTTAGCTGAAAGAGCATTGGTGTTTGGGTTTGAAAAAAGTAAAAAGAAATATAATCCCACATAATGCAGTTTACATTACTGTGCCGGCTCAAAGACAAAAGGCATGGTTTCCTTCTAAAATCCTACCCACTGCTGGATTTGGGAATTGGGATACACCAGTACAAATTCTTAAGTTCTCTTCTGAAGTAATGTCTCCTTTTACCCTTTGCTCATGTATTGCTTTATTGAATGCATTGCTTGTTTATCCCTTCTACTCAACATATCCTTCTATTTTCTGTTTGCATCTTCTCATTGTAAAATGTAATTTTGTTATCTTGACCACACAAGTGCTACTTTTATTCTCTTGGTTATTCCTTTGACTTAGTTGACCAAATAAAAGAAATTTCTTTATCATTCTGAACAAAATATTTGCAGCTTGATGTGTATCCTTATTGAATTCCTAGCAAAATTCAAGGTAGTTTTCATTAGCAGTTCACATTCAGAGAGAGAAATAAATTATATTAGTAGCATTGTATTTTTCATGGTAACGACTAAAACATTTTTTGTATAAAATATTTTGGTAAATATTTAATGCCTCATTTTTTTTTTTCTTTTCCTTGTATTTTCACGATACCAACACTTCTTGTTTTATGCAAATTTATAGAGGTAAAAGTGGTGGTGGTCTTCGATGCCATGATGTCTGGACTCCCTACACACAAGGAAAACTTTGCTGGGTATGATACAGGGAACGCAACCTCTCTTTGTTTTGTAGTTTTTCAGTCTTTGTTAATTTATTAATTACATGTAACTTTGCATTATCATTTGGAACAACAGCATTAGAAATGTAGGAGAGCTCATCTTTCCAAATCCCTTTTTGCTAATTGGAGCTTTTGTATACCCTGCCTCTTTTTCTTGTGAAATAATAAATATAATGTTTAAAGAAGGTTTACTTACCCTATATTACTCTCAAGGTGAAGGTGCTCATTAGTCACTATTGCAGCGTTTAGGTTGCAAGTTCAATTCATCTGAGCAATGAAATGAATCACTGGATAGGGATATAGGAACTCAAAATCCTCCACTCACAACGAATGCCACTTGATTGCATTATGAATATCACCCGCCTGATTGAGTCACTCATTCAAGACACCTTCACTCCCCACCGAAAGGGTGATGGAGGCCAGACTAACAGGCCCAACCCAAAAGTCTATGCCCGAATGCCTAAGCCCAATAAGGCCCAATGAAGAAGAATCCTAAAATGTGTTTTCTAGCTTTCCTATTTTTCAAGTTTCTAGAAGATTTCCTAGATTTCCCCAATTTTTAGTAATTGGAGATTCTATTTTTATTGAGATGTGTTTTCCTAGTTAAGGCACAGACTAGCCTGTAAAAAGAGATGTAATCCTCTGAGCCAATCATTGCAAATTGAATAGAAAATTGAGTTTCTTCTCTCTCTTGAGTTGTTACTGTCCACCCTAAGCCTTGTGGCTTGGAAAATAGCCCATGGATATTCTTCTCTTACCTGCGTTGTGTCAAACACAAATTCCTAACTAAAGATATTGCACTAATTCCTGTGTGCATTGATACGTATAGCTAAGAGAAATTTGTATTGGTGGGTAAAGTTATAAAAATGAGGATTTCTAATTTTTTTTTCCCTTTTTACTTGAAAATCCTCAAAAATGAGGATTTCCATGAGCCCAAATCCTCGGTAATTTATAATTACCAAACATGAGTTTTCCATGACTTTGTGAATAACCAGTGAGGAATCCCAAGGATTTGATTGCCAAATGTAACCATAGCCAGTTGCCGTTTTACAATGAACCACCATGCTTTTTGAATTTTACCAACAACTATCTGTATGTTTCTTATAATATGAATCAGCTACTAATAACTTGTTGACCATTCTCAGCAAGTTTGATGAAAAGCAATAAAAATGGACCAAAGTGCCCTTCAACTACTATCTAACTATATAGTTTTGCACGGGTTAAGTCTAACTGCATGTGAAAGTATAGTATATCCCAATTCCCAAGAAAACAACACAATAAAAGGACTATAGTAACTTTAAAGTTAATCTAGTTTGAAAACTTCTCACGGTTCAAAAACCATAGCCTTGATGATTAATATCCAGATATGAACCATATGCAGCTCTTGTCCTGGATGTGGGTCCCATCTCGATACATTATTCATGCAGATTGTTGGGGTAGGGAATTGGAAGTTTTGGCATGGATTAGTAGATGGTATTTCATGGGCACGATTTGATGATCGTAACTATCTAATTATGGGCCCCAAAATTTAGTGGTGACGATTGGGCTCGAGTCCTAAATTAGATGGCTGTGATAGTCAAATTGTGTGTATGCGAGCCCATCCAATAATTCATGTCAAGACCTTCCAATTCTCCGACCAAAGCATGCATCAAGGTAGCCCCACATCCAAGTTTTGGAAACTATACCCATTAAGATCATGGCCCTCATAAGAGAGTGTTGGCACAATTACATCATTATCAAGATCTGATGGAACCGACCTTATATAGGCACGACACTGACCAAATACTTTGCATTTCTTCATTCTAGCTATGAGGACTAATAGCCTAGAAATTTTGTTCATGAATCCTTGAGGTTGTCATTCAAGTATTTTTTTTAATATTTAAATATATCAATATATTACATTTTCATTTTTTATTGATAATGTGACCTGAACCCACAATCTCAAGGTTGCAATAGTGAGCACCTTCCACTGTGCCTACCATGGGCTATTGTCCCAATAGTTTACATTTTGCTCTTCTTGTTTCTAATCTTGCAGGATTGATGTAGTATTCTCAGGTGAATCGTGTGCTGATGCATGGATAGAAAAAGAAGTAAGTGAATATATATGAAATGACATTCTGATGATGATTATCAACTGTAGACCTTGTAAGCATATAGACTTTTATTTCTTTTATAAAAAAATAAATTCACAAATCATAGTAGCAATTTTTGGATGCATGGATCTTGATAGATGTCCCACTTTCCAAGGGTAAACTTGAAGCACCGACCAAATTATCTAAAATAAGTGCCAAATCACTGATAGCGCAGTGGTAAGGCACTTCAGTCTCACAATACTGACCAGGGAAGATCCTTGGTCCACTCTTGACCAGTGATCCAATCTAGCAGAATATATGTATATATGTTATATAGAAATAATCCTATGCACACCTCGTAGTGGTGCCCACTTGATGACCCATCCAAATGGACCACACACATTGAACCCCCCTGAATTACTTTGAACTCATTTTTTTACACTCATCCGAATGGTCTGTACCGTTCAATTGATGGGTCAATTTTTAAAGGGGTGAAACTTGTTGTCGTTGATGAAGGGGTTAGGATGATGAGATGGGGCCCATATTTTGTACATAGGTAGGCCCCAATTAGATGAAGAGATTCCCACCACCCCCACACCCCCACCCCCACCCCCCCCCCCCAATCCCTTCCTATTTCCCATTCACAATATATTTTTTTTTTTTGGGGTGTGGGGGACCACATCGAGGTTTGCATGGAAGCCCTCTACACACAGCACAAGAAAATGTTTATGTGCATCCATCCCTCACCATATTATGGTGAGGTACAACTTGATGGGGTCCACCTGCAGTCCTATTGATCATGGGACTAGGAGAGATGGAAATAGACATTTTTTATGGGCCCAGATATCAAGTTTGGGGTCAGTCACATACCTTTAACCCCTTCTTTCATGGCCCACGAGTTTAATGACTTTATAATAAAGAAAAAATTTGACCCTTGATCCAACGGTCTAGTCAATTTAGAATTTAGATCGGTGAAAACTTGATGGATCCAGTGTAATTCAAGGGGTTTCATGTGTGTGGATGGTTCGGATGGATTATAAAGTTGGCCCCACTGTGTCCCTCACCCTATGGTGAGGAATCGATGCACATGAACATTCCCCCCACCCACACACACAAATTACAATTTCATTAGTTAAAATCTTTATGTATTCTTTTCTGCTGGTTTTAGACCATCATAATGCACATTTAAAATCAATGAGTTAAGGGCAAGTTTGGATATCGAGTACCCACTGGGATACAGTAGACTTGCTTACATATGGGACTTGCTGCCCTACGAAAATATTATAATGAAGATTATGGATATTTAGAAGCCCTATCATAATGAATGAAACCTAATTAAATGATTTAAGCCGAGGACAACACAAGATACTAGTGCACCTGCTATAAGAAGCCTTTTGATTCATGTGAAATGACAGCTTCATATGGCTTGATTGGAGTCAAAAGGAAGATCCAAGTCTAGAAGGAAAGCTCTGAAAATCAATCAAATCAAGAAAAAGCTTCAGAAGACAAGCATGGTTAAAAATAGCGGCTGCTACGTAGCGTAGCGCCCGCATTATTGGCTGTAGCGGTTGAGGCCGCTATGCTATTTTGAAAATAGCAGCGCTGCAGTCTAAAACTTAATAGAACCAAGCAGTTTTAATTTATAACACCGTTTTTCGTATATCTTCTCCTCAATAGCCTTTCTCATGGTTGTCTCTACCCTTATATGGTTAGAAATCACTAAGAAAACACAAGATTCAAAAAAATTTCAACACTTAAAAAGTTCACACCGCTATGCCGCCTTGCAGTGGCGGACCCAGGATCTTCATTTGGGTGGGGCTAAAATCTTGCTAGACTTAACATTTAAAAAATAATTTTTTTGCTAGACTTTACTAGACCTTTTTACATTACCAAATAGCACCTATATATTTTTCTTTAGAAAATGTCCAACTCGTGGAACTCAACTAGATGCATGAAGTTATTGAAGATTGGGCAATAAAGAGGTTAGGATGTTAATTAGAAGTACAAAAAAGCTTTAGCTTTAGATGGATAAAAAAAATTATAACCTTGATTTTAGATATTCAAACTCACATTATCATTTTCACTAAATTTATATGTCAAAATCAATGCCTAATGGAGGTCACTGCAAATTCAAGGTGAGTGGGTGTGTGAGAAAAAACTAAACACAAGAACATTTTTGAGGATGCCCATCATTTCCATTTTTTTTCACTTTCTCAAAGCCTCCAACCTTTGGATAATGGGAGCGAAATTCAGTCTTTGAATCATAGTGGGGTAAGAAGACATGATAACAGGAATGAATTTGGTCATCTTTGGATTTTTGTAGATACGCTGAAATTTGGTGGTTTAGGGCTTAGGGTTTAGACTAGGATTTGGGGATTCAAGGTTTGGAATTAGAATTTGGAGATTAAGCGTTTAAATTTAAGTATAGAGTGATTATGAAGGATTATTCTATATATGTTTTGGCAGATGAAGAAGCAATAGTCTACACAGTTTATAGGGATTGGCAACGAGGAGCTTGATTGACAATCGGCGCGAAGAGGTTTCGAAAGAAGAGGTCGAAGACGATGGAGCGATGTGTTGCCACAACGTTTTCTTTTCTTCTTTTTTGACCAATGAAGTTTTACATATGTGGAGCGATAAGTTTAGACATGTGGGGCATGCTCCAAGGCCCCATTCAACTCTATGAGGATTTCAATTTTGACCTGGGGCGACTGTCCCAGATCGAGTCCCAAATCCCTCCAACGGCCCCTACCGCAAGGCCCAACTCGATGGATATTTCAATTCTGACTTGGGGCGGAACAACATAGGTCCGCCCTTGCCGCCATGTATCGCCACAACCACTGCGTATTGCCCGCTACGCAGTGATTTGGTCATTGGCCGCTACAACCACTATTTTTATCCTTGGTCACAAGTTGCGCCATTAGCAATGTGGCTGTCACCTAGGTAAAGTTATCTATGATTCAATCCTGCTGGATTCCAAAGAGGAAATCAAGATCATGCGTTTATTTTCGCTTATGTATGAAAATTTAATTAATTCACATCTGTAAGACTTACATAATATTTGTGGTTTATTCTCCCTATTTTCTGATTATGATGGGTGGCAATCTGTTTATTTCTGTCTGCCCAGGTTGTAGCTTTGAAGGAAGATGGGTGTCCCAGGGTTTGGGTTGCGACATCAGACTCTTGTCAACAGCAGGCTGCACATGGAGCAGTATGCTCTATTCCATGTAGTCTAATTTATTTCCAAATTTCTCATTTCTCTGTTTACTTATCAGCTAAAGTTGTTTACAAGTTTACATTTGTACTTTTTCTGATTTACCTTTCCCTGTGAAAGCACAATATAGGGCTCATGAAGTGTGCCTTAGGCTTGGTGGATTTCACATCCCTTAATCTTCCATCTGATTGCATGTGTAAAACTCTCATTATGTCTTCAAGCAGAGTACAAGTCATCTTCCATTGCTATTTCATACAAATTAGGTCCATGGTGAAGGGAAAAAATAAAAGAGTTTATTAGAATGTAACATTACATTGATGTGACCTCTCTGTTTGAATACTGTGTTCTCTATATTTACCTCAAATTTATTTTCTTCTTTAGAAAACATTTCATGTTCTCAATGTAGATGATTCAAACTAAGCAAGACTTGTTTAACCTATCCAATTGACTTAAACTTCTAATCGGCCTCCATTTACGCTGTTCATTTAAAAATATGCACATAAATTTAAATAAGCACTTGTTCACCACATGTGCCATTGAAGTTAGCATTGGCACTTCTCTTGATGACTTGTCATTAGGAGAAATCTTTACCTGCATCTTGCAAGTTAATTCTGACTTTTGTCATATATGTGCATATGTGCTTGGAGGGTATAGAAGTCAGTACATATTCTGTTTTTGTCACTGCTGTATTACCTGCACTATGCTTGCATCACGTTTAGTACTATTCTGAAGCATGTTTGGTCGCAATGATTTACTTTCATATAATATTCCAGGGTGCTTTTGTTTGGAGTTGTAAAGCATTGGTTTCAGAGGTGAGGATCTCATATCTTGAAATTGTTTGAGCCCTCCCACTCAATAGATCACTCGTGAAGACAGCTTCTTCTTTCCATAAATTAGTTTTAGCTGGCTTCCTATTGTTTTATCAAGAAATTTGTTGGATTCATGTTTCTGTGTTATAGAGCAATAACATTAAACAACTCCAATGCTTCTGAAATATAAAAAAAAAAAAAAAAGACGAGAGAAAATGAAATGTTCTTGTGAGTTGGATTTCAATTTCTGGTTTGATGGCTTGGTATGGACTTGAGGTATGGGACACAACACCACCTTATACATCTTGATGAAAAGTGAATTGAAAAGATTATCATTATTAAATAACCATTAGTTTACAAGTCTAAGTATGGAAAAGTGTATCAAGAGAAGGGAAATACATTCAAACTAAATAAATCATTGAAGGCTAGACCAAGCATGAGTATGCTACGCCTAAGGGAGCAGTAGTAACTCCATTACATACAGCTCATATGCTGATGTGCCTGTCAATTCAGACTGCCCAATTGTGGACACCATTGTCAATGGTCCCAGAAGTCACACCGATTGCATGAGCCTCCTATTATTCCCCATCAAATTGATTAATATGGGAATGGGAATGATCAACTAGTGATAAGAACGGTTTAGCTTGAGGGAAGGTCCATGAGGTACCGACATCTATACCTGTATCTGAATTGATGTACATATACTAGTCGTCACACCCATATGGCTGTATCTGTTATCTGGAGAAATTAGTAGTCAGATAAAAGAAAGGTATAAGGAGCTCCAATTGTGGATGAGGGATGACCCCAAAATCCGCTGATGACATATTTTATGGGGGTTGTTCGGAACATATTTTATGAAGGCACGGGTGGCTTCGAACTGCAGAAAAACAGAGTCTTCAATTACATTTTCTATCCTCAACCCTGCAAATAGAAGAGAAAAAAATAGCCAAGATGAGAGGAAGATCTGTAAGTAGAGAGGCAAGAAAAGAAGTGGTGTGTGGAGAGAAGTGAGGCAGGAACTGCGAGGAGAGGAGAGGCAAGAAGTTTTAGGAGAAGAAAAGGACACTAGGAGAGCAGTGCACAGAGGAGAGTGTTAAGAAAAAATGGCTTTTAATTTGATTAGGGATTTTTGCTGGTTGTTCATGTAAAAGAACCGTGTACTTGCACACATTTTGCTAGATGCTACTGTGGCGTTTGGATCCAAGGGTGTGAACCCCCGACCAGGACTGGACACGAATTTTGTTTGGGTTCATCCGGCATGCCCAGATTTGGGCCCGAGTTTCCATAATTCTCAATGCGGATTCTTTGGGTATTCGGGTATTTGTGTGCCCATTTTATCCTGATGGTCATTAGTCATAATTCAGTTCATGGAATTGCATGGTCAGCATTTTGTTATCATTAAGATTCATCCTAATCATTATTATCAACATTGAACCCTTATCCCATCTATTTGAGGTCTGCTAAGTTCTACCAATCAATTCCATTTAATGTCATATTTTTTGGAACTCCATAGGGTGTCATGTCTTGTTACCACCAGTTCGTTCAAGGCATTTATTGGCCTCTCTCGTCCCCTAGTTCCTTGAACTTGAAATAAGAAAGGATTAAGTTTAAATATAACTTTTTGAAATTGTAGATCTAAAGCTAATGACAATGGAACAAAGGCTAGTCCAAATATGTTGATAAGAGAAAGATAAGTGCCACTTAAAGTTTTTTAGGTTCTTTTTGGTTTAACTCAAAGATCATTAGTTGGCTTACTGAAGCTTACTAAGTCATTAGTTGCATGGTTTTGGTTTTCCTCATTCCTGTTGTCTATGCATTATATTTAAAGCCTATGGTCTTCTGAATTATTTCTCTTGGCTACGCAACAAGTGATGTTTGAAGTGCTTGTAGATAAAGGCCTCAGAGAGGGAGTTTGAAAGGATACTTGATGAACACAGGTCAGATTCATTTATGATAATTTTGATCTTTATGATTGCCCACCACATTTTCTGATACAGAGAACCATATCTTGCATATCAATTGAATTATAGTAAAATTTATATCAATTACCCATCAAGCTTGTCTGTTGCATCTTCGATATGATATGATCTTTTAAAATCAAGATGAATCAGATTTAGTTGAATAGGAACTCAAAGAGCAAACATAAGTCAACTGTTGGTATGTTGTTTAGAAAGTGTAATGTGATGGATGTTCTGCTTAAAGTTATAGAAGTCTTCACATAGTGCAAGGACTTGATTATTACCAACTGTGTTTTGAATCTGAACTCAATTAAGTTCTTATTTGATCTTTCTGTATATAGAAAGGTTACAATTTTTTATTTTACTTTGTTTTTTTTATTGGTAACATGACTTGAATCCACTTTACCACTGGCTCTTGTCATATAGAAAGGTTGCATTATACTCTACTTTCTCAAAATTCTGATTTTGGGAGGGAATGGGTGGGTGGGTTATGCAAGTTATGATATCTCTTGTCCCTCTGCTATTTTCAGCTTCTTAAAGTACGACTCTTGGAATTTCTGGAGAGGGGTAAAATCCACCAACAAAACACCTCCTTTTTATACCATGGGCCCACAACAATATAGCAATAGATCTCTTGTCCCTCTGCTATTTTCATCGTCTTAAAGTATGACTCTTGGAATTTCTGGAGAGTGGTAAAATCCACTAATAAAACACCTCTTTTGTGATGGTGCATGGTGGCATGTATCGCATATTCCCTTTTTTCCATGAATTGAATAATGTTGGTCTGGTTTGGTTACTATCTTCTTATAGTTAGAGGTCCACACTCTGTATGATAGATATGCCGCTCTTCTTTGAAATTTGCAGGTCAACTTCTGTACAAGGAAAATTGCTACAGCATAATCTTGGCCCGGAAGTCGTCAGTGCCCTTAAGGATCTCAAGAAAAAACTCCCTGAAATTTAGTTGAATTAGCTAAAGTTTTTTTCCTGAATTAATGTTTCTTAAACTTGAGGCATGCTATTCGTGTATTAGCCCCATTCCTTGTATCATTCTTTCCTATAAATGTATTGATGTTGTATTAAGACGGTGAAATTTTGCTAGCAATTGTTGTATACAGTATGCATTTTGTATTTATTCATTTTCTTGAGATGGTTTCTCAATATTTTGATTGTTTTGAATGCCCACTTGGCTTAGTTACTTGGAAAAACACTTTCTACTATACCATCAAATGCTAACTAATTTACAATAGGTTGCTAAGAAACTTCTTGGGGATTGATTTTAAACTTAATTCCTCTCAAACTTTATCAGGTTTTGTTAGAGATATTGCCCAGTGTATCTGGACACACTATCAATTCTCCTACCTTTCTAATTTTTTTGGATGGGGAACTACCTTTTATTGAGGCAGACTGTAGGTTCTTAACTCATGAAGCTGACCCCATATGTTCTTGATTCGTAATTAATGCATAATCTGTGTTTGTTAGATGCATTTTGTCATGTGTACCTTGACTGTCGCACGTTTAACTTGTCACCTGCAACCTAGGTTGGGTTGGCTTTTGGGCCTGTTTCATCGGATCCAAATTCTGAAAGGGACAACCTGAACCCAATCCAAACTCAGCTTTGCGTACCTGAATTTTTTGAAGGGTAAATACTAAATAAAACCAAAACTGCAATCCTACTTGAACAAAGTTACTCCCTTGGTTTCTAATTATCCCTTCTTTTTTTTTTTAAGACATTCGCATTCTACATGGCTCAAACTGGCCCTGAACCTGATTTGGGCCCATCTGAACTCTACACAACTCAAATTCAGTTCATAAATTCAGGAGGGAGCCCTACCTTAACCCCCAATCTACCCAACATGAGCTTGGATTTTGGCTGGGTTGGTTCAATCCTTTTCAGGTTGGCATGGCACATTCAAGTCCATACTTGTCAAAGGATGAAAGAAACTAGAAGAAAAAAAAATTTATACCTCATTAGCACCCTAATTTTACCCTGAGCATTCACATATGATAAGTATCTCATCTAGCACACGCGAATTATACTGGCACCAACCTAGCTCACCAATTTGTGTGGTACATCTTGTATGCCCCATCAGAATCATATAGACACAGGGTTCAACCTTATATGGGGCATGTTCCACATATGTGCCATTCATAACAGTACCACAATATCTTATTAGATCATCTGGACCCAACCACGTGTATCATACCAATGAGCAGTCAACAGTCAAAGACATTGACCCCCGAAGACTGAAGTTAATTAATCCAGCAACCCTTACTGTTCTTGCCCTTACCAATTGGTCTCTATGGTTATCAGTCGCTTCAATTCCATTACATAGCAATCTGAGTGGAAACAAAAACTCTTCTGTGCAAAAATAAGAGGAAAATAAAAGGTCAAATTATGAATAAAGTTCAAGAGGAGAGGAGAGTAACTTGAAGTAGTAGACAAAAGTGACATGGAAAGTAAACTTCACATCATTGGTTTACTCTCCAACTCTTTTCCTTCCAAACATGATAAGAGTAAAAGGGAAACACTTTACTTTCCTTCTACTCTTTCAATCCAAATAGCCTAACGTAGTAGAAGGGTCAGTCACATTATATTCATTTTAAATTTTCTTTTATTTATTTTAAGCTAAACAGACCGACCAAAGCACAAAATAGTCCATTGATTTGATTTTAACCAAACATATGTTATATTTGAATAAACGAGCATTATAGCATGATTGAGACCCTAAAATGGTCCATTTCAGATTCTAAGTCGGATCAGCTATGTAATCTGGTGCTTGACCCAATTTACAGCCCTATATGGACAGGAGAGGAGAGATAAGGGTGTGAGCATGATTGGACATGGGCATGTGTGTTTGTATAATGAGGATGAGAAGTCACTGTTATGTGGTCCTAGTACAATATCTTTCAACGACAGCCATCGCCGCTGCCTCCTTATAATGGTCAGTGATTTCGATCCCACCATACTCTGGGTCAGTCTTAGATTAGTTGTTGTGTTGATTGTCCATTTCATATCTCTCTCTCTCTCTCTTACATACCTTCACATTGAAGTAGTGCAATGAGATGGTCCAACTTCATTACTCAAGGGTGTTGTTCTATTATTAACGTGAACCCTAAGATCGAGAACATCATGATAATCACATGTAGGATTTAATCTTAAATAGATTGAAGATTACCTCCAGACATCCTGATGCAGAGACATCATGCTTTCGGATGCTGTTGTTGATTGATGATGAGATCCGTCCAAGAAGATTCTAGGAGAATAATTTTGATTTCTCTCTCCTTGCCTATAAACCTTAATGTGTTGAGTTTCGTGAGTAATCTTTGTGATCGAGGAAAAACTCTATTTTATAGGTGGAGAGAGGACCGAATTTCCAATTAGGATTTCATTAGTTTTAATCTCAACCGTCCATCAAGGTAGAGAATATTATGGAATATATCTCATTAGGAAACCGTATTTGAGTAATTGATAGCATGTATCCTATGAAAATGGGATTCCTATCATTACCACATTTCGAAAAAGGTAATGACTTGTGGTCCAAGTAATGGACCTAAAGTTAATTTCTTTACAAAGGGCACAAGGTGACCAAAATATACCTAACAAATGGGCCCCATTTATGAGAGGAAAGGCCCAGGTCCAGGCCCACGCCTAGAGAAGGGTCCTTGTAACTTCTTTTCTGCATATCTTCCTTTCAAGTGGCTGATTTTTTATTAGAAGAAGATCGTTTGGTCAGCGAGGTGTGAGAGTGGGCATTTTATTTGTGGAAGACTCCAGTATTTTCACTCTATCATAGAGCTCAAGTTCCTGCATGTGCATCCAGACCTTTGATTTGGAAAGCCATGTAGATGCATGTTATAATTGTTACAAATTAAAAAAACAAAAACAACTTGGTAAATGGATGAATTGGAATTGTAGGATCTCAGATCCCATTAAGTTATAACTTATTCGAAAATTAATCGGTAATGGAAAACGGCACAACAATTAATGATTTTATGATATATTGGTTGTGTTAGGAATGTATTCGAGCATCACTCCACCATAGGTGCACACGTGGGTTGTACCAAGGACCAATTGGGAATCCCGCATGATAATTTACTGGTCATTGATTTTAGAAATTGAAATTGGTGAAGATGATCACTATATATGTATCTTCTATTGCATATGAGATGGAAGGGGGAGAAAGAGAGATGTATCTTCTATTGCAAATGAGATGGAAGGGGAAGAGAGAGAGAGTGAGGGCAAAATTATCATTTGTTGTGTAAAGGACAAGAATGAAGAGGACTCATTAAAATCTCTAGTAAAAGGGGAGAGAAAAGATGTGGGCTGAAAATTGCAGAAAGTTAGCTCAAAAAAAGGAAAAAAAATAATTTGAATATAAATAAGAGGTGAAGCATATTTTATCGACAATTGTGAGCCTGAATAAAAGAAGAGGGTCATGTCAGGTTGTTGTCAATTACGTTAAATTTTTGTCACATCTTCAATATTTTTGGAATACAATAGTGAGGGTTGGGCTCGTGTTTCTAAAGTCAAGCTAAGCCTGGTCAGTTCCCGCCCATGAACACCCCTAATTTTAGATTTTGTCATGGACCATGAATTAGGAAGTTATAAGAGTGCCACAACTATGAAAATGATGTGTCACAAGAAAACAAAGGATATATTATATATATATTAGAGTCAATTTGATTTGACTAATGCC
The DNA here is from genome assembly GCA_012931725.1 of Litsea cubeba. Lineage (NCBI taxonomy): Eukaryota > Viridiplantae > Streptophyta > Magnoliopsida > Laurales > Lauraceae > Litsea > Litsea cubeba. The sequence continues at coordinate 23,455,719 of CM022949.1, forward strand.
TTTGAATCACTAATTTGGAGATTATTTAAGCCTACAAACGCGGGAGAACTTAAGCTAAAGCTAATCTCAACCTCTCATTATTTGATTTGCATAATCTCATGATAATGAGGGGTTAATCACACGTTCAGATTGGCATAATCTGGAATCCTTGCAATAATGTTGCTTAAGGAAGCTTTTTTTTTTTTTTTTTTTGTCATTAGTGTTCTTTTGTCTAGAGAAATCGAATGTTTGGTATAAGTCGGTCCTTTTCGTTGAAAATCTTACATTTCCTATGATGATACAGCTAAAGAATCCTTTCCTATCTTTTGCACTGTACTATGTAAAAGCTGTGACACAAATAGGGGTGACAATGAGCAGGTTGTCTTTGGTCCAAATTGACTTTTGAAGGTAATGAATATGGTCTAATGCTTTGGCCTGCTCATTAGTAGGATTAAAATCAAGATTGTATGGACAATTAGATGTTTGATTAGCATGCGAATCAGTTTTGTGGATTAGACTGCATGGACTCAACTTAAACCCAACCATTTACTTAATTGATCGAGCTAAAAATGACAAGTTAAACTTAAAATTACCAAGTTGGTCCAAGAGTTTTTGAAAGAAAACCAAGGAGCCCCAAGTTGCCATCCACTCTTATGTGATTATACACATTAATTGGCGTTTGGATTCTGCGATAGAAAAAAAACTCGTTTTAATTTTCCATGCAGCCATTGTTTCACTGTTTTGCACGACGTATTTTCTTTATGGAAAAGAAAAAAAAATTGACTAGGACTTATTTATATGACAAGAGGATTTAGTGCATAAAAAAAGGAAAAAAAAATTGTTCTAATTTTCTTCACAGCCACTGTTTCGAATAATTGAATTTTAAGATGATGAAAAAGATGCATGGCTCAGATTATTTCTAACAGAAACAAATGACCAATCATTGGAAGTTATTCAGATACCCATAAATTGAATTCACGGAATTTCCATTTACACATTTATATGCAAGATGATGAGAAAGACAGAGGTGTAAAAGTAAAATGAATGGCTGTGAGGAAGAGGCCGTGACACATTTTCATGTGATAGGATTCTAGCTACATAATAGGACATGGTTTGTCTTTTCCAAACAATAATAATAGATGACAGTAGATGAGTGACAAATACTAAGTGGTGAAGAAAGGTGTATATGTATGGATCCACCCAAGAAGCTTGCATGATTAGCCCGTGAGACCACCCAACAACTCATATAAAATAGTCCATGTACCCCATATATCTACCACTGCCTGTTCTTTAAAATATGAATCATATATTTGAAGAATATAAATTATTTATTTTAATCGCACACTGAATTTCATCCGAGGGAGAGTACTGAAAAGTATTTATGCTTATAATTTCAAATAAAATATTAATCAATGTTTATAAAGTTCAATTTATATGTTGTTTATTTCATGATTTTAGATAAGACGGATTTATATTTATAAAATCTCAATTCTTATAGTGGTGTTGTTTAATTTGAAAAGTTAGGGGATTCACCAACTATGGGGCTTATCGTATTTGAAAGGATTTCTATTAAATGCAAAGAGTCTGAAAAGATTGGGAGGTTCTTAGGAGAGAGAAATAAATGATAGTTATGACTTATGATATAACTATAGTAGGAGTAGAAAAGACAAGAAGGGAGAGGATCCTTTTTGGCACTATCCAGAAGTGGTCAGGTGATCACGGGTTTCCCTTGACTTTACTGGTTTCACATCTGCACCATCTCTATTAGGATTTAAGGATTTTAATTTACCATTTGATATCTTTATTCTTTTTTTTTTTTTTTTGACAGACTCAATAAAAATAGAGCTATAAAAAAAAAGAATAATAAAAAAAGAGGCTAAAGCTCTATTTTTCAACTGCCCACTTTTTGAGCATTTAGATTTTAGAAGATTTACCTCTAAATGTCTAAAACGGACAAATGCAAAAATGTTGTGCCAAACGCTTTTATTTTCATAATCTCTATTATCTTTAGACATTTAGACAAATAGAGACTGGAAATAGAGGTGCCAAACATGGGCTAAGTCTATAGCATTTGCATGTCTTGGATATGTAGTAAACAGGAAACCCTGAAAAGGAAGGAGGAAAAAAAAGATAGGAAAATGGACTGGTTGATATGTTACTTTTATTTGGCCCAACATCAGTGGTCCCATTTTTGTGATCTTTTCATGCATATAGGGCTGTCCACGGGCCGATTCGGGTTGGGCCTCCTTGAATCCAAATTCATGCTCGACAAAGGTCGAAGGGCTGAGTCCAAGTCTGGCATGGACCCTAAATCCAGGTTCTAGCTCACTTGATAAGAATATAGGAGCCATCACTGCCCCTCGAGGTCATGATATGGGGCCATGGGGCCACTGTCTGGGACCAGTTAAATCTAGATTGGCGTTCAGGTCCATGGATTTCATGTCCGGTGATCAGAATACTCAACATCACAGCCTTATTATATACTCAACAAGTTTAATGGCTTCATATTCAAAAAATATTCAACATTCGATCCAACGGTTCAGTCCATTCGGATATGTGCCAATCCTTAATTTTAATAATTATCAGGAGGTTCTCTATTAGTTGCTAGGTTTGGATGGGTTGCTAGTTGGGCCATGCAAAAAAGTTCTCATACAATGGGTAAGAACTAGTTCTCACTTGAATATTTTCCTAAATGTACTAGTATAAAAGTATTTGGGACTCATTTGGGTTCGGGTCCAGGCCCTTTATTCATCTTCCAGTCCTGTTGGACTATGAACCTGACCAATTTTACAAACTAAATATTGGTCTAGGGCCCATTGATCTACAGATGGACTGCCACTGCCACTCAAACTAGAGCAATTTTATTTAATTTCTTTTAACTAACCTGGACATCCAATCACCACCATTTCTGGACTTCAGCCATACACATCTGCATCCTTTATGGCAAGACTGAGAAGAGAGATGATCTGGGTCAGTTTTTAGGCATGTGGGCTGGATCTGGACATTTTATGCCTCATTAGCTTAAATGGGCTGGACATAGGCTCATATCTTCCAACAGCCAACATCGTGCATCCATGGGCCAAATGGGCCAAAAAAATCTTCCATATAGTATAGCCTGGGGCCGAAATGTGGGCTCGCAGATTCGATCCAGGTGACAAATGGGCAGGATGTACTCAGAATTTGTAGGCTTTAACTGGGCCAATTGCAGTCCATATAAGGCCGAGGCTACAATGTTAAACACGGGGTCAGAAGTCAGAGCTATTCTTGATGTCGGTCCTAGCACCGATGGGCCATAGATCAATAGTCACATTCATTTCTTAAGTTCATGGACATTGATACTTTGACTGGACTTTTTCAATAATTAACCATCCATTTTAATACTACGAAGTTTCTAATTGGGTGTCTAGGATTGTCCTAGAGGGTTATGACCCAAAAAACTGGGGACTGATACAGATCTTGACATTGAATAAGAATAGTCAATGGTCAAAATAGAAATGCACACCACTTTATGCTTGCCTAATATTCAAAGGGCAAGCATACTAGAGACTAAGGTATCAGCTATAATCTTTTGGGGGCACCAATGTATCAGTGCTACTCATTAAGTTCGTTTTTTTTTTTTTTTTTCTTTTTGTTTCTTGGCTACATAGAAAACTCGAACTCATGCGCACTCAAGGTCACACCCAATGTCCATAATCAACTGAGCTACAACTGAAGTCATCTAAAATTTGATTTAAAGCCCGATCGATCGCTCATGAATTCCTAAGAACTCATCGTAAAATGAATTCGGACAAAAATGATTAGAGAGGTAAAGGGTGAAGAATACAAGGTGGTGATGTAGACGAGAGTATCACTTTCCTAAGTTTTGATTTACTACAGCCATAGCTGGGTATGGACTTTCCATCACCTCTTAATTGATTTTCCACTAAATGGAAAGATTATTTGACGTGAACTATTAATCTTTACCTATGTCTCTGCAATTTAATTTAGCCATATTTAAAAATACATTTCTTAAAGTTCCAAGAAATTCGATTCCACAAAACAAATGAGCCTCAACAAGCTTTTACAGTGATTAGACTCTTCACACTAACACATACTGATCAGATGCCACATTGCTAAAAAAAGTACACCAGTATTTGATTAATTAGTTAAAAAGCTTAAGCACAGTAGAAAAGACAGTGAAGGTAGATAGATTGAAGGAAAGGGAAAAGATACAGATATAAATAAGAAGGATGGGCAGCTAAGAAGCAAAGGTAAGGGAAGAAAAACGTCCAGATAGAAACAAAAAGCAAAGCAGATGCTAGAAGAAGTCAAGGTGGCCTCCCACCGCTAACGAGTTATAGCCAACCAGTCCTCTAGTCGAACAGTACCTTTCATGTCCTTATCTCCTTAACGCACCATTTCATGTAGGCCCTGAAAGCTATGCAGATCTTTCTTCCCTAACCTCTCTCTTCTCTTCTCTTCTCTTCCTTTTTCTTCTCTCCACTTCTACAACACTATACAAAGAGAGAAATAGAGAGCACCCAATACTAGTAACTATAACCTTTCTTTCTTGGGTATGAAATTTTAACCCTTTTATCTTAGCTTCTACACTACTTGCACCTCTTCAAAACCTACATGGCCTCTTGTTAGTATAATTGGTAGAGAGAGCTCAAGTTGGAGGGGTTGATGTTCTTTGAGACTGGTATATGGCAAATGCTTCTGCCATGAGCCACGACGACGACGACAAGGATGATGACCATGCGAACGACGTCGTGATGCCTGGGTTCCGGTTCCACCCCACTGAAGAAGAGCTCATTGAATTCTACCTCCGCCGCAAGGTCGAAGGGAAGCGGTTCAATGTCGAGCTCATAACCTTCCTAGATCTCTACCGCTATGATCCATGGGAACTTCCTGGTTTGACATCTCTACCCCAAAACAATAGACCTTTTTCGCCTCTTTCCTTTGTGTTTAGCTTTGATCATACTAGTGCACTTTCTGAAAAAAAAAAAAGCACTTTCAATTGGATTTTCTTCCATATTCATATGTTTGGTTCTACTGATCATGGGGTCCTTGTATTATCTCTGAATTTTTCATTTTGTAGCATTAGCTGCAATTGGAGAGAAGGAATGGTTCTTCTATGTGCCTAGAGACCGCAAATACAGGAACGGCGATAGGCCCAATCGGGTGACCACTTCTGGCTATTGGAAAGCTACAGGCGCCGATCGAGTGATAAAAAATGAGAGTTCTCATTCAATTGGGCTTAAGAAGACTCTAGTTTTCTACACCGGGAAAGCTCCAAAAGGCGTTCGGACTAGTTGGATCATGAACGAATATCGGTTGCCACGACATGAATCAGAACAATATAAGAAGGTAATTATATGGAATTTCCTTAAGATTATCAATGTTTTAAACGATCATTGACGAATTATAGAAAGAAGAAGAAGAAGACATGAAGGGGTTGTCCCCTTGAAACACTCCAAAAGACTCATGAAACTCACTTCACTTGCTATGAACAATAATCATTTGAATAAGTTATATCATCATGAGAATTTTCTGGGTTTCTTTCATTTCATGTTCCATGGCTCCTTCCCCTTTATTTTGATTTAATAAAATCACATTCACTTAGTTTATCTTTGGACTGGGGAGATTACTGCCAATAGATAGGGTTCTCCTTTATTTTCTATCAAGTCTTGGTCAGTAATTTGAGATATAATCATTTTCTATCAAATTTTGATCAGTAAATATTCGAGATGTAACAAGATTATATCCAAAGGAACATGTGTCCAACATCCAGTTTGGTTTTCATTTTGTGTGTCCTGAACACCCAACTCATTTCACTTGCATTGTGCAGGCTGAAATATCACTTTGTCGCGTCTATAAAAGACCTGGAGTAGAAGACCACTGCCCACTCCCCAATTCAATCTCTTCTAGGCCTTCTTCTTCCAATGCGATCCAATCAAGCAAAAAACACAACTCGGGTCATCAGGCAACAAGAAGTTCTCAAGCTCCTCAGCAAAACTCGCCGTCTTCATCGGAGATTGATAAATTGCATGAAGTGGGAAGTACAAGCAGCACAGATGACCAGGCCACAATTGTGTTCCCCCAACATAGAGCCTATGGTGCAGTGGCTCCAACATCTTCTATGAGTTCCACATCGACAGAAGCGGATCGATCTCTACTACATTATTCGAAACAATTGGCTTCTTTTCTCCCAAACAGCGCCATCTTTCCTTCCTCTTCTTCATTATCCACTGCAGCTGTTGATGATTTCCATAGAGTAGTAGACTACCCACACATTTACCCGCATCATCCTTCCCAAATGCTTCAATTGTCCTCAACCCACTCGCAATCGCTACAACTCAATACCCTCTCCAACTCATTGCCTACTCTCTCAGACAAGTTATGGGAGTGGAATCCCATCCCAGAAGCCAGCAGAGACTATAGTAGTTACAAATAATCAGTGAACTGCACAAGTATACCGATATGTGTCATTTGCTTACTACAACTTCCTTCTTCATTTCTGTAAATTGAGAGGCAAAACTTGATGTTGGTAAAAAGATGATGTTAAATAGATTTCTTCTCCAATGAGTACCAATATCATCCATCCCCTTCTCAACCTTCTCATCTGATCTGGCTTAACTGAAGTGGGGTACCAAGCTATTCTTCTATTTTGCTTTGTCCATTGTGTCATTTGTACTGTTGGATAATCGTAACAACATTAATTCTAAGATTGCCACATTTGCTGAACAGAAAATTACCTTGATCTCTGAAAATGGAAAGGAAGACTAATGCCAGAGCTAGCTCTACAATTCCGTTGTCCTTTTCTTTGATTGTGGGGGAAAAACTGATCTAAGAAAACTTTATTTATTACAGTGCAGAGGGAAGGATTGAATATCTAAAACAAGGATCTTGTGACCAGGTATCATTTCATGATTCATCTCTCTTTAGTAAACCAGTTTGCAAGTGTAATGTCCATCTGTATGAGTGTCCATTTCATATATGCTCACTGTGGTTTGAGAATGAACATTTATTTGGATTGAAATTCAAATTCTTGCAGTCATAATGAAGAGAGAAGATGGTTTTAAGTATCTTGTCCTAGGTGCACGGGAGTTTAATGTTCAGAGCAGACGGGTCCCCCCCTCTGCAATCGGGTACTGTTCTGACTCATGTGGGCTTCATGAAGACAATCTAGAGGTGAAGAAGATGTCAGCCTTTTAGACCACCTCCATTTCTGGCCCACTTCCCTCCCTGCATTGTTTCAGTCTTTTAGTCTCTTGATCTGTTGTTGTAACTTAATGAAGCCTACCTTTATACGGTACTTTGGGTGTTTGTTGTCTTTTGTTACCATGGAATCTTCCTCAAATCTTTAAGATCATGTTTTTTTTTTTTATGAAGATGGAGGTTGGAATCTTTCTAAGCCCTCTCTTCTCGCTTATTTGTGATACCTGGAAAACCCCAATTCCCTTATGTTAGATATGAATAGATTTGGGTTTAAAATTAGAGAGTTTCAAATAAGTTTAGTATAGAATTTGAATAGGTCTGAATTAGATTACATTTTGTTTGTCTTGTTCACTCCTGGGATATTTCTCACAGACAATATGGTGAATTTTATGAGATCTAGTCCGTTGAAAGTTCAGCTTAGATTAATAATAGATCAGGTTTGTGAGAATTTAGATTATTCATAAAATAAGTAATTTTCATTCATCACATTTAAAAAAACATATGTGCACCTGCCGGCCTGACTATAGCCAGGACTTCTGTGCACAGTGCATTGGAACTGCAGCAATCAGAACAGATGGTTTAGCACATTACCAAGAAATAGGGTTTTTTTTTTCTTTGATACCCCAGCCGAGGAGTGGGACCTAAAAGAGCCAGCACACACATAAGGAAAGAAAGCCCGCACAAATGGGAAGGCAGCCCGCACACAGGCATGAAGAGGTGACGTCCTCAGGGTTTGAACTCTGGGCAACATATGAGAACTGTCACTCCTTACCACTCAGGTAAAGAGCCGTTCTCAACCAAAAAAATAAAACTTGATTGAGTCTAATGGCACCCTTCAAACTAAATGGGTCTTTCTGTCACTTGTTTGCTGTGATTTCCTTTAACCACATAACATGATCTGGTGATGAATCTTAAGTCCAATACATGACCTATAAAGGACTTCTATTACATCCATGAATCAATGAAGATTGCTTTCATAAGTTGGTTGATCTGCTTTCATTTCTATTACATGATCAGGGTCTAAATCACTAATAATTAAAATAATTATTAAACAGGTTTAATTGAGTTTTTTTTTTTTTTTTTTTCCCGTGCAGTATTATATATGGTTTCCCCACAGGTTCCATGCTATCCAATATAAAGTCTTCTAGAGGGGCTGAAGGTCAATTCAGGTGTGTAGGGGAACTAAATCAGGGAAAACAATGTGGTTAGAAAATATGCAAGTGTATGTAAGGGACTGTTTTACCATTTTCCTACCATTACAAGTTTCAGGAAAAAAAAAATTGAACTTGTTTGGTAATCTACTCAGTTTCCTGAATATAGTTTCTTCATCTTCTCCTTTATTGCCGTCTTCCACGTCTATAGTCATAATTCCTTCTTTTTCTAATGCAGGTGCATGAAAGTCAGCTGTGTTCTTTCTAGGAATGATGTAAGCTTTGGTGACCAAAAAACATAAAAAAAAAAAAAAAAAATCAAGTAGAGGTAAATAAAATAAAAGCAACACTTAATTCCAAATTTATAGTTTCCTACCTTGCATAAAAAAGTGATATGGAATATCCTTTCTAACTGACTAGTTCTTGTTCACCAAGGATGATTAACATCAATAAACCTTTACAAAAAATAAAGATCATTAACATCATCATCATTAGAGCCTAACAGAGATGTATATGGGTTGTGCCTGGATAGATCTGAACCCAAATAACTGTATATACATGAACCTGGGTTTGACTCTAATGGGCCCAACTGGATTGTACCCAAGTTCAGATCATCATCGTAAGAAACTTGTCCCACCTATGTTGGAGTCAGCTACATGAATTATTGTCACGCCTATGGCCCCATTGTAAATGGGCATTGGGTCCGGCGAGCAACCACGTAAAGAAAGAGGGAGGGAAAACTATAAGGCTCTGTCTCTTTAGTGGATGATTCTTTAGTGGAATTCCTGCCAGGAATTCACCATGTCCAGGAATTCCTAGACATGATGTGACATGTTGTCTCCTGGAATTTCTGAATTTCATATTTCTTCACTAGCATTTCTAGATTTCAGTCACATGAAAGGTATATTTTGACCTTTGGGAATCCAAGAATTCCACTCCCTTTGTATTTTGGTTGAATTTCTACATGCACAAGCCCAATGGCCTGTTTCTTTACAAGCATTTCTGACAAGAATTAAGAATTCCTATCAGAAATTAAGGTTGTCTGTGGATTTAAGAATTCCTATTAGAAATTAAGGCTGTCTGTGGATTTAAGAATTCCTATAAAAAATTCAATGTTCTTTTAGTGGGATTCCCAGTATTTAAGGCAACTAGAATTTTCAAATGACAAAAAAGTGGTATTCCAAAATGCTAACCCCTCCAAGAGCATTTTAAAATTCTGGAACTCCGAGAAGTTTGGTTGGAACTCCGACACTCAACTGTGAACCCTCCTACCAACAATAAAGTGGGCCTCATATTCACAATTATAAAGCTCATGTTTGGCACCTCTATTTTCAGCCTCTACTTGTCTAAATGTCTAAAGTGGACAGAGGTTATGAAAATAAGAGCGTTTCGCACAACATTCTTGCCTCTGTCCGTTTTAGACATTTAGAGGCAAATCCTCTAAAAAAATCCAACCAAATGCTCAAAAAGTAGGCAGCCGAAAATAGAACTTTGGCCTCTTCTTTGTATGACTCTATTTTTACTGGATCTATCAGAAAAAGAGTAGAGATACCAAACATGGCCAAAAATTGGACCCATGCAATTCCTATCAAGTTGGGTCCATGTTCAAATTTCTAAAATTGGGTCCCACACTTTCGTTTCTAAAAGATGGGCCCATGTACTATATTCCTGAGGTGGGTCCACATTATAATTCTTACAGTTGGGTCCCAAGTTCACAACCACAAAAGGTGGGTCCCATGTACTACAATGCATAATATGTGTAATTCCATTCTAGAATTTATGTAGCAAAGAAACATGAGTTTTATGAAATTTAGAAAATTTCAAGCAAGAATTCAGATGAAAATGAGACGTATAATTCACAAATGACAAAATTCAGTGGCAATTTAGAATTCCAGCATTTGAAATTTTCAGACAACCTCCAAATATGAATTCTAGGAATTCTAGTAAAGAAACAGGCCCCAAAGGAGCATTTAGGAATTCCACTATGTCTGGAAATTCAAGAATTCTCCAGACAGGAATTCCTAGAATTCCAACAAAGAAACAAGCTCTAAATTTGGGTATGCAATGGTGCACAAGTCCCACATTCTAGACAGGAATTCCTGAAATTCCAACAAAGAAACAGGCTCTAAATTTGAGTATGCAATGGTGCACAAGTCCCACATTGGAAACATATATACAAGTCCTGATCCTAGGGCACAGGAACTAAAAGCTCATCAACATGCGCTTAGGCTATGATGGCTTTTTATTGTCTGGGTCTAGTAGGACCAAAGAGTGTGAACCATGACCCATTTGGTTATAATGCCTAAGTTTAGGGCCACACCTAGCCATGGCCCTAAAATAAAGGCCGAGGCCCATCTAAATTGAAATTCATATGAGTTGTTATTTATACTAAATATGGTAGCTAGGCTAAAAAGTTAGGCTCCAGTTTAGCCCACGGGCCTAAGAGCACAATCCAATTTCAATATTGTGTTGGTCAAGTTTAGGTTGCGTTTATTCCGGCTTAACCCCTTATAAGTACCTCTACTTTGGAGCAAAATGACATGCAATGAGACAAGATAAAGGTAAATATCTGTTGTACCGTCTATGCAACTTTTCCACTCCTCTAAGAGGAGGCAAACCTGCGGTGCAACTTTTCTACTACTCTAAGCGCAGGAAAACCTGTTGTTTTTCTAATTTTTCCAACCCTCCAAGTCTGGGTTGGGTTTGGGACCCTCCAAGTCTGGGTTGGGACTCGGGCATTGTTCATATGAAAATGCATAATTATCAATATCTGATTTCTATTTAAATGCACAGTGGTGCTCATTTATTGAACTGGACGCATTTTTTATTTCAAAGAAAAAAAAATTGGATTCTTAAAGTGAACGTCCCCCCTTTTATGGAATGTCCCCAATTTTACTTTAATAGAAATTAATTAGTGCCCTTGATTAGAGTAAGATTTGGGGATAAACCATAGATTGAGAGAGATGTTTTCAAAAGATAGCCCTTTCGTTTGAGTCCACTCCCCTAACTCGTGGGAAGCATGAGTGAGACACTTAGAGGATCCAAACTCATTTTGTTGGGTGTAGCTCAAATATCCTATATGTCTACCTTGTGTCAACTTCCATTAAGTGGGTTGTAAGGTTGCCCCTATGAAATTTTAGTATATAAGTGGGGTTAAAGCCAGGCCACACTTACATACCTAGGATCAGGACTTGCATGTTTACGACTAGCTCCCTCTCTCTCTCTCTAGGCGTGTCCTGATACCATCTGTTATGACCCGGGCCCACTATCCACATGATATTTTCCGCTTTGGCTCATGGGATTTCAACCCAATCTTGTCCATTGAGTTATTGGGCTAATATTAATAATCAGGTCCAGTCCATTTTTCAGAATATAGAAATCCATCAGGCTTAGGTGGGCCTTTAATAATATATTAGCCTATGCCCGGCCCATTTAATATTCAGACCAGAATTAGGTTAGGGTTCAGCGTATGGTCCTCTAACATAGCCCAGATCTAGCTCAATGCAGGCCAAGCCCAGGTCAGGCTCAGGCTGGCTCAACCTTTGAGCAGCTCTAAATCCAAAGCTAGTAAAAACAACCCCTAAATAATTAGAGGAAAAGAAAAGCTCTTTCCTCAATAACTTTCTCCATATAGGGCCCACTTGGATGTGGAGAAAACCAATGGTCATAAGAGGCTGATTTGGATGAGGAGAAAACTAGGTAGGGAATGCGTTTTAGGGAAACTTCTTTTCTCGTATTGGATTCTTCCAAAGGAGAAAAATAGGAAAATTTGCAGGAGCATGCATATGGACCATTGCCAAATGCGGGACCCCTCTAATTTCATTGGGTCTACATGACAAATGGTGTATTCCTGAAGAAGGGGCAATCGATGGTTGATACCAAAACCTCTAGCTCCAGAAGAGGGAGGAACCGTGGTCCCGACGACTCGGCCAACCCCTTTGGATTTTTATTAGTATTAGATAATAGATAAAAGCTCTTTTCTTTACCGTAACTATAATAGTAATAAAGAATTATCATTGTTTCAAATTGAACATAACTCAACTATGCCAGAACAAGTTACACGAAAAGAAATAAAAGCCTAGTTCCACTTTCAGGTTTCAATACAATGGTAAAATTTCAGTATTTAAGATGGATCAGGTTTTAATGCAATGATAGACTTTCAGTGTTTAGAAAGGATTATTAAATCCCATATAGTGATTACATGACTGAAAGGATAAAATTGCTTTTCTCAGTACAAAATGGCAACCTGATGAATGAGGCACAGCATCTATTTCCTAAAAGGTATTACAAGTGTAAAAATCTTGGTTTTCTTTATTCTTATTACTGGCCAAATAAAGATAAAGCTCTTTCTTTTTCTAGGTAATCCCAAAGTATTCCTCTAAGTTACTTCTTTTTAAGTGTCAAACTTGGCTTGCACCTTTTTATTACTGCCCAAATAATTATAAGATTTTTCTTTTTTGTAATTGTGATGTACCTTCCTAAGCTTCAATGGGAATTTTGTAGTTTCACACACATGCCCAGGATTGATGGTTGGGTCCTCAAGTTAAAGTATCACCACCATGGACCAGTAGCCTAATATTGAAAAAAAAAAAAAAAAAAAAAAACCTCTTAAGCTGCTCTACATAATCTATTTTTCTTAGCATAGCATTGCTTATACATCTTGGTTCCAAGTCCAACCAAGGCTCAAACATCCCCAAAATCAGTTATTAAGAAGCCCAACAAGTAGTAAACAGGATTCGAAGAGTTCTCCACCCATAAAATTTTGGCCTAGGTTGATAAGACTGTTACCATCTAAGATCATCACAATCCTTATTTTTATCTCAGCAGTGTAGGGGAAGATCATCTAAGCCACAATAAAAGAGTGTAGACCATCATGCATAATGCATATGAAGCTACCCATACCCTCAAAATTCTTCCCATTTCAGCCAGCTGAGTGCTTTTTTTTTTTTCATTTAAAAGAGAGAATTTCTATAGCTAGCAGGGTTGGTGCCAGCTCTCTTTTCTAGCTTTTAGGTGTTGCAGCTACAAGCAAGGATATTTTCAAATTAGAAATTTGTCTCAAGGTTAAAAATCATTAAAATTAAATAAGGCCAAGGCTCCCCTAAGTTCGAGCTTAAAGAGAAAATCTCGTAAGCTCGTGCTTGTTGGGCCCACCTTTGGTCCATCCAAATGGACCAAACACATGACCCCTTGAATTGCACATGTCCACCAACTTTTGGTAAGATTCGAATTTGCTAAACCGTTGGATTGATTATATATCAATCCAAATGAATTGTCGAACATTAAACTCTTGGGCCCATATGGAGACGATAGAAATTACGGTTGGGGCTGATTTTTTTACATGGAGAAAGATCCTAGGGAATCCTTGAAATCCCCCCACCCCCATCCCCATGTGGATCCCCAAGTGAGCCCCACCACAACCCCATCCCCATGTGGATCCCCAAGTGAGCCCCACCACACACTTGAGCTTACCTTATTCTAAACTTGAGCTTAGGTGAGCTGGCCTCATTAAATAAATTTTAAATTATAAAATATATATATAGTAAATAAATACAAAACAATCTCTCTACTAAATACTCACATGCATGCACACTATCCCCGTTTATTTTTGTTGGAAGGAGGTGCCCCACCACTGAGCTGCTACGAGCTGTTGTTTCTATTGAAAGGAGGTGCCCCACCACCGAACTAAATATTGCTAAAACATACTTCTATGGTTTTGTTTTTCCAATGTTATTTATATTATTGTAATTATAGTATGGTATTTTTAACAGTCGCAATAGTTTGAAAATATCAGTGTCATCTAACATATCAAGGAGTTTTCGTAATATCACCTATATATGTGAGACTGCCAACACTTGCACAGATATCAATCCCTAGGTCTCCATGTTGATAGTATCACTCCTGGTTAAACAAGTAAAGTTTTCGGGCACGAAAGACCGGTAAAGCAGCATAAAAATTTTCCAGGCTAAAAACAAGAACTCCTTCGAAATTTTAATTTCATAGAATAAAGTCTAAATCTATGATCTTGGTTACTTCTCCATTTGTCCCAACTCATCCCTTATTGCGGCTAAGTTATGCCAAATAAAATTAAACTGTGTAAGTTTGGCTACATCAGCCATTCAAACTCATTCTAATCTCATCATACAGCAAATCCTCAAACCAATATGGCCCACTGATGTTCACAGCCAAAAAAAAACACTCATCAGTACATTGAAAAGTTGATAAACCAAAGGCGCGCGGCCGCCAAGAACAATTGTCACACCAAAACGGCCATAGAAACAAGAAGAAAAGAATGACAAAATGGAACAATTTACAAGATAATTTATGCAATGTTGGTTGTCCAGAACATAGGTTTAAAGTATTACCATCAGACCCAATAACAGCCTGGCAATACACATTGGTGCATAGGCTATTTGGCTTTCATTTGAAAAGATCCATAATAACAATCCAAGTCCGACCATATGGGCCGGTATTGGCCAGTATCAGCCTTGCAATATATATCAACATATCAGTAATACTTGTGTGAGACTCAGGCACCCACAGACACTTTGCATCAGTTTCTAAAAACAATACATATAAGCCATTATTCGAAACCATACTCCAAAAGCAAACAAATACATAGCACAAAAGATACTACTAAGTGGAGATAAATTGCAAAAGATATTATTAATTGGAGCTAAATTGCTTGAAAATTGTCATGTAACATACTGTCAAATCAGATATTCCTTTCATTTGTGTTGAGAATATCCTCCACACACATTTGCACTTCAAAAACCATAAAACCAACTGTCATCGACTAAAAAAAGCTAAAGACAGAATACTCTGTTCTAGATATTTTATAGTAGTAGTAGATGGTATTATACCATACCATCGTTAAGTACTTAGATAAGGTTCAGTGAAAACCAAATACCCAAGCAGCTGAGTAGCATCCACTGAATAAGGTGCTGTGAGTAAACCATTGTATGTAGCAAGCAGTTGCCAAATCATGATCCTGTCAAAAATCAAACTCTCCATGTAAAAATGATGAGTAACATTCGCTGGACAGGATGCTCTGTTCTTCATGGCTATGCAGCACACCTGGTGGTCATTGAAGATTTACTCGATTGTTGTAATCTGCATGCATTTCTGGTATAGGCAAGGGAAAAAGAAAAGAAGAAACTAATTAGTGTGAATGCCACCCATCAGAAACCAACTTGATACTACAAGAATGGTATAGCCTGAGCCTGTGTCAGACCATGAGGTTTGTTGATATAACAACAATAGTAACATACAAACTTACCGACAAAGGTAAAAAGACTCAAACTCGATATTTGGCTTGCGCCTGAGTAAACTCAAATCCATAAACCAAGGTTTATAGAACTAAATGCTTCATCAATAAGGTTGGGGCTCGAATCAAATGAGTTTGGTTAATATCAGTTTGACCTTTTCAAGTTTCAAATACTTATTTTCCAAGCTTGATCAAGATTTTTGGCACTCAATGTGGTCAAGCATTTAAAAAACATGGATCATGCCACAAATTGACAAATTCTGAGTAACTGAGCTAACTAACCAAGCCAACCTACCATCACCGTACTGTAATTAAATGAAATACTTCTCAAAAGTTAAATGTAATTCATCACATGCATGGAATAAAAAGGATAAGGTGAAAAACCTTTGTATTTCAGAAAAGTCCACGTGCATGCCACAAAAAAGGAGCCGCTTGTGGCATGCTTGCACGGCCGGTGCAGGGCATGCTTTCCTGCACCGGCTCAGGTAACAGTTAATTGACTGTTATTCAGAGTCTTCATACACCTCATTATCAGACAATTCATCAAATGCCCTCATGTCAACTTGGTAACGAAGAACACCACCAATGCCACCAAATCCTCTGCAGAATTGCGAACCCTCTTGAGATTTGTTCGTGACAAACTCAAGTGTGCAACCAAAACGCCTATATTCATTTGCAAACCACTCCAAAAGGGGTAATTTTTCTTGAACCTCTAACTCGGCAGAGGAAGATGAATCACGAAAATTGCTCTGATCGGATTCTTGATCCTTGTTCAGATGCTTTATGATGATTTCCCCAGTAACAGCATTCTTTAATGTGTATCTGTTGATATCCAAATTTTCCCACACAATCAGCGTTTCAACTGCACCCATTTCCAGAGCCTTCAGTGTGTCATCCACCCCAAAAACGTATTTCCCAGTATCTTGGCTTATTTCCTCAAAGTACTTCCCAATCAGTTTCTTTTCCTGAATGAATTTTACATTTGATAAAATCTCTGACGACAGCTCGATGGCCTGATTAAAACCATTCTCCCCACCATAAGAGACATCAACCACATTCAGTATCTTGGCCTGGAGGCGGGGATCAAACATATCTGACTGACTCAGTTCAGTCTTAAAATCAGCAGAACCAGCCAAAATCAGTCCAGAAACATTGGGCTGACTCGTTGAAGGGTTGATGAAAAACTGCGTTGCAAGCTCGGCTGTCTTTCTCACGTAATTGTGACGTTTCTCCATCCGAAGCCGAGCAAATCGCAGAGCTGACTGTCCTCCTCTTCCATGTTTCTTTGGAAGGTCAACCGTAAATTTGTGCATAACCTCACGAGTATTGCCACTCAAAGTACCAAAAAGAGTTCCATTTCCATCCATGATGATGAAACCAAACTTATCATCAGATTCTAGAAGTTCATTCAGAGCCTCAATATGGAACTTGTTATCACAAAGGTACAGAGAGGCATTTATAGGCTTGAAAGGCTCAAAGTCTATTGTAACCTTCTTTTCCTTTCCATCTTCTGTAACAATAGTCCCAGTGTAAAGCACCAATCCATTTGGAGGAACCTTGTTGTAAAGCTTAAGCCTTTGTTGAGCAGAGGTAATGGCACCTAAGACAGACTGCCGATTGACTCTACTCTTGATGTTAGAAGCAGTTCCAAATTCATCCCCCAACATCTTAGTGACCCGAGAGATTTGATCACGTGGTGGCATAATCAAAGAGATCATGCTCGTGCCATTGCCTCTCGCAGCTTCCAGTGCTTTGATAAGTTTCTTAACTTTCCACATCTCAATGTTCCTATCGGTTTCATGCCCGTCTGCCATCTTGAGAAGAATAATGCTGAACACCAAGGAAACTGTATCTACCTGCAACAGAATACCACAAAAATAAGCATGATAGAGTTAGAATCAATCAGTTGGAAACATAGAACACTCTTGAACATAGTTCCAAAGTAACTGTGAAAAGAGTCTATGAAATATGATTCTCCTGTAATTGCAGACCATAAAGAAAACAATTCTTCTCCACACTAAATATATTGTAGATAATTGCAAAGTAATCTTGTAGATTAACAGATGTTTAGTCATGTCTGTATAAAATGTAAATCAAAATTCAAATCACTTATCATTCAAAAAAAAATCACTTTTATAAGACGTGACATGCAGTCCCTCTCATATGGCAATGAAATCAATGGAAGAAAGATAACTCCTCAAACTTTTTGATCAGGTGCCTACCGAAGCATCAGAAATTTAGTATATGGACTGATCAGCCATCATTTACTTTTGCAATTCTAGGGCTGGTGATTGGGTCGTGCTATTGAGGCAATTTCCATAAAGGGGGTTTCATCAAGTTGAAGTTCTGATCTTTTTCTACTAGAAGATATCTTGAAAGGCGTCTTTCAAAGTCAAGGTTTGTAGGTATGCATTCAAGTTGGATAAGTTCCTCACGTCAATGAAATGGAACAATTATTTATTCAGCTGGTATAGTGTAGTTTTCCTTGTCCAGTGTTGAACACTACCCCAACCTACTAGATCAGGAGATGCACTCATGGATCAGTCTTCCTTGCAATTCAAACATAGGGGGCGAAAGAAGAGAAAGGCAACCATGAACTTATCTAAATTGAAGGAAATCTATCAAAACTCTTTTAACCATAAAATAATCTGAGATTAAGGCAATCTATAAAAAATCTTCCAGCAATGTTATTCATAGGTCAGTGACAAAACTGTCATAACAAATACGTACAACATGTGAAATAAAGCTTTTGGATTATTCAGGGCAACAAGTGAAGATGCAGGCTCAAACTCAAGAATTGCATCCACCATGGGAATAAATTTACTATTCGATCAAGAGTTAGGATGATGTAACATTTGAACAAATATCTAATGACGATTACAAAAAGGAGAAGACCATGATGAAACAAAGAGAGTAAAATGTTCCTCCATTGAGTGACTAAGAAACTGATGAAAGGGTAAATGTCATTAGAATGCAGTTCAAGTTAAATGACTTCCTAGCCAACTTTGGGGCAGGAGCATGCTTAATGGGTGAGGAGAACCCTTTGGAAAGACGTGGAACCCTTTGCCTCAAATCACAAGGGTCAACTAGTATTGGAAATCCTTTGATTGATGTAGGATATACTAAATTGGTTTTCGCAGGTAAAGTGATTCTAATGAAGCAAGGCCTGGACAATTAAGAAGTATTGAGTGTGTTTATAATCACTGTTTCTCAGTTTTATTAACTGCAGGTTTGTCAACTGTGGAGGATGACTTTTCCAATGCTATTAGTTGCTTCATCTTTGGAGGTATCTGTAAAAATCCAAATATCAAATTAAATATTTATTATTTATTAAAACTTTTTATCATTTTTATTTTATTAACAGTCTTCAATCATTTTAATTTTATTAACAGTCTTCAAGTTTTGTTTAATTTAAATCTTATTGTAAATGATAACATTTCTTAAGAACTACAATCGTTCTCTGAAAACCGCAAAATCATTTAAGGGAATGAATTGAATTGTATCACAATTATGTAGGATTATTTTTAATAAAAAATGAAAAATGACTATAAGAAAAAAAGTAATTATCTATATATAGACACACACAGGCCCAAATATGTCATAATGATATGTGTGAATGGTTAATAAGTTTAAGATAACTACATTATATGAAAAAGACAACAAAAGTTGCATTATAGAATAAAATCAAAATAATCAACCTTACACGGTTAATATGTCTCTTGAAGTTAAAAAAGTTTTTTTTTTTTTTTGAAAATAAAGTTAAAAAGCATTCATGAAAATAAAAGAGCAAAACAGATTTAAATCGCATATGGACAATTCAATGCTTTAGTCACATGCATGTTCCCTAATCTCTAAATCTCCCCAAAATAACAAAATTTCTTAAGTATTTTGTGTTTCACCTTATGACCTTATTTTTCCAGTATGGAGTACTGGTTGTGAGACCGAACTGGCCCAGGGATGAAACCCTAGGTAGCTACCAAGGTGTGAAGCCTCTTTGCCAATGTTATCAAGCAAAAGAAGAAAACAATAAAAATAAAGTAATAAAAAAAATACAAACGTTAGCCTCTCAACTATGACTATTTCGCTCATACAAATTGCTTGAATCCTAAGATTCGATTAAACAGGTATCGAATCAAAAGATTCACACCTAAATCTTAAAAATCACACGTATAAATAAGATTCATTATATAGATATGAATCTTTTTTCTTAGGATTTAATATGAATTATAGAAATCCGTAATAAGAACTGTAGGATCTTGACAACAACTATTACGATTATATAATCAACACAAATCATGAAATTAATTTTTTATTGTAGTTGTCTTTATTCGAATTTGATTAGCATTTTATTATGCCAATACAATGTTTTACCCTTTTCTCTTTTATCAAAATTTACGCAAAATATTACTTCTAATTTTATTTATTTTAAAATTGATTTCAATTTTAACAAATTCTTATTTTTGTTTTATCTTGCCTCATATTCTACAACTTCCATTATTTTCTTTATTATATGTTTTAGCTATTCTTTCTACGGCTCCTCTCTCTATCTTTTCTAGCCAATTTAACCGTGGAAAGCGATTTAGCAAATGCAGTAATGTGTGCAAATTATTTTGACTCAAGGCCCCTAGAGATTGCAGTTTTTTTTTTAATGAAATTAGGGAGTTTTCCTCGAAATTAGGGAGTTAGTCCTCCTAGTTAAATGTAACTTTTTGTCGTGTTCTTAGGTCGGCTAACTCCTTGGCAGATGGTCTATCCAAACAAGGAATAAATAGAGTCTCACAAAGTTTCAAAGCAGATTAGCACTTGTTTATTCAGTTTGTTGTAAAGTATAATCTCTTATACCCTTGTTGTCATATTTGTTATGCTTTTTCTCTTAATATAATCCTTTCTTGGTATTGATCCAAACAAAAGAATCCTTTCCTCTTCTTTTTTTTCAATTTTTTTCTTTCAGTCTTTCATATAACAACTATTTATTATTGTCTCTTTTCATATATTGGATTGTTATCAAATTCTACTCTTTGAAAACCATAAAATAAATTTGATCATCTGAGTAAAGGTGGGTTTTGGACTAGATGGATCTGATTCATCCCAAATCCTCTCCCAAACACATGCCATTAATCCATATATGGCAGATCCACTACCAACTCCACCGTTGAGAGATTCATATCCGCTAACGCAGTAAATCACAACCACCCATTATGCAAGCCCTTATAACAATGGATTTAATCATCACACAAGATCAATTCATGTGGGTCGCGCGGTACAGATCAATCCTCCCATCAATCAATCCATAAAGATCTGATCTTTTTTATAATATCTAGGGTTTTCGATTCATCTAATGAGATTATACATCAAGACTGATCAAAATCTTATAAATCTAACATTATTCTTTCATGTAGTAATCACGGAACGAAGAAGAAAGGAGAAAGCATATGCTTCATCAAGATCAATGAAGATTTAATCAGATCTTAATCACATATCAGCAAACATGCAACGAAAAGATCCGTCCGCTATTACAAGAAATCTGAGATTAGGGTTTTTGGAAGATATACCTTGCGTTTTTTACCTTCTTTCTCTCTCTTGCGATAGCAGCAGTTGCAGGAGAAGAAGAGGGCGCGGAATGCAAGTTGGGTTCTTGGGTAGGGACGAAGGAGATTATAATAAGAGCGCTTTCTAATAAAACGAGGCACGAATGCTCTTGTATCTACGATTTTGCCCCTCAGATCTGGCGATGATCTTAACCGTCAAAGTTGTGGATCTATATCAAAGTTGAAGAGGCCATGTGTGTTCCAAATTCCAATTAGAACACGAAAGGTCGATCCACGACGTGGCACGATTTGATTGGTGGAAGCATTGTCGGTCAATACATTGACGGCCAAGATGTAACTATCCTGTGAACAGAGTGGTGCTATACATCCTATAGTGGGGTCCACCTTTTGATTAGGAGTCCGGATTCCCTGTCCAAATAGGCCCACATAGAGATCATTTTTGGATGGTTCAAAATGAATCCAATTATCTCCAATGATATCTCGTCAAATTTCAAAGTGGTCCCACTATCCAATTGAAAAAGGATCCGGATCCCCTGTCCAAATAGGGAGCTCTGTTTAAACGAATCAGGGGACGACACAGGCTGGGGCGGAGGGGGCCGGAGGTAAAAAAACCTGTTTTTCTCTTTCTTCCGCCCCCGCATGTGGCGACTCCTGATTCGTCCAAACAGTCCGTTTCCATTGAAAAAATGATCATGTGGCATTGGTGCTCATGCTGCAAGTGTTAATCATAGCATTAGCAATCTGGTAGCTCTATTGGCCTAGGACCACAATTTGCATTCGGAGGTTGAGAGTTTGAAACTGCACTATTATACTGAGGTCACAAGAGATTTACCCGGCTCCCCCTGAGCTGTAGGGATTATTCTGACCCAAATGACTGGGACACCCTCCATTAAAAATATATATATATAAGAATTGCCTACATGAATTTTATTTATCCACTTAATTAACCGTGTCAAAAATTTATAATTGTGATCAAATCAGTTGCTAGATGAATGTTGTTATCATAAATAAAAAGGTGAGGCAGTGATTTTGAGTAGTTTGTTTTGAAAAGTGGGCACACATATCATTTAGGGGGTCTGGCTGGGAGAAGGGTGTGAAAGACAGTTGGATCTCTTATCTTGACGAAAATTAGGAATGGTGCTAATTTTAGAGGACCACACGTAGGGAATATATATGAACCAGCGGCTAGAATTCATTGCATATGTGGCCACATGTGCTTTTCTCATTTTTATGTGCTGAGCAGATTACAGATTCCATGTGCGTACACAAAAGCTATGATAAGGTGGGCGTGCCACACGCTATTCCCAAATTCGATGTATCAAATTGGATGTATCCTGAGTCAAATCAAATTTTTAAATAAATTGTATGTTTTCAAAAGCCGATTACTATTGGCGCTTCAAAAAGGGTGATTTTTTTTTTATGTGTATTTGATAAGCGCCTCCATCACTTTTGGGAGCGCCAATGTCAAATATCAAAGCCCTTTCAAAATTATATTTACCAACTTCATTCACGTCTTCTTCTTCTTCGGCTTATCTCTTTATTCTATTTTTGTGAGCCATCAACCTGTGTTATTAAACTTTTTTCTTATGATTTTTTTAATATTATTACATATTTAAATACATGCAGTCACGTGTGCTACACAAGTCAAGAGACTTATATCTTTATTTTTAATATCTCTTGAGGCACGTTTGTTTGCATAGAAGTGAATCATTAGTATTTCTAAGATAAGGGCTAGCTCTCCTAAGCTCAAGCTTAGGATAAGGTAAGCTTAAGTGTGTGGTGGGGCCCACTTAGGGACCCACATGGTGATAGAGATGGGAGGATTTTAAGGACTCCCTGGGATCCTCCCCTCTGCAAAAAAATTAGCTCCAATCGTGATTTCTATCATCTCCATATGAGCCCAAAAGTTTAATGGTCAATAGTCCATTCAGATCGATACATAGTTAATCCAACGGTCCAGTAAATTCGGATTTGACCAAAAGTTGGTGGACATGTGCAACTTAGGGGGGTCATGTGTTTGGTCCATTTGGATGGACCAAAAGTGGGCCCCACAAGCATGGGCTTACGAAATTTTATTCTAAGCTTGAGCTTATGAGAGCCTTGCTCTTTAAGATGGGGCCAGCTCTCCTAAGCTCTTCTAAGCTTAGGATAAGGTAAGCTCAAGTGTGTGGTGGGGCTTACTTGGGGATCCACATGGTGATGGGGATGGGGGGATTTCAAGGACTCTCTGGAATCCTCCCCTATGCAAAAAATCAGCTTCAATCGTGATTTCTATCATCTCCATATGGGCCCAAAAGTTTGATGATCAACAGTACATTCGGATCAATACATAGGTATGATTAAATACCAAAAACCATATGACCTATTTGGTTGCAAGCATTCCTGATATAATTTCTCTCTTATCTAAAATTTATGTTATCGCTACGGATGTTGTCTACCTAAAATTCCAAATGACCTATTTGATTGAAGATAATTATGCAAACTAGAATTCCAAATGATAGTTTTACTATGTAGAATTCTCCGACATATATTTTTTGAAATGCTACTCAGCCATTGTCATTCCAAAATTCGACTTGGGGGAGATTCCCTAAATGCTTCGCCAAGACAGGAAATCCCGCAATGTTTGCAACCAATAATGAATTAAGAGGCCCATAGTGGCCTAATGTTAGCCCCTAAAAAGTTAAAGCTGCGTTGGTGCGTAGATGGTGCGGTGGGTTGGGTAGTTCTAGATCAATCGTTGCACAAACAGTTCATTGGTGTATATGGACTGTGTTTTGGAAGTTCACTGGTGAACATTGATCCCTTGGTGCGGATGAGTATTGCCTCTCGGTCGCTGGTGCAATGGACGGTGATACACAACAATGCTGTGCAGTGATGGACGTACACAACGTGCTGTGCTGCATGTGGTGTGTGCAGTGTTGCACTGCACGTGGTGTGTGCAATCGTCGTGCTGCGAAGTTGACAGTGTACACACAGTGTTGTGTTGCTGTGAGCAACGTCGTTCACGTGCTGCGGTTGCTGCGAGCGACGATGTGCAGGTGTTGCGGGTGCTGCGTGCGGCAGATTTAACCCCTCGACCAATTATGTGTTTTCTAGGAACAAATGCATGTTCAATGCTTTGAACTCATGGTAAACATGTTGAACAATCAGTGTGTGAAAGGATTTGTGAATTGGGGTCCAAGAAGTGGTCGAAAACTCCATTATGTCATTTTCGGACGTTTATACCCAGGCGGTAAGAAACAATGGGTGGCACATACCTCTACTATGTAGGAGGTATGCCTGTGGGATAGAAAAATGGACAGTGGACCCTGTTGGTGCACGACCTGCACTGTGTAGCATACCAATGACCTTGGTGGAACATTGGTGGGACTCGGATGGAAAATTGGTGCATGGGACCCACTCCCTCGTGCCTGGGCCCACGTGGTCCAAACGGAAGAAGCCCGGTTGCATGCTATGGTGCCTCCCTTGGGTTGGTGCTGAGGTGTGTTGCTTGTGAGGATGCTTAGTTGGTGTGGCAGCCACGTTTACAGCAGTTACGCAGTTAGCATGGCGGTTGAGGGCTTATGTGGCAGCCACATGTGTAGCAGTTATGCAGTTGCATTAGCTGATTGGCAGATGATGTGGACCAATGGTTGGAAGGCAGGTTACTTCTAACTACAGACAATAACTGTTCTCAACCAGTTGGTCTAGAATGGTGTTGGCACACCCTAATTGGTCCAAGGTGGCAACAGTTATTCTTGTTGGCAAGCAGTGATTGGTCAGGCTTCCTTAATTATAAATATATGTCTGCGAGGTTTGAAACATTGTGGACAGAGGAGGAGATCCAGGATTATCATATAATTGTAGTAACTAAGTGTAAACAATTGTAAGAGAGTTGTAATTCCCATTTTTGATTAATAAGACAAACAGGCTGGTGCCTAATTAATCATTAGTTATGTGTTGTCCCTTGTGCTCTTGCATTTCTTTGTGTGTGCTGTGTTGTTGTTGGTAGGCTGATTAAGAGAAATCTTAGTGTTGCACGGTGTATTTTAGTGCGAAAAATTTACCCCGTGACACCTAACATACATCGTACTCAAGTCTGAAACCTTGGTGCAATTGTCTTTCAGTTGTTGGCACGAAATCATTTGTCCCCAACAAAGAAGCCCTCTCATCTTCAATATATTACAATCATTACATCAAGTATATTTCACTAATTATCTCTCTAGTTGGTATATTTCACTAATTTACATCTCTATAGTTGGTGACATGGGCTCACTACTTTAATTCAAGCCATTCAACTCTCACATTCTCAAATGTATTGATGTTAACCCTGACTTCTTTAACCCAGCCAAGTATCAGGTGAAAGAGGGTCATGTTTCATTTCTGGGAAACCCAAACCCAACTACCAAGAAACTGTACCAAAGTTGTACCCTCAATTTAGGTTAAATGCCAGTTTGGAATAGAGCTGATTCAATTAGATCAGTTTGAAATATAATTATTTCAATTAGACCCTTTCACAAACAGACCTTTTGGTATCTCTAATTCAATTATCATTTGGGCTCAATTGAGAACACAGTCTCAACACCAACTGAATTGGAAGCCAAACTGAATTCAAATGAGGTTCATAAATGCAGGGCTGAGATCAAACTAAGCCTCAAAAGTACTCAACTAGAACTAGTCTTTGATTCAGCATTACTTGAAATTTGTGATGATGCACTCCATCAGGCCCAAGTATGGTTGCAAAAGGGTGGGCACAAATAGCCCAATAGCTGAGGCCCAAGCTCAAGGTTCACCAGCTAAGATTGGAAAAGCCTCTGGCCATGAGTAAAAGGTTCCAATTTGGGCTGGTGAGTCTAATCTGTGCTCATTGTCTACAAAATAATACCACGACCTGACCTGGACCTAGAAGTCACAACGCCTTATTTTCTACATCTAAAAGCTCATTTAACCTGTCCAAAAATGCTGGAATGATTAGATATGGACAAGTCTAAAAACTTGTGAAACTTGCCAGATTCACTTGAGCCTGCTTGGCTCAGTGATTTATCATCTGTGGTGAGTTGAATGAGACTGACTGGGTAATCATTTAGACTCTCTCAAGTTAATCGGCCCAATGACCTTCTGAGTCAAGCCCAGTTCCAGAGTCATGAAATGTGATATGGGCCTCAATTCAGCCCTCCCAATTTAATGGTTAAGGCGTAAGCCAGTCCCCATGTCAGTATTACTTCAATTAATTGTGATGTAATAGATGGATAGGAGTCTAAAATTCCGGCTCAACCTGCTAAGACCAGTTTGTGGGCTTTGTATCTGGGCTGAGTATATTTTTGGCATAATTGCTAAATGGGCCAAAGCATTCTCAGGCTAATATCCGTACCCTTAATATTTAGGAGTGCCAAGGGCCCATTGGCTTATGTGTAAACAAGTTCAAGAAACTGGGATTATGTGTAAATAAGGATGGTTTATGCATTTGAATTAGCCCAGTTACCTATTAGTTATGTTTTGTTCTCTGCCATTACCAATAACAGATAAGTATATTTACAGGTAAAGCAAACTAGACCAATGGTGCCAGTGGACAAGTTTTATATTGAATTAGGTTCAAACAAGACACCTGTTTATTAACTGGGACTGAAACTCTGATTTGAGGCCCAGACCCAATTGAGACTACAATTTATGACCCCTGAGAATCATAAAATTCCACTCTCATACATCCCAGACTAATTATAAGCCAAAAGAAGGTTCAAATTTTGTTATTCAAACGGCCAACTCGATTAGGCTCTACCAATGCATGGTAATTAAGCATTATTTCGATTAAGATTGAATTAATCTAGATGTAATTGGAAAATGGATTAAAATGAAGATTTGGAAGTGGTATGGAAATGGAAGTGCACCCAAACTCACACTAATAGTTAAGCATTTGAAAAGTTCATAGGCCTTAGATGCCTCTTTTTACTTTGTGTTTTTTACCAGCTTTGGCCATTTCAGGTTTGTCAAGGGGCTTCACAGTTCACCCAGGCTTGGAAGTTGGAAGGACTGGATGTTAAATAGAACTGGCCTACCAGGCCCAGCCCTAGCCATTCAATGCTAGGGCCTAAAGGAACTCAGGCCTGATCCATTGACAGCCCTAGTCCTTCTGGTGTTTAATATAATTTATTTTACTCATCAAAAGGTAGGACCATCTGATCACTGTTATTTAGCTAATGTCATGTTCAAATAATAACTACACTCTCACATGTATGTGGACCTTCTTCTTTTTTTTTTTCTTTTGGTAGCTTGCAACTGTTAACATAATCCCATCTAGATTAATTGAATATAGCATATGATGAGGAAAAGATAATTAGCTATCTAGCGGAAAAAGAAAGGAAAAAAGTTAATATAATAATTCAAGCCAGCTCCGCCAGCTTTTACTATTGATCACAAGCCCGGTTAAAGGAAGAGGATTGTATTAGATAGGTTGACGGCCGACATAAAATTTTATCACAATCCAAAATTCATTTGTCCGACCCCAATATAGATGGGACACTGCTCAGATGAGAATGATTCAATCCAAATGGCATGTCTTAGACAGTTAAGATCACAAAATCCATGGAATTTTAGGGGAGTGACCATTGCAAAAATGGGGCTGCAACTTGGGTGGTACAGTTATTTTATAGCTGTAGCTGCACAGTCGCATGTTTCACACAATTTCTTTCTAGGCTGCATTCGTGATTCATGTGGTGGTTCACCAAACACATGTTCCTGGGTCTGATGATGATAGCTAGGACTTCAGTGCATTCATGAAGGGGATACAATACTTTAATGCATTCTAAACCAATTCAGCTACAATTCACCCACCATAAGCATGATACCTATTTATTAAATTAGGGTTACAAAAGGGATGTGGCATACAGCCCAGGACACAGATTGTAGAAACTGATTGCTATTGATGTGACATATGCCAATCTGGGCCTGTTGTAAAATTGGATAGGAATCAATCAAAACTTGATGGTGCATTTAAGCTGTGGTGAATTGGTTAAGGTGTCACCCAACAGGCCGGCCATGGGTTATCTGGGTTGGTTCAGCAGCATGGGCCTAAAATCAGGTCAGAGTCAAACCATTCCATTGGTGCAAAGCATTGGCCCAGAAGTGACAATTATAACTATCTTCAGAGGTACAGCTATTAATTCTTAACTTTCTATAACATTGTGTATTTTGAAAGCAAAAACCCATGTGGAAGTTGAAATGGGCTTTAATGTGGGCTGGCCTAAATTCAATAGTGGGCCCACAGTGAACAAATCTTAAGGAAGGTCCTAGCAAATTACACTTTATACACTTCTCATCAATCCAAATTACAATTTGTTCTACCTAGCATTATGTGGTATTGAGGGTGTAAACATGTTGGGCATGAACCCACTCCAACATGATTTCTCATGCATGGTACCCATATCCAATTTCAATGAAACCATGGAGTGACTAAAACCCAAATCCAGACCTAAGTCAATGCGAAAGTATAGTATTATGTATTATATATTTCATTATTTGTTTAATAAGAAATTTAATTGAATATATCAATTATATATTCTTGTATTTGGGTGCTGAGGTCTCGCAGCGAATGGACCTAGACCCAGACCAGCTTACCAATATGACCAGAAATGTGGACTTAGACCCAAACCCAATATCAATTGGGTGGAAAACTGAAAAAGAGAGAGAGTCCATGCCTAGAATTTTTTTGTGTTGGGTCCTTTCCACTAACATCCTTGTTCTGGGATCCAGCCAATATAATATACAGCTTTCTTTCCCACTTGACATTGCAAAGTTGTGTGGAAAGAATGTGTTGGGGGCAATGGGATTTCTTTCCGGGCTTCCTCCCCTATATTTGCATGTCAAAATCAAAGATAGATGTTGGTCGATTAGGATGGTGTTGCGGGCACGGCAGGGAAGGCCTAGGGCTAGGCCGACAAACCAACCATACAAGAATAGATGATTTTTATTTTTTTGATGATGGTGTGCCTATGTTTACAAAGAGAACACTGAGGGCGTATTTAAGTTAAGATATACAGGGTATTGGATATATAGAAATTCATATTGAAATGAACTCTTACATAGGTTTATTAAAGGGGCGAAGGTAAAGCCGTAAAGGATATATCTCATATAAGGTGAGGGATGAAGGATATAAAATAGAAATGTAAATATATGGGGCCTTCACTTTTTTCTCATGTATTGAATTACTAGGGTGATGGCTGGTATGCATTGTTAATCTTCCCTTTATTCTAGTTTCACGGAAATAAAGGTTATGTGATGGTCATGTTTGAAAATTCATCTATTATCCTCATTTATTACCACTTTGGCTAGGAATCTAATTATTCAATTCCTATATGTTCTAATGCAAATAAACTAGCCGTTAGGTCTTTTAGCAAAAAAAAAAAAATTTGTGTTAGGTCTAAATTTACAACTCATATCACATTTATGACTTCTTCTTTTTTAAACCCTAAGAAAAATCGGTACAATTACCAAATTCTCCTAACCCCAAATTTGGTCCCGTCTAACTCAATGGAACAATCAAATTAAACTGAAATACAAGACATTACCCAAAAGAGTGAAACTATACAATCTTTGCAAATCAACCAAGTAGATCGACTTGTGGGTAAATGGACATTATTTTTTTCGCTAATTGGATGATTGCATAGTAATCATGTAACAACCTACCGGCCCAAGGATCGATTTCTCAGACACCCCCTACCATCGGGTGTCTGGTGTTTCTCATAAAAATGGTAAATTTTATCATGAAAATTAGATGGCAAAATCAGAACCCTCTATTAACAAAGAATCCTTGTCTATCCTTTCATCTATCTCTCCATACAAGTTACAAGGCCTTCAGGGCCTGTTTGGATAAATGAGGAGTGGAGTGGAATGAAGTGGATTTTACATGTGGAGTGGAGTGAAGAGAAGTAGGTTGAAGTTAAAATATAATACTTCATTTCACTCCATTTGGATGCTTATTTTGAAGTTAAGTTTTGAAGTAGAATCTACTTTTACTCAAGAAAATGGAAGTAGTTAGAGTTGAAGTGAAATGGAGTACATATGGCTCACAACATTACTTCATCTATTAGGCATCTATTAGGCCAGACTCATCCAAACGGGGTAGAGTTGAAATTTTAGACAGTTAGAGCCCATTTAACTTCACTCTACTCTATTTTTTGCCTATCCAAACAGCCCTCAAGTGTCCTATTTTACCTTTGCTATGGGAACCTAGGTTCAAGTTCTTCCAATAAATGCACTGTAACTGGAAGGGTGTTCAGGCCCCATTGTTCTTATTTAGCAATGACATGCATTGTTGCCTTCATTCAGGTACATGTTTTGTTTCTTCCAGTCAAAAGAATCCTATAAAATCTCAGCTCCTTTGCATTTTTTGATAAAGATGCATGTCCCATTTCCTATGAGTATCTTGATACATCGCTTTCGGTTGTAATTCTTCCTGGCTCCACACAACCATCATTTCATGCACGACCTTCCATAAAAAAAAAAAGGGTCTACACAAAGTAAAAGACCTTTTTCAAAACTTAGGAAAACTGCAACGTTAGAAAGTGAGTACACTATAAAATTGCAAAACTCAAGGGCAGTGGTGAAATCAGGAAATTCATTATTGGGGGGCCACAATGTAAAATATATAAAATACTTGGAGGGGCCAATGTAAAAAACACAAAATCTCAGTAAGATAGAATTGGACCCTCAGCCCTAGTTCTGCCCCTGTTTGATGATTAGGCAGTGCCTTATGTAGGAGAGGCTCAGGTGTCAAATATTAGGGCTTGTTTGGTTGCAAGCACTTAGAGATATGCCGTTTGGAACATTTAAGGAATTCTAAATATTGTTCCCCAAGAAATAGAATTCCGTAATAATAATGGCAAAATAGCATTTTGAATTCTGGGATGTAGAGAATTTAGCAGGTAAAAGTGACACTTAGCTTAGCAAACTCAAACCACCTAAACCCAATCATATAGAAAATTATGAGTTTCCAGGAGCAACTTATGCATTTTTAATGACAATTCCTCAAAAATGCTCTCAATCAAACAAGCCCTAAGTCTAGAAAGGAAAAGCTTCTCAAATGAAGCAAGCATATCGCCAATCCACTTAACTCGGATTGGGGCTTTGACCCCATCCCACCCCACCCCCACCAACTCCTATTTTCTTTTTGATTATTCACATGGGTGCTCTTATGGTTGAATCAGCTGATTGGTAAGCTGAGA
The DNA here is from genome assembly GCA_012931725.1 of Litsea cubeba. Classification (NCBI taxonomy): domain Eukaryota; kingdom Viridiplantae; phylum Streptophyta; class Magnoliopsida; order Laurales; family Lauraceae; genus Litsea; species Litsea cubeba. Next base: position 23,487,061 of record CM022949.1, read on the forward strand.
GCGACACTAGTAGAAACAAACAGCCAAAAGTCCACTTAGTGCCCGGCCGATCCCTTGATTTGTGGCGCAATGTTTTTGAAAGATGCATGGAAAGTATCACACCACACCACAATCTCTGTATCAGTCTCTCCATTAAACTAATATAATAAAATACTACTTATGTCATCAAATACTATTACATAGTTGATACTTCAGGTCAGCTTTAAGACAATTTGAGGCCTGAAGCAAAAATCCTAAATGAGGCATTTTTTATTTTTTAATATTGTTATAAATGTTTTATTTAAAATTTATTTTCTTGCTTTTTGTTATGCAAAATTATTAATTAAGTTAGTTGTTTTTTTTTTTTTTTGGAATTTGAAAAGATTACCGTAGCTATTATGGAGCCTTATGTTTTGTTATTAGTAATTAAGTCACAACTCTCTCACAAGCTAAAGCTTCAAACATTGGTCAAACCTTTTTAAAGTAGACAGAGAGAAGCAAAAAATATATAGAGAGAGAGATAGAAAGGGCCCCGAAGACAAGAAATGAAATGATACTTCTAGGGAGAATTAGTTAGGCACGAGGAAATCAAGATCTTGATTATATATATCTTCTCAGGAGAAAGTTATTATGGGGCCTTATTTTTATGGAGAAATAAAAGGATGCCAGTTGTTGTTTTGGACTTTGAAAATATGTCAGCTGCTATTATGGGGCCTTATATTTTGTATTTTTGGGGCCTTATGTTTTGCATTTTCTGGGCCATATTTTTTGGGGCCTAAAGTAAGGGCTTTCCTTGTTTCATGGTAAAGCCACCCTGAAATACTTATGTAACCATAATTGTCAACTGAATCTACCATTAAAATGTAGGGCCACATGAAGATTCTCATTGTTTGTGGGCTGAATATCAACCCCTCATATAGTTTTTGAATAATTTATTTAGAAAGTAATGTAAGGAGTCATTTGTGTATGGCTGAAGAGAAAATCTCGCATTTCCTCTTTTGCTGCATTAGTTTTAGATTTGCATAGGTAGGAAGTTAGAATCCCCCTCTAGCATAGAAAAAATGCCTCAAAAGACGTTTGCACCTTGATTTTGGTCGTTGCACCAAACACCAAGAAACATGCACTGAAAAATCCAGTGCCTTGTCTCCGTTGATTTTCGCAAAAGAGGGCATTGCACAAACACGTTTTAAAGTAAATATCAAAATTAGTAAAAAATTAATGATCATATAAAAGAGAGGTATACTTTTTGGCAAGCTATATTTGCACTTCTTACAAACCAAAAAACAAAAAAAAAAGGAACAAAAAAGAAACTATATTTGCACTTGTTTTCAAGATAAAAGCAATTTGAACCTTATTTTATTTCATTTGCATTAATCTTTATAAGATAAAATAATTTTTTATTGACTTTCACATTCTCATTTAGTAAGAGAGTTAATGAGGTAATATCAAATCATCCCAACAATATCTTCAATGAGAGGAGTGAGCACAAAAGAGAACGCTGAATGATTGAAACGAAATGAGTAAGATGAGAGTCAACAATTGATAAAGTAATCAATTTACTTATTTTTTAATAGTTTTCATAGTACTTCTTGAAAAATAAACATGCCCGTAAAATGCATTGAAAGGTGTTAAGGTTGTTCTCCCCGGAGCACAAAGAGAGCACTTAGATTAGAATTCCACATTTGGTCGATCTATATATTTATTGAGAATTAAGAAGAATTGGATGCCATAAGATTGCCCAATGAGGCAACTGTAAGGACAGTGAAGATCTACTAATTAAGGGCCATCAAATGGTCTTCCCTTTTGTAGGCAGTGATTATGAGGCCATCATCATTGTATATTACATATTAAGAAAGTGAATCTAGCTAATTAATTCTTTAATGTTCATACAAGATATACAAACCCTCCCTAAGAGGATATATATGGTCAAATCATTAAATTTTCTCACATGTAGAGATGAGGGATTAAATTTTCTCACATGTAGAGATGAGGGATTGAGGGTGGAAAATTATTTACCACCAAAGGAGAAAATTGATGGCCACTTGTATATATTTATCTGTGTCCGTCCACTCTTCACCTATTGGATCATGCCAGTTCACCTGATGATTGAAGGTGGAGAAGGAAGCAGATGGATGACCAGTATGGGTCACAAAGCATATGTTGTAAAACACAGTTAAAACTAAGGGAGACAAGTTCAGTCTCAATCAGTGCCCTAAAACTAACCTTGAAATTAAGAAAATACAAAAGATTCCCTATGCATCAGCTATAGGGAGTCTATATATGCTCAGGTGTGTACGCATCCGGATTTTGCGTACATTGTTGGCATGTTAGGCAGATATTTAAGTAATCCTGGAATGGATCATTGGAAAGCAGTGAAGCGGGTTATGAGGTATTTACAGAGAACAAAAGATCACATGCTCACATATAGAAGATCGGATCAGTTGGAGATCATAGGGTATTCTGATTCCAGTTTTGCTGGATGCAAAGACAGTATGAAATCCACATCATGCTACCTCTACCTGTTAGCTGGTGGAGCTATTTCTTGGAGGAGTGTCAAACAGACACTCGTTACTGATTCCACCATAGCATGCTATGAGGCGTCCAACCATGGAATATGGCTGCGGAATTTTTGTCACTGGGCTGCGAGTTTTAGAGGGTATTGAAAGACTACTCACACTATATTGTGACAATAAGTCAGCAGTGCTATATTCCAACAACAACAGGAGCTCATTTAAGTCAAAACATATTGCCATTAAGTTTCTCGTTGTGAAGGAGAGAATACAGGATGGACAGATATCCATAAAGCACATTGGGCGCTTACAAAGGGATTACCACCCAAGGTCTTTCATGAGCACACTGCTCATATGAGTGTTATTTTATGTGAGGATATCACATTATAGTGGGAGTTTGTATAAATTTATATTCTATTGCTTTATGTTTAATTTTGGACATATTTATGCTTTTATGTAGTTGGATATTTCTCTGATCAGAAATAAAATATTCAGTTCATTTCACTCTGTTACATTATATTTCATATTGATCTCACTACGGAATAAAGTAGGACCAGTTGGAAATAGACATGTATAGATCACATTGCATGTATTTTCCATGCTACGCATTCATGATTGATTTATGTCATTTGGTTATGTTGGTGTACGTGACCATTGATGGGTTTAGTCATGTTAAATGTGACGAAAACCGCTTTGATCCTATATCAACAAAATCAATGGACGAGATTGTTAGGATATACCCTAAGATTATGATAGAAAAATTTTGGAGCTCATACAGATATACACATTTGTTAAGTTACATATATGGCCCAGTGGGAGATTGTTAGAAAATTTCATCATGTGGGGCCACACATGTAAATACTAAATGTGTTATGCTATCTCTGGTTAAGCCTAATTAAAGTGATCTAATTAAGACTTAAAGTTTTAAGGCTTAAGAGTATAATTGTCATGGGATTAATGTGTAGATACCAGAATATTAATTCTAATTTGATGAGTGGATAAATTGGAAGATCAACAACCTGTGAAGAACTTCATTTAATGGATCAAGGTATCTTTCCGCTTTACATCTCTCGATGATTTGACATGGATGATCTTGGTTGACAATAAGGTTTTCTATATCTTGTTTAAATTAACACTCTTCACCTATTGGATCATGCCAGTTCACCTGATGATTGAAGGTGGAGAAGGAAGCAGATGGATGACCAGTATGGGTCACAAAGCATATGTTGTAAAACACAGTTAGACTTACCAAGTTTGAATAAATCGACTTTGCAAGTTTCCATGTATTCATAGTATTTTTCATGATTGGATATTGTAATAAATGATCACATAGAGACCAAAGTAATTAAGTTCAAGCTGATGGAATCTTTAGTAAATGGTGGCCCAATCTTCACCCCAAGCACCTTCCCCCTTGTAGCAAGGAATACAAGGGTTGGAAAAAATACTTATTAACAGAAAGTTTTAGGGCCTATTTGTTTGCATTGAAAACATATGCATTTAATACATATATAAAAACTCATGATTTAATTAGCTCCATAGAAGGATTATTAAAGAAGTAATGGGTGAAGGATGAGGTGATGGACGAGGATATAAGTTAGAGATGTAGATTAGATCATGACTTTCGGCTTGGTATTCATTGTCCTAATTCCTTATTCGATTTCTTTTGAAAGGAAGGTTATTTAATGGACATTATTTTTAGACACACGGCCTTAAATCTTCATCTTTAACTACTTACGGAAATGGAAATACAGTCCTAGTACGTAATTCAATTATATGTACCAAACACGCCCCTAAATTTATTCCTAATCTAAATGATTCTTTATATGTCATGTGTTTAAGACTTATTCCCAACACACATGGAGATAATATCAATCAACGCACATATACAAGGAGGGGTGAGGTCAGCTTACAAGCCAGAACCTCTCAGTAAGAACTTTGTCTGATGCAACTGTTGCCATGGGTTATGGAAATGTTTCACGCCTTTAAGGAGGGAGGAGGTGGTGTAGAGGCTCAGCAACAGTTTCTCCTCTTATTATGGGGCTTGTGGATAGCTAGGAACGATGTGATATTCAATGGCAAAGTTTGGTCAGTTGAGGATGTGCTGTTCTTCTCAAGTAACTTGGGCAAAGTGTATCTAGATACAAACTTGATTCAACTTCCTCCCAAGCCGGTTGCTTTATCTTCTACAACCCAAGATGTTTGGTCTCCTCCTATGAACTTGAGATTCAAAGTGAACTTCGATGCTGCAGTTTGGCCAGATTCAGAAGAGGTGGGTGTAGGAGTCATTATCAGAGATGCTAAGGGGCTTTTTGTTGGTGGGTGTACTAAATTCTTCTCAGTTGGGGGATGTGATGTTAGCCAAGCTGAAGCATTAGCAGCCAGGGAGGCGGTGCTCTTTGCAAAAGAGATGAATATTATGCACTTTACTCTTGAGGGTGATAACCAAGCACTAATGAAGGATCTGATTTCAGGCTCTGTGGACCTTTCGATTCGTGGTATGTTGCTGGAAGATATTCGTGATGTAGTATCGACTTGTGCTTCTGTTTATTTCTCTTGGGTGGGTAGAGATGGTAATAGATGCGCTCATGTTTTAGCTTCTAAGACTACTGATTTTAATTCCGGGACTCGGTGGCTTAATGAGCCGCCTTGTATCTTGTTTGAACCGCTGTCAGCGGATCTTGCTTGTAATTCTTTTAGGTCTTTTGCTGATGGCAATGCCGAAGGTGAGAGTCCTTTAAGAACTATTATTGAATAGATGGCTTTGTTCTTGTCTCAAAAAAAAAAAAAAAAAAAAAAAAAAAACTTTGTCTGATGCTGATTTTAGTTAGGAAGGTAGTGCCTTTAAACAATGCAACAAACATGAGTCCACGACCAAGTATAGCAGTAAAGACCATCCAACCCACTTGAACTTCTTCTACCAAAAAAAACCAGAAGTTCAATTAAATTTACAGTAGAGTTCAGCTGGTGAGTGTTTAAAACTCATTGGTATATGAGCCTATCCTGTTTATTATTTATTTTGCTTCTGCTATGTAGTTCTGACATCAGAGTCACACCCAATTTAACCAGCTGTTGAACTGATTTGGACCTAACTATCCACCGTCCATGATCCATCCACTTTGTGTCCTCTTCTAAATATAAATAAACTATGACATTTTAGAAAATGATAAAAATCAATTAAATAGTTTGTTTATTTAAAACAATTCATTTAAATAGTTGGTTCTCCCTTGTTAGCAAAAAATAAAAATAAAAAAAATGTAACACTGACATTTTATATAGAACCATAACTGAAATACTACAACTATTTTGAGAATTCTGACATTGCCCCATTATTTATGCCAAACAATATTTTCTTGATATTGTAATATTTTAGAATATCTGTGGATTTTAACAATCCCAGCAATATTGCAAAATACCTAGATTTCTGAGATAATTTTAGCAAAAAGTCAAGCTAGTCGGTTCATGTTGAGATGCATATTATATTTACATGTATGAGATTATTAATGGAAAATTAAAGTTTAAGGTTGGTAAAATAAAAATAAAAAAGTTAAATATTAACAGAGTGCTTCATACATGATGTTATTTTTTTTCTTTTTTTTTTTTACAAAAATGACTTTTAGTGGTAATATCGCCAATGCAATAGCCATATCATTAGTCCTTTGATTATTTTCCCTTTCTTACAAAATCTGCATGGAACCACTATAGATTGCAAGTATCAAGCTTCATTGGTGGGCAAGTTTGCATGGTTGAAGTTCAAGTCATGGCTGAGGTTGACCCTCAGCAGGCAGCAAATCCTGCAACTAATCAGAAACACTAGAAGAAGTGGTTGCATTGCCAATGGTTGTGACCATTTCCCAGCAGTGGATTGACCGCACAAATCCTCAATGAATATTTTGAGTTAGTTTTCATGTGATAGTGTGACCGACGACAGTGGAAACAGGGTCCTTGTCCTACAAGGAGCTTAAATCATTCCCAAGGAGATTTCCTTGGGATGTGTTGCCAAGCAGTGCTAATTCAGTGAGTGGGCCAACATTTAGAATTTAGATTATATGGCTTGATTCCAGACAGTGTTGCAGAACTAACTAACATCAAGCCATAAAAAATGGATTCAGCCGTGCAAATTGCCTATGATAATTGAGGTTCTATGCAATGTAGCAATGAGTAGCCTACTGTTTTGGCCGGGGCTGGAAGAGGAAATTGGGTGGCTACTGGAAATGGCTGATGATATGCTACTACTACATTGGTGATGTCATTAGTGATCTCGCCGCTAACGGCATTTTTGTAAAAAAAAAAAAAGTCAGATATCATGTACGAAATACTCTCGATGATTTCTAAAATTTCTTTGCCATACCATAGAGTTTAAGCTTGAGTTTTTTTGTAAAAATTCATAACTTAAATTGTAATTTATTTGGTTAATATGAAAAATGTTTTTAGGGCCTTTAACCATATGACCACCCTAATGTCGAAACCCTTTTCCTCTCCTAAGGCTATGAAGAAATACCCAAAACATCTCCACTCCACTCACGCATTAGGAGCCCTAGAATTTCCGACAATAATGCACTATTAAGGACATTAACGATGATTAAATATTTTAGAAAACACCTACCTAAGTGTTGGTGGAGTGACATAAGGTATGGGTTTACTACTCCTCACTTCGTGTTATAAATCTATCATAAATTTACTTAGTGCGCATTTATATGGATTTAGCCGGAGTTACCCAAACATTGTATTTGGACAAAGACCCATGGATACCCACATTATAATTTTTCATTTTTTTAGAAAGCACCTATAATAAGTATTACTAATTTCAAAATAAAAGGCATGTTTGTTTGCAGCCTTTGACTCCTTGCAGTTAGACACTTAGAATCAAAGCAACCCACAAACGTCCTCTTTGCCCTCCTTAACTAAATTTGACTGTTGGGTGACCTCTGAATCCAAGGTAGCACCAACAGATAGGCATAACTGCACATGGCCACAACCACTGGATAAATGGAGGCTTGGATGTGGGCCACACCCCCACATGTATTTTCAATAAAGAAAAAAACATTCAGCTCCTGTCTGTGCCACATTAAAGCTGCAGTTTTCCGGGCCCCCATTCACTCACACCCCCGTACTTCATGATCCCGACCGTTGACGTGGTGGCCCATCAAAGTCATCATTTCAGAATTTTTTCAATCCTCTCAAAAGCCCCCAATAACGTTCCAAGAAAATCATCGGACACAAGTAGCTTCTAATTAGAAGGACCCACCTCCCTCCCTCCCTCCCTCGGCCCTTGTGGGGCCCACCTAGGCCCCTACTTGTGGATTGGAAGATCTCTCTCGAGTGGCCTCACGTACTCATATATATATATATATATATATACACGTTCGGATCATTATCTTAACCATTTGATCAACTGCTTACGAGTTCTCATCGTACGTTCGGATCATTATCTTAACCATTTGATCAGCCGCTTACGAGTTTTCATCGTCCAAATGACTTCACGTCGAGTCAACGATCTAATCTATTTGGATGAGTGCTAATTTAGGACCACTGATGGAGTGGGGATGAATTTCATGTTTATTAGTCTATTCAAACGGATCATAAGGTGGGCCTACTAGGTGCTGCGGGTGGATCCTCCGGCGAGGTTCTTCCAATTAGAAGAATTATAATTTTTTTGCACCATCGAATGTGGGACCCACTTAACAATCTACATCATGTGCGGCTGAGGGCCCTACCATTTCCCTCTAAAATAAGATACTTGATTGCTCTTCCCCACACTGTAAGAAAGGAAAGCATCAAAAGCATAGCGTTAAAAAAAGCACAGAAAAGCAAAAGACTAGAGAAACAGAAACACAAGAACTGAAAAGAAAAAGAAGAGAAAAGAAAGGGAAGTGAAAAAACAGAAGTCTCTCTCTTAAAACCCAAGCAGCAGTGAATCCAAACGAACGAAACCGCTTCTTTTTTGCTTGCTTGCTTCTCAGGTGCTGCTGCTTCCTCTTCTGATCTGATTGCATTTCATTTGCTATGCTGTTTGGATCTCTCTTTTCATTAAACGATAACAGATCGGATGCTTTCTCAACTTCTTATGATTGCGATTTTGATGGTTTGCTGTGGTCGATTTCTTTGTATTCTTTTGCAGATTTGAGAGGTTTGAATGAGGATTGGATCTCTTGGAGTCGAATTGGAGAGGGATTTTCTCGTGATTCTTGCTAATTCGAGGGTACGAATCTTCGTTTTTGTTTTCTCTTCATATCGATCTCTTGAAACATGCATTTTCGGATGAAGTTGAGTGTGTTTTTTCGTCTGTGTAACTGCTATTGGTTACTGTTTGGATGCGTGGAGTTGGGATTCTGAGCTTAGGATGGATCTGATGGGCTGCATTTTCTCAGATCTTGTTGGAATATTACGTGGGTTGTGTAGAATCGTGGGGTTCTGAAAGTTTCAGTACAATTGGGGCTCTGTTTTGGTGATGCAGCCGTTTTATTAATGTGTTAGTCTTGAAGTGGATACACACGGAAATTGTTTGAGATTGGAAGATCCTAGACATCCAATTTTGACCTGCAGATGTGTGTTTTTTAAACTTTTTCAGATCGCAGCTGTTGCCAGAAATCAATAACACAGATGAGATGAATTGTGTATTGTACTCTACAAAATTTCTAGGTGGGATTATTGTTATGGAGCTATGGGAATGAATGTGCAACCATGCACCACGCCTTTAAACTTTCGTGAATTCATACATGTTTTTACCCTTTAAACCTTTGTAGCTTCGATTTCGTAGTTTTCATTGTTGTGATCAATTGCTTGTGATTTTGATTTGCAGGTGGCTCTGGAGAAAGCCAGTGTGGGTTACAATTAGAGCAAATGTCGAGGTCTTTTTCTGAATCCGGGGAGCTCAGTTCATCATCAAGTTCTGAGCCTAGGTAACTAGTACCTGTTAAGCTGGTATGATGTTTATTAGGTATCAACTGGACAAAAAAAGAAAAAAAGTAGGGACTGCTCGACTGATAATTTAAAATTCCAGTCAAGAGTGAAAATCCCAGAATTCAAGGTTTTCTTTTTCTCAAATTTGGATTTCTTCAATACAGTCATGATACTCTATGATACAATCTTTTGATGCAATGGATGAGATTTTATGCTTAATTTGCCAAACAACTGTTTTTCCCAAGTAGCTCCGTTGTATTCTCTCATGAGTGGAATTTGTCATTGATTATGAAGTTGATTTTACACCTTTTTTTTAAAAGTAAATCCAAAATATTTACTGATCTATCATTGACACCCTGTTGTGTGTTTATTCTTGTTTTAAATTCTATTTCCTGACAAAAGGATTTTCCGGATGCTTCATAGAGAATCAAATGGTCCGGGAGGAATGGACAATCCTGATGACACCATGGCCACTGTTGCTCAATTTGTTGAGCAGCTACATGCCAACATGTCCTCACCACAAGAAAGGGAGTCAATCACGGCAAGCTTGCTTGGTCTTGCGAAATCAAGGAAAGATGGGAGAATTATTATTGGTTCCCACTCTCAAGCAATGCCACTGTTTATCTCCATCCTCAGGAATGGAACACCTGTTTCAAAATTGAATGTCGCTGCAACTTTGAGTGCCCTTTGCAAGGAAGAAGATTTACGGGTGAAAGTACTTCTGGGAGGATGCGTGCCTCCATTGCTTTCTCTTCTGAAGTCTGGAGCTTCTGATGCCAGGAAAGCTGCAGCAGAGGCCATCTTTGAAGTTTCCTCAGGTGGATTGTCAGCTGACCATGTGGGGATGAAAATATTTGATACCGAAGGGGTGGTGCCAACCCTGTGGGAGCAGCTCAACCCAAAGATCAAGCAGGACAAAGTGGTTCAAGGTTTTGTGACTGGCGCTTTGAGGAATCTTTGTGGTGACCAGGATGACTACTGGCGGGCCACACTTGAAGCTGGAGGAGTGGAGATCATCATAGGGCTTCTGTCATCTGATAATGAGGCGACTCAATCCAATGCTGCTTCTCTCTTGGCTCGTTTGATGTTGGCCTTTGGTGATAGCATCCCCAAAGTTATAGATGCTGGAGCTGTTGAAGCATTGATTCGTCTTTTAGCTCGGGAGAACAATATTTCTGTTCGTGCCAGCGCTGCCGATGCATTGGAGTCTGTCTCGTCGAAGTCTGCTAGGGCCAAGAAAGCTGTGGTGGAAGCAAATGGCATACCGGTTCTCATTGGGGCAGTAGTGGCTCCTTCAAAAGAGTGCTTGCGAGGTGGATCTGGTCAGGCTCTATCAGGTCATGCAATACGTGCGTTGGCCAATATCTGTGGTGGCATGTCGGCGTTGATACTTTATCTTGGAGAACTGTGCCAGTCTCCCCGTTTGCTCACCCCTGTTGCAGATGTAATTGGAGCTCTTGCGTACTCATTAATGGTTTTTGAGCATGCCTCTAGCACTGAAGAACCATTTGACGTGAAACGGATAGAATGTACTCTGCTAATGCTATTAAAGCCTCGGGATAATATGACAATTCGGGATCACGTCCTTGAGGCTTTAGCTAGCCTCTACGGCAACACCCATTTATTGAGATGGGTTGATCATGCAGAAGCAAAACGAGTTCTGATTGGGTTGATAACAATGGCTTCTGTTGATGTTCAGGGGCATCTGATACACTCATTAACAAGTTTATGCTCTGACAGTGTGAGTATATGGAAGGCTCTTGGGATGAGAGAGGGTATTCAGTTGTTGATATCGCTACTTGGGTTATCAGGTGAACAACATCAAGAGTATGCTGTTGCTCTGTTAGCGATCTTGACGGACCAAGCTGAAGACAGCAAGTGGGCCATTACAGCTGCTGGTGGTATCCCTCCGTTGGTGCAGTTGTTGGAAACAGGATCTCACAAGGCAAAAGAGGATGCAGCTCATGTATTGTGGAATTTATGCTGTCACAGCGAAGACATCCGTGCCTGTGTTGAAAGTGCTGGAGCTGTTGCAGCTCTGCTCTGGCTTCTTAAAAGCAGTGGCCCCAAAGGTCAAAAAGCTTCCTCTATGGCTCTTACAAAGCTTATACGCTTTGCTGACTCCGCCACTGTTAATCAGCTGTTAGCTTTGCTACTTGGAGAGTCTCCAAGCTCAAAGGCTCATGTTATTACTGTTTTAGGCCATGTTCTCACCATAGCGTCTTACAGAGACTTGGTGCAGAAGGGAGCTCCTGCTAATAGAGGACTCAAGTCTCTTGTTCAAGTTCTTAACTCCTCAAATGAAGAAACCCAAGAGTACGCGGCTTCTATTCTGGCTGATCTATTCAGTACTAGACAAGATATTTGTGAGATTCTCGCAACAGATGAAATTATCCATCCATGCATGAAGCTTTTGACGAGCAAAACTCAGGTTATTGCGACACAGTCAGCTCGGGCCTTGGGTGCACTGTCCCGTCCAACCAAGGATAAGGCTACAAATAAGTTGTCTTATATTGCTGAAGGAGATGTCAAACCTCTGATTAAACTGGCAAAAACTTCTTCGGTTGATACTGCAGAAACTGCTGTGTCTGCACTTGCCAATCTTCTCTCAGACCCACTGATAGCTCGAGAAGCTCTTGCAGAAGATATTGTATCATCTTTGATGAGAGTACTAGGGGAAGGTAGTGTGGATGGAAAGAAGAATGCATCTCGTGCACTTCATCAGTTATTAAATCACTTCCCACTTGGTGATGTGCTTACTGAAGATGCTCAGTGCCATTTCACAGTACATGCCCTCGCTGAGTCCTTAGCTGCTATGAACTTGGAAGGGAGCGATTCTTCTGATGCTCTAGAAGTACTTGCTTTGCTTGCGGGAACAAACCAGAGTGCGAATATGACATTTTCTCCATGGTCTTCCCTGGCTAAAGTTCCCTCAAGCTTAGAGCCACTGACACGTTGCCTTGCAGATGGTCTTCCTTCGGCTCAAGAAAAAGCTATAGAGATTCTGTCTAAGCTGTGTGTTGATCAACCTATTATACTCAGTGATCTATTGGTGGGAAAGTCAAGATGTATTGTCTCCCTTGCTGATAGAATCATGAACTCTTCCAGTTTAGAAGTGAGAGTTGGTGGGGCTGCTCTACTTGTTTGTGTTGCTAAGGAACATAAACAGCAGTCAATGGAGGCACTCGATAAGTCTGGGTTTTTAAAGCCACTTATCTATTCTCTTGTTGATATGATGAAGAAATGTACCAATGCCTCAACTCTTGAAACTGAAACTGACCGAGTGGGTAGAGGTTTTAACACATACCTTCGTGAAGGGGATGAATTTCAGGCTTCCGATCCTGCAAATTTTCTGGGTGGAACAGTTCTGTTATGGTTGTTGTTAGTAATTTCTTCATTAGACAAGAAGAACAAAATTACTGTCATGGAAGCTGGTGGCATCGAGGTTCTCTATGACAAGCTTGCCAGTCATGTTACTAAACCCCAGGTATGGTCTGCGATTTTTTCCTGTGCAACTTGTTTGCTGATATTATTACTGCTTTAGTTTCTTGTACATCATCCCACTCAGTGTTTTCTTGTATATCTACCTAATCTTTAGGCTCATAAGCTTCAAAGACAGGCAGCTCGAGTCTTTTCTAAGATGTGGCTGACTTGGCCATCATCCATCTTGTAATGCCTTCAGCGTGTCTACATTAAATTTCTTTGTACACACACATGCACTGGTAATATCTTGGGCTATGTTGCCCTTGGAGCTAGAGCTCTGTGCAGCCTACTCCTCGGCTCTTTTTTTTTTTATGTTGATGTTTACTCTCTCTCTCTCTCTCTCTCTCTCTCTCTCTCTCTCTCTCTCTCTCTCTCTCTCTCTCTCACACACACAACGAGAGATGAAAGACCTCCCTTTATACTCGTACAGGATTAATTTTGATAGATCAATTGGTTCTTTACTATTGATTTTGCATGGCCTGTATCTCGATTATGATTGACAAGTAGATCAGTTGAATCTGAAACTGCCACCCCGTAAGCCACTACCACACACACAAAACACCCCGGGTTGGTGACAAATTCCGAATGGGCATAAACTCTGTGGTACCCTCTTTTGAGGGAGTGCCTTCTTTTAATAATAATATCCTCAATAAACAAATACATGAATACCCTTTAGAAGGTTTTAAAGAGAGGATATGCACAAGGGTAGATTAGGAAGAACTAATTTGCAAGTATTTATCTCCAAGATTCCCTGCCTTTGAATTAGTCTTGTAAAGGTATCTTGCTCTGCTGGTGTATCGGAATTGGTACTCTCTTCAAAGTTGGCCCCACAGGGCTCTCACCCAAGAGTGACATTGCCTTGTGTGTAACTGTGTATGCGCATGTGCATGTGCGTGGGTGTATTTTATTGATCAATGGAAAGTTTCCATTATGTTGTTTTTGAGCATGGTTGTGAGGAATATTTGGTTGGTTTCTTCCCTCTTTCAAGAAATCATGTGATATAAGACTTCATGGCAATGCTTCCATCCTTTAGACTTGGATGAGTAATACTTCTACCAAGTAAATTTGTCTTATGTGGTTTATCACCAAGTTGCTATTTACCATCTTCAACATGAATTCCAGCTCTATGTTTGTTAATTGTGCATCCGTGATCTGACTATGTGAATCATTTTATTACTTTTGTGCCTATAAAAAAACTGAGCCAATATTGGGTCAAGACCTCAAAGGTTGTCTTCATGTCTCTGGCTATGTGGCACTCATTTTCCCTATGAAGTTGGGAAATAATATCTGGTTTCAATGCAATATATGTACTCTTGTGAGGGGTATACTACTTGTATCAGTTGATTAAATATAAAAGAAAATGTCATTACTTGCATATGTATTATTTTAGTTAATTTTTGTTATTTGTGTATGGATATTAACATTGACACTTGCCTTACTGTGCGCTGCTTGTGGGTGCTATCAATTATTTGCGTTGTTATTTTTTACCGAGTTTTGTATCCATGAAGTGCCAAGTTTGGTCCTTCATGCTTCACCTAATTTGTATGTTAGCTATTAACCTTGAATTGATAGATCATTCGTATTTACAGTCGGAATCTGAGGATACAGAAGGCATATGGATCAGTGCCCTGCTCTTGGCTATCTTGTTCCAGGATGAAACTGTTGTTCTATCCCCTGCGACCATGCGAATAATACCTTCACTTGCTTTCTTGCTCAGGTCCGATGAGGTTATTGACAGATATTTTGCTGCTCAGGCTATGGCTAGTCTCGTTTGCAGTGGAACCAAGGAAATACACGTTGCAGTAGCAAATTCAGGTGCAGTCGGAGGCCTGACGACTCTAATTGGTCATGTAGAATCAGATATTTCAAACCTTATAGCTCTATCTACAGAATTTTCTTTGGCTCACCATCCTGATCAGGTTGTGCTAGAGTACCTTTTTGAAATTGATGATATACGAGTTGGTGCAACTGCACGGAAAGTTATCCCTCTGTTGGTGGACCTTCTGAGACCCCATGCCGGATAGACCAGGTGCCCCTCCAATTGCAGTTCGCCTTTTGACCCAGATTGCAGAAGGAAATGATGCAAACAAACTAGCCATGGCTGAGTCTGGGGCTCTGGATGCTTTAACTCGCTACCTTTCTCTGGGTCCTCAAGATTCAATTGAAACTTCTATAACTGAGCTATTGAGAATCTTATTTAGCAATTCTGAGTTGGTTCACCATGAAGCATCTCTTAGTTCTTTGAATCAACTCATAGCTGTTTTGCGCTTGGGGTCGCGAAGTTCGAGATTCAGCGCTGCTAGGGCTCTCCAAGAGCTTTTCGATGCTGAAAACATTAGAGATACTGAAATGGCCCGGCAAGCCATTCAGCCATTAGTTGACATGCTCAATGCTGGATCGGAGAGAGAGCAATATGCTGCTATTGTTGCCCTAATTAAGTTGACTTCTGAGAATGCATCAAAAGCATCATCATTGACTGATGTGGAGGTTAGCCCTCTTGACACCATGTACAAGATTCTATCGTCAACTTCATCATTAGAGCTGAAGACAAATGCCGCGCGGTTGTGTTATGTTCTGTTTGGGAATCCAAAGATACGGTCAATGCCAATAGCCTCTGAGTTCATACAACCTTTTATATCACTAATGGAGTCTGAAGCAGGTAATGCAGTAGAATCTGGTGTGCGTGCTTTTGAGAGGTTGCTGGATGATGAACAACATGCAGAGCTTGCATCAGCACATGATATCATTGGTCGTCTTGTTGGATTGGTTTCTGCTTCAAACCATCTACTTACAGAGGCTATTATCAGTGCCCTCATAAAGTTGGGAAAAGATCGTCCTCATTGCAAGCTGGATATGGTCAATGCAGGCATCATTGATAATGCCCTTGAGATGCTTCCTGTTGTGTCTGGTTCTCTATGCTCCTCAATTATGGCATTATTTCGCATCTTAACAAATAACAGCAGCATTGCGAGAAGCGCGACTGCTGCAAGAATGGTGGAACCTCTTTTCTTGGTTCTGTCACGCCTAGATTTGACTATGTGGGGACAGCAAAGTGCATTGCAAGCACTTGTAAATATATTGGAGAAACCACAGAGCCTCGCAACCCTGAAGCTTACTCCTAGTCAAGTCATTGAGCCATTGATATCATTTCTTGAGTCACCATCTCAAGCTATCCAACAGCTTGGCACTGAACTGCTATCACATTTACTGGCACAAGAGCATTTCCAACAAGATATTACAACAAAAAATGCAGTTGTACCGCTTGTGCAGCTTGCAGGAATTGGCATTCTGAATTTACAGCAAACAGCAGTCAAGTCACTTGAGAGTATTTCTTTGAGTTGGCCAAAGGCAGTCGCTGATGCTGGGGGCATTTTCGAACTCTCTAAGGTTATCATTCAAGATGAACCTCAACCACCTCATACTTTATGGGAGTCAACTGTAGTGGTTCTATCAAATGTTTTGCGGTCCAATGCAGAGTATTATTTCAAAGTTCCTTTGGTGGTTCTTGTGAGAATGTTGCACTCAACATTGGAGAGCAGTGTTACTGTAGCTCTCAGTGCACTACTTGTTCAAGAGAGAAGTGATCCTTCAACTGCTGAACTGATGGCTGAAGCTGGTGCTATTGGTGCCCTGCTCGAGCTTCTGAGATCCCATCAGTGTGAAGAAGCTTCTGGAAGACTACTTGAAGCTCTATTTAACAATGCGAGAGTGCGTGAAATGAAAGTTTCCAAATACGCAATAGCCCCTCTATCTCAATATCTGTTGGATCCGCAAACCCGATCTCAGTCTGGGAGACTTCTGGCTGCTCTTGCTCTTGGGGACCTTTTTCAGCATGAGGGGCTCGCTAGAGCCAGTGATGCGGTTTCTGCATGCCGTGCACTGGTGAGCTTGCTCGAAGACCAGCCGACAGAAGAGATGAAAATAGTTGCAATTTGTGCATTGCAAAACTTGGTTATGCACAGTAGGACGAACAGACGTGCTGTTGCAGAAGCAGGAGGCATATTGGTGATACCGGAATTGCTACTGTCTCCAAATTCAGAAGTTGCAGGGCAAGCAGCATTGCTTATCAAATTTCTTTTTTCTAATCACACCCTTCAAGAATATGTATCAAACGAGCTCATCAGGTCTCTGACTGGTAAGTTTTCACTGAAACGGTTTGTTAATGGCTGCTCTTTTGCCTTGTGTTTTCTATATTTTATGGCAGAAACTCGTTGCAATTTACTACCATAGGCTACTTTCAGCTCCTTGCCATACTATATCTGTCGGAGAAAAAACCGCTAATTGTAGGATTTGTCTCCATGCGAAATAGAGCCAAACAAGCCTGAAGGGGAAAATGGTTTATTTGTTTACCTTTCCAACAAGGCCATCTCATATTTCTACTCTCTTTCTAATTATTTTTCATCTGATGACTAATATTTCATTTGTTTCTGAAGGCCATCTCATATTTCTACAGAAATTCTTTCTAAAAATTTCTTTCATTTGAATGACTAAACCTCTTTTTTTGTTCTGATAAAGATAAATAAATTTTTTGTTTAGGATGATTTCCGATGTTCCCTAGTTACAGCTTACAGCTGGATTTGATAAACCAAACCAAACCAAACTAAGCCTTTTCCCACTAGGTGGGGTCGGCTATATGGATTTGACGACGCCAATCAAATCTGTTACAGCTGGATTTGATATTCTCGTGAAATGGATGGTTTATCTTTGTCTGCCAGTTGTGTTGTGGCATGGAAAGTCCAAACCTAGTCAGTTGTGGGAGAAAAATTTATTGCATTCTCCTCTGTTCCAAAATCATTATCTCATGCTTTTACAGTGTCAGACACTCACACCTGAAACGCATACTGTATAAATTTTGGTGTAAATACCATTTCAAAAAAAAAAAAAAAAAATTTGGTGTAAATTCTTTCATTGCACATCCATGTCATGGTTTTTTCAAATCTACCTCCTAATAGTATTTGAATACAACTATCCATCAGAGTTATAGTGGCCTATTCTGTTTTGTTTTGGCTCAATGGAATGGCTGAGGCATACTTTTCCAATACAGGAACATGTTTTGGAACATGCTGGTTCCTGTTTCCTTCCTTTTCAGTCTGTGTGGCGATCTTGGTCCGTTCTGGCTGCATTTCGAAACTCAGACTTGGACATGAGTGAGTCGGCTGAGGCTCTATTGACCTGACTTGCACCTCAAGTAAAATACCCTGCAAAACCACATCCAAACCCACATTGCCACATCCACAAAAACACCAAACAACCATTCAAATGAATACATGCCGAAACTTCCCCTTATCAAAACCCTGACAGGTAAAGCTCAAAAAAGGGTTTGAAGAGCAGCAGCAGCTTCTTCTTGCCAATGAAAAATAATACATACCCAAACCCAAAAAACCAAAGACCAATGTCATATCATTCCCCAATCAGTCAACCACCACTGAAGAAATCAAGAAAAAACCCCACAACATCTGCTGAGAGGATTATGAGGAATGAGGATACCCACCTATCTCTGTGTGGAGAAGAACACATGCCCATTTCTTCAGATCTCACCCCTCCAGATCTTGCCCCTCCAGACCAGGCCCATCTCTCTCTCTCTCTCTCTCTCTCTCTCTCTCTCTCTCTCTCTCATCAACAAATATTTGGGATAAAATAAGAAAAAAAATGGGATTCAGCTCGACCCAACTCCGCTGAGTCGGGGGCTGTCTGGTTTTTTAAATCACTGGTCCTGGCATTGTTTTACTCCTGTTTTATTTGAAAAGTAAAATATGCAAAACTCTCTCTCTATATATATATATTGTGTGTGTTTGTGTCACATATACATTCATGTTTATATAGATAAATAAAGGGAATAATCTGCTGAGGAACATCCCACAGACATGCGGGAGAGCCTGTGGGGCCCACCTGAATGGATGCTAATCAGTGACATGGGAAGCACTACCCATGGATGATGGACTTAGAAAAAGTAGGCCCATTGACATCTGTAATTCTTGCTTTAAGGGCGTACCAAAAATTTTTTGGGGCTAGCAGCAATCCAACAACCCAAATGGGGATGAGTGTGGGGTTGTATTGATCATGAGTGGGCACAACTCAATAGGTGCATGGATTATCTACGTGGGACATCTCTCAGCAGAAAACTTTCCTACATGCATGCAAGCACCATGACAATAAAATAAATAATTTCATGTCTTCTCCAAAACAGAGCACCAGATTTAAAGTAAGCACCCAGACATGCCATTCCGATAGGAAAAATAGAAACAACCACCAACACGGAATTGGCAGTGATGATCAGAAATAAAAAAGAAAGTCAAATAAGCAGCCAAAAGTTCATGACATGAAACTTAAACTCAAATCAATACAAGTCTATATGAAACAAACTATTTCAGAGTTTGTGTTTACATATTGATACTTGAAGTTGGGATTAACTTTACCAATCAGAATAAATAAAATAATTTTTAAAAAAATATGCCGTTTCTCGTCTCTCAAAAGATCATTGTTATTAAACATACCTTCCGTGTTATTTATATTTGTTGTCTGAGTTTCTATCATTGATTTCTGCAGCTGCCTTGGAAAAAGACCTATGGTCTACTGCAACCATCAATGAAGAGGTTTTGAGAACTATAAATGTGATATTTATGAACTTCTCCAAGCTTCACATTTCTGAAGCCGCAACACTTTGCATTCCTCACTTGGTTGGTGCACTGAAGGCTGGAAGTGAGGCTGCTCAGGAATCTGTTCTGGATACTCTATGCTTGTTAAAACAGTCTTGGTCAACAATGCCTATAGATATCGCCAAAGCACAAGCAATGATTGCAGCAGAAGCCATTCCCATCCTGCAGTTGTTAATGAGAACCTGCCCACCCAGTTTTCATGAACGAGCAGATAGCTTGTTGCATTGCCTACCAGGATGTTTGACTGTTACCATTAAACGTGGGAATAACTTGAAACAGGCAATGGGAAGCACAAATGCCTTCTGTCGATTGACAATAGGGAATGGTCCACCACGGCAGACGAAGGTAAAAGCTACAAAAGAGTTGGCTTTATCACACTAATAGTTAGATTCGTAGGTAATTTTATGCATGGGCGAGCAATTAATATCTCTACTCTCCACGCCCACATCTTATATATACACATGCGCACGTCTGAATGGTTTTGATTTTCATCTAGTGCTGATGTGTATGGATTTTTTTTTTGTTTGACCTTGACCATATGCAGTCTCTCTCTCTCTCTCTCTCTCTCTCTCTCTCTCTCTCTCTCTCTCTCTCTCTCTCTCACACACACACACACACACACACACACGCGTGTGTGCGCGCAAACAGATCCATTAGCAATTCCAGTTTGTGTTTTCTTTCTAGAATAAAAAAATCATGTTTGGCATGGTACTGTTTTTCTTGTCCACTCAAGTGAGTGGAAAAGGAGGAATAATAGTGGCCCAACCAATGTCTACACAGCCTCAAATGCATGGCATAATTGGTGATCTGTTCTGCCTAAATATTCAAACTGCTGGTGATTAGAGAAGGCAGAAAAGGAGTGACCCACCTAATACGTTTCCTACTTCCACATTACTCCAAATGCAGGGCAAAATTGTTTGTTATCTGTTCTGCCAACATATTTGACCTGCTTCTGATTCAAACATCCAGATGCACATCAGGCCAAAGAACAAGATAATCATTATATTTTGGCTCTTTGGTTCTAACAGCAAACGTTCTTATCTTTGTTAGGTAGTGAGCCGTAGCACTTGTCCAGAATGGAAGGAGGGATTTACTTGGGCATTTGATGTACCTCCCAAGGGACAAAAGCTTTATATCATATGCAAGAGCAAAAACACATTTGGGAAGGTATCAAATTCTCACTGATGTCTGCTTTGGTATCTGAAAAATGGGTCTCATACTCAATTCTGTTTGCATGTGCTGACTGCCATATGTTGCAGACAACTCTTGGGAGAGTGACAATTCAAATTGATAAAGTTGTGACGGAAGGACTATACAGTGGGTTCTTCAGTCTAAACCACGATGGCAACAAGGATGGATCATCCCGAACACTTGAAATCGAGATCCTGTGGTCCAACAGGATGAGTGATGGCTTGTGATGGTTATGAGCACATATATATATATATATATTACACCGGAGAGCCATTCTCTCAAGGGATCTATTTCGGTGAAGATCCCTTTGAGGAAAGCATGATTGTTTGTTAGAGATCGTGAGCTCCAGTTTTGTAGCTTCAGGTGGGGTACCTGCTAATGCTTATTAAGCTTTGAGAAGGTGATAATGGAAAATGGAGCCTTCTGTAAGTTTTGTACAGGTATGTACCTACTTCTCTTTCCCAGTGTGCTTGGCACCATGTGATTATGTATGTTACTTTTTCCTGAGTTCAAATGGTAAAAATAGCAAGAGAAAATCGAGAGCTAGCTGAACAAGTGATCATTTATCTGGTTGATTTTTTTTTTTTTTTTGTTGTTTTTTTTGTATATATTCTTATGTTTCTAATTGTGAACCTCCTATTTGATGTACACGCAGTTCATTGGAAATAACAAGGTATGCGCATTAGATTTTCTGCATTCCTGATGGCCATTGTAATTTGCAACTGTTAAGGTTTATCCTATTTTGAGTTTTAGATTGACTGTCTGAAGCTCGATGGATTGATCGAGTGGGGTGGGGATGGATGGGCTTTATTGTTGACCAGCAAGGAAAGATGATATAGGCGTTGCTCTCTTAAGTGTATGGTTTATATTAGGGAATACCAAGGACCATCATCTATGACCTCGATTGGGCCGTGTACACCATCAGTCTCCTGAGCATTGACCATTACAAAGGAGGTGTAATTCATTGGCCATCACCTCATGGCCACTTCATGGCCATGTTTGTTTGCATTAAAATACATGGTAATTGAATACAATGGACGATAAAAAATTGAAGATGAAAGATGAATTAAAAAAAAAAAACATAAAATAGCATCTTTTTTTATTTTATTTTATTAAATAAAATATCATTTGATGTTCATTTTTGAAATTTATCTTTAATCTTTATTTTTAACCACTCTATGTATTCTAATACAAACAAACAGACCTCAAATTTGCACCAGCACCGGCTGCAACTTTAAAAGGAAGGCAGATGATAAGATGCATCATGGGACACACCTGAGACCCCACATGATCAATCCAATCCAACCATCCTAAACAACTCGTCCCTACATGTCATGGGTTGCATGGGTTCTGTACCGATGTGAATGGATTAGACTAATGGATTTAAAAATAAATAAATGGAGTATTCGAAAACTGTTAAAATTGCAATTTTAGGATGATGGGATTGACTTGTGATGTTATAATTTACATGGGCTGGTCACATTTTGATCTTTCGATCCCCACTCTCATACATGATTGGTGGGTACCCACAGGCTGTCTCATGCAGTCTCTTAAGCTGGACATCCCGCACCTGAGCACGCCCCTTGAAAAACACAACCTCAAAAGTCATTGATTCGGGCTGCATACTAGCACAGAGTCAGTAGATAACAGCTTAGAAGTTCTCATTTTAGATCCGAGGTGTTTTTTTTACCCATGAATGTGCCTCACATACATGCTTAGGTTCTGCTCAGACCAATAAAATAAGAGGTTAGGTTCTGGGTTAAATATAGCTGGACCCAGGCCCAGAGGCAATAAAAAATAACCTTTATCTGGGTTGGGTCCTAATCCAGATCAGCTATGATTTACATAAATGCTATTGTAAAGGTTCAACACATTTAATATTATAATTTTCAAGTGTGTACCAAATTCACCATCTAAGTGCCGATCAGGTGTTAAATCCTGGACAAATACAGGGAAGAGTCAGGCATCAAGTTGGCCCAAATCCAGGCAACTCACAGCCGTATGTCACACAACAAATTTTAAATGGAAACTGAAAAGATGAAAAGATTTCCAAGCCCAACAATTGACGGAGCAGGTTTTTTTTTTTAGTCTCTGGTAGCAATTGGATGGAAGTTGTGGACCTACGGTACCAGTTGCACGCAAACTCTGATGATTTTTCAAGATCAAAAGCCTAGCAACCCAGCTCATCTGGAACCTGGCTACATGAAACGAGTTGCAGGAAGATAAAAGGTGGCCCTTGTAAATCAAACCATCCCTCTTGAGTTTACTAGCTTTCGAAAAAGTATTCCACTTTACTGAAGGTTTTACTTTTACCTGGCATCAAATTCCATCGTCGCCCATCGTCGCACAGTAACGCATAACTGGGGATACCCAAATGCTCGAACTCTAGTTGCACTCACTTTACTAAACAACCCCTTGGGCCCCTCATGAATCCAGGAAGTTTCCCTACACTCATTTTACAAGCACATCCTATAACCCGCAATTATGTTAAACCTAAATCTGCAACTTGCAATGGAAAAGAACAAAAACAACTGTTCCAAAAACATGAATCTTTGTTTACATGTAAGCCTAATTGCCTGGGACTTGGTCTCCAAAAAACCAGACTGTAACAGAAATCCAGCCCCTGGAATTTGTTACAAAAGGGCCCATTAGACTGGTCCCAGCACAAAATGTCCCTCAAAGACGTCACTTTCATATCACCATTTCAATAAAAACGGAGTCTGGGTATTTTGAAATAACTTAGCAGCTACTACATCAACTTAACAATCTTGAAGGAAATGCATATAGTGAATGATTGCTGGGCACCAGATGTAAAGTCCTAGTGCTAATCATTGTGCACAAGTCCCTCAATGGCGATGGAACTCAGAATTTGGGTTCTCGCCACACACTTCAACAGCCTATAGGACTTTGTACTGTCATCTGCACAAGCATAATTTGAATGATCATTAAACAAAGATGCCTGCAAAAAGATTTTAAACATAAAATTCTTGAATTAGACATCAAATGCAATAACCTCCAAAATTAAAATTATGCAATTTTTGGATAGGGTTGCCTGTCAATCATAACAGGGAAACATCAAAATCTAGCATAGAAATTAGAATTTAAGTTGATGATGCCCATCCATTTCAAAGGAAGGAGAAAGACTGCAATTTTGCTCCTTTTAATTTTCTTTATTTCAAGGAAGGAGTTCCACATCATCAACTTGAGCAGGCATAGAACACTTTTACTCTGAGGAGGAAAGAAGCTTACATGCATGTGGAACATGGCTACTTAGCTGCAGCTACCATCGAACATCGAGCATGTGAGAAGCCAGTAACAAGTGCTCCAAGTTGCAGCTTATCATTGCATCCAAAGCTCAGCCTATACCTGCAAATCCAGCCAATCTCAGTATTGAGATGAAAACCTCCAAGTAGCTGACTAGCATGCAATCCCTCACATGGGGCTTCACAAGCTTTGGAAAGAAACATGATGAGAGACGCAGAATCCACAGCAGGCAGAAAGGGCCAAAAGTGGGGCAAGTCTACAGTTACCCACTACTGTCTCTGCAGCAAACAGAACAAAGGGCGCGCTATCCTATGATACCCCAATACTTGTACACATGCCCAGCATATCAGTATCGGACCATTAAAACACTCGAATAGGTACTCAATAGTTCACCATTACTTCTATGGTACATTTTCTCACATACTTCTAGTAATGTATATACTTCCAAGAGGAGTCATATACTCCCTGCATAATAAAATGTTAGGGAAGAAATGTAAACAACAACTTTAATAATCTAGAAATGTCCTAAAGAACAAATTAGGATAGCTATATCTGTATCAATATCCTGGATTTCCAAGAGGGGTCATATCCTCAATCCATGTATCCATCTCCACCTCTACATCTGTTCACAGGTGCTACAGCCCCTGGTGCGTCAAGCCCACATGGCATCTCATGATCTGCTCATTGTAAGTGGTCTGAACTGTCCATAAATCTGGAGTGCGAATCAGTTCTTTCCCCTTGGGTGATCCTCTACAACAACTGTTCATCAATGAATAGGTTGAACTAATCCTTCAAGAGTCATGCCCTTCCCTATTATTCACAAGTCTGAGCAATTCTACAGAGTAAAGGACCACTTCAGTCCAGAGGACCACCAAAGTTTGGTTCCCATGTATGGACAATTGGCAGTTGGAACCACCAAAGTTTAGCTTCCATGGTGGGTGACCGGAACCATCGAGTAAATAGGTCCACCTTTAATAAGATAAAGGGAAAAGAAACACCTTTTACTAAAATAAAAAATAAAAAAAATCCTACCCACTGATCAATAGGCAGTCTAATGGGCACATTCATATTCAATTCTAATCCAATGTTCAGGACCATTCATAGTGAGTAGTTTGCCCATGGCTCATCCAAAGTGGGTCTTACGTCTTCAATGGCTTTGGTCATTCACATGAGGCCCATATTGCCGAAGTACAATTTGAATTAGTGTTCTTGCAACGTCTGACCCTTTTTTATAGATTATACTTCTTTCAAATGAGCATGGAAAATGCACTATTGATGAAAATTAAAAGATCTTCATGAAAGAAGTGAAGTTCAAGATAGAAGGGGAATTAATTTAAAAACCTGTGAAATGTGGATTGTGGAATATGCCAATCAAGTAGATAAAAAGTCAGAATCAAATCCAGGGACGATTGCAAAAATATTTGAAACACAATTAAAGGCAGTCTTAGCTAAGATGACAAATTGACCATTAGTACCAGATGGTATTCCAATAGAAATAAAGAAATTTATGTGTAAATTTGAAGTCAAGTTGGTTCGCAAGATTGTGCATAAAAACTAAGTACAAAATAATAATAATAAGGGAAAATCTCAAAAAAGTATAAAACTTTAGGCTCTTTTTCAAAAAAGTATACGGAGATTTGAGCATTTCAAGAGAGTATAAAAGTTTTCCATATTTCTTTCAATCAAGTCCTCTTTATAAAAAAAAAAATTAAAACGAAAAAAATACCCTTTGACAGAATTTTGCCTTTTATTTTTCTTACCTTTCCAAAACCTAGCACCTTTCCTTTCCGTTGTTCATCCTCCAAAACCCTCATAGGCCAGAAGCATGCCAATGAATGGATGGTTAGGAACTTCAAATTTTAATTACTTCCCACTCCAAATTTGGGTCGTTCACCTTCTTATGTGCTTAGGCAAAAACCCAGTCTGCCAACTGATCAAACAAACTACAGTTGCAAACTTTGCAACTTGCAAGGGACTCTGTAGGTCAGTTTTTCTAGCTAATCTTTCTCATACACTTGTTGCCTAGTGCCACCATCTAAATAACCCAACTATTTTATTCCATCATTATGTAACTCATCTAAAAATAACCCAACTATTTTATTCCAACGTTATGTACCTGGGGAACAAGCCTCATGAGTGGCATGGACCTCTCATTTGCCCCACACATATCCTCGGTACTAATTTTATGAATGGCCTCAGCATTCTCAGGGAAAAGTTGTAACAAGTTAACATTTGGAACGTTAAATTGAACAGCTTATTAATACTCAGGATCATGATCAATGATCAACCGGACCCCCATGAACCATTTCAAGACAATATCCATATCCATATCCTACGTAAGAATGTGGTGGGTTTTGGGGAAGAAAGGAGAAGAAAAGATAAATCTGTTATGAGGGTATTTTTGTCATTTTTCAAAACAAAATTATGGGAAGGACTTGATTGAAAAAAAATATATATGGAAAGCTTTTATACTCTCTTGAAATACTCAAATCTTTGTATACTTTTTTGAAAATGATCCAAAAGTCTTGTACCTTTTTGAAAGTTTCCCTAATAATAATGATGAGTAGTAAGGACCGCTAGGCAACATCTTGTAATTCTAGAATTGATCATTCCTCAAGAGGATAAAGAGATGCATACTCAATGTCTGCCAAATCATTAATTAGTAGAACTCGAGCATCTGATGGCATTTTTATGTTGAATATAAACCTGTTCATATAAAAAATAGAATTGGATTCAGCAAAAAGAAAAACATTCTGATAAAAGTAGGATGCTAAAGGGATGCATTTGCTTACATAGTAACTTCTCTCACAATATCTACCAACGCCAATCCTTTCTTCATCTTGATTTCAGATATATCTAAGCAAGCTAAGTTAACAAATGCAACATTGTCTTGAATATCATAACAATATAACTACCAATATTTAAATAAAATAGTGCTGGAAAGATGTTGCTGGATACATTTAAAACTAGCTGCAAATGATTCATTCAAAAGCCAAAAGCATATCTGCTCAATGTCTTTTGGCATTGGGTTGCCAGTGCACAAGTACACAGCTTCTTCAGTAATGTTCTGAGAAGCCATATGGGTTGACTGCAAAAGGAAATCAACATGTAATCGCAGAGTTTATCCACAAATGCTACAAAATAGAATAAGTTTCAGCTTAGCAGTTAACATAATTCCCCATGAAAAAAGGGGAAATTAGATATCAGTAAGCATTTCTATCTTGTGGAATGTCATGTATTTTGATTTCTCTGAATTGAACTATCATTTTTTTACTTTTTCTTTTATTTTTTTACCAGTATTGAATTGAACCTATTTTCATTTCCATAAACCATATCCCATCTAACAGGGGTTAGTAGAGTGCTACAGACAACAAAGTAGAACTCAAGTTAGTTTAGAAAGAATGTATTTTTATAGAAACTGCCACTTAAATGCAACCCTCCTTTATCCAGGCTTGAGCCAGCACATGCCGAGAAACAACAAATGGCGGAGAAATTCTATTTGGTTTGAACCGAACTAATATACCAGGAATTCAAGTTCACAAGAAAGGAACTTTGTCGTTTCTGGTTTTTTTTTTTATTATGCTTTGTAATTCAAATTCAGTGTTTTGGTTTTGCCTCCAGAAGTAGCGGGCATTTTTTCCTTTGTCCCAAAAGCGGTAAGTGTGTATTTCGTGAACTGTTGTTGGACTAGGGATTGGGGTTTTTATTTTTTGTTGATTTTGGGTTCAGGACCACTGCATAGAATCTGAGTCGGAGCCCGATATGGAGATGGGTCCATCTCCTTGAAAATCTTCACAGGATACAGATGGTTCCAATCCATCTCCAGCCTGTTTACACCCTTAGTCTGCACTAACATGATCACACATGTCCTGCATGGTAGGGTATGTTTATATTGCTTAAGGCCTTTATGTTTCTTTCTTTTCACTGTGCAAAAATATACTCTCTCCCTTTTATCTCTCAATTTTCCTTTTGCTTTTGTTTGATTTCTTGAGTTTGGGCAAGTCAGCAGCAGCAGTAATCAAGTCTTTTTGTGAGTGTTCTGTTCGAGAGTGCACATGCCAGAGCCACTGATTTAAGAGGAATAGGATTTCAGGGAGGCTGAAGATGAAAACTCTAGAACATAAAGGACCCTGTCCAGGAGGCAGCTAATCTGTCTTTAAAATAGCACTATCTGTAACATGCCTCAGCTCACTCTTGATCCTTTATTAACTTATTTTATTGCACTTTCAACTCCTTTCCTTTTGCCAAGTAGTGATTAGATGTAGTAATGATAACAAAGTTTAAAGAAAATAATTTAGAGCTCTGCCAAGTACTACAGAGACACCTGCAAAATATTCAAAGCCTTTCTCATGTCACCATTGCTCAGTCGCACAAACGCCTCTAAGCCACTGTCAGATACATCAAGCCTAGCATCAAATAACAAGGAAACAATGAAGGTAAGTTAGCAACTAAAGATGTACGCTGGCAAAGAGCCAGCTACTGCATTGATCTACATTATACTATTCATGTGTGCAATATGTTTACCTCTTGATTTTTCTTACTTCTTTTAAGAGTAACAATTAATTTTTTTTTATCAAGAAAAAACAAGATGTATATTCCATCAATATTTTGGAGATATAAATAACAATTTACAATCAGAATGGAGAAACGGAATTCATGTAGCAGACCCCAATATAGTTGGGACAAGGCTTTGATGATGATGATGAAATAACAATTTACAAGCTGACCAACATACATTCAATGATATGTCGTCGTAGCCTCAACACATTTCTTTCTAACTAGGTGCATGAGCTCTCTCTCTCTCTCTCTCTCTATATATATATATATATATATATATATGGAAATGCTCTTATGCGAGTAACTCTCACACTCAAAACATGAACGTTAAACAAAAAAAAAAAAAAAAACTCAAATATGAGGAGTATTATTTTAAGAAGATTTTAGACGGTTAATCTAAAGATTGTATAAACCGCAGTCACATTTTGTTGAATGTGTTCGAAATTGTGATCTTGAATCAAGGACAGGGTTGCTTTTCTTTGTTTTGTTACAATTGCGATTTGTAAGGGACAATTGTACTACCATAGGAACATATTGCACACACATTCTAAGAAGAAAACCAATAATGGGGAAAAAAACTAGCCCTAGTATAGCCCTCCTATTCCAATATTTTGTTAGATCAACAAGATGATCACCATGTAGCTTGCCCTTTATGTTCTGGAGTGTTTTCAGGATCTTGTCAGCCTTCAACAAATACATCATGTTAGTTATAGAGGAAAAACAATTGATGGAAAAAGCTCATGAACTAATCATGATGAGGATAGCTGGATACTTCAAAATGGGGCAATCTATTATGTTGTATCATAGCCGATACTTCGTTTTTTATGTGTAAATCTGTGTCCACGGCTCCATGCCATGTCCATGGCGTGTCCATGCCATATCCATGACGTCTTTGGGCATCATGAACCTATTAAGATACAAAATGTAAATAGACAAAGTATATCAACATTCTACTACACAAAACACAAAAGGCTATACTTACCCAGTTATAAACAAATGTTACTGACATCCATTTTTATCCCAGTGAAATAATATTGGATGCATGGTGCAAAATCTACACAAAATTGAGTTGCCTAACACCAGTGTGGCACCCATCTCAAGTCGTCCAGACTCCAGGTAACATTTGACTGTGAAAGCCCCAAATATAAGGACCTAATTCCTTGCTTAGCGTTGATAAATAAAAAATAGCAAATTGAAATGAGAAACATACCCTTCAGCCTTTATCACATGTTGAAGGCGTTCTTTGACATGAGTAGCATTGAGAGGAGCAAATCTAAAACGAGTACATCTTGACTGTAGTGCTGGAATGATCTTGTTCACATGATTGCATATAAGTGCAAACCTAGTGCTCTTTGTGTATTTCTCAATCACTGAAACAGATATAAGAATTGAGATAGGCAGAGCAAGCATGTACAAAGGCCTGTCAAATTCTTTTTATCTTAAAAAGAATGAATCATGAATGGATGCATGGCAATACCTCTACGTAGAGCAAATTGTGCATCCTTTGTCATAGCATCTGCTTCATCCAATAGGACCAACTTTACCAAAGACTTTGCTCTACAAAATACAAATAATAAGTGACCACCCAAGGCATTTAACTATCACAGAATAAAGAAATTGAGATACTCTTTCATCTCATCACTCATACTTCTGGCCTTTTCTTTTCAATAAAGTTTTATAGCAAATCAGAAATAACTAAACTATATGATACCTGAGTTAAATGGTGTCACCTGCATCACAAAAAGAGAGAATAGAACACAAGTAGGCAAGTAGCATCATAGGCCAGATTGCTCGTGGCTACAGCCCATGCCAAAAAACAAAGAGTTCAATTGTCGTTTTGGTGGAACAGATGATTATCCTTTCCACTGTGTCTAGGGTGTTAGTAAAAGCAAGGAACTGCAAAGATCGGGAAAAGTTATTTATGATAAGATCGATAACATTATGGTAGCATCCTATGGTCCAGTTGGACTTAAAGACTCTAACGGAGCATAAGTGTTGCCCATTAGAAAGGCACCTAAAGATGCCAAAGGACCAGAATTGGTGCCTATTAGAAAGGCGCTAAAAGAAACTGACAGAGTAGAAGCATTGGTTATAAGAAAGGCGATAAGAAATTTAAATTCTCATGTGGGTGAGCTAATTGTGGAAAGTGATTATAATAATGATATGATGGACCAGTCATTGGAGAAAGATAAAAGAGAGCATAAACCGAAGAGTGCTAGCTAATAAAGTTGCTGGTTCACTAGATAAAGAGTGAACCGATAGAAATAGAATGTATTAAGGGCCCATATTTTTTCATTTGCATCTCTTCAATTTTTTATTTCTCGACTTGGCACTGTGCTTATGACATATCTCCTATACCTTTTATTTTCATGAAATTTTACCCATTCAAAATCTTGGGGTTGGCAATTTGAATTAGAAACCAATTTGAAGTTCAAACCTTATCCCTGAATCCCTTTTTAGGAATCTTACAAAAAAACATTCATATATCTTACCATTCATAATTTAAATCTTCCAATAATCATATCTTATCATTCCTATACAAGAGCAAGAGCCATGTTCTACACAAAATTGTAACCAATGGTATAGACTTCTTCGCACTTCCCTTTCTTTGTCTTTTGTTTCCAAATTCTGCTTAAGGCCTACAACATCCCAAATAATACATTCTCTAGCCCCATTAAGCAATCATAAAAAAAAAAAAAAAAAAAAAAAAAACGCATAACATGCCCTAATTTTAAACTAAAGCAGAAGTTACATTAGCCCAAACAGCCACACCAGTCTCTAGTTAGCACAATGCCATTCATCCATCCATTCATTTCATAAACACGCGCGCATCAGACAATCCACATTGCGCAAACACACATGTTAAGCATTGCGAATCATCCTTCTTTTCAATTTCCCTCACCTAATTCTAAATTCTAGTGAAACCATTTACAATACTTAATCAAAAACAGCAAATATGTAGATGTAAAAGATAGAAAAAAAAAAGAGATATACCCAAAGGAGAAGCTCTGGGTGCTGGCGAAATCCTGAATCTGCTGGCGTACGACATCGATTCCTCTATCATCCGACGCATTGAGCTCCAAGATCATGTTATGGTAGTGTGTCCCGTAGAGCTTCCGAGCGACCGCCAGGATCGTCGATGTCTTTCCGGTCCCAGGTGGACCGTACAAGAGGAGATGCGGGAGTTTGTTCTCGTTCGTGAGCCTGTCGACTTCGATTCCAATCCAACAAAAAAAGTAGAAATTGAATACCAATGCAACAGAAGGAAAGAAGAGGAAAAGAGATACTAGGGCAAAAGGGGGGTTTGGATACTGACTGGTGTCGACAATGTCGCGATGCGCGGCGACGTCGGCAAGCGACTGAGGCCGGTATTTCTCCACCCATGGCGTTGCCTTCACCTGGCCGGACGGAGGATCCTCCAAAATTAGGGTTTTTCCCTTGATTTTCGTCTTCTCCGGCGAAGAAGAGTCGTCGATTTCCATGGGGGAAGAGCTCATCTCTGCTACTCTGCTGCTCTGCTTTTCTTCTTCTTCTATGGCGCCAAAGGGCAGAGAAGAGGGTTTTTTTTATAATGGAATGCGCGGCCCGCGAAAAGTAGTTTTTTTTGTTCGGGCGGTAGCTCTAGCTGTTGGGCCCATCTATCCATGATCAGGGCCTTTTGTGGGGCCTGTTGAGTGGCCCGTCTCTCACAAAAAGTTCGTAAAATGAGGGCTTTTGTTTTTCTTAAAATGCTCGAGGGTTGGTCTTGAAAAGATATTTTTAGGCCCGCGCTAATGTTTTTATTATTTATATCTATTTATTTATTTGAGCATGTGTGTGGATTTATTTGAGCATGATTCTGGTAAGATTCTTATATTATTTTCTTTGTGTGATTCTTATGTGTGTTTTTATGTTAATGAGTCGTGTATGATTCTTATGTTTTTTTTTTTTTTTTTTTGTGCAACGAGTTATTTGAGTACAATTGTTAAGCGTGTGAATATACTTGATAATTGAATTAATTTTATGTTTGTTTGATATTGAATTCATGAGAATCCATTGCAATGCATTCTGTTGAAGGCCTAAAATTGATGAGATAAATTTCATGAGTACTATCTAATAGTCTTCTTAAATATTGCTTGGCCATCACCCTACTACATACGATTATCGTAAGACTATAATTTCATCTACAACAATGTTGCTTGTTGCAATGCATTAACGGTGCCGGGGTAAAGCTTGAGTACCGACGTTAGATGCACTGAAAAGAAATGATAGTTTCTTTTATTCATGCCTCGGGGCCAGCCCTGGCTTATGAGGGGCGAGTAAGGTGCAAGCCCTTTGAGGGCTTTGGCTCAACCTAGTCTCAGCTTGCATATATTGAGGGTATGGCTTGGACAACCCTACACCTGACCCTTTTATGAACGGTCAATGAGAATCTCAGCAGTGGAGCCAAAAGAGTCGTTGCACTGTGCTGGAAGCCGAAGGACAAACGAACAATTCAAAGCCCAAACGAGAGGGTGTAATTCAAGCCCTCCATAGGCTGTTACTTAAGCAAATGCTAGGCTTGAATATGAGCACGCAACCATTGTGACACCATTTTTGTGCATAGAGGCTA
Organism: Litsea cubeba; assembly: GCA_012931725.1. Lineage (NCBI taxonomy): Eukaryota > Viridiplantae > Streptophyta > Magnoliopsida > Laurales > Lauraceae > Litsea > Litsea cubeba. The sequence goes on from CM022949.1 coordinate 23,520,192, forward strand.
GAGCCCACCTTGATTTGTCATCTTTGGAGGTAGAGCCCACCATAATTCCATTATCACATGAGTGATTCTATCAAGCTGGAGGGGCTGGTCATAGTTTGAGAGAGAGAGCCTATATGATCATATCATTTTTTAGGTAAACTAATGAAAATGATCACATGGCTTAACATGATTACATAATTCCAAAATTGAATCTCTAGCACCATTTCACATCTGAATTTTGAGGATTTTAAGTTGGGCAGAAGTATAAGAAGGGAAATGTAGTTCAAAAACAAAGGAAGAAGAGTATTTTACCCGAAAAATCACTTAATCTGGCCATTAAACCGGATGGGACAAATTATCTAAACATGCACCGAATAGGGCAATTCGCACTAAAACCCAATTTTTTTACCACTTTTTTTCAAACCCAAAATTTTCCCACTTTTTTCGATGGTCGATATCAACCATCATTTTAAGTGTTGAGGGACCCTGGGAAGTAGAAAGAAATAGTTTTCCTCATCTTCTTTCTTCTTCCTCTCTTCCCCAAATCCAATCCAATAATGGAAAAAAATAGTTTTTGGGGCCCGTTTGGATTTGTGCTACTCGGGATTGAATCACTCTTGGTAGTGCATTTGATTTCATTTTATATTATTCAGTCTTTATTTCATTTGATTGTTTTTCTTACATTATATATATATATGAAAATATTCAAGTGAGAATTATATGAGAACTTTTTTGCGGGGCCCAACTAATAACTCATCCAAACCGAGCAACCAATAAGAAACCCCCTGATAATCACTAATCCCAAGGATTGACATACATCCGAATGGACTGAACCGTTGGATCTTGAGGGTTGAGTATTTTTTTGAATATGAAGCCATTAAACTTATGGGCCACGAATGAAGGGATTAGGGGCATGGGTTTAGAGTCAAACTTGATACTTGAGTTGGCCTCACATAGATCTTTCCATCCCCCCCCCCCCCCCCCCCCCCCGGTCTCATCCCCAAATGGAACCTACAATTGAACCCCACAAATAAGTTCTCATATAATATGTTGAAACTAATTCTCACCTGAATATTACCAATATATATATATTTATATATCGAGATTTATAAGTGGTACCATCAATGGGTATACAGAAATAATTTCTACATCTCATAAAAAAATTCTTGAAATGAGCAAATCAAGAAAGATTTTACACAATTCAAGACAATTTAGGATCCGGACTCCTCAAGAAGTTGAATCGATTTTGTCTCCCCTTCTTAGGGAATGAATATCGAATGAAAATATTTCAAAGCCCCAAAAACAAGTGAGATGTTATCTATAAATTTGAAATGTTGAAAATATCACGTGCATCCATACTGTATAGGAGGCAACATAGTAGGATCGCCTTTATTATTCATCCAAACCATCCACACACATGGGAACCCCTGAAATGCACGGAATCCATCAAGTTTTCACTTAATCAGGTGATGTTCTCTGATTTACTTCCCACATGTTGTTGTTACATGAGGTCAGTTATATTCTTCAAATGTTAAAATTCATTCAGTGCCTGATTTTATGGCCAACCTCTTTTCACCCATGTACATTGAAACACTAGTCTGTAACTTAGCTAAATAAGTTAATAACTCAATAATGGCTTCCTTTGAGTTTGATGCATTTCAAGTAATGTCCTTTAATGGTGCCTAACACAAATTGAAAGTAATTTGCAATCCAAAATAAGCCCACATGCCGGGCCAACCAATCCAAGCAAAGGCAAAACAAGCAAGCACATCAGCAGACACCCCACGCTAGGCAGAAATGACCAGAGCACACACATTGAGTGGACATCATCACGTCTTCAGAAGTTGGAAAGCCGCCGACCAAAAACTAACCAAGTTTGGCCACTGCAACCGTACATACACAGCATCAATATTACTGAAAATTGGCCCTGCAGGCAGGACCTAAATCAATGTTTTAAGGTCAAAAATCTACAATGGACCCGATCAAAGACACAGTATGATTCATCAATCCTCTAGCACCCCGCTACTGTCATTCAATCAGCTACAACTCAAATTTGACACTCATTTGTATATTGCCTACTTTTCGATTAAAAGCTCCAAATCAACAATTCATTTGAAAAGTCTTTTTAAGGTTTTATGACTGAACTTTTAGAACCAAAAGAGCAAGCGTTAGGATAACGTGACAGTCGATAGAGATGAATTTATGGAGTCCTAAACTGCAATAAAAACCTTTTTTTCCCCACACCCACCCATAATTGCCATGCATCTATGTGAGACACAGCTAAGTTTGCGCATATCACAGGTGACCCACCCATAATTGCCATGCATCTATGTGAGACACGGCTAAGTTTGCGCATATCACAGGTGTGAATGCTATGCAATATTGGAACACCAATGAATACTATATAACTCAGTCCCGACCGCCTACATGCAGTTCACATGAGATTTCCAGGTGCATGGGCCCACCAGGCATGGGGCTGGGGGATCAAAAGATATGGTTGGGGCCTACCCATATACAAATATTTATGCAGCCCGCTGATCATCCTAACCCCTTGATCAACGTCCACAAATTTACACCCCTTTAAAAAAGTGTGCATAGTGATTCAATGGTTGAGTTTATTCGGATGGGCGTGAGAAGATTTGATCGGTGTAATTCAAGGGTCCTCTATGTGTAGTCTATTTGGATGAGTGATCACCGTTGCACTGGATAATTTCTGTACATAAATCATATAAGTACTCAAAAAATAATATTCCCTACAGGGTAGAACTGATCAGATTTGTCATAAACAAAAGGTGTTTTCAAGATTTTTTTATTACCCCAAAGCCCAAACTTCATATCCCTGAAAGTATTGATAAACTTGAGCAAGTGGGTTTTGGCTGGCCCATTTCCAAGGTGGATGGACTCGAATTTGATCGCTAGGCCCTTGTGGGATCGAGGGATTGTTGTAAATTAATTCAGATTTAGGCGTTGGTGAATCCAGGCCTCTAAACAACCCTAATATTATATCGTCTTATTAGATGTTAATTTCTCAATAGCATCACCGTTTTGTTTAAAAAGCTAAAAAATTCTTATGAAAGCAGTTGAAAGTTATGGTATTTTCTCAATCAAAATGAAAAACTTGTTCAGGCCGTTTGTTAATAAACCTAAATAGGGCCGTTGTGTTGTATGTTAATAAACCCAAAATATTAAATTAATATTAACAGAAATTAAGCCCCAAAGATAAAAAAAAAACAGGAGTTTACGTTTATACACACCCCCACACATGAGAGACGCCAAATTCATGGAGATATTAGCCGATTTACAGGGAGAGAACCTACACATGTAGAGAAAGGACCTAGGGATCGATCCCTCGACAATCAGGTGAGAAACAGGATTCTCAACCAACCGGGCAACTTGTAATGAATTTACGAAGGTGAAATAGTAGTTTATGTTAAAATCATTAAAATGCAGATCCTTTTCTTTTAAAAAATATCTATCACAACATTATCGTAAGGTGTTAATGTCCAACCAAAAAAGAACAAAAAAAATGTTAATGTCCATCTTGACGCAGGGTGTTGATTCAAAAACATTTCAAACATTGTAGATTTTTTTTAGGACAAAAGTACCAGTCTCTGCAATATCGCATCAACTCACTAACCAATATCGCACTCTCAATGTTACATCTGAGATATTGTGGAGTCAAGTCGTGTGATATTGCACAAAAGGGCACTTTTAAAACTTAGTAGTTTTATTATTTAAAATCAGGTGATTTCTGCATTATTTTCCGAGTAATATGCGAAGAAAACACATAAAATATAAATAAACTAAAATTTTGTGAGACGATGAAAAAGATATTTGTCAGTCGTAACCATGATTAATGTTTATACTCTAATCTATGTAACATTTGATGATGATAAATCTATTCTGTTTTCCATACTTATAAATAATTTAACTTATTCTCTCATCTCGAAAGGAAGTAAAAGGATAAAAAACACTTACCAATATACATGGTCATTTCTTCTCTGTGCATAGACCATCTATGCAGTTGAACTCACTCCCATAAAACAGCTCTGCATCTGTATTTTAAAAACAATTCCAAGTAGTGTTAAACCTTAGAAAGGCCTCAATATTTGTAAAGCTTTATGAGAATAATATAAAAGCAGGTTTCAAATCAAAATGCAGAAAATAAAACTATATGTTTTAGGTAGATTTATTATTATTATTATTATTAATGAGATGGTGGCTTGACGGATGTGGCTCATTTTTATTAGTTAAGGTCCAGTTTTTTACGATTTTCCGAACTTGAAGCAGTCTTAAAAATACTAAACCCAAAGACACATTGCAAAAAGTGGTTACAACCAAATTCTGGATATCCTTATAAGGATAGTTCTCAACAAAAGTTCATGAGCATCCTAAGGAGCCCACTTATTAAAAGTTTAAACCACATAACAGTTGTCCCCACTTTTATGGGCCAATGTTAGAATTATCACATATAGATATATGATTTTTTTTTGTAATATCTTATTCACATGTTTTATACATAAGCTTGATCACAGGAGGCCCAACTCCCATTGAAGTGAAACCTGGCCAGGACCATAAAAGAAGAGGACATTTATTCCTACTTTTTTTTTATGGGCCAATGTTAGAATTATCACATATAGATATATGATTTTTTTTGTAATATCTTATTCACATGTTTTATACATAAGCTTGATCACAGGAGGCCCAACTCCCATTGAAGTGAAACCTGGCGAGGACCATAAAAGAAGAGGACATTTATTCCTACTTTTTTTGTTCTGGAAACAGACATTTATTCCTACTTGGAACTTGTGAGTGTGATTGGTGTTTACTATTGACAACGTTTTTCCTCCCATCTCAGCAGTTCATCTCACATGTTGCTCCACCCAAAACATAAGCAACTCAACACGGTTGTCCACCATTAAGTATCACACATCACAATATCACATCATCCCCTTTCTGAGTTCCTTATCCTAGTTAAATGTTGACTTGGATAGGTACAATTAATAGCATTTGACCCTACCAAAAAAGGGGAAAATGTTTAAGTCATGAATGACTGGGTCACATGTATACAGACAATAAAATGAAAGTTATGGAAAAGAAAGACTTTGTCACCGTGTCCGTAGAGGGAATCAAAGAAACTGCGCCAGCCAATGCCGCAGCTAGTACTGCACTGAGCTTTATTAAAAAATCATCAAAGATTAAGTAGCAGCCCATGATAAACATAGCTAATACAGTGATGACAGTTTTAGCTCTGTGTAAGAGCTCTGGTCTATACATTGGTTTTTCCTGGTACGACTTTATCAGATATGATATTTCCAACGCGGCACATGAGATATTCATCGTGGCAAAGAGAAGGTTGTCGTATGTGATCCATGGCATCCCATACCTATACAATCACAAAACAAAAAAGAGAAAGATACCAATGTACTTTACAATGGGATGAATGTCATGCGTTACATAGGATGAGCATTATAAGTTTTGTGATTATCAATAAGTGTGATCAATTTAATATAGTAGTCACAATATCGATTTGACTGAACTTGAATCTACTCTAAAAAATGCAAAGAAATTTAGCACACCAACATAATCATTGCATTCATAACCAGGTGGTACTTACAAAACTTGACATATGTAAGGCCAACATTCATAAAAACTAAACCATCAAATCATATGGCTATTTATTAAAATTGATATGAGTCATTTATTTATTAAATTTTATTATCTAAATTGTTTGATTGATAATATGATCCTACACTAAATTTTATTCTTATTATAAATAATTTTTGAGAATTTTATTCATATGGTGATGTAGAACAAGTCGCAGACGAATTTCTGAAACAAGAAGATCGTAAGAAGTCAACCCAGAAAGTTAAATCCATAGCGTCGACTTCAAACTACCACAACTTTTGATTCGGGTATTGTCACGGGGCCCAAAACCATGCATTTCGAAGCTATCGGACGAGCTCTACGCTCTGAAAAATGGTTGAATGTGGTTGGAGTCGTCAAAGGCCAAATTAGGCCATTTCGAAGGTCAAAACACTTTTTTTTTTGCATAACTTACTATTTATAGTAAGTTGTCATTTTGCATATTTTATGGGGGCTTTTAGTCCTTTGAGTTTGAGTATTTTATCGTCCATTTATGGTTTATAAGAAGGGCCCCCATAGGTATTTAGGACATAATACTCACCTTATGAATCATCGTTACTAAAACTCTGATCAAATAATGACTCTCTCTCTCTGCAGTACACACACTACAAGAAACATCACATTTAGCGGCGGATTTGTAAGAAAACCGCCATTAAACGTTTCTGCAGCGGAAAAATATCCGCCGGAATTTTTATTGCAGAAAGATACGTCGCTATTTGTATTTGTGGCGGAAAAAATTATGTTGTAGAAAAAATATAATTGTGACGGTTTATAGCTGATGCTAATATATATTATCCGCCGATCATAACGTCTTTATTCGACCGCTACTTTTTGTTTCATCCGCTCAATGGTTGCTGTCAATACGGTTAGAGCTCTAGTTGAGCTCGGACCGATCATGTTGTACGTAAGGAAACAGCCTGAACTCGGCCCACCATTAGGGTGGGCTACCGCTGACATTATAATTAAATTGGGATGCATAGTTGAAGTCATTTTTTCGCTGCTGACTCCTGCAGAGGTGAGGAAGGTCACATTTGGGGTCATATCGACTCTCTTTTCGTGTGCAATGCTAGCGTGGACTATTCTTCATAACGTAAGTAGAATAAACCTACTCTCAAATTTTTTAATGAAAAATTAAATAAGTGATTAAATAAAATTTTGGAAATATTTGACATAAAAATGAGTTCGACGAGCATTCCAATATGACTTTGACAGTATTATCGGAGATGCTTAGACTTGGGGCCTTTTCATATTGGATCGCGTATGGGGCCTAGAGAAATGACCCCACAACTGTAGTATGTTTAATATCTAAGAAACTACTAATTTTTTTTACTATTATGTTTGATTAATAATATGAAAGAAAAAGAAATTTGAATGCTGCATGTTGTATTTTTAAAGTCATAATAGTATTTGTCCGCTTTCATGTTGTTGCGAGAAAATGCCACAGGCTACAACAGGAGGCAACAACAACGCATGCTACAGAAGGAGGGGGCCGAGAAATGGCCGTCATCCCCATGGATTATGGGGGTCCAGAAGGATGTCAAAACACTATGACGATGCACGTAGAGGAAATACACCACCCCCCCTGCGCGCGCTCTCTCCTCTTTTGATGAAGAAAATGACTCTCCGACGATGCAAGATTCAGTGTTTCGGATCCTAATATGGAAAGGAATCGGACGGAATTCGAAATTAGATACTCTTCACCGCCTCTCAAACCTAAGCGAAATGCAATACCACAATCACGTTCTTTGTGAGCAGTTTTTAGATTAGATCAATGAGATTTTATTGGATTGAGAATTGAAGTATGACTTCTTTTTTTTTTTTTACACGCTCAAACTAGTGTTTGATATTGCTATGATGATGCAGCCCGACTCAAAGCAAGGACCCGCAGGCCCTGATGGACCCTCTGATGGGGTCCACCTGATCTTTGATTTGGCAGAGATCCCTATCTTTATTTGAGACTATCTAAATTAGTGATAAATTGATAATTACTTAGTTGCTTAATAGGGTTGCTTTCCAAATTCTATTTTGAGTACGATTAGGTATTTTACTATTTCCAATATCCTAGTTAGTTTAGAAATAGTGTCCTCTATATATACAGAAGAACCATTTGTTATTTGCTATGCTTTATTCAATCAAATCTATTAATGTGAGTTATTCCCATGAGTTCATGGTTGTGAGTGTTCTTTTGTGTGGAATTCCTTTGTTGGATTCGATCAACCTCATCTGAGAGGTTGGTCTATTCGATCGAAGGTACGGGGCTGCGCCATGTGATTACTCATCCAAAATTCTAACATTTTGGTCGTACTTTCAAATGGCAAATGCCAATGTTTTAAATATTATTTTCTATTTTGTTGGATCTTTAAAGATCAGGTTACTGATGGGTGCTACTGATGTTGAGTGAGTTCTGTCGCAGCAAATATCAAACACTAGTTTGAGCGTGTAAAAAAAGAAGTCATACTTCAATTCTCAATCCAATAAAATCTCATTTATCTAATCTAAAAATTGCCCACAAAGAACGTGATCGTGGTATTGCATTTCGCTTAGGTTTGGGAGGCGGTGAAGAGTATCTAATTCCGAATTCCTTCTTATTATTCCTTCCCATATTATGATCCGAAACACCGAATCCAGCATCGTGGAAGAGTCATTTTCTTCCTCAATTTGGGGGGTGGGGTTGTGGGGGGTGGGGTGGGGGGGTGGGGTGGGGGGGGGGGGGGGATTTCCTCTACGTGCATCGGCATAGTGTTTTGACCTCCTTCTAGACCCCCTTAATCCCTAGGGATGACGGCCATTTTTCAGCCCCCTCCTTCTGTAGGATGCGTTGTTGCTGCCTCCTATTGTAGCATGTGAAATTTTCTCGCAACAACATAAAAGCGGACAAATACTATTATGACTCCAAAAATACTACCAACCTACAGCATTCAAATTTATTTTCTTTCATATTATTAATCAAACATAATAGTAAAAAAAATTAGCAACTACAGTTGTGCGGTCATTTCCGTAGGCCCCATACGCGATCCAAGGTAAAAAGGCCCCAAGTCCAAGCATCTCCGATAATATTGTCAAAGTCATACCTGAATGCTTGTTGAACTCATTTTTATGTCAAATATATCATAAAATCTTATTTAATCACTAACTTAATTTTCAAAAAAAAATTGAGAGTAGGTTTTTTCTTACTTACGTAATGAAGAATAGTCCACGCTAGCATTGCACACGAAAAGAGTCGATATGACCCCAAATTTGAACTTCCTCACCTCTATAGGGAGACTTGCAGTCAGCAGCCCAAAAATGACTCCAACTATCCATCTCAATTTAATCATAATGCCAGCGGTAGCCCACCCTAATGGTGGGCCGAGTTCAGCCTGTTTCCTTACGTACAACATGATCAGTCCGAGCTCAACTAGAGCTCTAATCGCATTGACATCAACCATGAAGCGGATGAAACAAAAAGTAGCGGTCGAATAACGACGCTATGATCGGCGGATAATATATATTAACAACGGCTATAAACCGTCACTATTGCATTTTTTTCTGCAGCACCATTTTTTTCCGCCACAAATACAAATAACGACGCATCTTTCCAAGATAAAAATTCCGACCGATATTTTTCCGCTGCAAAAACATTTAGTGGCGGTTTTTTTACATTTAAATCCGCCGCTAAATGCGATTTTTCTTGTTGTGTGTGTATTACAGAGAGTCATTATTTGATTAGAGTTTTAGTAACGATGATTCATAAGGTGAGTACTATGTCCTAAATACCTAGGGGATAGGGATGGCAAAAATCCCCACGGGTATGGGGCACCCGAACCCCCAAGCCCGGGGGCGGGTAGGGTATGGTAGTGCCATACCCGGCCCCGAACCCGACCCGAAAATTATCTTATGCAATGTTGCACTACCCCCATTCCCCTCTTTTAGGTCACGATGGACCACCCCCCCTTCTCGTTCACTCCAACAGCAGCCCTCTCTTCCTCTCATCTCTCTCGTTCACTCACCTCACTCTCCTCGCTACCTTGCCGCCGCCGGCCGATGCTGCCCCACCATCACCACCGCCGGCCACCACCATCTCCAGCGAACCAGCTCACTCCATCTCTCTTTGTTTTTCTCCATTTCCCCTTCTTTGTTTCTCTTTCTTTCTCTGTTTTTCTTTCTTTATGTCTCTTCCTCCCTCATCCTCCTTGCTGCCCACATGACTGAGCTCCCCATCCACTTCATCCTCTCATTCTATCTCTCATTTCACCCTTGCTGCCAACATGGATCAGCCCCTCCTCACCCATCTCATTTCTCTCTTTCTTTCTCTCTTTTGAAGTATGGTTGGAGTTGGCTGTTTGTAGACTGCTGCTGTAGGAATGGTGCACAGTGGTGGTGAGGGCAGCGAGACCCCGCTGCTGCTGCTGGTGTCCACTATACCCAAGTGCCCTCAGAGTTTCAAAACGCCATCTTCCTCTCTTCTGCGTCTCTCTTCTTTCTTTTTCTGTATTTTTTTTATGGGTTGGGTGGGTTTCAGTGATTCTGATTGGGTTTTTCTTGGAAAGGGATTGGGATTTTGGCTAAGAGGTGGGGTTTCAGCAGGATTTCTTGCTGCCTCTTTCTTTCAGTGAAGCCCCTACCCTCTTGAAAGGAGATGGTGTTGATTGGATATGGGTTTCTATCCGAGGGTTTGGATTCCCCGAACCCCAAATAGCGGGGATGGGTTCGGGATGGGAAGGGCATACCCGCCCCGCCCTGTTGCCATCCCTACTAGGGGAGCCTTCTTATAATCCAAATAATGGACGATAAAATAATGACCCCTTTGATAGAGATAAAAAATGACCCCTTTGATAGTTAAGGATCTCAAGTTTGGCACCCATTCAAATCGATTGGACCATTGGATCGACTGCGCCGTAGTCATTTTATACGGTGAATATTTATCGGCCATTGATCAAGTGGTTAAAATGATGATTTGAGCCTTAGTTATCATCCATAACTTGGTAGGGGTTTGAGCCCCACACAGCTGTGCTAAGGCCTAAGGGGACCCTATTATAAGATATTTCTTTTTTATAAAATATATTATAAGAGGATATTTTAACCTAGGCAAATTCAATGAGTTTGTACCTTCAAACCCGCTATTACAAAGATGTCCTTTCCTTCTCTTTTTTTGTTTTTCAGAAACCAAAGATGTCCATTTCGGTGATATGAAAACCCCTCTCGAAAAGTAAACAAAATGATTGGACCGGTCTTCTGGAAACCCCACTTGAAAAGCAAACAAAATGTTTGACTTGTTCCTTGAAAGTTTAAACCCGCGCTTGGAATCCATACAAAAATTATTCAAACAGTCTTCTGGAAAGCCCTCTCTCTTTTTTTTTCATTTCTCTCATTTTCGTTTGAATGCACAGAAACAGACAACCTCGTACGGTAAAGGGAGGGGGTGACAGCCTATTTTACTCGCTCTCTGTAAACTGAAAAAGTAGAAGATTTGACTTGCCTGTACAGAGCTTTCTTTCCTTTTTTTTATTACAAGTATGAAATTTAGAACATACGGATGAGACAATAATGTAACTCTGGAGGATGGAGAAGTGTAAATGTGTAATATGGAGTTATAGTGTGTGTGTGTGTGTATATATATATATATATAGGCCCAGGCTCTCCTAAGCTGCAGCTTAGGGGTATCCTAAGCTGCAATAGTGCAAAAATGGGTCACACATGTGCGGTTTACACACTGCAGCTTAGGATACCCTAAGCTGCAGCTTAGGAGAACCTACCTCATATATATATATGAAAGCACAAAGTTGTAGATGGTTTCTCATATTTTATAGCACTTGAACAACCATTTACTCGAGCATTTAAGAAATAATAACTTCTTCCTGCACATTTTCTGTTATAACTTAATTCACAAAGATTTTGTAAAATCAATAGCTCCAAGGGACTTCAGAGAATGAAGTCAAACAAAAAGTTTCTTCCGAGCTTTTGTTTGACAGATTTTCATTGAATTTACAATAACACATTCAAAAATGAATTTGCATTAATATATAATAAATTAACAAAATCATTTTATGCATGGTACAGTTATAACTCTACAAATGGTGGGGATAAATGAGAGCTTAGAGAAGCTATCCGTCTTACTCTGTTTGGTGGTGCATTACGCACCACGGTTAAGGAAGATATCTCTTCCAGATTTACTCAAGTTAAATGACTGCATACTCATTATATGGTTATACCTTTTTCAAGGAAAGTTATATGTATATTCAGTGCCACATTCGAAACAAATGTGCAATGAAAATGGCTAGATTTAACTTAAAACATCATATGCAAATATAGAGAGATTAAAACCGAGCATGTTAAAAGGGAAAGCACACTATACCTGTGCATTGGTCCCTTGCTCATTCACATATATTCTACCATGAATATCACGTCCTTAAGAATATCAGGCAATGTAGATTATTTAATCAGAAACATATGGAATTAGACATTTAGAACAAAATTGTAACTCTGATACACCCTAATTATTGTAAACAGGAAAACAATGAATTTACAGCTACACAGTCAATCTGAATCAAATTCTAACATGAAATTCACAATGCACATCATAATTTAATAGGGGGAAATTAGTCTAAAGCTGCACATGTTGCCTGAGCCATAGACGCAAAACATGTACTAGTAGTATCATATGACAGTGCTCCAAAGGGTTGAAATAATTGACCCAATTGCAGATACTTGCAAATACATGATTATAAAAATATATAGAAGATTAGAATATCCAAGCATCTGCTCTCCATTCTTGAACCAGAATTGTAATGAACGAATCATTAGGTCCTCTGTTTCACAGTCCTGATTTCATGTTATAATGGTGCTCCTTGCATCAAAGTTTCAAGTGACTTTATGTCTAACAGTTGAACTTTTGATTTCAAGAATTAAGATATGGGGCTCGCCATCTTGTTTCTGGCTGTTCTAATGTCCTTACATCAAATCCAAGTCACCTTCATGGCTGTTTTGTGTAAGTACTAGCCCTGAGATCTTTTGGAACTCACATGCTCTTTATTTTATTTTATGTTTTATGGACAAGAACATGTAGTTCATTGAAATAGATCCTATTATCTTTAACCTTTTTGCACATCTTTCTTCTTTTCTTTTCTTTTCTAAGAAGGTAACATGACTAAGTACCAGACTAAGTAACCGCGTGCGAATTCCCTAAAGTCATGCCCTCTGGAATTTGCGACCGAACAGGTTACCGAATTGCATTGCAGGGCGGGTAACCGATCTCCAAACTCGGTTAACCTACTTGCTCCAGAACTTTCAATCTGAAGCTCGAAAGCTTCAGTTTTAAGGATCCAAAATCCCTTCTTTCACCATTTCCTGCAATCAAATGTCAGGGCCAAGCCCTCTACATACTATACAGACATGCTCCTTATTTCATTCATATATACACGGAAAGATAACAATTTCCAATAAAACACATGCATATCCATTAGAATAAATGCATATTCACTTGGCTTTGGGTGAGTACTGAGGAAATCATAAAATGCCTAAATCCATAACTTAGCTCAAAATGCCCAAACCTAGAGAAAAGAAATCAAACCCACATAAATAACTACACAAATCAAAATCGTTAATTAATGGAAAACCCCAATTAACCCAACTTAATCAAAAGAAAGAAGCTTACCTAAGAGAGAGATTGAAATTGATATGGTTGAGGTTGTGGGGTCCACTTGATCCGTGGCCCACTGGAATGGTGGTGATGAGAGGTCCATTTAAGGGGGAAAGGAAGAAACAGAAAGAATGAGATGGGTGAGAGGGGCTGATTCGCGTGACACGGAGATGGAAGAGAGAGAAATAGTGAAATAGATACAGATGAGCTGGGTTTCGTCGGGGAGGATGGTGGCCAGCGGTCGCTGACGGCGGCGAGGAGGCTCCAGGGCATGGGACAGCACGGGGCTGGGAAGAGAGAGAGATGGGTGAGAGAGATGACAGAGAGGCGTGAAGCATGCGGGACGAGATGCGCCGGAGAGAGGAGGGTCCACCAGAGGTGGTCGGCGGCGTGCTTGACGTTTGGTGGCAGCAAGAATAGTAAGAGAGAGAGAGAGAGAGAGAGAGAGAGAGAGAGAGAGAGAGAGAGAGAGAGAGAGAGAGAGAGAGAGAGAGAGAGAGGAGGAGGAGGAGGAGGAGGAGGAGGAATGAGAGGGAAGAGGCATAAACGAAATGAAAAGAAAGAAATGAAAGGAAGATAAGGAAGAAGGAAAGGAATAAGGGAAAGAAAATAAAGAAAGTGAGGAGTAGGTGGCTATTCACGTGGAGTGAGGGGAGAGAGAAAGGAGTGAGGAGACAGAAAAGAGAGTTTAAATGGATTTGGGTGGGGCATGGTTTAAAGGGTGTTCGGTAGGCCTGTCAATGGGACGGGCCGAGCCTAGACATGGGTTGTCCAATTCCATCCCGAATATTGGTCGGGCCTGCCGGGGGTTGTCCAATCTCGGCCCTAAATAGAGCGGGCCTACGTCAAAACCCATCCCATGCGGGCTCGGGCTGGGCCCGGGCTTTAGCACGATCTTGAATATAAGATTAATATTCTCTAATTATTCATATACTATCACCACTACCCACCTCGTCATCAATGAGGGAAATACTACAACACTACTTAGGGCCCGTTTCTTTCCTAGAATTTCTGGAATTCATGTCTGATAGCTGTCTGGGATTTTCAAATGCTAGAATTCTGAAATGTTGCTGAATTCTGTCATTTCTGAATTCCCTATTTCATTTATACCCGAATTCCTGAATTTCCTGAATTCCCTGTTTCATAACTTAAAAGGATTTTTGTCTAGAATTTTACTCCTGTATGCATTGTTTATATGCCAATTTAACCCATCAATGTATTTTTACAACTCAATAAGCAAATGTGTTTAATACTAATGATAAGATGTAGGACTCAATGTTGGGCCCACTTTCACAATTCAAGAAGCAAAAAAGAAAAAAACATAATCTACGCAAACTATAACCATGCAAAAGCTAATCACATGTCCCTAAGCCAAAGAGTGGGTCCCATTCTAAACACCGAATCCTATGCGTCGATTGAAGGTTGCTCAAAACTACATAATTTGATAGTAACATGGGCTTGCTGTATGATATGCAAAATAGTTGTCAAAATTAGTCTGCTTTTGCATATTATCATGTTGAGAATTAAACACTTGCTGAAATTCTATCTAAGTGGATGCTTGTTGGAGTCAATGGAAAGTGTGAGATTTTGGCTTTCAAGGGCCCAACTTTCAAATATGTACCATCCAATTTGGACCTCCTTTTGATAATATTGGTCCTAAGCATCAAGGATTCAACTGAGTTGTGTCTGGGCCAAGTCAATTGTTAGTAAATTAGTTTATTATCCGTTCTAGTTAGATCACACACTAACCTAGCTGACTTCCTGAGCAGCCATTAAGAAGGTGAAAATCAGAGATTTTTGTTGCATACCACCGAATCTTGATATCAGTAAGTTACTAATAAAACATCACAAAAATAACCTGGGTGTAGCTGAAGGTTGGCACAGTCATGACACAACATGAATTTTGTAGATGATTTAAAAAGAATACAATCTTCATTCAGTCATAACAAATAAGATCTAACAAAAAAAGGAAGATGTTGGACAAACTGGAATCCATCAATCCGAAGAAAAAAAAAAAGTGGAAACAGTGTTGAGCTTTTGGCTAAGGCAGCTTAAAACGACACAATGGGTTAAAATCATTTCCATCATCCTGAGATCCATTCCTTGAAAATTCCATCAATGCAAATGCAAATCATTGCATTAAAAAAAATCCCAAAATCCACATACATTTCTCTACAAACATTCATCAATCATCCATTAGAAATAATAAAAACCCATACACATTTCTTCGTGAAAAAAAGAAACTGCAATTCCGTTTTCCACGCAGGAAAAAAAAAAAAGAGATACAATCACCAAGTTAGATACAATCACCTTCAACAACCCTATAGATTCTGCAATATCTTGTAGAGAAACAGTTGTTGAAGCTAATAAAGCAAAACAACATGTAGGATTAATCATCAACCTCCATGAGGCAAATGGCACTTGAAAATTCATTTGTATGGACCGATTTCAGGTTGGATTTTGGGCGTCTAAATAGTACAGCAACTCTAGATTATTTTTCATTGTGAGCGAGAATTGCATCATCACTTCATTTATTTTGGTTGGGTTGACAATTGTGTGGAGTGTCTTGATTCCCACCTCCTCCCATGCCATGTCTGCAACCTCTTAATTGGCATCTAGCCTCCAGATGAGATTGGAAGACTAGCATTACAAACCCAAATCAGAAAACTCTCTGGGGATCCAATGGCCTCAAAGACAATGACAACTATCCTCACATAATCAATATTCAAACGCGCGTCCACAATCCCAAACAAACCCAGGTGAAAGCAACCTCATTGATGAACCAACAAAAGAAGAAAGACCATGTCATCAACACAACAACTAAAATCCCTCAATGAGCATTAAAAAAAAAAAATCAAATATTTAACATAAAAAAAAGCATCCAATCAACAAAAAAAGCACAGATATCAAGAGAAATAACCAGACTGCCTATCATATTCAACTTACAATAGGGTAAAAGACGAACAATTAAGTCCACAAGGAAAAGAAATGGAAACAGAGGAATAGAAACAATAAAGAGAGGAGAAAAGAGAAACGGAGAGAAGCACCTCTTCCTAGAGATTTATTGATGAACAATCATTCCCAACAAAACTAAATCACAATTAATAATAAATCATATGATTTTATTACATCACAAACACAAATTTGAATTCCAAACAACTAATTAAACCCTAAACAAATGTAAACAGACAATAAATAATAACAAAACAAAACACAGCAAAACAAAAAATGCAAAACCCCAACATTATACAATCTAAAGAGACATATAGTGTCTAAGATAGTTGCCAGCATACCATTTCCAGCGTCAACTTGAGCGAAAAATCGCAATGGCAAGCTAGATCTCATCATCGCCATCTCATACCAGAATTTATGCCTCAAAGAACTGCAAACGGAGTTAGAAAAAAAAAAAAAGAGAGACAAAAACCATCAGAAGTAGGAGAGAGAAATAGACGAGGGGTTAGAATTTAGGGAGAGGGATTATACGTTAGGGATTTGGGTGAGAAGCCCAAAGTCTATATACCAACCTCATTGAAACCCATATTTCTTTTGAAACTCATCTTTCTTTAATGAATAGATATAGCAATCGTGATCATCATAGATGTGATCGTGCATGCAAATCAAAGAAGAGGGTGTATTAGTGATGAGAGGAAGAATGACAATAGAGAAGAAGCATCCATACTTTTGAGGAAAAAAGAGGGAAGGAGAAGAAGCACCTGCGGCTGAGAGAGAAAATGGCTCCTGCGATCGATGGCTCGAGCTCCGGCGGTGGATCAACGAGAGAGGGCAGAGCAGCGAGAAGGGTTTCATGGTTGGGGAACGAGGGTTTCTCGTTGAAGCTCTGTTTGCGTTGAGGAAAAAGAATAAGAAAAATATAAAGAAAGAAAAAAGAAGATAAAATTGATGAAAAGGAAAGAAGGATGCAGGAGAGAAGCAGGAGGAGAAACACCCGTTTTTTATCTATGGGATGGAAATCACTATCCATAACGGCAATAATACTTTTATGGGAGAGATGAGATGAAATAGAGGGAGAGAAAAACACATTCATTGTGAAGAAAAGAGACATTCAAGGGGAGAGTTTTTACCTGAGCAGAAGCGTTGAGGAAGAGGAAAGGCCAGGAAATGGAAGTTGAAAGACTTTCTGGGTTTTTTGCATGTATAAGCAGGTGGTGGAGATGAAGAGTTTCTTACATGTATGTGGCCAGAGAAGCAGAGCATTAGATGAACATGTAGCATTCGAGGGCCCTCAATAAACCGCTTTCGTAGAAGCAGACGAGGAAGCAGGTAGGTGGGAAGCTGCTAGAGACAGGCAGGTGAAACTGTCACTTTTATATTATGTAATCAACCGCTTTCGTAGAAGCAAACGAGGAAGCAGGTAGGTGGGAAGCTGTTGGAGACAGGCAGGTGAAACTATCACTTTTTATATTATGGTATATATATATATATATATATATATGGGGAATATTCGTATGCATCTTTCCCTCACCATAGGGTGAGGGACACTTCCCTTTTTGGAAATTGCCAAGTACAAATATGTGCAAAAAGGGGAGTGTCCCTCACTCTATGGTGAGGGAAAGATGCATATGAACATTCCCCTATATATATATATAAATATAGAAGTTATCGGGTAATAGCAGTAGCCAGTAGGGATAATGTTGGGTAATTTCAAATTTTTGTTTGGCCTGGAAGTGTTTGTTCCAATTTAAGGATCAGCGATTGATCTTTATCCTTGTCTCGCTGCTGAGCTGTCAATGGCGTAAGCCGTAACTGCTTTACAAGTGTTTGTCGGCTGTGTTATGGTTTGGTACTCCACGTATTCAAGGATTTCAACAGCCATATTCACATGATTCTTTACTCATTTACTAGTGACAACGTATTAAATTTTAATAATGCCCATAGAAATACTGCCTTACCACATATGGTATATATTGTGAATATGGCCTATGGCCCCACGTAGAAATTGAAATGTGATGGAATTACAAAAATGAGGTATGCCCTTTAATAACAATTAGAACATGGGCCCTACCTATTTGAATTGCTGGACATAAAGCCTACCTTTAAAAATTATAACACGAGACTCGTATCTATTAATTAGAACATGGGCCCACTTTTATACCAATTAGAACATTGGCTTGTCTTTAGGAATTACATGGGTCCACTGTATAAATTTCAATAAAGATCCACATAGGGATTGCTCTAAATGGGATCCACTTTAAAAATTACAACAGGGGCCCCACATTTATAGGAATTACAATGCAGGCCCACTTTTTTTTAAGTAGAGTTTTTTTAGCCAAAGCGAATGGCGGTAAATAATGCAAATCGAACGAAAATGAACTCATAGAATTTCTAAAATAATTCAAATGGTGGGTTCTATGTTATAGAAAGGTGAGCCCCACTAATCATAAATTTAAAAGGTGGGGTGGGTTTACAATCACACAAGTGGTCCCATGCTCACAATCACAAAAGATAGGCTGACGCGGTAATGCGATCGTATAAAAGTGTGCCCACATTGTAATTCTTATGAAGGAGGGGTCCCGCGCATTATTTTTAAAAGTGGGTCCCATATTGTAGTTCCTATAAAAAAAATGGGCCCCATATTCTGAGTTTATAAATGTGAGTCTCATGTTATAATTTTTGAAATATATGTATCTCTATGGCCAATAACTTATAAAGACGGGGCCCATTTTTTAATTTTGAAAGGTGGGCCTCATTTTTTGTAATCCAAAAGGCAGGTACACATTTTAATTTTTACGAGGGTTTAACTCATTCCAAAAGAGGCAAGGTAGTATTTCTAGAGGTGGGGTCATGTTATAATTGTTAAAGGGTGGGCCTATTTTTGCAATCACAAATGCGAGTCCACATTTCAATTTCTATGAGGTGGGCCATGTTTACAACTCATAATCAAAAGGCAAGACGGTGCTTTTAAGGGCATTATTGGAAATCATCTGAAGAATTAATACAGCTGTAACTTGTAAAGGGCGCTTAGAACATGAGAATATACGGGTTTCAAGCCCTAAATACGTGGAACACGGTCACTAGTGGAATATCGTGCACTGTAGCGTAGCCCTGAGACTTTGACCTACAAAAAAGTAGGGGGAAGAGAAGCGAGAAAAGTAAAAGGCAGGCCTCTGTCACAGCCTAAAACTAAGGTAGCGTTTGATTCGTTGGAATGGCTTTAGGCAGGAATGGAATGGAGTGGAATGAGCCTGGAATGGAATGAGGCAGGGCTGCAGGAATAGTCATTTCCATTCCAACGTTTGGTTTTACTGAAGAACCAATCTAGTAATGGAATTCTTATTCTTGTTCCGGCGTTTGGTACACTGGAATGATGCCCGAAATGGAATAAAATTTACACAAAATTGAACAAAATACCCTCCTCCTCCCAGTCGCCGGCTGGGAAGGAGACCAGCCCGCAGGCCTCCCTCCGCCCCCACGCTCACCTGCACTGATCCCTCACACCCTGCACAAACCACCATCGAGGACCCATATCTCTCCAGAACTCATCCCCCTCTCCTTCTCCCAGGAGCAAAGCAATGATGCTCTTCTTCTTCGTTCTCACTAGCCGTGGCCCAGTTCGGCGACAACGGTGGGGACCCTCCTTCACCGGCAACGCAAAGTCCTGGAGAGGCGGCAGCGGTGACAGCGGCGGATGTCCCTTTCTCAGGCGACGTGCGCAGAAGTCTCGACCTCTCTGTTCTCCTCTATTGTGCCGTTTCCGCAACCAGAACTCAAGGAACAGCCCTGTTGTCTTCTCCTCCCTCCTCTGGCGATGGTGCGGTCCTTGCATAGGCGATCTTCCTATGGTCCGGCGACCTGAAAAGGCAACGACGACAGCGGTGGCTGCTCTGATCTTCTCCTCTGCTTCGACCAAAACCAGATTTCTCTGGTTTGTTTCTAATTCTTCAGCAAGGGAACAACCCATGCCCCTTCTTCCAGTCAGCAACAACGCAGGTGGGTCTGCTCCCTATCCGGCCAAGGCACAACGGCGATGCAATAGAAACCCGGATTTCTCTCTTCTCCGGTCTGCAATCTGCGATGGCCCACCATAGATGAGAACCGATCTATTCTTTGTGCTCTTCAAAATGAACCAAGGCGCAAGTCTCCTCTCCTTCAACCACGGACACGGGACAACGGAAAGGCAGCGGCGATTTCAGCAAACCTGGGTGCTGCGATCTTCTGCAAGTAGGCAGGTCTCCCCCTCATTGCCAAACTCCGGAACTCAAGTCTTCATAGGAGGGTGGAGGGGTATTTTGGTCTCAATGAAAAATTACAAAGGAATGGAATGGCCATTCCTCTACCTCCCCAGTGGAATGGTCATTCATCTACATAAGGGAATGGTGATTCCGGAAGTAATGGTCATTCCGCCACTTTTTTTGCGAACCAAACAATGTAATGATCATTCCGTTGGAATGACCATTCCATTCCGACATTCATTACAGCGAACCAAACGCTACCTTAAGAGAGTCACCAGTCCCTTTGTCACACCATGCCTAAAACTAAGAGAGTCACCAATCCCTCAAACACGCCTTCTTGGCTTTCCTTGTAAGTAGTGAAATGAAGGATTGAAGTGAGAAGAAAATCAGATCGTCTTTACGCATCTTATACTGTGTACAGCGAATTCACCCCCCAGCTCTTCTTTAAATGGAAAACAAACACAAGGCTTTTCGGGTTTTTTAAAAAGAGACCCCACCAAATCACCAAAAGCTGATTTTATTTCATCCTTTTATCCTCTGTCGCCTGTAAATCAAAAAGGCAATATGTGTCAGCTTTTGCTGAAGCAATTCTTGCTTCTACAGCGATAGAGTTGTGTGTGCCCTGGTTCGACTTCTAGTCTCATACCACCATTTCTCTCTGCTGCTCCATCATTCATTTCTTTCCTATCAGCGTTTGTAAGTTCCGACCTACTCTCTCCTTTCTCTCTTTCTAGATTTATCTGTCTGTCTCTTCTTTCCTTTTTCTCCATTTTTCTCTCTCGTCTTTCTCTCCTCCATTTATCTCCATCTGTCTCTCATTTTTCCATTGAGGGAAGGGGTGTTTCTTCTCTTCTCTTTCTCCATGTCTCTAGAGAAATATTTCTATTCTCTCTACTAAGGGCTCTTGGCACAAATCTCCTCCTCATTTTCTATTTGGTTATCACTCTCATTTTCTCATTTATTGCAGTAAAAAGAAAATGAAGTAATTCCAACTGATTACAGTAATGGAGAAGTTATCTGCTATTCTGGGTAAGTTGATGATTATAAATTTGTTTCTTTTTTCTTTTTGAATTTTTTAAGGTTAATTTTCTTGATATTACTAAATTTTGAATTGATTTTCTAAAACAGGAAATGCATTAGTTATATTCTATTTAATGAAAGTGAAACCGACGTAAGTAAAAAGTTTCAAATATATTTTTTCAATTTAGCACTCTGATTTTTTATTTGGTTATGTTTTGAAGCGTCTTTTATGTATATAGATATCAGTTGGAGGACGATAAGAAAACAACAAATTATGTGCGCCAGCTCAATGTGCTGACATTCCTGTTAGGCGCGTGGTAAGTTTCCTATCGTTTCTCAAAATGAGATAAGACTGATTTGGAGAGTTTGCCGACCATATTTTCGTCTTCTTTGTGAAATATGATTTTCCATATATTTTTTTAAGCAATTAATCTAATGAGACCTCTCTTATATTTATGTGCGTGTTTTTGCGTCTATCTAGTAATTTTAATATGTTTATTGAGTTGGACCCAAACATAGTTGGGACAAGGCGTGGCTTTGATGGTGGTGGGTGAACTAGAATTACAAATCAAGTAAACTAAAAAAATGGATAAATGATGTTAGGCACTAGAAACTTCAAATTGATACTAAGAATATGCATTCCGTTTTCAATAACCTATCTCCTTTCTCTTCTTAACAAGAGATAAATATGGTCAATTTATACTAAAAAAAATGAATATTGTTGTTTTCTTATCGTCCTCCAGCTGATATCTATATACATAAAAGACGCTTCAAAATATAATCAAATAAAAAATCAGAGAGCTAAATTGAAAAAATATATTTGAAAATTTTTTTACTTACGTCGGTTTCACTTTCAATAAAGAGAATATAACTAATGCATTTCCTTATTTAGAAAATCAATTCAAAATTTCGTAATATCAAGAAAATTAACCATAAAATTTTCAAAAAACAAAAAAATATATATATATATATAATTATCAACTTACCCAGAATAGCAGATATAATTCTCCATTACTGTAATCAGTTTCATTTTCTTTTTACTGCAAGAAATGAGAGAAGGAGAGAGTGATAACCAAATTAAAAATGAGAATGAGGAGATTTGTGCCAAGAGCCCTTAGTAGAGATAATAGAAATATTTCTCTAGAGACATGGAGGAGAGAGAAGAGAGAAAAACACCCCTTCCCTCAATGAAAAAATGAGAGACGGATGGAGATAAATGGAGGAGAGTAAGAAGAGATAGAGAAAAATGGAGAAAAGGGAAAGAAGAGACAGACAGAGATAAATCTAGAAAGAGAAAGGAGAGACTAGGTCGGAACTTACAAAAGCTGATGGGAAAGAAATGAATGATGGAGCAGAAATGGTGGTATGAGACTGGAAGTCAAACTAGGGCACACAGCTCTAGCGTTGTAGAAGCAAGAATTGCTTCAGCAAAAGCTGACACATATTGCCTTCTTAATTGATAGGCGACAAAGGACAAAAGGATGAAATAAAATCAACATTTGGTGATTGGGTGGGGTCTGTTTTAAAAAAACCCGAAAAGCCTTGTGTATGTTTTCCATTTAGGGGGGGGGGGGGGGGGGGGGGGGGGGGGAATTCGCTGTCCACAGTATAAGATGCATAAAGGCGACCTGATTTTCTTCTCATTTCAACCCTTCATTTCACTACTTACGAGGACAGCCAAGAAGACGTGTTTGAGGGATTGGGGGTGTGATAGAGGGACTGATATCCTAACCTTATTTTTCTTAGTTATATGCATCGATGCACACCAATATCAAAATCGACTATACAAATCGCCAGCAAGGAATCTCTGTTCCAGTGGTAGTGAAGAATCATCAGATCTATGTATTCCTCGCCTGTTACCAAACATGCCCTTAACTGCATGAAATTGGCCCATAGTAGATTCCTGCATAAATTGGCATGCGGAATTCATTGAAAATGACTAGAGATTAAACTGAAATGTAGAATTGGTTGAAAATAACAAGTCAGGCCTGATTAAAGTAAGATATTAAAAGGCACCCACGATACTCTTATAGTGAGATGGATCAGGGTAAGAAGCACCATTTTTCTGAAGAAGAAGCTTGGTGCAAATGGCCAATAGGAGTAGCATGCTTTTACATGAATCCATTCCTAATTGAAAAGGTAGATCTTTGACATATTTTGATTCAGAGAAAGACTAGAAGGACTAGTATAAACTTCGATGCCAAGAAAATAATGTAAAGGCACTGGATCTTTCATTATAAATTTAGTGCTTAAGATGGAAATGAAGATGTGTAGCAACTCGGGATCATATCAACATATAATAATAGAAGTAACTCCTCTATTGCGCTTTGCACAAATAAAGAAGATTCAGTAGTAGGACACATGAATCCATGAAGGAGAAAAATACTTAGATCTAACCAGGCCCGTGGGGCTTACTTCTTCACATATAAAGCTCTATTTAGATGGCATACGTGTAGGTTATTTTTAATCAATAAAACCCAGGGGTTGTTCCATAAATACTTGTTCAGACACATGAGTTGTCTAATGGACCATCGCTTAATAGTGGCAATTATTAAAATAGGTGCGAATGCTACTAGACTTGACAACGGGACTAAGCCCCTGTTTAGCATCACTACTTTTTGCCCCGGTTTCTCTAAATCTCTAAAACGGGTAGAGATTTTGAGAATAGAGGCGTTTTGCAGAATGGTGTAAAGAAGTAGAGGCAATGCCTCTTTTTCCCACGGCCCACATGCATGTAGAAAGTGAAGGAAAAAAAATAGAGGGTGAATAGTGATTCTAGCCCAACAACACCCCCATCCGATTTTTTAATTTTTTTTTCAAAATCTAAGAGTGTAAATTAAGTTCCAAATGGTTGGATCATACCAATCTCGAGATATGAGCAAAAAAAAGTGAGCCGTTTGATAGTATTTTTTGGATTATGTGGGCCCCAAACACAAGATCCAAACCATTACATCTCTTTGGAAACTGCCAAGGGGTCGGTTTTCAAACCTTAGAGATCTCGAGCACCTGAATGTGGGTTTTGTGGTGAGGGTCCCATCAACATCCAACAGAGAGTAATATCAGAGATGCTGTAGAGGACAACGTCAAGGCACCTCTCCTGTGCACATATATGGTTGGGTGTTTTCGCATAATATATGCCTAGGTTCCTTATAGAGTTCACATGTGTCTAGTACATGTACTGATTTATAATCACCATGCACGCCGCCCATTTTATACAATCATAGTATTCTCCTTCTTCCACAAGTTTTCAATTTCTCTAAAAACACCCCCACTCTACTAAACTTTTCTCTGCTGGGAACCCAAATATCAAACAAGACTAGGAGTCCTTTCCACTTAAACCAACAGAAGTACAGCAAACACAAAATGGTTCAGCACAAAATAAAATTACATAAATAGATGCTAATCCTTTTAAATACATAGATCGGATGATCTACTCTACACAAAACCAACTCAAATGAGAAGCCATTAAATCATAAAGATAGATAGATACTGCTCTCAATGAGGAGTTTCAGAGTCCTAAAGTAGATACTCCATAGTCTGCTGCTCTCAATGCTCATGCACTTTAAAACATGCACAGAAATCGTACTTTGGATTTCTGAATTTCCTAATGAAGAGAAAAAAAAACCACAAACCCAATAGTAAAATAAGAACTGAATGGGTATAAAGTAGCCGGTAATCATATTGTCAAGTGTCAATGGATATGACAATATAGGGGGTCAGAGATCACGATTACTGAAAACCTGGACTAGAGAATAAAATTTTATAAGTATTTACTGTCAACCCAAGGCATTAATATAAGGTATTAATTAAAAAAAAAAAAACTCATTTTAAGTTCTATGTCAACATGTTCTTGTATACAAAACTTTGTTAGTAAACAGTCCTTTTTCTTGATTATTCTTCACATTTTTTACGGGTTTGACATATTAATCCTCCTTAAACTCGGTTTTCCCAACGTCATGATCGGAATTCATATAATGTCACGAGGTATCTGACTCTGGGCAGCTTTTTTTTTTTTTTATGCGCCATATCCCATGATATCATGGGATTGTCAGTCCCATGATATCATGGGATTTATCACTTTCTGTATCATCTACTTTTTGCCACCAGCAAGTAGATTCATTTTTTACCGAACACGGAAAATGGCATTTTGTGAATAGTAAATACACATATGGCCATCCATCATTTCCCAGGTTCTATCATTCAGAGAAAAAAAAAAAAAACTTTCCCTAAGATGTTGCATAAAAGTCATGACATCATGGGACAGTCCGATAATATCATGGGATTCATCAGTTTTTGGGACAAGCACTGTTCCCATGATGTCATGGGATTTGAGGCCAAAAAGTTTTTCAAAAAAATGATGACCAAAATCGGTCGACTTTGGTGACATTATCTGAATTTCGGTCATGAAATTTGTAAAAGCGCGTTTAAGGAGGATTAATGTGTCAAAATCCCTTTGTTTTGTTTCACAGTTCACATAGTAATATGTATTGGTAAAAGATCCACATCAAACACATGTCAAAAAAACATGTCTAGTGAGATAATATAAAATGGTATTCAGGAAAAAGGAAAAAAGGATACAAAAGCCACACAGATGATGTTTGCCTAGAAAATAACATGTCAAACCTATGATCTCCATAGCTGTCCTTCACCACTAAATCCGTCATCTCAGCACGATCCAAAATGCAACCTTGCATGGGTTCAATCCCTGCAACTCAAAAGGTTATTATTGAAAAGGAAAGGAAACAGATTGTAAAATATAAATGAAAGCTCAAAAGGTTGGGGAAGAAGAGACCTAGAAGAAAATCAGCAATGCTAAATGCTAGGACAGAACCAATCATGGCCCCATACAGTGAGCCACTGACCTGTCCATTTCAACACCAGCACACAAAAGAAAACATAATGTTTTAGAGGACTATTTTGATCTTGGCTTCCTTTCTAAATAGGGCTTGATCTTCTGTGAACACTGGTTGATTACTTGATGTCCTTTTGTTGCGGCTTTTTTAATATTAGAATTTCTCCAATGCCAATTTTCTGTATCGATATTTAATATCTATACAATGGAAATTCTGTTTGCTGGCGCCTTTGAATGGTGCATCTTTCTATATGTGACGTGCTACTTTATATGATTCAAGCTAGGGGAAGGTGGTTGTAACAAAATGTTTTATGAATGAGGGTTTTAAAAGGAAGCTGTGAATGAATAAATTCTACGGTGATAGACCGATACAAATTAGTATAGTTCTGTTAATAACCAATTACACCAAAAGCTCGAGCTCTTGGTGTTATTGGTTATTAACATGGTATCAGAGCCAAAGGTCACGAGTTCGAAACCCCTGGGAGGCATGTTACCTCCATCTGTCTATCGGGTCTGTCTGTTCCGTCTGTTTGCTGGGTTTCGAATTCGAACGACTTCCCGTTCGAGAGGGGGTGTTGATATAATTGTTATGCCGTATGATTTGTTGCGCTCCGTCTGTCTGTGGGGTTTCGAATTCGTGACCTGTGGCTCTGATACCATGTTAATAACCAATTACACCAAAAGCTCGAGCTTTTGGTGTTACTGGTTATTAACAAGTTCTACAGTTATATTCATTCTCATCATGGGACCATCTGATGAGCGGTAAAGATCTTGTACCAATGTGCACAATGGGCAGTGATTAATGTGAAAGAAACACCGTGTCTTCCATAACCCATGTGCCACAAGAAGTATATAACCCTAAAATAAACGAACCATATCCAATGGTATTGCATACACTGCAACCTATTGCCAAATATCATTCCTACATAATTTGATTTGTTATTCTAGGTTTTGAATCTGTTAGAACTCTCATTTGTGCATGCGGTCAATTTTTTCCCTATAGACTTGAAAGATTGGCTGTTCAGAGTTTCCAACACTGACTTCTCCCTATAAACTGGAGGGGATTGGCCATTTAGGTTTTCTGCCTTCATAAAGGCTGCTGATTTAAACATTATCCCACTATCAGAAGCCCTGAATCCAAATGGCTAGAAAAAATATATTTGGTCCAACATGATTAAGTTTCACAGTCATTCAATCATCCAATCAGGGGGAAACTCCTTCACACCTCCCACCACCATGAATTTGTTTGCATCACAGTGGGACCCACGAATTAGATCTCTAAAATCAAACTAACCTAATGACATCAAATCTAAGGATTAGAAAAAAAAAAAAACTAAGGTTCTTGTTCTTCAAGAGTGAAATCTGTATCACCATAGAACCTAAACCTCTTCTACTTGGTTGAGCACTCCAACTGGTTCATCATCATCTTTACCAAGCTATCATCAATAGGTCAAAGCTTCAACTGCGGTTCAAGCTTCACAAGAACACTCTCAAGACTTCGTCAATAGGCAAGTGTTCTACTTTCATCAAAACTCCATATCTCTGAACATTGTAAGAGTGGCTTATTTCTGTGTGATCTAACCACTATAAGAACTGTGTGTGGGCGAGTAAATCTGTGTGACTGAACCTCCTTATCAAAAGCATAAGTGCGTTGTAATCTTACCTGTGTGGTTTGATTTTACCATAAGTGGAACCAAGGGCTTTGTGATCCCTTGTGAGTGGATGTAGGGCAACTAGTCCGAACCACTATAAATCTGTGTGCATCTCTATCTCCTTGGTTGATTGTTCACTGTATACCAATCTCTATTATCTTTTACATTGAATATCTTTCGGCACACATCAATAACAAGTGTTTCACTTAAACACTTTTGATTGTTATTTTCATAACTTGGTTTTAATTGAATATAGAAAAAAAAAATCTAGTATGTATTTGGGCGTTACCCTCTTTGCCCCCTCTCCACTTTTTTTTTTATGTCCTTTAAAATAGGAGAAATCTCTCATGTGTATTTTAGTATTATTCTCTTTGAACCACCCTCCCTCCCCAACTGTTTTTTCCTTTGATTAAAAGTAGAACTTTCAAAATAGCTAAGGGAAATTTTGACTTTTACTTTTATAAGAAAGACAACTCATCAAACCCTAACTTCCATATGTTTCTTCTAATTTATTTTCTTTCTCTCTTCTCACTTGACAACCGATCACTAAGGCCTTCCCTACAGCTATGCTCAAAAAAGATATGCATATGCACTCCTTTTATTATTATTCTTTGCCATTTAGTGAGTGTAGGTTCAACCAATTGTCTTTGTATTATGTGGTTGTGATCAGTCAATCCTTTTCTCAAACCAAACATTGGAAAAAGAAGAAGGAGAACACCCATTAATATTGTGTTCAACATATCAAGATCTCACAGATTTCACAAAAGATATCATGGAGGTTGCAAGTGCTTATCAGAGGCCGCACCACTACAAACGGAAGATTGCCTTGAAAACATTCTTGGTGACCTTTATCCCATTACAAAAGCCCGAATCACTACTTTGTTTGAAACCCTGATCCATTCAACCCAAGGAGCTCATCTCAATAGTTTTAGTTTCATCCCAACGAATGCTCGTCTTCATCTTTCTATTTTTTCTTTGGTAAAATCTAACACTATTGTTTAATGAAAGCCTACATCCATTGAAATTTCTACGGTCACGTTGCTCTTTTTTTTAATGCATTTCTTATGATTCTTACAGGCATAAGTTTTTAAGTGGTTTTTAAATTGGCAAAAGAAATGAAATATATAATTGAGACATATCTCAAAAGCAAGAAAACGATAGAAAATATTTACCCATATAAAATGATCTTTTCTTTTCAGCCCATAAAAAAAACATGAAACCGAAGCTAATAAAATCAATATCACATCAGTGGTTGGCATGACTTCAAGCTTTGCTCCTCTATTAGATTCCACACCTGTAGTTTTCAAGTAGTTTAGGGAAGTAATAATAAACCTTAAAAAGACTTTAACACACAGGTTATAAAGTAAAGACTCTCTTACCATTTCTAATAATTAAGTCACGAACATGATTCCACTCGATAACGCATAAAACCACGCGCAAAATCTTCTTTTAGGTTTTTCATCAAGCACGAATAAAGATAGTAAGATCTCTACAATAACTAACACTATAGGAGCCTTTTTTGGATTTCAATCGAAAATGTCCCTTTTTTTTTATCATGCCCAGCGATTGAGTTTACAAACATTACATGGTTTATCATGACCAGTCAACTAGAGGTGCACACAAATACTTATAAGAACAACATTGGCTGCCTATAGCAGCTTTAAAAAAAACACTATAGCAGCCAATGTTGTCCCTACAAGTGTTGGCGTGCACCTCTGGTTGACTGGTCTGTGCTTCGTGATAAACCATGTAATGTTTGCAAACTCAATCGCTGCGCATGATAAAAATGGAACATTTTCGATTGAAATCCAAAAAAGGAAAAAAATGTTGTTATAGTGTTAGTTATTGTAGATATCCTACTATCTTTATTCGTGGGGAAAACATAAAAGAAGATTTTGCGCATGGTTTTATGCGTTGTCGAGTAAAACCATGTTCGTGACTCCATTATTAGAAATGATAACAGAGTCCTTACTTCATATCCTATGTGTTAAAGGTGTTTCTAAGATTTATTATGACTTCCCTAAACTGTTTGAAAACGGGTGGACTCTAATAGAGGAGCAAAGGCTTGCATGCCAATCACTGATGCGATATTGATTTATTATTAGCTTCTGGTTTTTTTTATCGGCCGAAAAGAAAAGATCTTTTTACATGGGTAAGTATTTTCTATCTTTTTCCTTCCTTTTGAGATCTGCATCAACCATATATTTCATTTCTTTTTACCAATTTAAAAACCCCTTATAAACCTATATCTCTAAGAATCACGATAAATGCATTAAAAAAAAGGGCAATGAGACACTAGAAATTTCAATGGATGTAGGCTTCCATTAAGCAATGAGACACGAGAAATGCACTCCTTTTTTTTATTATTCTTTGTCATTTAGTGAGTGTAGGTTCATCCAATTGTCTTTGTATTATGTGGTTGTGATCAGTCAATCCTTTTCTCAAACCAAACATTGGAAAAAGAAGAAGGAGAACACCCATTAATATTCTGTTCAACATATCACAGATTTCACAAAAGATATCATGGAGGTTGCAAGTGCTTATCAGAGGCCGCACCACTACAAACGGAAGATTGCCTTGAAAACATTCTTGGTGACCTTTATCCCATTACAAAAGCCCGAATTACTACTTTGTTTGAAACCCTGATCCATTCAACCCAAGGAGCTCATCTCAATAGTTTTAGTTTCATCCCAACGAATGCTCGTCTTCATCTTTTTATTTTTTCCTTTGGTAAAATCTAACACCATTGTTTAATGAAAGCCTACATCCATTGAAATTTCTACGGTCATGTTGCTCTTTTTTTTAATGCATTTCTTATGATTCTTACAGACATAAGTTTATAAGTGGTTTTAAAATTGGTTAAAAGAAATGAAATATATGATTGAGACATATCTCAAAAGCAAGAAAAAATACTAGAAAATACTTACCCATGTAAAATGATCTTTTCTTTTCAGCCCATAAAAAAAAAACAGGAAACCGAAGCTAATAAAATCAATATCACATCAGTGGTTGGCATGACTTCAAGCTTTGCTCCTCTATTAGATTCCACACCTATAGTTTTCAAGCAGTTTAGGGAAGTCATAATAAACCTTAGTAAGACTTTAACACACAGGTTATGAAGTAAAGACTCTCTTACCATTTCTAATAATTAAGTCACGAACATGATTCCACTCGATAACGCATAAAACTACGTGCAAAATCTTCTTTTAGGTTTTTCATCAAGCACGAATAAAGATAGTAGGATATCTACAATAACTAACACTATAGGAGCCTTTTTTGGATTTCAATAAAAAAAATGTCCCTTTTTTTATCATGCCCAGCGATTGAGTTTGCAACCAATGTTGTCCCTACAAGTGTTGGCGTAAACCTCTGGTTGACTGATCAGTGCTTCGTGATAAACCATGTAATGTTTGCAAACTCAATCGCTGCGCATGATAAAATGGAACATTTTCGATTGAAATCCAAAAAAGGAAAAAAATGCTGTTATAGTGTTAGTTATTGTAGATATCCTACTATCTTTATTCGTGGGGAAAACATAAAAGAAGATTTTGCGCATGGTTTTATGCGTTGTCGAGTAAAACCATATTCGTGACTCCATTATTAAAAATGGTAAGAGAGTCCTTACTTCATATCCTATGTGTTAAGGTGTTTCTAAGATTTATTATGACTTCCCTAAACTGTTTGAAAACGGGTGGACTCTAATAGAGGAGCAAAGGCTTGAAGTCATGCCAATCACTGATGCGATATTGATTTTATTAGCTTCTGGTTTTTTTTATCGGCCGAAAAGAAAAGATCATAGCCTCAGGTTCTCTTTACACTGAAACTCTTCTTCTTCTTCTTCTTCTTCAATGTAGCAGCTTCGATACTAGTAGTAGCAGCTTCGATCTGGTTATGGAAAAGATT
The DNA here is from genome assembly GCA_012931725.1 of Litsea cubeba. Taxonomy (NCBI): domain Eukaryota; kingdom Viridiplantae; phylum Streptophyta; class Magnoliopsida; order Laurales; family Lauraceae; genus Litsea; species Litsea cubeba. The sequence continues at coordinate 23,552,052 of CM022949.1, forward strand.
CTCTCTACACTGAAACTCAAATGGAGAACGATGACAGCAAAGAAGAGTTTCGTGTAGAGAGAAGGAAATAGTTTCCATCACTGTCATCGTTCTCCATTTTCGTCTCCAAATGCCAAACCCTCCAAAAAGAAATACCAAAAAAGCAAGAGAAAATAGGGGAAAAAAATCACAGCAACCATCTCAAAAGGTGTAGAAGAAGAAGAAACCGACCTTCTTTCTCCTTGCCATGGCCGGAAAACCAAGATCCGTCACGACCGTTGAGTGCCGGAGGAATGTTGCAAGCTCTCCTGGAATTCCTACGAGGGTGGGTATTTGGAATGCCCGTTGGAGAGGTGGATTCTGGAAATGCCCCCTTTTTGGCATTTGTGAATGCCAGGATTTCTAAATGCCCATAATTCCTCTTAAGAAACTCTGGATTTCTGACAGGAATTCCGGAATTCCTGTCATAAATTCAAAGAAATAAACGGGCTCTTAGGCCCTATTTCTTTAGTGGAATTTTTACTAGGAATTCACCATGTCCGGGAATTCCTGGACATGATGTGACAAGCTGTCCCCTGGAATTTCTGAATTCCATGTTTCTTTACTAGCATTTCTGGATAACAGCCACATGAAAGGTCTTTTTTAACCTTTGGGAATCCAGGAATTCCACTCCCTATGCATTTTTGTGAAATTCCTGGATGCTCAAGCCCAAAGGGGCATCCAGGAATTCCACTTTGTCTAGGAATTCAGGAATTCCCTAGACAGGAATTCATGGAATTTCAGCAAAGAAACAGGCCCTAAGTATCCGACGATCCCTAAGTTATGGATGCCTGCCGCTCGGTTGACTCTAAGAGCCCGTTTCTTTCCTGGAATTTATGATAAGAATTCCGGAAATTCCGGTTGTCTGGGAATTCCGAAATTCCTGTCAGAAATCCAGAGTTTCTTAAGAGGAATTCTGGGCATTTAGGGCATTTAGGGCATTCTGAGGCGGTGAAGAGTATCTAATTTCGAATTCCTTTCGATTCATTTTCGTCCCCAATGGGGTTGGGGGCATTTCCCCTTCTAGACCCCCTTAATTCTGTAGCATGCGTTGCTGCTGCCTCCTATTGTAGCCTGTGGCATTTTCTCGCAACAATATAAAAGCGGACAAATACTACTATGAATCCAAAAATACTACCAACCTACAGCATCCAAATTTCTTTTCTTTCATATTATTAATAAAAAATAATAGTAAAAAAAATTAGCAGTCTTTTAGATATTAAACATACTATAGTTGTGGGGTCATTTCCGTAGGCCCCATACACGGTCCAAGATGAAAAGGCCCTAAGTCCAAGCATCTCCAAGAATACTGTCAAAGTCATACTGGAAGCTCGTCGAACTCATTTTTATGTCAAATAATTCCGAATGTTTATTTAATCACTAATTTAATTTTCAAAAAAAAAATTGAGAGTAGGTTTTTTCTTACTTACGTAATAAAGAATAGTCCATGCTAGCATTGCACACGAAAAAAGAGTCGATACGTTTTAAATGCGACCTTCCTCACCTTTGTAGGGAGACTTCTATCCATCCCAATTTATTTATAATGTCAGCAGTAGCCCACACTAATGGTGGACCAAGTTCAGACAGTTTCCTTATGTACAACATGATCGGTCCGAGCTCAACTACAGTTCTAACCGCATTGACAACCACTATGGAGCGGATGAAACAAAAAGTAACGATCGAATAAAGACACTATGATCAACAGATAATATATATTAACAACGGTTATAAACCGTCACTATTGCATTTTTTTATGCGGCACCATTTTTTTCACCACAAATACAAAGAGCGACGTATCTTTCTGCGATAAAAATTCGGGCGGATATTTTTCCGGTGCAAAAACATTTATTGACGTTTTTTTTTCCGCCCCTAAATGTGATTTTTCTTGTAGTGAGTCTACTGTAGAGAGTCATAATTTGATCAGATTTTTAGTAATGATGATTCATAAGGTGAGTACTATGTCCTAAATACCTACGGGAGCCCTTCTTATAAACCATAAGAATGGACGATAAAATAATGACACATTTGATAGCGATAAAAAATGACCCCTTTGATAGTTAACGATCTCAAGTTTGGCACCCATTCAAATGGATTGGACCACTGGATCGACTGCGCCGTAGTCATTTTATACGGTGAATATTTATCGGGCCATTGATCAAGTGGGTTAAAATGATGATTTGAGCCTTAGTTATCATCCATAACTTGGTAGGATTTGAGCCCCACACAGTTGTGCTAAGGCCTATATAATATATATATATTTTTATAAAATATATTATAAGAGGATATTTTAACCTGGGCAATTCAATGAGTTTGTACCTTCAAACCCGCTATTACAAAGATGTCCTTTCTTCCTCTTTTTTTTGTTTTTTTGTTTTTCAGAAACCAAAGATTTCCATTTCGGTGATTTTAAACCCCTCTCGAAAAGTAAACAAAGAGATTGGACCGATATTCTGGAAAACCCTACTTGAGAAGCAAATAAAATGTTGACTTGTACCTTGAAAGTTGAAGCCCACACTTGGAATTAAAAAAAAAAATGATTCAAACGGTCTTCTGGAAAGCCCTCTCTTTTTTCTTTTCTTTTTTTTGTTTCTCTCATTTTTGTTTGAATGCATATAAATATATCTCAAGCTATTCAAACAGACAACCTCGTACGGTAAAGGGAGGGAATGACGGCCTATTTTACTCTCTCTGTAAATTGAAAAAGTAGAGGGAAAGGTATGTAAAAAGCAAGATTTGACTTGCATGTACAAGTGAAGATTTGTTATCATATAAATATATCTCAAGCGATTGGATACACTTTAATAAAAGAAATATCTCACGGCTAATTTAGAGTGTTGTATCACAGTCAGGAAAAAGTAATGTCTAGAGAAAAGCAGTAAATGTAACTTGCCTGTACAAGTGAAGATTTGTACCGCAGTTTCAATCTTGGAAAAGTATGCCCACTAACAGCTGATGAAATCTGAACCAAAATATCAGAAAATCGATAGTCTTCTTTAAGCCAATTGATATATGCCAGTGTTCTTTAAGCCAATTAACATATGCCAGTGCATCTTTAGAAGGACCACTGAACTGCAAATAGGTTGGAGAGTAGATCAAAAGGACAGTACTTGAAACAGACAAGTTCATGTAAAATGAAAGACAGGAAACATAGAGCTTTCTTTCCTTTTTTTTATTACAAGTATGAAATTTAGAACATACGCATGAGACAATAAATTAACTCTGGAGGATGGAGAAGTGTAAATTTGTAATATGGAGTTATAGACTATATATATATATATGAAAGCACAAAGTTGTAGATGGTTTCTCATATTTTATAGCACTTGAACAACCATTTACTCGAGCATTTAAAAAATAATAACTTCTTCCTGCACATTTTCCATTATAACTTAATTCACAAAGATTTTGTAAAATGAATAGCTAAGGGACTTCAGAGAATGAAGTCAAACAAAAAGTTTCTTCCGAGTTTTTGTTTGACAGATTTTCATTGAATTTACATTAACACATTCAAAAATGAATTTGCATTAATATATAATAAATTAACAAAATCATTTTATGCATGGTACAGTTCTAACTCTACAAATGGTGGGGGTAAATGACCGTCTTACTCTGTTTGGTGGTGCATTACGCACTACGGTTAAGGAAGATATCTCTTCCAGATTTACTCTCAAGTTAAATGACTGCATACTCATTATATGGTTATACCTTTTTCAAGAGAAGTTATATGTATATTCGGTGCCACATTCGAAACAAATGTGCAATGAAAATGGCTAGATTGAACTTAAACATCATATGCAAATATAGAGAGATTAAAACCGAACAACCGAGCATGTTAAAAGGGAAAGCACACTATACCTGTGCATTGGTCCCTTGCTCATTCACATATATTCTACCATGAATATCGCGTCCCTGAGAATATAAGGCAATGTAGATTATTTATCAGAAACATATGGAATTAGAAGTTTAGAACAAAATTGTAACTCTGATACACCCTAACTATTGTAAACAGGAAAACAATGAATTAACAGCTACACAGTCAATCTGAATCAAATTCTAACATGAAACTCACAATGCACATCATAATTTAGAATGGGGGAATTAGTCTAAAGCTGCACATGTTGCCTGAGCCATAGACGCAAAACATGTACTAGTAGTATCATATGACAGTGCTCCAAAGGGTTGAAATAATTGACCCAATTGCAGATACTTGCAAACACATGATTATAAAAATATATAGAAGATTAGAATATCCAAGCATCTGCTCACCATTCTTGGAGCAGAATTGTAATGAACGAATCGTTAGGTCCTCTGTTTCACAGTCCTGATTTCATGTTATAATGGTGCTCCTTGCATCAAAGTTTCAAGTGACTTTATGTCTAACAGTTGAACTTTTGATTTCAAGAATTAAGATATGGGGCTCACCATGTTGTTTCTGGCTGTTCTAATGTCCTTACATCAAATCCAAGTCACCTCCATGGCTGTTTTGTGTAAGTTAGTTACCCTGGCAAGTTTTTTTGGGGCACGCCTGCTTCTTTACTTTCATCTTGCAAGGTGGCACTAATCGAAATTGTGTCCATTTATTTGTGTATATGATAACTGAAGTCTAGTTGAAGTGTTAGACATCATCTTGGTTATTTCCTAATTTGTCATGAATATTCATAACATGAACTACTAATTGCAAGTTCTATTAACACTTGAATGATCAAACATGTTCAGCAAAGAGGTAATTAAGTATCTAATTAGACAACACACCCACTTAGCTGGTTCTTTAGAAATATTGGAGAGCATAACAAATAGTGGTGAGGAGCTCCAAATTGTCTATATGAAAGTTTGTCCTTGTGTCATAACTATGGTTAGAAAGCAGTTTTTTTATGGTGATATAACTGGCTAACAGATGAACTGATAACCAACAATGCCTCTGATTTCTCTCTACAGTGAGTTAGCCATCATTAGATTTTAAGGAGATTACAACAACATAGCATTTGGAATGTGGCTGATGGGAAGCTGAGAAAATGTTTCCATCAATTACATTAATAACTTCTTAAAATGACCCTCTTCTAAATTGAAGTGATTACTGCACAAGGCCCAAATACACCCAGTCAAGATGATTCAGCATATTCAATTTATAAGCATCAGTCACATATACACTATATGAAGGGGAAAATGACACAGGAAAGAAAACAGAGAAAAGAAAAGGAGAGGGAAGAGAGGAGACAGCTGCAGGAAGAAGAAAAAGCACCTGCAGCCGAGAGAGGAGACAGCTCCAGCAATCGATGGCTCAAGCTCCGGCAGTCAATCGACGAGACAGGGCAGAGCAGCGAAAAGGGTTTCCTAACAGAAAAAAAAAAAAAATTAGAAAGGGGGATGGAAGATGGAGGTGTGAGAGAGAAGAAGCTGATGAGAGAGAGACGAGAAGAGAAATTTTTCTACAGAGAGCTTTGAGAAACAATCGAGAGAGGAAGAGAAGAAGGGAAGAGTCCAGTTCCTACATGTAAGTGGCCCTATGCAGTGGTGTTTGAAAATCTATCCTTTCACAAACTCATCCAAAAAACACAAAACATCCCAACACACTAAAGAATACCCATCAATCAGAACAAACCCACCAATTTGGACACCTTAAACCCACAAATTATCTGAAATCAACATTTTGAGGCCTGAGGATTTACTTGGCTGGGCTTGGGCTTATATGTGCCTGATGCACAGCGTTATTAGTGAATATTCAGAAATAAATGGGGTTAAAAGCTGCCTAAAGAAGTAAATGCTATATAAAGCAATAAATGGGGTTAAAAGCTGCCGATAGAAGTAAATGCTATCTAAAGCAATGGGAATTACCATAAGGAAGCCACAGGTTTGTCAGTGGTTTTGACAATTCTATACATCTGCAAAAAGAGAAGCAAGGCAAGTAAAGAGAGAAGAGATGAATTTTTTTCAAAAGGAGTAGACTCTATTACATTGTACTAATATAGACTTCATTTTTTTCCTAAAGAGAAGATTTAAAAATTGACAAAAAAAAAGAAAGCCATTGAAAATCAAATGCACCTTCTGTTTCCTTTTTGGGGTTCACAACCATATAGTTTGGTGAGGTTAGTAATGTCTTGTATTATTGTCCAGAAAATCATTCATCCATTCATTCACCAATCAGCCTGAGTCATTCACTGTAGCCATCAGCTAAGGTCTCTAGGATGGGAGTTTTTATTGAGAGAGAGATAGTGAGAGAGAGGAGATGGAAGAAAAAATTGTAACAGGATATTTAGCACCTTATTATTGATAAATTTACACCCTTTCCAACCCCTCTCTTTGGAATAAAGTGCAAAGCCTAAAAATTATAATGTATATATGGTGGGGAAGGTGTCAAAACAGGGTGTCTAAATATCATTTCTTTGATCTTTACACCCTTGTTTTTGCTTTTTTTTTTTTGCCAACCCCTCCCTTTTCTTCTCTCCATAATCAATGGTAAAGATTGAAGATGCATTTGCTTCATCAAACTTTAGCTCATCAAAAACCCATCTCCAAAGTTCAAATCCATTACTGGAATCCCAAAATCCCCAAATCTTCATCCAGACCCCTGCTCCTTCAGCCCGAGCACCAATCCCTCGAAAAAAAAAATAAAGAAGCAGCGAAGAAGAAGAACAGAACAGAACACAAGTAGAGAAGGAGAAAGAGCAAGGAAAGTGTACCTGGTCCGATTTGTCTTTGCTAAAAGGATCTGTCCCCTCCTTCCGCTTGCAAAATACCATCTTTCTGGGTTTTTTCTTCCTTCCGAGAGAGACTCCGTATCTCGTTTCAGTAACTTGTTTCAGCAGAACCCAATCAAACCCATTCTGTCTTTTTAAATTCCAATGGTTAAAAGTTCCCAGCAACCTACTAGAAAAAAAAATACAAAACAAAAAATGGAAAAAAAAAAAAGGAAAAAAAACAAAATATACTAGAAAAAAAAAAGAGGAGATGTCGAGTGGTGTGGTTAGGTGGGGAGAGGAGAGGAGAGAAGAGAGGAAAAGGAAAACAGAAAAAGAAAAAAGAGGAGGAGGAGAAGGAAAAGAAAGAGGAAGTGTGTGGTCGGACCTATTCGGCAGAGAGAGAGGGAAAGGACTGAGAGTTGGAGAGAGAGAAGAAGAAGAGGCCGGTTAGGCTCTGCAGAAGCACCCAAAGATGAGCAGGAGCAGATGCAGGATTGTATCTATCGACATGAGAAAGTGGGAAAATCTCACAAAGATCATTGCATTGCACCCCACAACGCTTTGAAGACGGCATGAAGAAATGATGGCGAGTATGGTGGGGTTTAAATTCACCTCGGAGTAAAGGTAGGTAGGTCACTCTTCACCTCCTCAACGGTCAAAACACTGCCCCGGCAGCCCAGCTAGCTCTTGGCAGAGTTGATGTCACTGCTCATTATGTCCGGCTGGTAAATCGCTTAATACAAGGATCCGTACCTGTGCAGCGGATAAAGATTAGCCTTGCTCTGTACTAAATCAACCCCAGGCACGCCTATGCAGTTGAAAGTTAATACACTCACCTCACCATGCCTCTCTCATATCTCATTCCAATGGAAACAAGGATTGGAAAGATATCGGAATAGGGAGCGACAGAAGGAAAAGCAGACTGCAGCTTTCTATTTTTGCCATGCATGATGTATCTTATTAGCGTTGAATAATAAAGGGTTAAAAAGCAACCATTCTATTCATGGTGGCCCACTTCTGTTCAAAATCTGAAACACCCCACTAAATGGTTTTTTTCTATAATATGATAATCATTTGATTTAATAGGTGATTGCCTATTTAAAATTTAAACCACTAATAAAATGCCTCTATGCTGTAGTGGATGTAATAAATTTCCAATCTAATATATTGTGGGCTCACTGTAAGACAACTATAATATATCTCAATAAAATATTGGAAGAATTTTATGTTTTCAATACATGAACAATCTAAGGTGGGCCTGAAATTTGTTGATGACTAGTCCAATAATAGGTATTTATTCTGATCAATTTAGATTTTTAACGGATAAGCCCGTGATGAGATTGATCATACAGAAAGCACATGAGTTTTTTAATATTTTGTTCAAGTGTATTATTCTTGATAAGCCTTTCTATATTTGTATGTTATATTAAAACATTTATCTTGACATATTATACGGTAAATTTTAGACTGGTTCGGTTTTCTTTTTTTTCTACCAAGGAAGAATGATATATTAACTAAAATGGCAAAATAAAGTTTCAGTCTTATAATCGGTTACATACTTCAAACCAACAGTCCAATAATTGAAAAAAAAAAGAGTTCTTTTATTAAAATAGAGATAATTTTTATAATTAGTGGTTTAGATTTTAAACATACATGCCTCACAAAATGAATTGACTGCTTACAATATTATATTATTATTATTTATTAAAGTGAAGCGTTTTACATTCAACTCTCACCACCTAACTTATGACAGGCTTATAATTAGAGATAAGGTCAAAGGGTATTCACCATGGGCTGAGTTCAAGTCTATTGCATTAAAAGAAGATCTCTCCCTAGTTACTCAGCTGGTTCATCTTTCCGACAATCATCCCAGATCATCTTCCCTCACTAGAGAGTTCCTCAATCTCACTCGAGAGGTTTACTCCCCCTACCCAAGGGCTCCCTCGCCAGAGGGCTAGGACCCAGGCCCCCCATAAGCTGAGATAACAAAAAAAAAAAAAAGTCTCTTGCATTTTATAAGAGCATAAGATCAAGTAATCATTTGAATGTTATATTTCTCATTTTCCTTTAGTACTCAAAATGAAAAGGTGTTGGCAGCTATAAGTTGTATGGACTAAAGTTAGAATTTGGAGTCCCATGCTTGCAACCTGAGTGCACTTACCATAGTATATATCAATATTCTTACTGGTCATCATAATAAGTGGAAATGGTGGTTACGCCCATGATTCATCAATCATTTATCAACCCACCACTAGTGTTGAGCAATGAATGACACAAATTTTAAACTCATTTGTCTACTTTTTTTATTAAAGGGCCCAAAGCAAAGTAAACAATGACATGAAAAATGTGCTACATGGCAGTACTTTTGTGGAACTCTAGACTTAACATTTGACCCTCAATTGTTGAAGTTCAAAACACTCCCTTAAAGTCTTAAACTATATATTTGTGTGATTTCCTGCAGCAGTGCAATACTCCATTATGCGATATCCAATGGATATATCTATAATTTTTCATTTATTCATAAGTACTTTTTAGCCCAACTTGTTGTACCAATAGCTTTATCGGAATTCTATAAACTTTAATTGTTTGGGGCAAATTCCAAGTATTAAGATAGCTATACGGTCAAAATCTCAAAATAAAAAAAAAAATAGATGTATGAACTACGACAATAAGAGTATGTGCCAAGAAAACGGTCAACAAGTCCCTATTGGTGCTATTTCGGCGGGAATTCACTTGGTAGGAAATTATAGAGAACAAACAATTGTTGTCAAATTATACTTCTAGGTTCCTTGTTCAAATGATAAGAATTCATAAAATTAGGCTTATGAAATGCCACCTTTGGCTTGTAAAATTTTTCAGATCTAAGTTTTCAAAATGCTACATTTACACTTAAGCATTTGTAAAATCAAGTGGAGCAACATTTGGAGAATTTATAAAACCGCCGACATGAATTCTCATAATTCTTGCAGACAAGAGGCATTTGCTATCTAACTGAAAGAGGAAAGGAATAACCAACGGCCTAAGAACATTCATGCATAAGTGCACAAGTTAAGGCTGCCAATGGCAAACAAAAGGAAAAGCACGAGGAAAGAAACGAATGCTTTGTTACTCTCCCACTCCTCTTATCTCCCTTGATGAGCAAGTAAAGCCTCTTCTTTCTCTCAACTTCCATTTTTATAAAAGAAATAATAAAGAATAATAAAAGCCCAAGTAAAGCTTCTTCTTCCCCTCAACTTCCTTTCACCAGCCTTTTGGCAAAAGTAAAGCCTTTCTTTTTCTCTAATATAATTGCCTTTAGCAAAAAAAAAAGCCTTTTTGGCAAGGTCACCACAGCAGTTTGGTATGTACATGGGTGATTAGTTTTTAATGAATTATCACATACAACAATAGACAAACATTTGTAGTGTCACGCTTTTGTCCCCCGGTAGAAGGACGTCGGGTCCGGCGAGCATCAACCTCGAGAGTGAGGGTGGGGGAAAACATTAAAAAACTGAAGAGCGAGCATCAGGCTAGAATATCAAATATAATAATGGACAAACAATTGTAGTGTCATGCCCGTGGCCTCCTATAGAAGGACGTCGGGTCTGGCAAGCATCAGCTTGGAGAGTGAGGGAGGAGAAAACATTAAAAGACTAGGTATGTAGTAGTGCATAAGCCTAATATTGGAAACAGACAAGGCCTGATCCTAAATATATGATCCCTCCATTAGGACTTTCAGTGAGTTAAGCCCGAACTTAGAAATTCAAAATCTTTAATAGCCTTTGGCCAGCAAATTCAGATTAACCAGTCTAAGTTTGGGCCAAAAGACTTAAACCTACTATTTTACCTTTATGCAGCCTTGGCCTACTTTTATTTTTATTTAATATATTTTTTGTCAGTAATTATCATGGTCATCATAGCCTTTATCTGCAAGAATCACCTTTGTGGGTTTCACTTTTGAATCCTGCTACATGGACTAACTCATGGATCATCCAATATTTGGATGAGAACCATGGGGTTAGTGGACTAAGTCCATGTAGACTTTTTGTTCACTTTTTTGCCAATGCTTTTTTAAAGCCATGCTTTATCAATTCCAATGTCTATCCATAATTTTCCTCTTGGCTTCATTTAAATTTCTTATTCTCTTGCTATTGGTTCATTGAAGTTGTAACTCCTTAATATGTCATATGTGAATTATATCTTAACTTCTTTGTAAATGGCTAGATTATTTGAAACAATATTTCTTGATCTTCTTTCTTTTGTTGAGGGGTAGCAAAAAGTTTCCACCTATATAAACTCATTCATGATTATGTCCTTTATTGTAACAGTACTTCATATTAAAGATGGAAATTATAAAACCAAACAACAAGTGAACCCAAAAGGGGTATAAAAGCCTTCTACCCTACACGAAAAGCAAATGACAAATTATGAGCAATGAAACAAACCATCAAACTCGATGCATCTATCTCCATGTTTGCTTAATTAATGGTGAAGTATCTTGTTTGCACTTTGCCTAGCTTTTCGTCATCCAATATTAAACATCTATTCAGACCTTCTATTTTATCTCTTATAGTTCCTTAATATTAAAGTTATTGTGGCACTTCAAAAAAATTTATTTGGTTTCACCAACTCACCTTCTCTCCTCTCATATCTACTAAATATGCACCCTATATTCTAGTTATGTACTTACCAGGTGAGCACGTTTAAGCACATTTCATTCAAGGCCACTAATGATCACTCCAACCCCCTCAACCTCAGTACAATCTCATGATTTGCACTTGATTAATTTCGCGGTCATTCATTTAGCCCAAATCCAACATTATATTGAAGTAGAATGGTTGGTACTTTAATAACATTTGAGACCAACCTTAATTCATAACCTAAGCTTTCCATCCTTCAACTCTTAGATAGGGATTTTGCAGTGAAAGATTTAGGACTTCCACAGAAGACATGTCTTTGGTTGGCCCGATCTCAAGTTATAGAGGATTCCGCCACCAGTTCTATCAGAGAAGAAGGGTTGGCCACACAATTCGTCACCATCCACGCACGTCTCCCAAGAAGGAGAGGATCCGTTGCCGTCTATGTCGTTTACTTCAAAGCAAGTCTCGGGAGAATGAGGAAAAAAAAAAAGGAATTTAGTATAGAATTTTGGCCCCACCTTTTTTATATCGGCACAACTTTTTTATTTGTAACGGGTCTAACTCGTTTCAAATCACGAATGGCTCAAATCCGCCTTATATTGATGTTTCAAATTACATATTTTGATATAGTGTATGATTGTGATGCATCTAAGTGGGCTTCAGAAATTACACTTATAAGGACGGACCTACATACATGGAGTTGGGGTAGTCACCTTGCTTGACACTTTTGGGCCTGCATTAAAAAAAAAAACTACACGAAAAATCTTAGATCCGCCCCCAAAATCCAATTGAAAATTTTGGGTGTGCCCCCTTACAAGTGGGAGGTGTACCCATGTTTGTGGGAGGTGTACCAATGTTTTGAAATTTACTAACGTGGCACATTAATGGGGTGTGGAGCAGGCCAGTGAAGGGCCCCACAATCTCCGCTCCATGCATTCATTATAATTATATATAATCAAACAAGGAGAGAAGGAACCCAAGTCCTTCATCGAAGACTCACAGGTAGTCGTCGACGACTTCAAGCGAACACTCCAACCAACATAAGAAACAACAACGAAAAAAGACCCAGAAAGAATATAAGACCCAAAACCCCTGAATTCCTGCGTCTGAGATCCAGAGTCCACACATCAAAATCTCCACGAAACCGATCTCATTCAAGCCTAAAGAGATCTAGAAATGTCTAACAAGAGTCTTGCCTCGTGGTTACTGCTTCTGTTCATCTCTCTGGGTCTCTTCAGCATCTTCTCTGAAGCAGCAGACAAGCAGCAGCACAAGAACAAGCAGAGCTCGAGGTCGAGTTCGTCTATCGACTCCTCTGCAATTTTTTCTGTCCGTGGAAATGTGTATCCGGATGGGTATGTACCAAACCCCCTTTTTCTCATTTCTTGTTATTGATCACTGTTCTTGAACGCTTTGAAGTTAATTTTGTGGGTTTTGCTCAATTGCCCTGTTTTTTTTTTTTTTAATCTTTCTAGCTGTTTATTTGATTTCCCAATTTGGTTTTGCAATTTGTGGATTGAATGCGCGCAATTGGGTGGACTTGGAACTGCATCTCAAGTGTGTTATTTTTCATGCAGAATGAGGGTTTTGTGATGATGAATTGAAACTGGTTTTGGGTAATGTTTGAGTCTTTCTTTTGTTTCTAAATTTCTGGGAAGATGAGTGTTTGTTCTAATTGATATGGACTTGCCATTTGGGGGAATTGATGTGATCACTAGGTTTGATCAAGATGATTTTGATCCTGCTTGGGTAAATTATGATGGGGCTTTTGAATGAATGCAGTTCATATAGTTTTGATGCCCCATTTTAGTTGGATTGGATAAACTACCTGTTTTTGTGACCATGGGACATCCAAGGTGAGATTACAATGTTGTGGTTGGATAATTGGGTTTTTTTTTTCTTTTGTTATAAATTGATGTAGGTCACCTGTTAGAATTGTCTGATTGAATTGATCATTAAATGCAAGGAAAATCTTAGGTGGGGCCGACATGATGGGTATTTGAATTATTTTTTGCCTGCTACTCCAAATTTTGTTATGACCATTCATTTTTATTTATTTTTGGTTGTTGATCATATCATTCAGATAAAACAACATGAAGTTTGGCTAACAAGATGGATACTCCATATTGGTAGTGGGACATTTTCGTTTACTATTTATCTTGACTATATGTTGTCCTAAACAATTATCAGATGGTTAGAAACTTAGAATCAAACAATCTTTTTTTTTTTTTTTGTGTGTGTAATAGATTATCCATGATTTCTAGGTGGGCTCTTCATGATGGACTACTATTCATTTTTTTATGATAAATTTGAACAATAAATATATTTAAAGCAATAATCATAAAACACAAATGAGAATTCAGAATCTCATATTAATGGCAAGCATCAAAGAGTCGAGACATTTAGTTTCATGTCTTAAATATTCATTGCTTTTAAAACATTTATGGAAAATGTCCAAAAAATCCAAACACATCTAAAACCGTTACATGCACTCATTTAGTCATGTGAAAATGGTGATTTTGACAAATATGATAATGTGTTTCACATATGTAACATTTCCATATATAAAACTCATTTTCCTGTCCCATGTGTAAAAAGCAAACAGCTCCTTAAAAGTGACCCATTACTTTGAATTTACTTTACAAGTGAATTGCCAAACCGGCCCTTAGGAATGTAGTCCCTAAACTCCAAAACTCTCTCTGCATGGTTTGTATTTGGAGGTCTATAAATAGGATAGCACTCAAATTCATTTTAACAAGCAACTTCGAGAAGTAATTTAAGTTTTCACTTGTCTCAGTATTCTCTCTTCTGAATGTGGGCGCACGCACATAGCCTTGTGGTGTGATTTTTTGGTGTAAAAGTTAAGGCTGCAGTTGGAGAAGGCCGACTTGATAGAGCATGTGGCTTAGTTATGCCGCACGGGCTAGAGTCAAGGGATTCACTAGGTCCTTGGCACCATGCTTTAAGCACCGGCGGCAATGCTAGTGTTTTTCTTCTATTTTGTTGTTGTTTTTTTTTTTTTTTTGGACGAGTTGGCCTAGTGGCCAGGGGAGAGCAACAAAAGCCACCCACCCAGGGATTGATCCCTGGGTGGGACTGTTGGGAGCGGGTGTGCTATCCACAATATCCGCCCTGTGATTCCCATGGTAATGCTGGTATTGTTATTACAAAATACAATTGCGTTTTCAATCAAACATGGCAATCTAGAATTGTAAATTCTTATGATTAGAAAAAGCTTTTATTCAGGTTATTCTATGTTAACCTCTACATCGGCAATCCGCCCAAGCCCTACTACCTTGATGTCGACACAGGCAGCGACCTCACGTGGGTCCAATGTGATGCTCCCTGCCGCAACTGCTTTCCAGTAAGACTGGCACAATCCTTATCAATGCCCAAGATGCTCTCTCTTTGTGAGTGTATTAATTTTTTTTTCTTCTTTGCTAGGGACCTCATCAACTTTACAGGCCCAAGAAGAACAAGCTTGTTTACTGTGAGGACCCCCTCTGCACCTCCATCCACACCCTCCGCAAGCAAACATGTGGCTCCCCGCATGAGCAATGTGATTATTTGATTGCATATGCAGATCAGGGCTCATCCCTTGGTGTCCTTGTCAAAGATGCATTCCGCCTCCACTTTGCCAATGGCTCCCTCCTTCAACCACATCTGGCATTTGGGTATAGCTGATTACATCTGAGCTTTATGCTTCTACTGCTTTCTGCCCTTGTATAAGATGTCTGTTTTCATCTGCAGATGTGGGTATGACCAACAAGTACCCAGCATAAACTCCCCAGCTCCTACTGATGGAGTGCTTGGCCTTGGCTATGGTAAATCCAGCATTATATCTCAGCTGCAAGATTTGGGTCTAACACGAAATGTGATCGGCCACTGTTTCAGTGGACGAGGTGAAGGGTACCTGTTCTTTGGAGACAGCCTTGTTCCTCATTCCAGTGTGACTTGGACGCCAATGATTCGCAACCCATCACTGTAAGATCTATTGTTCTTAGCAAGTATCTTCCATTTCTCCAAACCTTTCTCTAATGGACGTGCTTCTTTATTGTCAGTAAATACTACTCGCCTGGTCCTGCAAATCTCTTATTTGGTAATCAGCCAATGGGCCTGAAAGGTCTTCCAGTTGTTTTCGACAGCGGCAGCTCCTACACTTACTTTGCTACTCGGGCTTACGAAGCATTCATTTATGCAGTGAGTAACAAAAGAATATGTTTCTGATCCTTAGTAAATTCTATTCTTAGGCTCCACTCCTTAGGCAACAGATCAATGATCCTTTTCAGGTGAAAAAAGATTTACCTGCAAAGCAATTGAAAGAGGCACCTGAAGACAAGACCCTTCCACTGTGCTGGAAAGGCACAAGACGGTTCAAATCCATCCTTGATGTCAAGAAATTCTTCAAGCCATTAGTACTGATCTTTGCAAATGGCCAAAAAGCTCAACTGGAAATACCCCCTGAAGGCTATCTGATCATTACAGTATGCACACTTCTCAAATCCTGGAAATATTTTTAAAAATAAAATATCTTCTGCATCTACTAAATCAATTGTTTGACAGTCAAAGGGCAATGTTTGCTTGGGAATTCTTAATGGCACTGAAGCTGGACTGGGAAATCTCAATGTTATTGGAGGTAAAAAAAACCACCCAACCATATTACAAATTTTAATCATTTTTTTTCCTGTGAATTAATTGGACTTTCCTTGATGAGTATTTTGCAGACATATCAATGCAAGATCTCTTGGTAATCTACGACAACGATAAGCAGCAAATTGGCTGGGTCCATGCAGATTGCAACAGGCTTCCCAAGTCTGGAACCGCTCTCATGTGATTTCCTTCCTTTTTATGTAGCTGTCTAAAGAGGAGTTTCTCACACAGCAAATCTTTTATGTTTATTCAACAGTGCGGATAGCGGTGGTGATGGCTTCGGCAACAGTTTTACCCAGCCTTATGTTGCAAGTATGGGAATCCTAACAGATGAGTTATGACATATCCTTGTAAATAGGTCAATGTGGATAGAAAAGGAGACAATAAAAGCCGAGCTGCATTCCTCTCTTATAAAAATGCATATTGCAAATACATTTACACATCCAAAAATTGTTGAAGATGATGTGATTTTGTTGCCGCAATGTGAATCTTGAAGCAGGCACATAATAAGCAATGGAGATTTTGTGTACATCAAATACATATATTTGATCTGTTGCTGGCTAGCCCTGATTAATGATGCAAGGTTTCTCCCATCTCCATCAGCAAATAAATGTCTTCATAATCATCCAAGCTTTCTTCCATCTAGGTTAGCAAATGCATGTACTTTTACTAGATACATCTGTACAGAGAGATCCCATCTGGAGAGAGAGAGAGAGAGAGGCAACAACAACAGTAAGAACCAGCATTCTGTTCACAAACTTGTACAGTGTCATAAAACTAACATAAGGATTTTTGGACCATCCACGAGTCTTATAAATTATGCAATAATTAGTGCAAAAGTAAAGGCTTAAGCTCTGCTAATTGATGAAAAAACTACAGATCTTTTAGATAACTTTTTGGTGAACTTGATAAATGCAGTCACCCCAGCAATGAGAAGGCATTGAAGTTTTATTCAGTCTCAAGCTTTTAAAAATATCCATTTTCTTGGTCAGCCACATTGGCCTCATAGGGCTTCTCAACGGCTCAACCTGGCTGGCTTGTAAAAAAAGCAAACAACATCATTTACCAAGTTCAAAGCTGGAAGCATGCGACCTATACAATTCAAGAAATTAATTTCTTGTTGACACTAGAAATAAGTTCGGGCAAAACCAAGGCTTTAAAACTCTTATATGGTAATGTAACTTGGTCACCCTCAATTTGAGCCGCCTTGGAATCCACTGAGTTGGATGGGGTCACACCAAAACCCATAAAAGTAATTATAATGTGAAAAAATATATAAAGAGCAAGGCTCCCCTAAGCTCGAGCTTGGGGAGAAAATTTCGTAAGCTCGTTCTTGTGGGGCCCACCTTTGGTCCATCCAAATGGACCAAATACATGACCCTCTTAAATTGTACATGTCCACCAACTTTTGGTAAGATTCGAATTTATTAGACCGTTGGATTGACTATATATCAATCTAAATGGATTGTTAACCATTAAATTCTTATCTTATTGGATCTTTGAAAAAAAAAAAAGTGTTGACATTCATATCAACCTCCTCCGTCCTCTCCAAAAAATGAGGAAAAAAAAATACCCATGGATATAAACAGTAAATTTTCTTGAGATTTAATCCAACCGCGAGTGAAGATTCAGTGAGTGTAAAATTGGGTCTTATGCCAAATTATGGGATGAAAAGAGTATCAAAAGTGGCTATGCCCTGCCATGGACCATGTTCTGATCAGAGGGACCCCACTGGATTGAAGATTTGAAGTAGACCCGTGGGAGACCCAGTTAGTGAGAGTGCTTATTGGGATTATAGACACTTTAGGTCTCTTCAATTAGGCCCTAACCGAACAGCAAGTTTGAAGCAATTTACAAAAACAACAGTGAAGTTTGAGAATTTTAAAAACTGCCCTTATACTTGGTTTTAATGAATTTTAAGGAACTGTTTGGGCCTGATTTCGACAGACCTGAACTATTCAAATCTTGACCCAGCCCTCATAATACTCAATGAACTCTTCAGCAAACACAATTATGAGTTCTTCTTCATTGTCATCATCACCATGGTCAGTTATCTAGACCATCAATTTGATGGCCTTACAAAAAATTGAAGATATACACAAATAGTCTCCCATATTATATCAGCTGCCACCTTTATCTCGTCAATGTGAGGTAAGGGCAAGTGCTACTTTTGTTCAAAGTAGGCTTAAATTCAGGTCGGCAATTTTTCTCTTTCCTGGGTCAGCTGCTTGCTTGAAAGCTGGCCTTTATTTTTATAGGATGGGGCAAGCACATCCAAAAGTCAACATGCAGCAAAGGATTTATACAAATAACCTGCCATCTTGAAAGGTTAATCTGGGAGGCCTTCAAATAACCTAAAGTGGCACCCATCTCTCCACATTATGAAGCTTATGGATAAGCTAGTAGATAGAACTACAATATTATAGCTTCAATTGTATCAGCGGGAGTTGTTCAGAAAAAAAACAAGTGAAGAGTAATAATATACAAGCTGATCCTATAGTACCTAGAGATGTTTAGGGGACAACTACTGTGACGCCCCGGAGTCCCACATCTACTATAGAGAGGAAAGTGATTAGGATTATATGTAGAGCTTACACCCTTACCTTGCATGAGGCCTTTTAATGGGTTGAGGCCCATCAGAAACAAAACCGTGAGGCCAGTGGGCTAAAGCGGACAATATTATGCATGCGTGTAGGGTGGGGCGTTGGAAATGGTATCAGAGCCGACTCTCGACTAGTTCGAGTGTGGGTCCCCTGCCGTGGGCGGGCCAAGAGGGCTCGCAGGCTACAGGGCCAGGCAGGCTACTACACCCCGGAGTCCCACATCGACTATAGAGAGGAAAGTGATTAGGATTATCTATAGAGCTTACACCCTTACCTTGCATGAGGCCTTTTGATGAGCTGAGGCCTAGGCGTTACAACTACCATCCTAAATGTTGAAGGATATTCTAGATACAAAAATGGACAATCAATCTTAAGACCTCAAAAGCAAAACATAGTTTTCCAACTGAGTGGTCAACCAAATTCAGGCAGTTAACCAGGAAACTTAGCAGGTCGACAAGCCAGGTCAATCCAGAAAATCTATACAAATTTTATATGAATTTTTATTCCAATTTTTTGCTTTCATTTAAGTATATCTTAACTAATAAAATTTTACTTATGCAAGTCTTAATGTACAAGTTATGTTTGTTTCTTTAATATGTAAGGATAATATCCATTAGATGACCCAACGGACTCGGACAAAACAGGACAAGCCAAGCCTTGTCATCAGTCAATCCATCAGGTCAACTGGGTTGCAACTAAAACTCATTCAAACCAAGATCAATCATACTCAGGCACCTAGCATATGACCATGTCAAGTCAACTCAACTCAACTGGGTCCCTAGGGTCCAAAAACTATCATTCAACACATGTTAACCAAAATATAAAAGGGGCATCTGTTTGACGAGGGCAACAGAATTTCCTTTGTCCAATAACAAAAAAAAAAAAAAAAGAAGCAGCAGAAGACTAACCTCAAGGAGCATTAGTTATCTGCAGAATATATTTGCAAAGAAACTTGATAGGCTACAAGGCATTACTTGAACACTGCATGATTACAATCAAGCACTCATTGATCAGTATGAAGACATCACTCTGCAAGCTAAAGCACAATAAAATAACATCAATTCACTCATTCAGTTTTATTTTATTATTATATTTTGCTGACTGCACAAATCCTACATTTTGGGATTTATTGAATCAAACACCTACACAGGTATTGGACTCCAACATAGATACCTCTACTCATGCAAATTAGCATTCAAGGATACTTTTATCTTTTCACACTTGTAATGTGTAACTTGTACGAGTTAAGTGATGGCTAGATATGGAAGTCTTGAGCTTTCCTTTAATTGTTATGGACTTGAGTTATTCACAACCCTGCCCATAAGAGAAGTTCAACTTCCAATTGGCTGTGCTAGATAAGGTTTAATTACCTTTCTCCTACAACTCATATGAGCTCGAATATTAAGACTTTTGTGATGGGTACATTTACAAAACCAAACAAAGTTGGGATTAAGAACATGAAACCCCTTGCATAGTTGGAAATAAGTCTCAAGAGAAGTTTAATTAATTAAGCGGGGATCTTAAGAGACATGAATGATATGCCGATATTGATCAGATCCCCTAGGAGAAAACATTCGCCATTACATTATAGAGCAGCCTCTAGTCTAAATCTTCCAAGAGATGAATCCATGCAACTTCACTGGTGTTGGAAAGAAGATTCGGTTAATAGGCAGGTTGCCCTTCCTAGCTGAAATCCGTCCCCAGAAAGGGCACCTACATTGAACTTTGATGGCATTATTGTCTTTGGGAATCCAAGGAGGGCAGGTATCGGTGGCATTTTGAGGGACTTAACAGGACCTTATTTACTTTCTAGGTCCCAGTGGCTGTTGCTTCATTGGACAAGGCAGAGTCAAAAGGCCATTCTTTTGGGTTGCAAGAAGTTCAAAGGCAAAACAGCACACAGTTGATTATAGAGGGAACTCCCTTTGTGCCATCCATTTTATTGAAGGAGGTGCTGCACTGCTGCTGCTCCTTGTAGACTTGTAGTACTGTCGTCTATGACGCACAGATACAGACACAGGTATGGACACGGACACAGGGAACGGGGGTTCGATACGCCAACTTCAAAAAATCAGGACACGTATACGGTACAGCATCACAAATTATATTTATAAAAAAAAAATTTTATATATAGAAAATATTTAAAAAAACAAACATAGTTAGAGAATTTTAGAAATAAAACTTGTATCCAGCCCAGCCCATTTATAAGATTTGACCCAGGCCCTATACTAATTTTATGAAACCTACCCCATGCCAAGGGCCCAGCCCATTTAACCAAATCTGCCCTAGGGCCAGCCCAGACCCAATCCCCAACTTCTTTAATAATAGGCATTCCTGATAAAGTATCTGTTTTGAAGACAGCCTTTTCCCTACTCTTCTCCCTCTTTCCAACAAAAGGCAGAAAAAAGGAACGAAAGAAAGAACGGAAGGAAGGAAGAAGGAACAGGAGGAGGACGACGATGTGTGCTACAAGCGGCGGTGGGGGTGGACGGGAGCGGCAGCGGACCTGAGCGGCGGTGGCAGTAGAGGCGACGACAATAGCAACCCTAGGACACAGGTAGCCCTGTTTCTTCTTCTTCTTCTATTTTTCCTTTTTCTTTCTTCTCCTTCTCCTTCTCCTCCGCCTTGACCATCTTCCCTTACAAACTTTTTTTTAAGGACAGAGGACCCATTTTTTCCATCTCTTGATCACACGAAATGGGGAAAAGGGTTAGGATTTTCTTTTTTCTAACATTATAAAAAAATCAGATGAAGGTGATTAGGAGATTTGGGAGGAAAATCGTTGTTTCAACCAATTTCACTTTTTCCCCATAAATTCAGGAAAGCTGTATCCTAAATTTATGCACCGTATCCCATCCGCATCTTGTCGTATCCCGTACCCATATCCGTATCGGACTGTATCGGCATGGGTACGATGGGCGAAATGCCGTATCCGGGTCTCATAGATTGTCGTAGTAGTGAATGTAATTCATGATATGACAGGGGGTTTGCTAATATCTCTCACATCATCATCAAAAGCCTTATTCCGTTATGTTGCGGTTGGCTACATGAATTTTGTTTCTACATTTCGGTCTATCCTGAGCCAATCCTTGATAGGTAGCGCCAATATCACACATATTAGGTGCAAATGCTAAAGTGGGCAGTTCTAGGCTGTAGCTCAACTGGTTAGGGAGATCAAATGCACCCTTTAGGGAACGAGAGTGTAAATTCGAATCCTCCCTAGCAAAAAAAAAAACTGATGTGGACTCTCCAGAAAAAGTGAGCATTTCTAGGCAACATATCATTTTTATGACCTAGCTGTGTGCTGGTGGATAGGGATATTATTTTGATGCTCACTGGAATTTTTTTTGGGCCTCTTCTAGGTCACCGTGCTGTCATGGCCCTGTATAGTTAGTTTTCTTTCAGTATGTTCTCATATAATGCACAACAGTTTTTCGGCCTTGTTTGGTATCTGTACTCTTATCCCAACAGTGTCATCCAAAATAGAGTCATAAAAAAAAAGATACATAAAAAAGGCTAAAATCAGAAAACGTGCTCCATCTCTAACCAAAAAAATAAAATAAAATCAGCCTCTACTTTTTTGAAACCCCACAGCTCTTATTTTCAAATGCTCAAATTGGGGCCTTTCATTATAAGAGGATTTGCCTCTACTTCTCTAAGGCGAGTAGAGGGAAGAATTGTGTGCCAAACATTCTTATTTGTCAAACCTCTACCTGCTTTAGACATTTAGACCAAGTAGAGGTTGGGAATAGAGAAGCCAAACATGCACTTCTATTAAATATAATACACCCATTCACTATTCCCAAAAATGGATGGTATGCATTAACATGCTAAAAATATAAAAATGGTGCTAGGAGCAGAGAACCAAAAGAATGAAACACCAATAAAATTTTTAGTAAGCATTGAAGAAACAATGCACCAACAAAGAATTACCTTTGCTTGGCAGATCTTTGTTATAGCTTCAACATGAAAGCTCTGCAGTTCTTCAAGAGCAATCGATGTCCAGACCACCAACATCTTCACCCTGGAAGAGTATGAAAGAAGTAGTAGATGCAAATCAAGCACTAAAGCTAAATGTAGGCCATGGTTCATGGGTGCTGTGAGCTGCTATGGTTGAGGATATTGCTAGAAGAATTATGTTTCAAGCAAGGTAGACCTAGGACTCATTGTGACAGTACATCGACAATAAAATTTGCAAACAATCCAATGTATCATCAAAGAGCAAAGCATGTGGGAGTTGATGCCACTTCATCAAGAGAGAAATCAAAAGGATGTGAGGCTAGCGTGAAGAAATACAGGTGAACAGATTGCAGGCTTCCATACAAAAGCAGTAATTGGAAGAAGCTGAGTAATTTTTTTGTCCAAGCTTGGGCATAAGTGAACATATATGCACCAACTTGGGCGGAAGTGTTATGAGATGAGTGTAGGAGGTATTTGAAAATAAGTAGGTTTCAAGGACTTGCATGTAATTTGAAAAAAACTAGCGGTAGGAGTCTTTTTTTGTGATTATGGAAAGTTCAAATAAATTACAAATCTGGCTGTGGCTGTCCAACCCTAACAGCACAACCATAATATTCTCTCTGCCTTCACCCACCCTCCAAAAAAAATTTCTTTCTTTTCATCTCTGATCTTTTCTATTTTAGCGTTCTCTTACCTTTGGGGGGTGGGGGGAGAGAGAGAGAGAGAGAGTATTTCTTGACATAAAGAAATCCAACTGTTTAATATTCTAAGAAGCCACGAGGACCATAGGAAAAAGTTTTCTTCTTTAAAGAGAGCACTGTAAATGTAAAAATAAGTAAAATTCAAGTGCTGATAAAGCAGAAACATTAACTTCACCAGCCAATAAAAACCCATACCTTTAATCTAGATATAGTTCTTTCCAGTTCTTTGCACCTTCTCCTTTCATTTTCATAACTAGCTCTAACTTCTTCCAACATGTTCAGATCACCTGTATTTCCATTATTTTTGTGTACTTCGAACATTTTGTTCGTGTTGCCATTAGATGAAAGAAATCCATTTTGTGTTTGAGACATATCAGAGGTATTTTCCTTCTCAAGTGACATATCCTCAGAAATGACACCGATCTTCCTCATTTTTGCAACCAGCACCCACATGTTTGCTAGCTCATTCTCTAAATCTTCTTCACGCCGTTTTGCTTCATCAATCCTTTTTTGTAGCTCACCTTCTACTTGATTCTTCTCAAATAATGCAGCCTCCAAAGAACCTTCTCTCTGGAATCTTGCATTAAGCTCTCTCTGCAACTCCTCAATCAAAACTTCATCCTCCAGTTTGCTCAAACCATCAGGTCGTGCACCATTGCTCTGGTCCAGCTTCCCATCAAATGAATTTTTCCTATGACAACAACCGGGTCTGCAACGGACCAGCTCCTTTGCTGCAGCCAAGTCACCAGTCAACTTTTCATTTTGGTAAGAAAGTTTGGTCACTTCCTCAGCCAAATTCCTAAGCTCAACTGCCGCTGCTGCTGCCAACTCCTTGGCATAAGATGCTTCTTCTGCCAGCTTTTGGCTATGAATTTCAAGCCCATCTTTTTCTTCAATGAGTCTCACCTTTTCTTGCTTCAGATTCTCTATCTCAGCAGCCTAAGGTGAAAGACATACAATACATATTTATCTTATCAATATCCAAATTATTCTCACAAGTAACAATAGTATCTTAGGATTTCATCAGATGTTGCAAAGAAGAAAATAGTCCTTTATTGAATAGACCTGAGTGGCCATTATTTTAAGGGCAGAAGGAAATAACCTGCATGAGAACTTGAGAATTTACAGAAACGTCGCTATTGCACCCTTTATAGTCTTCCAGTGCGATTGTGTCAGGTACGCTCTTGACATTTGACAGTATTTTGCCTTCAACATAGGTAACCTCAGAAAAGCCGTGCCCAACCACCCATCCACTATTCTCTCTAGATGCCTCTGCAGTAAAATTCCTGAGCATATCAACCTCATTGTCTGCCATTTGCTTTTGATGGCTGGAGCTTTTATCTATTATAGAACTGAGTTGCTGCCTTAGCAGAAGAATAGATTCTTGCATCTCAGCATTTTCAGACATCTGAGAAAATTAGAGATAACTGTCAGTAATTTTATATATCTCAAGACTAGCAACCAGAGTAGGTGCAGTGAAACAGGAAATGTAACCTTTATCTGAAGTTGCTCTTGAAGAATTCTATTATCTGCTGACTTGATCTTCAAATCCCACACCCCGTTAAGACAGTGTTAAAGAATAAGTCAGCACAGTGTTGAATTGGAAAAGAAAAAAATTTTGATATCCTAGGCAGCAAATTATTACGAACACACCTCTAGCTCAAAAGTTACTTCATTTAACTGAGTAGTTAGCTTTGACAAAGCCTACAAGAAATCACAACTTTTCTGTTAGTAACAGGTTTTTTTAGAAAAAAATAAAAGGAATGAACTGCCATCTGCCATACCAAAAATTATAAAAAAACCAAAAAGTAGCTCTACTTCTCATGAGGAGATGTCAATTTATGTCTTTTAGGCATTCTGAAGGATGGGTAGGCTAAATCTGAATTATGTTAGAGAGTCAGTATGGACTTATATGTAAATCAGGAAGTATTACAGGTAGCTTTGTAAATAGAGAAAAGATGTGGAGAGTTCCTTGTAAAGTCGCCCAGCCCTAAGGGATACCTCCATATGCTCTATCTTATTTAAGTTGCTCTTCCTGTTTCATCCAAGGTTTATTACTAAAACCCTAGAATAACTCTAGAATGCATATTTTATAACAGATTAAAGTAGACCAAATGGTTCAAATCTAATCATCCTAACCTGTGATTTCGAGGCTTCAAAGTTTTAACACTTAGATGAAGTGTGTTTGCTCCTTAATCCAACAGTAGATACCAGTCCAACAAGTGTCAAGTCAATAAATGCCAACACAGGCAGTAAGGAGTAGGGTAAGGATTTGACTTCATCATAAGGATCCAACTCCCTCTTGAAAATTTTCTTGGCCATATTTAGTCAAATTTGCCACCAAAGCATTACAAAAGGTCAGTTTTTCATCTACATCAGCGCCATAATCAAAACTCCTTTTTTCCTTTTTTTTTATTTAGTTTTATGTGGAGCACCTCTCATTTCTGAATATTTCCTATGCTGCTGAGAACTAGTTATTTTAACCAACATAACAGTTACCTGAGACATATCAATGCTATTTGATGTATGTGGAGTGGCTTCAATTGACCCTATCATACGCTGCTCAAGAAGACGCATTTGAAGCCTTTTCTCATTAATTTCACCCTTCAACTTCTGCGTGTTTTCCTATTGAAAACCATATAATCATCACCAAATATTCTATTGTTCGAAGTTAAAACAAATTCTTTACAGGGTACCGCACATGCCTGAAGATGTAAATCATCAGGATTCTTGGCTGCTTGCTCCGATAACCTTTTCAAAGTACTTGTACACAGGGCTATCTCCCCAGCCAACATTTTCACCTGCTCACGGAGTAGATCCATTTTGATCTGTAATAGTGTTTTCTGTCTGAAAAAAAGAAAAAAAAAAAAGAAAAAAGAAAAAAAGGAAGGGCATGAGCACATATATAACCAAATGTGAAGCGCCTACTTTTTTTTTCAAACATGATAATCTTTTGGTCATTTAGCTTCACAATAGTCCTCAAGTCCAACGAACCAATGATCAACGATTACATGTTGAAAGTACATGATTAGTAAAATGTTGAATGATAAGCTAATGAATTGACAGATAGCTTTAAATAGGAATGTCGTATAGAGTATAGACCACAAACTAATTTTGTTTCCAAAATTATTGTCAACAAAGAAAACAATCAAGCAAAAAAAAATTTTGTTAGGAAAAAGTAGAAAGAAATGAGCATCGATATTCATGAATAACATTCACAAATTACAACAATATAAGTAAAAGTACACATTTTTCTTTATATTAGTGGTAATATGATTAACACATATTACATACTACTATAAGATAATGATGGAATTGTCTTGATCGAGAGCAGGAAATGGCTTATTTATAATGGAAACAGCTACATGTTTTTAAGCATGAACCACAAACAAACTAGAACAAGGTGCTTTATTAGCTACGTGATAGCAGTAGATAAAGCTTAAAAAATCATCTCACAGGTGGCAGCCGGCGTCCTCTGACAGTTGCGCTAAACAAGTCACCTGCTTGTGTTCTTCCTGGAAAAGAATCAACAGTTGAAGAACCATCGCCTCTTCTACTCACTGATTTCCTTCTTTCATTGCTCATGTCATGATTTTTCAGTTGAGATGACTGTGAACTGGATGCAGGAGATCCACTTGCAGAGGTCTCACTCTCAGCACTACTTGATCGCCCAATAAGATGCTCAGGTTTCTGCATGACAAGCACCCTTCAAATATGCACATCTATATCCAAGAAAGCCGACAAAAATAACAGTCCACATTTGAAATAATATGAAAGCCTCAGAATATGCCTATTGCTGGCGTGGACACTCTACCATGTAGGTAATATATCAGGATGCAGGCTGCCAGACCCCAAGCAAATTTGAGAAACCAGATTTGCCAAAACATCCACACAAACATATTCAAATAATAATAATAATTAAATTGGGGATAATACCACGCCATCTTCTACTTTTCCACTTAACCCCTATTTAAAATCTTGTTCCTTGTAACTCAGACAATTTCAGTCAAGGTTTTTACTGGCCTCTCCCTTATATAACTTGAAACCCTTCAGTAATCCTTTTGTTTTTTTTTTTTTTTTTTTGTTGTTGTGGGGGGGGGGGAGGGGTGTTCCCAATCTTTGGGTCTCAAGTAATATTCCTTGATTTCCAAAGATGGAGAAACATTTTTCTTTGGCAGTATATTTTATTTAATTTTTTGAGCATAAATTATCATCAGACAACAAAAAAAAGAGGATTGATGATAAACTGTTTGTTACATTACAAAGAAAATATGCAATATGGCGGTGACAATTTTTAAGGAAGACCCTGGATCAGAAACTCCCCATTTAAATTGTCACTAACCGAGCTACATTTGGACTGGAGACATTCACTGCAACACTTTGATGTGATTACATCACCTACAACACTTTATTCCAATGGTGAATACTGCTTCATTCTGATTGATATTCAGGCCAATAAAAACTAAAGAGAGATTGTGATGTAAAAGTCTACTTTGACAAAAAATATCCTACTGTGTATAATTTACAAGCCGTTTATAAAAGCAAGTGTTGACACTATACAATCATTTGTCATCGAATTTATGTTTTTAAAATATATGCATAAACATAAACCAAATTAAGATTAAAACTATAAAATAAGAATGTAGCAATTTTCATTTTAGGACTAAATTTTACACAGCCTAAACAAGTTAGTTAACATCTAGAGCCATTCCTGGGAGTGTCTGATGCACATATCAACATCCATGCATCATTCTTACCAATGTAAAGGACTTCCACAGCTAACAAGTTTTGAGGAGTGTCCTTGTTACAAGCATCACAGCCTTGACTTTCAAAGAAACTGATTATTTCAAAGTAAAGACTTCCATAATGAAGCTATAAGGATCCACCAAATACATAAGTAATTCCTTTCAAGAAACTGAAATTTAAAGGCTCGAGAAAGCTGATGGATCAATATTATCTGAAAGTGAGGAAAAATAGAAAAGATAAATATAAATTATATGTTCCCCATGAACCCATTACACTTTGTTTTTTTTTTTTTTTTTACCTTATTTAATAAGCTTCTGTTCCCAAATATCTGATCGCTTATGTATTATGTTGGTTACCAAATTATTGGTTTTCATCACAAGGGAAAAACTCATAGCATCAGTTCAACTCACGACCATGAATCCTCCTTATAGAAGACAGAAGCATTAGTATCATAACTCAACACAAAAAAAACACTCCACAGTTTTAGAATGCCTGATGATCAACGCCTCGTTCTAAATAAGATCAACAACACTCCGCGGTTTTGGAACTAATGAGAAACAAAGTAATCATAGATCTTCATACAAGCAATAATGATGAAATGACAAAGGTAAAAAGAAGGATGAACTCACCCGCAGTTTAAACCAACCAAGCATTCCACGGCGCCTGTTCCTTTTGTCATCTTTGACAGGGTCATCTAGATTGATGGCATCAGATATCCCTCAGAAAGCTCTGAATCAAGACTACCAACATCATCATCGATCATGTATTCACGTTTCCTATCAGGCAAGTATGCTAGCTGCATAAACAACTGAAGTTTAGCAAAACATTTTAGGACTTAACGCAGACAAATGAGCAGTTCATTGAATTAGCATATAAAACCGTCACGATGGCTTTAGTCTATACAGCACTTGAAACTACGCCTGACCAGATCATCAGAAAGCAGCTTGTAGACAAAGGTAAGGTAGAAGTTATAATCAGGCACCTCATCTTCTGCAAAAGAGTGCCTTCGCCTGTGGTCAGCCTTCGCAGGAGTATTTGAATATAATGAATTCTTTGAAGATACTAAAATTAGTTTTGTCAACCGTTGAATTCTTCCCATTAAGGCTGCTTTTTTTCTTGCTCCTCCTCCTCCAATCTTGACTGCAATTGACTTGGCCAGCTTCCAGCTTTAATATCCAAAGAACAAGAAGATTAGGTCGGAGAAAAATGAAATCAATAGGACGTTAGATAACAGAACAAGATCTTGCCACTGATACCAATTCAGGAAATCTGACCTAAGATGCACATAACTAGCTAGGAAGGAAAGAAGGAATTAGTTGTTAAGAACAAGAACATGATTCTAAATTCTAATTAATTTTTTTTTTTTGGTAAAAAAATTCTAATAAAGTTGAGATCTAACAAGTGATGATTTTAGAGGCATTGAAATCCTATGTGAGATCCTTTTGGGAGCCTTCATTTATTGAAAGCAACTTTTGTAATGGGATTTCTTAGGCTTCGGTGTACTAGGGGCTCCTGGAAGTTTCATTTATATCTCAATGAAATTAAGGATTTGTCTTCTTCATAAAGGAGTTTTTCAGCATGATCTGCAAATTAGATGGCGGATGGTTTGGCTAAGTAGGGAGCGACCAATGCGGATTAAGTGTCTCTTTTCTTTTCTTTTCTTTTCTTTTCTTTTTGGTTTAATTTTCGAAACTTTTTTTTTTTTATTAATTCTCTTTTAATGCAGTTTTTTGTTCCTTTTATTTGGGTTTTGTCATTTGGGTATTGGGTATAGTGCTCGCATACCTTCACTACTTTGGGTTATGGTCTGTTGGTTTAGTCTTTCTACTCCTTCATTTATATAAAATTTTCATTTACTGAAAAAAAAAGAACAAGAACAGCAAACAGTTCTAGCATGCAGACAGTTAATTCTGCAAGTCATCTGGTATTTTACTAGCAAGAAGTGAAAGCACAGACCTGAAGCTTCAAATTGAAAAGATCATCTTGGCTGGATGCAACAAAATATGGTTTCTCCATTATGCCACGCTTTTACTTGATGAAGCTCCTGTTTTAAGCTGGATATTTCCCTCTGATACTTTTTAATGAGAGACTTTTCATCCATAATCTGAAACAGAGAAAATAGTAGTGTCAAATCTTTGAGTGGGTAATATCTGAACATTAAAATATGAAATTTCGAGACCACCTTATTTTGAAAAGCTTTAATCTCCACGTGCTTGCTACGGTGTGCAAACTTCAATGTATTGTGGGTCTCTTCACTATTGCTAGAGGCAGGTGTAACAGTGCAAATGAGCTACAAAACGTGTTCATAGAAACTGTTACTAACTGAATGAAATGCAACAAATAGCTTGATATTTCATTTAGTTTTTTTTTAAAACAGAACTTACATATATAGGAACAACAGAAGGAAAATTTAACTTCACAAAAGAACTCACAGAAACCCGTCCATAGACCACTAAGAGAGGACTGCAGCAAGCGAGTAAGTTTTGAATCTCTGTAAGGAACATGTTGTAGCCTTGCCATCTGTTAGTTTGGCAATCACCTGCAATGAGTTACAGGTGGTAAAGAACACTCAATCAGGCAAAAAATAGATCACAGCAGACTGAATCAAATCATTATGTGTGAAAGTTAAATTACTGAAAGGGTGATGATATTAACCCCATAGACATACAGACATTCAAAGAGAACTCAAATGCAAAATGGACAAACCAACTCATTGTTTACCATATGTAAATTACTGTTTAAAGGAATCTTTCTCGAGGACATTCCTACATACAGATGTCCGCATTGTCACAGCTGGTGCCATGAAATTTGGGGGTCCCCGTTCTCTGATGGGGGTTCCAACTTCCAACCTCTTTAATGTCCAGATGCAGACATCCTGGAGGAGAAAATTCTGCGCTGTTTAAATATCTATGTATGAAGGCAACTGGGGTGGTTCAGCCACTCCATCATTAGTTGAGTCTTGTTTATGACCAACGATAAACAAGATAATTTTGAGCCGCATAGTAAGAGGACATTATGTTCCCTTAACCTAATGTTTTTTTTTCCCTAAGAGATTCACTGACACAGTGGAGGAATTTAGGATATTGCTTCTTTCAGGCAGTTTCCTTTCTACCAGATCCTTCAGTAAGGCAAACAATATGACCAACTGTTAGTAGGGAACAAATTATTCAGTTCTGTTGTATGATGTGATTTCCACTTGCAGTTGTTTGCGTTGTTTTCCTCCTCCAACAAAACTTACTATTACCATCTAAAAAAGAGGTTGAAATTCCACAGGTTGGATGATAAAAAATTGAACTCCAACCCCAGAAAAGGAATACTAAATTTATTCAACTCCAAATTATAATATGCATGCACACCTCTACCCATAAAAAACATCACCAAGAATAGACAAAATATATGGTCAAGGACATAAACTAAATGAGAGTTGCTCGTGACATTCTACAGGAATAGTCATGTAATCAACTAAGTTTGAGGAAAAAGAGCACAGTTTCAAAGACCAATGATAAATGCCCATGATATAGTCATGGAGAAGAAAATACAACTTTAGCATATTGAAGCAATTCAAAAATAATAAACTAAACAACATTAAGATATAAAGGCAAAGGAGATTACAGTCCCAAGAGTGAGTAAGCTTTTATTTATGTATGAACCTTCTTTTCTCCGCAATCCAGTTGTCTCAGTTTTCGAACTTTCAGATCCTGCAAGATCAATTAAGTTCTGCAAAAGAGAGTTGACTTTAGAAAAGGCCACTCACATACTATATGACACCATTGAAAACAAATATTCCAAATCTACTTGGGATCCCAGCAGAAAGATTAATAAATTAGAATAAAATAGTAAACTTCTATAGAAACATATACCAACTGGGACAATGTCACATCTTCCTCCCCTTCATTTTCACCACATGGGCTGCTTTCAATAGTCTGCTAGAAAACATACTTAGTAAAAAATTTAATCTGCAAATCACATAATCAAGTCTACTGTAAAAAGTCTTAAAAAATTAAGAAAACAATGAAGGTGAAATTGTACAATTCAATAAAAATTTATAACAAAATACAGCAAAAGTTATTTGAGCACATCAGAAATGCTTCAGTAGGAGAAAATCATATATAACTTAGAAATTTGTTACAAACACTCAAGATGTTTACTCCGCGGGAAAGAAGTAAACATGATGAAATATCATCACCACCAAATACTTATCAATAGATGTCCATTTTAGCTAGCTTTGGCCTCTTTAGTTAATCTCAGCCCACCAAATCAGATTTCAGTCAATTTGGTAATTTTTATCGTCTTGCTTAATCTTTTTTTAAACCCAAAAAAAAAAAAAAAAAACCATTCACGGCTCAGTATGTTATTTCAGGTTATCACAATTATAATTGAAGCTCTGAGCTTAGAATGCATGTCATAATTCATATTTAATTGCCACACACACATGAAACATGGATTATAATTTTTTTTTTTTTGACATGTAGAAACAATATATTGCATTGTAGAAGTTAGTTAGAGGGGTAGCTCAGTTGGCCTAGGACAACGGTTTTGCTCCTAGAGGTTGAGGGTTCGAAACTGCACTACCACACTAAGGCACAGGGGATTACCTGGCTCCCCTGGGCCATAGGGATTAGTCCGGCCCGAAGGTCTGGGACACCCTCCATTATAAAAAATAATAATAATAAATTAATTAATTAATATATATATTATATAAAATTCGTCTTACTTTTCATTTTTTACTACTATCCTAATTTCTAATTTGGTATATATTTTTTAAAATTTTTTAAAGAATTCTGAAAAGAAACACCAAGACACTGAACTAGCCAAAATGTTTCAGGGAAAGGGGTTCAGAACGAAAGTGCTTTGCCATAGAGCATGCTTTGTTACTTTTCATCAGTAAATTTATTTCACTAGCTAAGCCCTCAAAAATGATAAAATTAAAATATTTTTTTTTTTAAAAATCACTTACAACTCAAATTTTTAATTGGACATAAAAGGAAGGTGTTCGCTAGAAAGATTTTAAGCACTTCTTATAAAAAAAAACCTTTGGAGGACATCAGCATGGGATGGAAGACAATGCAACAATAAAAAATATTTAGTGATGACTGATAAAGCAAGCTGAACATCTTTATAAAGACCAAGAAACCAACCAATAAATCTAACATGAACATAAGACAACCTAGCATAATGGCATCAGGCAAATAGATGGAAACACTTTTTTTATCACTATGATGAGCAATTTTAGTTGCAAGATGCCAGAGCATAGTTGGAAGGGCTCGTGCCTGAAATCACAGCGTTGGGGATTCGAAGCAGCATACCTTTGTGTGTGTGGGTGCACAAGTGCATGAGAGAGAGAAAGAAGAGAGAGGAGGGATCCTAGATTTTTGTTGAAATAGTGAACATAATTATGACAGATATCAAGCCAGCACTACAAAAAGCACGTGCATTTAGTGAAAATATCTGGAAGTTATTAGAAAATTTTGAGGAAGAAAATTACCAAGGTGAAAATAGTGTGGCTCCGACTACTAAGTAAATTAAAATTATTAGAACCCACGTGCCTGTGCTCTGCAACCACATCACAATCACAAGCATGTTAAGAATTCGCAAAACAAGCAAGCATGCAACTAGAAAAGAAATAATGAGGTGCCAAATGGAACATCAACTAGATCATGAACAAACTATGAACAAAATTTCTAATGGATTTAAAACTTAGTATCAGGGTCCAACTCATCATCACCGTTCTGATACAACTCTGACAGGTCACATGAGACAGTGCCAAGATCATGTGACACAGTAGAGACAGAGTCTGTTATGGTCCGACCCAAGTCTTGGTATGTACTACTACGAGGGAAGAGTGATGAAAAATAACAGTCTCAAACCAACTGCTGTTTTTTCATCAGTGATACCCAAAAAGACAGAAGTGAATGAAAAATTCTAGACTTGCTATTACTAGAGGTGATTTGCCCCTGTTATCAGATGGGCCAAGTCTAAGCCCCTCAACCATGAAGTTAACTAACTAGATTAGACTAAAATCCAGCATTTCAAAAAAAAGATTAAATTCCTTTTTAGGTAAGGGGTTTCACTTTTCAGCTTCACCGTACTGGTTGACCATATCAAGCATTTGAAATTTGCAACACTCAGTAATGACAATTTGAAAGAATCTTCTCAATTTAAATTGGATTACACTAGCTTGTGTCCACTCTTCCCACGCTATACTGACCCTAATCGTGACCCTCCTTCAAGCCCGCTTTCCTCGTAGCCCCTAAGTATCAAGATATAACACAATGTGGTGTTTAGTGATTTTCTACTTGGAACAAATCAGCCTAAATCTCAAATCCAATTAAGTTCACTGCACCTAATTTCATCTTCATCGTCCTAATTTCCAACTCATTCTAACTTAAAAACCCTCCTAAATGTTCTCATACATTCAGTTTCTTTCTTCAGTAATTAGTTAGCAATCCAATCATTTGCAAACAACATATGACAAGGAGATTCATCGGAGATTTTTACATCAAATCATCCTTAAGCAATGCAAATAAACAGGGGCTAAAGGTGAGCCATGACGCAAGCTTAGCTCCAATCATCTCTTCACCAGCAAAATTCCTTACAGTTGTTTATTGGCCCTTCAAACTGTCTGTTGTAAATCTCCAAATATTTATCTAAGATACTTCTCTTCAATGCCTGCCAAATTAGCTACCATGATTGATACCTTAGTGCAGATTTTCTTCAAATTTATAAAACATATAAATGTAAACATAACTTCTTCTCTTTTAAACTTACACATGAGTTGTCTAAGAAAATGATTTATGTTATAGATCTACTAACATAAACCAAAGTAGTAGTCATAATTCATAAATATTAGATTATTGGGTAGATTACTATGCTACTCTCCCCCAAAGATTGATGTAATGTTTATTCCTTAAGGTTTGCTAACTGCCAGCGTGTTGTAATGTTGATTGGAATAAAATATGATATTTCTCAACAAAAAAGAAATGTCTTTATTCATGATCTAGTTCAGTAATTCTCACATGCTCTGCATTTAACATTATGCACTGACTTCATAAAAGAATCGATGAGTACTTCTACAAAGAGATTAAACATTGCATGTCCTAAAACCATAGGTGTCAGTTTCAACTTTCAAGTACCTTCTCCAGATGCGATCAAAGAAAGGGCATGAGCAGGGGATAAAACAACCTCTTCTTTGATTCCCTCCACATAAGTTCCCTACATGACAAAAGTACCGAGTATTCACAAGTGCAAAGGTAGAAAAAAGTACTCAAAATTCTACAAGATGTTCAAATCATTCTAGTTAAGGGAATAACACGTATGGAAAGCATAAAACCCACAGATCTGCCCAATTTGAAACATTACTCAGAACTTGATTCCTTTCACATAACAGGAACCCAGTTGCAAATTACGACTATAGTGATCCTCTTCAGCCAAAAAAAAAATTAAGACTAGTGTATAACACGCTCAATGTGTCTGTATTTATGAGGATTAAGGAATGACGCCTGTTTGTTGGCAAGTAGGTAACATCAAAACTTTCTAAAATTCTAGCAGTGAAGTGTTTCTGTAAATGGTTTGTATGATACCTCTGGACGTAGTCAATAATTCCTATGTATGACAAACATATACACATGCACAAACACAAGTACATGTGTTCAAATGCCCATATGCAAATGCACAAGCAGGTATTCTGGACCACATTGAAATGAAAATTATCAATTTTTTGAGCAAGATTTATTGTCAAACTCCTTTTCATCAACAACATTACCTGGGGATCTTCCCTTATTCGCAGATTCTGCCCTGCTGGATCAAGCAAATCATTAATAACCTGGGAAAATAGATGTAATAGCAAATATTAGCAAAATATACAGAAATAGTTCACATTCATTTTTACCAAAATTTCAGACAAAACCAACTTAGTCTATTCTACGGGTTGGTCTCCTACGTTCCAGTGCAATCTCCAGGGGATGAGATTGAATCACTAGTTGCACTTTTATGGGATCATCAGGAGTGTTTGCATATCAAATTCAGGTCAGGGTTAACGTTTTTTGGGAGCCAGGGAAAAATGGTGCACTTTCTGTTTAATCTTTTTTTATGAAAAGTTTGGAAGTTACAGAACAAACTTCTCATTGATATTCTTATTTTTTGTTGGTGCAGGCTCCTCTAGCAAGTCCTTGCATTTTCTTGGAACGGCAATCTTGGGGAAAATCTTTACTATTGACAATATAAACCATCACAATAGATTATTGCAATGTGTCAATGGTTGTATTCTATGCTAACCAGATGTGAAGAATATCCCTCATTTGCTCTTATTTACAAGATTTGTGTGGAATTATTTTCAATCTTTCGATGTGCAGTAGGTCATGCCCCATTAAGTCAAAATTTCAATGCAAAGCTGGTGATTAGGATCCCATCATGAAGGGAATCTATTATGCATTGTACTGTTGTGGCTGTCCTATTGTTTCTCTGACTTGAGAAACACTAGCATGTTTCAAAACAAAGAAGCATCTATATATGACATTACTATAAAATTCCAGGCATTGATTATCTTGTAGGCCATTCCACTAAATAGTTTATAGGGATTTAGATCTTTGGAGGATGCGTCAAATTAAGGCTGGTGGCAATTCACCAGGGGATGTTTATGAAGGGCTTAGATTGATCGTAGGAGGCCAGGGGGCCCCACATACTTGATCATTCCTAAACATTCGTGCACGCGAGACGAGCGAGAGAGAGAGAGAGAGAGAGAGAGAGAGAGAGAGAGAGAGAGAGAGAGAGAGAGAGGAGAGAGAGAGAGAGAGGAGAGAGAGAGGAGAGGAGAGAGGAGAGAGGAGCCTGCTTTACAAGATTGCTTTACATTAGAACACTGCAAATTCATCCAGCTTTACACACAAAAAGCCATCCTGCTGTACAGAATGGATTTTACTTAATTTAGAACACTGGAAAATGAGAGGATGGATCCTTAAGCATTCTTTAGTTGGAATAAGGCAGAATATCAATGTTGAAGATATGACCACCCCCTCGACCAAGTTTCCATTTGAGATATGCAAGAAACTTACCAAATACCATAAAAATGCAAGTTCAAGAAGCTGTAGTCATTTCTTAAACATTCATAAACAGGCTATACATAGAAAATGAGATTATGCTGACCTCATTATATATTTCCAGGTAAGAAACACGAAGAAGAAACTCTCTGCCAGGTGTCTGAGTAAAGCGGTGAAGAACTTAGTAACAAAGACTGTGCTTGAATTGTCAAAGATTATACAAAAGATTGCAGTAACAAAGGAAAGGAAGTGCATTTAAAAAAAAAAAAAGAAAAAAAATTTGTGGTACCTCTTATGATGCCAAATACATCTTTCACTGCCAATGGAATAATTCCAGGTGATTTTTGCTCACCCTATGATACAATTAAATGACATCAAAACTGCTGCATGAATAACTTTCAGCTTCAAGAATACTAGAAGTGGATAAACATAAAATCCACATCAAGATATTCCTCCCACATAGATTGCTCAGCAGCAAATATTTGCTTAAATCAAAGAAAACAATATGTAAAAACCAATCCATACTTGCCCAATGACAGAAATAAAATCATACAAGAAGCACAGTGTTTTGCTAAAGGATATAACACAATTAACCAAAGGCGCTATCCCTACATATTCACAACTCAATTTCTTTCAAATTTCCTACATATTTATAACTCGGTTTCTTTCCAACTTTCTTGCATGTTCTATTAGAAACACTCAACACATCTCCATATTAGCAAACTCAAAACAATTTTCCTCAAAGTCAAAACCCAGAGATCAGCTATATCACAGAAGATCAGGAATTAGGTTAAAGAGTAAAAGGAATATGGTTTTAAATTGGGTAGAAAGATACAAAGAACTCAGACAACCAAACACAAATGAGA
This sequence comes from Litsea cubeba, assembly GCA_012931725.1. Lineage (NCBI taxonomy): Eukaryota > Viridiplantae > Streptophyta > Magnoliopsida > Laurales > Lauraceae > Litsea > Litsea cubeba. The sequence continues at coordinate 23,589,924 of CM022949.1, forward strand.
CAAGAGTTAGGTGATGATGATGATGACGACAATGATAATGATGATTTGGAGTTCTACAAACACAATAGTAACTCACCCACATGTACTGATGCCCAAGGCATATTGCTATTGGTAAAACAACGTTTTGATAGTATCAATCAGCCTTAGTTTAGTATTCGCAAATGAAAAGAAAAGGTTAAGGATAAACGGTAACAAAAAGTCCAAAATAGCCAGCAAAGATTAAAAAATAAATGTGGCAGCTGCAGGACGTCCACGAAATCCCTTTTTGTTATTTCAGGGGTTGAAGTGATTAAGTATGTCTGCTGCAGCATTTTGGAGTGGCTAACCTTGCAAGATTTGAAGCCAAGAAGGGCACATTTTCCACCTTAAGTCACTAATTTCTTCAATTATTGGCAGAAAAACACGTCCCTAAAGTATCTGACGGATTCCAACCATACCAAGGAGTCTAATGGTGGCACTTGTATCCTGGTCAACTGGCTAGAGAAAAATAGGAGGAACTCTCAGAATAAATTGGCTACATTGAATGTTATTGCAACCAAGGTGCAGTCAATGATAATTTTTTGGGCCTTACCCCTTAAAAGTTTGTCAGCCTTTCTGCAACTTTACTTATAGAGGTGTCGGGATGTAGTGATGACAGGTTGTAATTGCTGTTCGTGTATTGTTAGGACTTAGGATGATGATCCTTTGTATTTTTATTAACTTTATGAAGTAACTAATTTCAAAAAAATGCAAACTTGACTGATTTTCCACCATTGTGACAAAATTTAACATCCAATGCAAACATTCTAGACAAGGTCGTTATGGACGTGATCTGGAGAGCCCCTTTTCTGGATTAGGGTCAAAAGTTTGTGGAGTTCGTTTACATTGTAGGAAATATGGAATGAAAAGAAAAGGAGAACTTTTTAGAATGCCCAAATCCAATGGAAAAGGTGATGGCAATAATTAATGGGTTCTCATTAAAAAAACACGATGTGCTTGACATTGCATACTGGGCTTTCTTGGGAAAAGAACTCGCCGTATTTTAATGTGAAAGAAAACATTAGATATTTAAGGGATGCCATGCTTTCCAAAGGAGATAATCTTTCCCAAAGAAACCCACTGCCACAGGCACTCTTCTCTATCACAATAGTGGGGTGATTCATTGCCAGGCCTTGAAGCATTGAGAGGCATTTGCGAAACATCATTTTCCCGTTTGGTTAGAGATTGAATGCCAAAGAATCTGCATCTTGGTCGCATAAAGATGGCTTAACACTGTTCTCCAGCCCCACTCATTTTCAAAGGAAACTGAAAGAACACCATCAAGTTTGCTTCAGTGACTCCAAAAAGGAATTAACACCTGTAATCACTCTCAGGTTTCTTTCTCCAAGATTTAAGGGAGTATAATTGTCTCTAGGATTTTCTTCCTCAAGAAAGATCATAACAGAGACAACAACTCTGACAGCAGTCTTCATTTCCTTTATGTGATGCCATAAAATCCTAATGTTTACCGATTATAAGAAATGAACTCTGCTTTTTACAAGCAGGTTGTCTTGGATGTTTCAGTGCAATTAAACCACAATTTATAAAAAAAGGTTTGCCCTGCACTCAATAGAACTGGTTTACATCCAAGCTGGCCTTGAGGTTTTAAATGAGCCACACCAAATGGTTTGTTTCATGAAAACTACAGCAACAAAAAGGACAAAGTAATCATATAAAGAAGCTTCATTTTGTAAGTATAATCAGCTAAAAAAAGTAGCATTTCATGCATCTGTTACCAACCACATCAAGCAATTGTTTTATCAGATAACAAGTGACTCACATGCATTGTATGAGTCTTTCCACTACTAGTAACACCATAGGCAAATACTGTGCCTGTAAAAGAAATAAACAAGTTCAAGAGGACTAAGCATTAATAATGATGATGATGATGATGATAACAATAATAATAAGAGCAAGTTGCATATAATAGCAATTAGAATTTAAAAAATAAGTTGGTGATTCATGCAAAAACCAAATACTTTTTTTTTTTAATGGTAAAATGACTTGAACCCACAACAAGGTTGCAATAGCCAGCACCTTCCACTGTGCCATGGGCTCATGCCCTAAACTGAATACAAAAAAAAAAAAATCCATTCCAAAAAATTTCTCATCATGTAGTGCAGCAACAAAGTCCAAGTTTTAGTGAATTTTATAGACTATGGAGTTTTAGGAATTGTATAGACTATGGATTAAATGTGGATATGAAAAAGGATGCCAAAAAAATTGTGCATATGAAAATTGCATATAATGGAAATGGAGAGGACAACAAAATTTTATTCAGCTTACTTAGGGTATACAAGTCCAGATGACATGTGTCGAATCATATTCTAAGAAGTGCTAATAGAAGACCAATTAGAACAAACTTGCATGTGTATTCTTAGAATGCATATATCAATCACATACAAATGAGGTTCTCTCACAATCTACATATACAAGTGCATCGTTTCCAACATAAAAGAAAGCAGTGTAGCACACATGTCAGAGTATCCAAAAGTGTTCAAATCGAAGTGCCTATCAGCCTATTACGGTTTTTAGTGTTCAGAAGTTATTTTGATGTTACAAGTATCACAAACTCCAATCCACAAGAGTTTCCACAATGCAGAAGCTATTGCACATGTGACAGAAACACTGTCGAAACAGCTTGGGATACAAACTTTTTGCACTTTTTGTCAAGGCATAACCCAGAAATCAACCTAATTCAGTGATCCTAATTGTCTGAAGGGTGGCTTGTGGACTGCTATATAGTAGCTATCCAAATTCATTCACTACTACTTGGATGATGACATTTAAGATTTGACTGATCAGTTTGAGTGTGGGTTTGGATTGAGACACATGTAACTACCTGGCAATCCACAGTCTAACTTTTTCCACATTCTAATTAAGTTATTGCACAGTATGTGTCTTCACATGCAGAAATCCTGAAAGCATCAAGATTTTACAACATAGAATGAAACAGCATTATTTATTTTTAAAGATCAAAACAAAAATATTTTAATTCACCAGACTTTTCAAAAAATATAGCTGAAAATAATCATTGACCATCAAAATCTTATCAACTATTACCGCAAGTAATTTTAATTTCTAGAAAAAAAAAATACCATTGATTCCTCCCATGGCACCGCGTACAACATGCTGAGCAGCAACATCAAACATGGCGTGTGGTCGTTGCTGGCCCAAACACTCTGTCTGCACAACAAGAGAGGTATATTCGCTTCGTGTGGAAACAAAGATAAAAAAAAAAAATTATCCCACAAACCACTGGGTGACAAAGAAAAGAAACGTATAACATAAGAAACTTATAACATGTTGAATACAGAAGTTTGAATGAAGGACATCCTCAATACTAAAAATGTGATGATAATGAAGTAACTCTACCACCATCATTAAGACTGTACGAATTGACAAATAATGGACTGTTGGATAGTCATTCTAAAAAAAGGGGTGTTGGATAGTATTATATGACAAGATAAACATGATAAAGAATTTATACCAGTGGAAGCAGATAAAATTAAAAATCTTAAGAACCTGAATTAGGCCTCTACAAAAAATTTCAGGACAACAGGTGCTTAGTGAGCATCTTAGTGATGTTTCTGTGAATAAGACTCTTGCTCTCCCATATTGCCTCAGGATCAATCCTTGGGCGGGGTAGGCTTAAGGTCCCCCTAGGCCATGCCAAGTCAGGAAAAAATCCAGTGATGAAACAAGTATTTGAAAATAATCACTTGCTAAAGTAGTCAGTTACTAAAACAATCACTTGCCAAATTGAATCATTGTCAAGGCCTTATCCTATCAATCTGGGCAAGTCCCATCATCCGTTCATAATAATCAGTTGTTAAATTAAGTATCACTTAGAATAAGTCAGAAAAGTTAAAATCTTTCTAACTAGAAGATAAGGAGTAATAGTGTCCTATGCTAACAATAAATGAACAGTCTACTGTTACTCCATATTTTGTACATGTGGGGCACAACACGTGGATGCATTCCAACATGATTAGAAGATAGTATTTATTCAATCAGTGACCCAAAATGAACTGACACAAATGGAAGGATATTAAAATCCATCGGAATGAAAATTTTAAAGAGTTGTAGAAAAGGGGGGCAATTGTTGTGGAGATTGGAGAGTGATTCGCCCATTGCTATTGCTTGGGTCTTCCAGAAAGATAACATCCCTTGGAAAATTTCACTACTTGCTCAACGAAATTAGATCTTGTCATCTTTGTTTCAGGTGGTGTTCAAGCATATTAATCGTCCAGCTCATTTCTTGAAAGATTCTCTAGACCAGCATGGAGCGGATAGAAATGTTCCTTTTGTTGGCTCTTGATGATGTTGTCGTCGTCTTTTGTCTTAAGGAGGGTAGTGGTATAAAGCTTTTATACTGCCCTCTTTTGAGGTTTTTGTTGTATCTTTATGTATTGTTCCTTTCATAACCGATCAGGAAGGGGAAATAAAATTTAAAAATGGCAATGGATACATAAAGTAAGTAAAATTTAATATATAATGGGGAATGTGATTTGTGAGCAAAAAACAGAGTGGAGCCACGTGGCGTATAGATTATCAAACTCATGTTGAAAGAGATTTGGATATAAATGCTTCATTCTATCATGCTCCTTCCAGCATGTGTATAGGAGCACAATGAGCTGGAAAATACTTTTACAAACATAAGGTCAATAGTAATCCATGATCTTGCTTAATTTTTTTTTCTAGGATAGCTTTAGAAATTGTGTTTTCCCAATCCCGCATACTCCTCTACACCAATAGCTTTTT